>CM053622.1:711188010-711205157 GCA_028646595.1 Phalanger gymnotis
CCTTCCTTCCTTCCTTCCTTCCTTCCTTCCTTCCTTCCTTCCTTCCTTCCTTCCTTCCTTCCTTCCTTCCTTCCTTCTTTTCTTCCTTCCTTTCTTCCTTCTTTCCTTCCTTCTTTCCCTCATTCCTTCTTTTCATTACTTACTACTTCATTTCCAAATAAAAGCCCTTCCTTGTGACAATCTTAGAGAAAGCTCTTGCATCTATCTTTTTACCCACAGGGCCATCACCCTAATTCAGAAGCTTCACCACCTGTTGCTTGGGCTCTATAATAAATAGCCTCCTAATGGAACACAGAGCAGCTAGGTAGCTCAGTAGATAGAGTGCCAGGCCTAGAGTCAGGAAGGCTCATCTTCCTGAGTTCAAATTTGTCCTCGGACACTTACTAGCTGTGTGACCCTGGACAAGTCACTTAACCCTGTTTGCCTCAGTTTCCTCATCTGTAAAATGAGCTGGAAAAGGAAATAGCAAACCACTCCAGTATCTTGGCCAAGAAAACCTCAAAAGGGGTCATGAAGAATCAGACACAACTGAAAACAATTAAACAACAACTTGTATTTTCTCTCATCTCTGACATTCTGTATTCTGTGTTCCAACATTCCATGCTCTAAGGTGTCCTGACTGTGAAATTCTATGTGATAAGATCTCTTCTAGCTCCCACTTTCTATGTTCTAGAGTCCCATCCAGTCCTGCCATTCCAAGTTTTCTCTTCTAAGGACCCTCCCAGCTCTGACCTCTTTGTTCTTACATTTCGAGTCCTCCCAGCACTGAAAGTCCCTAATTCTGTCTCACTCTGTCTGCCCTGGGCACAATTAACTTGGAGTCACATCCCTTCCCCTGGGATGGGCCGGGCATTATCGTTTACAAATAGCAGCTCCCATTTCCCGGTGCCTTATGGCTTATTTACATGGCACTTTTCTCACAACACTCCCTGTGAGATCAGTAATTGATTAGGGATCATTTCCCTGTCTTATGGACACTTCAGAGATAGAAGTAACTTCACACTAATAGTGTCAGAGCCAAGATCCGAACCCAATTTCCTCCAACCCTAATTCTCTAAATGACTCCCTTGCTATTCGTCAATCCATTTTCTGATTTGAACCACATGATGGCCCTGAGGATTATTATCCACATTTTACAGAGTGGGAAAGTGGTTTAGGGACTTGTTATACCTTACCTTGGGTCACACAGCAAGTTGATGACCGAGCCAGAAGTAAAATTCATAAACAACAAGATGGAAGAGATCAAGACTGGAAGTCAGAGGACCTGAGTTCAAATCTTGCCGAGGCCACAAACTGCTTATGTGACTGACCCTGGGAAAATCACTCTGCTTGTCAGTCTCCTCAACGGTACGATGAAAGGGTTAGCCTGGATAACCTCTATGGTCCTTACAGCTCTAAATATATGATCCTGTGCCCCTGAGGCCCAGCCTAGGATTCTGGCTCCATGAATCTCCACCAAATCTGTCCATAGAGGAAAGTCACTAAACCATGGGATTCGGGGATGAGGAGAATCCCGGTAAGTCATTTAGTGGAAACCCTGCTTTCGAATAAGACTGCCCTTAGCAGGTAGATGGTGGCATAGTGGGCCTGGAGTCAGGAAGACCTGAGTTCAAATCTAGCTTCAGACACTTCCTAGTCAGATGATCCCAAGCAAGTCATTTAACCAATCTTTTCCTCAGTTTCCTCGACTGTAAAGTGGGGATAATAATAGCATCTACCTTGCAGGGAATCAAATGAGATAATATTTATTAAAAAGTACCTGGCACACAGTAGGCACTATGTAAAGGTTTATTCCTGTCCCTCCCCACTAGCCTAGCCCTGTGAGTCTGTCCCAGGCCCCATCATTCCCTTCCCAGTTTAAGGGGATTTTCCTGGGCCTCCACTTTTGGATAGCTTGCAACCTTGAAGGGTATTTTGGGGATCTTCTTTGCTATCCTGGCCTGCACCTACTTGGAAACAATGACTCTTTAGGAGATAACACTGCAACTCCCTTCTGGGAGATGTTGTCCCTGTGGGGTTCAGCAAACATGGATCATTTATTAACCCGAGCATGGACCCTGACCTTCTGCACAGTTTCCTGGCATTGCTCTCTCTACCCCACCTCTCCCACACACATACATCCCACTCTTGGGCAGACTTAAAAGGAAAATTTCCTCACATAATAACTAAACTTGGATGGTAGAGGTGGGGAAGAGACTTTGCATTTAAGAAAAGGAACTCTACAGAGAGTCATGCTGTAACATCTGAACAACAGAATCTCGAGCACAAGACCTAGTTCAAATTCCACATCTGATGCTTACTACCTGTGTGATCTTGGATGAGTCACAACCTCTCTGGGCTTTGGTTCCTCATGCAGAAAAACGAGGGGATTGGACTGGCCGGCCTCTGAGGTCCCATCCAGCCCTAGAGCTGGGAACTCGTGAAATCTCCAAACTAGAAGAGGCATCTAAGAGGGCTTCTAATCCCCCTCTATCAATTCTTGTCAACAAGAGCCTACTCTGTGCCAGGACCCAGGCCAGGTGCCCTGGGAGGAGGAGAGATTCAAAGGCAGAAATGAACTGGTCTCTCCCTTCAATGATTGTACACCCTAGGGAGGAGTGGGATAATACACACCATCTACACAGATAAGTAAATACAAAATATTGGGGGCTTGGGGGTTTGGGGGATCCCATGGAAGGAGCCCCAGTGAAGAAATGTCCTCTACCAGCAGCTCCTCCATAACTCATAATTACAGGGTTGCCTGGGTCCACGGGGAGGAGGTAAACGATTTGCTCAGGGTCCTGCAGCCAGTCTGTACCAGAGGCAGGATTCAGTGACTCTGAGGCTGGCCAGCTTCCTATCCACCACATTCTGGTCGTGCTTTTCTGGCAGCTCTCCATTTTGTCCATGTCCTTCCTCAAATGTAGTGTCCAGATGTGAACACAAGACTTCAGTTGTGGCCTGGCTGAGGCAGAAAGCAGCGGGCCTATTATCTTCCTTGCTATGACACACTTAGAGTCTCCTGAAATCAAGCTAGCTCTCTTAGCTGTCAGGTTATACTGTTAACTTACAGGTAGCTTGAAGTCCAGTCAAACCCCCAGATCATCTTCACATGATTATGTGGTTAAGCGATATCATTCCCGTACTGCACCTATGAATTTGTTTGGTTTTTAATCCAAATGTAGTCATTTACATTTATACCTATTTGATTTCACCCTATTAGATTTAACTAGTTGTTATAGGCAGTCTTGATATCTTTTTGGAATCTGACTCTTATGCAGTGTTACCTGTCCTTCCCAACTTTGAATCACCAGCAGATATGATGAGAAAACTGTGTCTTCATTCAAGTGCCTGAGAAAACATTGACCAGTACAGAGTCAAGGACAGATTCTTGGGCACTCCACTGGAGACCTTTCCAAGTTGGAGTTGATCCATGAATGACTTTTCTTTGGGGCAGGCCGTTCAATCAGTTCTAAATCCGTCTAAATATGCTATTATCTAGACCACACCTCACCATCTTATTCATGAGGCGAGCAGGAGAGCTTTTGCCAAATGCTTTGTTGAAAGCAAACCAGCTGCGATGGGACTTTTCACTCTCTCACCTGAATCCATTCCATTATGAGGTGGCTGTGTTAGTTTGGGAGTTTAGTCCTTATGTTGAACTGAAATCGGTCTTTCAGCGGCTTGTGCCCTATGGAACTCCATTTACAAAGGCTCCTCTTTGCTACAATGGCTTCCCTTAGGAGACTGGAAGAGAGGAATTACATTTCAACTCCTCTTCAAACTCATCTCCTTTTCAAGCTAAGCATTCTCCGCTGACTCCACAGAGGTCAAATAACTTGTAAAGCATCATATGGAGACCTGAGAGGAAATGTAAACAGAGTTTGCAAATTGACTGATATGCAGGATCCATAGATGTCAGAGGTGGAAGGAACCTTAGAACACAGATTGTCAGAGGTAGAAGGAACCTTAGAACACAGACTGTCAGAGTTGGAAGGAACCTTAGAACACAGAATATCAGAGGTAGAAGGAACCCGAGAACATGGAAGGTCAGTCGACCAATCAACATTTATTAAGCTGCCGGGCACTGTGCTAAGTGCTGGGGATGCAAAGAAAGGCAAAAAATAGTCCCTGCCCTCAAGGAACTTACAATCTAATGGAAGAGACAACATACAAACAACTGTGTACAAAAATGGTATATCATTTAGTATCATATAGATAGGATGAATTGGAGGTAACCAACAGAGGAAAGGTAGAAACATTAAAGGGAATCAAGAAAGGCTTCTAGAGATGTGAGATTTGTAAGAGCCAGAGGTGGAGATGAGGAGGGAGAGCATTCCAGGCATGTGAGAGAGCCAGTGAAAATGAGTAAAATCAGGAGATGGAGCATCTTATGCAAGGATGGCAAGGTGGCCATGGGGGTGAGCAAAGTGTGAAAAGCCTGAAAAGGCTCAGAAGATCGTTTTGATTGCTGATTGGACAATGGACTAGACTTGGGAAAGATGTGGCAGAGAGAACAACCAGAAGATTATTGTAGTAGTCCAGGTATGAGATGATAGGGGCCTGATTCAAAATAGTGACAATGTCAAAGGAGAAAAAGAGGAATATCTGAAAGACCAGATTGATAGACCTTGGCAAAAGACTGGACATGGGAGGGAGGGATGATGATGAGAGAGAGAAGAGTCAAAGATGACACCTGGGTTTTGAGCCTCAGGGCCTGGGATCATGGTGGGGCCTTCAACAATAACACGGAAGTTTAGAGGAGGGGAGGGTTTAGGGGGAAAGATAATAAGCTCAGTTTTAGACATGTTGAGTTTAAAATGCTTCTGGGACATCCAGTTGGAGATGTCCCATAGAACAGTTGGAGATGTGAGACTGGAGGTCAACAGAGAGATAAGTAGATGTGAGAATCACTGGGATAGAGAAGATAAATCCATGGGAAATGATGAGTTCACCAAGTGAAACAGTATAGAGGAAGAAAAGAGGAAGGCACAGGACAGAGTCCACGGTTGGTGGGCATGACCTGAAGGAAGAACCAGCAAAGGAGACCGAGAAAGAGCAGTCTGAAAGATAGAAGGAGAACCAGGAGAGAATGGTGCCCTGAAAACCTAGAGCAGGGGTGGGGAACCTGCAGCCTCAAGGCCACATGTGACCTTCTAGCTCCTCAAGTGTGGCCCTTTGACTGAATCCAAACTTCAAAGAACTGCGATTCAGTCAAAAGGCTGCACTTGAGGATATAGAGGACCACGTGTGGCCTCGAGGCCACAGGTTCCCCACCCCTGACCTAGAGAGAAGAGTATCAAGAAGAGAGTTCTGTCTTTTCCATAGAGCCTAAGTGAATATAGAATTCTCCAGGGAAATGAAATAGTTTTAGAGAATTTAACTCACTGTTCACTTGTGGGAAGGAAGGGGGCGGGGACCACCTGTGGTGGGAATGTCCTTGTGTTTGCCTGGTCCATCTCACTCAGCCTCTGGACAGTTGACCGAGAGGACTCTGGCCTGGTGCACAGGGCTGATTGGTCCCTTTCCAGACCTTCCTCAGGGACAGCGTGTTCCAAGGTCAAAAGTTGCAGCAGCCTAGAGGACACTGAGGAAAGAGGTGAGGCTCAGGAGAACCCAGGAGAGGAAAGGGACCCTGGAAAGAGGACTAAAGGCAGACTCAGCTTTGTGTTCTCTTGAACCAAGGAAGGGAAGGCTCTCTGGGAAGTCTCCTTGAGCCTGTGGGCAAACAGGTAACTCTGAGCTGAGGGGTGGGGGATCAGAGGATAGACAAAGTGGGACCCTTATCTCCAGTGAGGCCTAGAGAGAGAGGCAGGGGCAAAGAGGGCAGTTTGTGTGCCATTACAAGAATGAGACATTGGCATTGAAAGCCCTCCACAACCTGTCCCTAGATCACTTCTCCGGGATTATTCCTATTATTCTCCTTTGCATACTTCTCCACTCTAATTATAAACTGACCTTGCTAGCGGTACCATGACATTCCATCTTCAGTCTGTTTGTTCTTGTTGTTCAGTTGTGTCCAAATCTTCATGACCCTATTTGGGGTTATCTTGTCAAAGATACTGGAATGGTTTGCCATTTCCTTCTGCAGCTCATTTAACAGTTGAGGGAACTGAGGCAAACAGGGTTAAGTGACTCACCCAGGGTCACACAGCTAGTAAGTGTCAGGTTGAATTTGAACTTACGAAGATGAGTCTCCCTGATTCCAAGCCCAAGGCTCTATCCACTGTCTCTGTAGCTGTACAGATGTACCATGTCTTTGTACCTGACTATTCTCAGAGTGTCTGGAATGCTCTCCCTCCTCATCTCAAATTACTTTGTATTTTAGTATCCCAACCCCCACCCCTCTCCGGTAGAATGCAAACTCCCTGAGGACAGGGACTTTTTTTGATTTTTATTCTTTGTATCCCCGGGGCATATTATAATGCCCAGCACTAAAGAGGGATAGCTTCACCTGGCTTCTAAGGAAAAAGGAAGGAAGTAGCATGGCTTGTTCGTCTTTTCAGCCGGAAGAATTAGGAAGAATTATCTGTGTGGAAGAAATTAAGAAGATGGGTGGTTTGTGTAGTAATGTATTTACTGTAGTTCCTTTGGGATAAATAAAGAAGGGGTATAGTTTATACCACAGAAATAAGAAAGATTATCCATGTTGAGAATATAAGAAAGGGTAGTGGTTTATGTCGAATAAATAAGGAAGTAGAATGGTTCATGGTCAAATCAGCAAGCATTTATTAAGTACCTGCCTGGCTCTGTGCTGAGCACTGAGAATGTAGATGGAAGCAGGAATAAATAACCTGCCTTCAGCGAGCTTATAGTTTAATGGGGGAAGACGATCCATGTAGAAGGAGCCAGAAAAGGGGACAGAGTTGGGGGCAGTTGAAGGGGGAGGAAGAGATGAAGGTACCCAGGCAGAGGGCACTGAGAACAAATCCAGGAGAGTCAGGAATGAAGACATTCCTCTGAACGGAGTGAGATCATGTTGGACAAATAAAGAGGGGGTGTTTTATGCTAAAGAAATTAATAAGAAAGGTTTTTGTTTTACAGAAATATGTGAGAAGATTGTTGAATATATAAGGAAGGGGGAATGGCTTGTGTTACAGAAATAAGAAAGCAAGATTGTGTTGAATAAATAAGGAAGGGAAATGGCTTCTCAGTGGTTCCCTTTGGAAAAATAAGAAAGGAGATTGTTTTGTGCTGGAAAAAATAAATAATGGGGATTATTTGTGTTGCGCAAATAAGAAAGAGGGATGGTTTGTGTTGCAGAAATAAAGAAGCAAGACTGGGTTGAATAATAAGTAAGGAGAATGGCTTGTATTTAAGAATAAGGAAGTGAGATTGTGTTAAAGAAATAAGGAAGAGGGATGGTTTCCATTTTAAAATAAGGAAGTGAGATTGTGTTGAAGAAATAAGGAAAAAAGGGATGGTTTCTCTGTGATTCTCTTTGGAGAAATAAATGGGGGGAGGGAGGTGATTTCTGTGTTGCTTCCATGGAAGGAAGAAGGATGGCTTATACATTTGTTCAAATGGAGGAATAAGGAGCAAGGATTGTTTGTGGTACAGAAATAAGAAAGCAGAATGGTTTTCCATCATTTTCTTCAAAGAAATGACTGATAGGTCTGCTAAGAAGTATTGGGATAGTTTGTAGCTCTCCCAAAAGGAAGTGGAATACCACCCTGCACTCCTCCCTCCTCCAGTTCAAGCTCAGATTCCTATCCTGTGAATTTCCCAGGGATATAAATCTCCTGTGTCCAGGGCAAGTTTTCCTAGATGCATAGATAAATAGCCATAGGGTAGATGTATGGACAGATGACCGAAAATGTTGATAAAATAGGGTTGGGTGTACATCACGCGTGTACTTTTAGGGCATGCAGAAGACTGAGAGCCACAAAAGCCCTCAGCCAAAGTAGGGTCCATCCAGGAAGACTTCACAGAGGAAAAAGCATTCAAGAAAGGGTTTTTAATAATGGAAGCGAGGTATCCAGGGAGAAAACTTGGGTTCTCAGCCTTGTCTGCCTATTGTCAACTTCCTGGTCCTCTATGGGGTCTCTGGACTCTATCAGGGTCATCCAGGAAGGTTTCCACTACATCAACTAACATGTATTAAAAATCCAGTGAACCTTTATTAAACACCCAATACACGCAGGACCATATGTTGGGCCCTGAAGACACAGCGATGAAAAAAACGGCATGGTGACAGCCCTCTGGAGTCTTAGGAGTGAGGAGAAACAATCCTAGAGGGAGAAGTAGCAGTATGCAGGCTGGACTTGGAGTCTGGACACCCAGGTTCAATTTCTACTTCAGATACCAGGTAGCTACACAATGACCCTGAGAAGCCTGTTTCATTTCTCCAACAGAAAAGTGAATCCAGTTCCTGCTGAATTCTCAGGGTTATAGAGAAACCACAGAACTTGAGAGACCTGGGTTGACATCCCATGTACTGGTTGAGTCTTGACAAACCACCCTTCTTTTCTGAGCCTCAGTATCCCCATCTGTGAAACGTGTATGATACTGCCTCCACCCAACCTCTGCCCTCCACTCCTTCAGCAGTGTGTAATATAGTAGATAGAGGTCCAGCTTTGGAATTTGTAAGAGCTAGGTTCAAACATTGCCTATGACAAATACTGGTTGTGTGACCTTGGGTACAGCTAACCTCTCAATTCCCCAGGCTTTAAGACTGTGAGTTATAGATGAGTCTTTAAACTTTGTTTTGTGTGGAGGAACTACCCTACACCAATGAAATCCCAAGTCTAGGAAAAAAATTTTGTCTCCCATAAGGGTTGCTGTGAGAAAGATATTTTGTAAAATGTGAAAGCAAAATAAATTATAAGAATGAGAGGTACTATTATTATTATGTGACATAATGAATGTGCTTTTCAAACTGTAAACTGCAGCTTATAAATAACCGTAAAGCATCTCCTCCCTGCCGAGGATTTGCTGTTATTTTAGCTTAGGCAGACATTATTAATAACCTACAATCACTGCTAACAGTAAAGGAAGAATCATTTCCCTACAGACAGTAGATGATTAAGCGCCAAGATGTGTGGGGCAGAGAAAAGATTATTATTAGCTAGGAAGTTTCCTCTCTCAACTTCACACTCTGACCGAAGGAAGCTGCACACCAGATGGAGGGGCTGCCCTCTCTGCAGAGTGCCCTGGGGTGTGTCCTGTCAGATTCCAGCCCCGGGGGAGGTGAGGACCATGGTGAGCTTTGGTTCTGGAAAGGTTTCAGCTCAGTGTGGCCTTAAGTGGTGAGAGCTCCAGGTCAGCCTTAGCTTTGAATTAGACAATTGTGGCAGATAGGTGGCGCCATGGTGCACCAAGCTCTGGACCCGGAATCAGGAAGACCTGAGTTCAAATCCCCGCTCAGACACTTCCCAGCTGTGTGACCTGTTTGCCTCAGTTTCCTCATCCACGAAATGAGGATAACGATAGCACCTAATTGTTGTGAGGACTAAATGAGATAATATGTATAAAACATTTTGCAAAACTTAAAGCATTCTATAAAGGCTCGTGATTATACTATTATTATAGAAGCAGCAGCGGATAGAGCTTTTGGCCTGGCATCAGGAAGACCTGAGTTCAAATCCAGACTCAAACGCTTCCTAGCTGAGTGGCCCTGGACAAATCACTTAACTTCTGTCTGCCTCAGTTTCTTCAATTGTAAAATGATAAAAAGAGCCCCTACCTTGCTGGGTTGTTGCGAGACAACATTTGTAAAATATGCTTAGCAAAGTGTATGTAACAAGCTCTCTCACTTTCTTTTCTTCTCTCTCTATATATATGCATACACATACATGTATGTATAGGCATATGTGTATAGGTAGAACGTATGGGGTGTTCAGGAGGACTCTGGTGTGAGGGCTGCTGGGCCCTTTTCAGGGCTGCTCATCCACCTTCTGTGTCCACCTTCACTGGACCTGTGGCTCCAAAAAACTGTAGCATGCACGGTGGCCACATCCTGGTAAACCATTCTGGCAGATGGGCTAAACCAGGTTGAAGATAAAAGACAGGACTCAAACCTGTCAGTGAGTTAGGGGCATGTGTACCCCAAGCAGGGGAAGACCTCTCCCAGAAGAATGGGTGGACGAGAACAATTTGTTCCAATGGCCAGGAAAGCGGCTGAACATAGAATGTCAGAAGTGGAAGGGGCCTCAGATGAGAGAACATAGAATGTCAGAGCCGGGACCTCGTAAGAGTAATAGTAATATTTGTTCAAGAATCTGTGACGTCAGTGCTGTGGGTATTCTGCCAGAGCTGCAGGTCCCTGCTCCCTACAGCTTAGTAGATGGCATCGCAGAGTTGCTGTGCCCAAAAAATTTATCGCCCTTTGACCAGCCTGGTGATAAAATTCTCTGACCTAATTAAGCTGTTCATTAACCACCTGGCTTACTGCAATGGGCTTCTCCCTGATATTCCAGCACCCGGTGTCTCCCCACACTCCAATCCGTCCTCCACTCAGCTGCCAAAGTGATTTTTCTTAAGCACAAGTCTGACCATGTCACCCCTCTTGCTTGAGGACCTCTAGTTGTTCCCTATTTCCTCCAGGATCAAAAATAAACTCCTCTGCTTGGCATTTAAATCTTTTTATAACCTGGTTCCTTCCCATCTGAGGCATCTAGGTGGTGCAGTGGATGGAGTGTCAGGCCTAGAGTCAGGAATACTCATCTTCCTGAATTCAAATCCAACCTCAGACACTTCCTAGCTGTGTGACCCTGGGCAAGTCACTTGCCCCGGTTTGCCTCAGTTTCCTCATCTGTAAAATGAGCTGGAGAAGGAAATGGCAAACCACTCCATTATCTTTGGCAAGAAAACCCAAAGTGGGGTCATGAAGAGTCTGAAACATCTGGACAACAACAACAGCATCCTTCCTATCTATCCATCTTTCTTACACTTTATTCCCCTCCAAGTACTGGCTACTCTGGCTTACCTGAAGTTCTTAGTCTGAGCATTGGCTGAACCATTTACCCAGAATACTCTGCCCCCTCACTTCCACCTATTAGTTTACTTGCTTCTGTCCAGACTTAATTCAAACCTTCTCTTTTGCAAGAAGTCTTTTCTTGTTCAACCACCTGCTAATTACTCTCTCTTCAAATTATCTTTTGTTTTATATGCGTGTGTATGTGTATATACACATATGCACATAATACACATATACACATACATAAACGCACATATATGGATAGACATACACACACATCATAGTGCCTGGCAGATAGATAGATAGATAGATAGATAGATAGATAGATAGATAGACGGATGGAAGGATGGATGGATGGATAGAGGTATAGGTATGTAGAGATAGTTACAGATATGGAGAGAGATATAGAGATATGTGTAGATATAGATATATCTTGTCTGTGCCTGGTTACTTACATTCTGCTTCCTCCATCAGGACGTATGTCTCTCGAGGGCAGGCCCTGTGAGTTTGGGTTTTGGTTATTGTTGGATTAGGGCTTTTTCCCCAATATTTAGCGCAGTGCCTGATATGTAATGAGTGCTTAATCAACGCTTGTTCAGTGAACACCCAGCTGGCTAACTGGTTGGCTGACAGTTTGTCCCCTGTCCTTAAGGCCTTTCCAGAAGTGGAAGGTGGAGCCTGCCAGAGTTTGCACTCAGCCAACACAACCTTTGAGAGTCTGGGGCACCCCGTGAAAGGGCCTTAAAGGAGGTGGTTAGTGGATGTAAGAATAGGGGAAGGGAACAAGCATTGATTAAGCACCTACTATGTGTCAGGTAGTATGCTAAGGCTTTACAATTATTGGCTCATTTGGTCCTCACAACAACCCTGGGAGGTAGGTGCTATGGTTAGTCCCATCTTGCAGATGAGGCAAACAGAGGTTTAATAGCTCATATTTCTCTGTAGCTTTAAGATTACAAAGTGCTTTCTTTACAACATTCCTGTGGGAGAAGGTGGAGCAAGAATTATTATGCTCATTTTACAGATGAAAAAACTGAGGTCTAGAGAAATTAAGTGGTATAGCTAATAAGGACCAGAAGTGGGATGGAAATCCAGCTCTCTTCTGAGTCCAAGTTCGTCAATCTTTCCTCTACAGAATTAAAAAGGACTTTAGAGATGATCCGGCCTAAGCTATAGAGGAGGAAGGAAACTGAGGCACAGAGAGGGTAAGCTAGTAACTGTTAGAACGCCCACCTGAATTCACATCTCCACATCTGCAGCTAAGTGGTGCCTCAGATAGAGTGAGGAAGTTAGAGTCAGGAAGATCCGAGTTCAGTTCTTGTCTCAGCCACTTAGTAGCTATGTGACCCATTGCTCAGCACAGTTCCTGGAACATAGCAGATACTTAATAAAATCAACTTAATACCTCTCAGCCTCAGCTTCTTCATCTGTAAAATGGGAATGATAAGAAAATAAATAAAATAATATTTAATAATTTAACTATTAATTATTTTAACCAATCATTACTTATTAATAAATTATTAATAATTTAATAATATAAAATAAAAGTAATAATAGCATCTACTTTATGGGTTGTTTGTCCAAGGGCTCAAATGAGATGATGAATAAAGTACTTTGTGAACTTTAAAGCACTTTACAAATATTAGGTGATGATGAAGGAGGAGCAGGAGGAGGTGATGGAGGAGGAGGAGGAGAAGGAGAAGGTGAAGGAGGAACAGGAGGAGGGGAAGGAGGAAAAGGACAGGGAGGAGAAGGAGGAAGAAGAAGGGGAGGAGGAAGAGGAGGGGGAGGAAAAGGAGGAAGAAGAGGAGGAGGAAGAGAAGAAGAAGAAGAATGTTTTCCTTTCATCACTTAGTTATAAATTAGGGAGTCACTTGCACAGAGGAGATACTTGGAGCCATTTGAGTGAATGATAAAATTGGGAAAGAGTGTAAAGAAAGAAGAGGACATAAATAGAGTCTGGGGAGAATCACATTTAGGAGGAGAAGGATTATCCTAAGACTGAGAAGGAGCAGTCAGAGAAACAGGAGAAGAATTAGGAAAGATCACTGTCAGAGTAGCCAAAGGAGGAGAGGATATCCAGAAGGAGGGGATGGTCAACTGTGTGAACTGCTGCAAAGATCAAAGAAAATGAGGGAAAAGGTCAATCCTAGTCATTTGTCATTCTTCCCACTGAGCTTTGATTCCAGGCAGTTGGAAGATCCTTGGTGACCCCTGAGACATCATTTTCAGTAAAGCAGTACAAATGGAAGCCAGGTTAGAATGTGTTGAACTGGAAGTGAGGAAATGGACATAGTAATGTAAACATTTCTTTCTGGAAGTTTGCAGTGAAAGGGGAGGAGAAAGGAAGAAGGAAGGAAACAAACATTTAATAAGTGTCTACTATATGGTAGACACTGTGCTAAGCACTTTATAAAAATCATCTCATTTTATCCTCGCAACAACTCTGGAGGTAGGTGCTATAACTATCTCCATTTTACAGTTGCGGAAACTAAGGCAGACAGAAATGACTTGCCCTGGGTTACACAACTAGCAAGCGTCTGAGGCTAGATCTGAACTCAGGTCTTCCTGACATGAGGCTCAGCGCTCTAGCCATTGCACCACCTGCTCTATAGATCAAGATCAGATAAGTTCAATAGGAGATATTTGTAAACAGGGAGAAGGGAACCAGTAGAAAAGGTGAGTTGGAAGATGAAAATAAAAACTCATCTATATCTTCCGTTTGGCTGAGTAGTCCAAAGCATATGCCCATCACAAATTCACTTCTGGTCTATCTCCCCATTATTTTCATCCAAATGTTCTTCACCGATGCTCGCCTAATTTATACTCAGATATTTCCCAATAGACATGTGGTGTGTTTCTTTTGTCTATTCTATAGTGGACTAGGCATTGAATTTGGAATCAGGAAGCCTGAACTAAAATTAGAGTTTTATGCTTGTTGACAAGTGACTTGCTCTCTCTGAGTCTGTTTCTTAAGCCATAAAGTGTGTATGCTAACACTTGTAGTACCTACCCCAAAAGGTGGTTGTGAGTGAAGCACTTGGTAAATCACTCTCGATTCTTAATAAATGTCTACTATTAGTAGTCATCATCATTACTGTTAAGAATTTCATCCTCCTCATCTTCTTCCATGAAATTCGTTACAGGAATATTCCAGGGACAAGTTGCTACCTTGATATTTATTCTTTTATATTTAATGTTCTATGCATCATTGCTGTCATAGAGAAAATAAGTGCTTTTGGTAATTCAATGAAAATTCTGAGATGTCGGCTCATCTTTTGCGGGCTCACTGAAAGCATCCAAACTACTCTTATAGCAGAGACGATGCTAGTTAGCTATGTGCTTCATCCTGCCATTATGATTCTCGTTTCATCGGCTAGGTCTCCACATCATAAAAGCGTTCCATTCTACTTAGCTTAGAGATTACGAATATTTGAGATGGCAGTATCTACTAGAAATGTCATTCTTAAATTTTTATGAATCAGTGTTATGTCCAGGAAATTGTGGCCAATATGGTTTTATGGTAATGGTCTGGTTCCAACACAGTTTATTGATTTATTCAGATTTTGTGGTCTGTATTTATAGAATAGGGTTTTATCATTTGTTAGCTTGTTAAAGACATCAAGCTTCTGATATGTAATCCTAGCCACCAGATCATGTCTTGTTTTTGGTAGGTACTAAAATTTTTGTAGCCTGAAATTATGTGTTGCACAGTCTTTACCATTTTCTTCCATAAACTGAATTGGTCAATAAGTCCAGCCTCCTTAAAGATAGCCTTTCTGTAATTTCTATTGGTAATGACCTATTCTTGAATTGCCAACCTAAACCCTTCTATTTCTGTAAATTAAACAAATGATTTATTTGTTCAATGTTTTTTTTGTCAACATATTGTTGGTGATACTTACATAGATGCTATTCATCGAGTACCTTTTGACTCCATCCTTGGATCCTTAGCTGTGTCATAGTCTCTATCTGGAAGAAAAACACTTTTAGTTACTTTTAATGAGTATTTGTTGCCACCCTTTACGTTATTCAGTGAAGTGATGTCCACTTTTCTAAAGGCAGTTTTGTAATTTTATATTAAGTTTTCATATGTTCTGAAATGCCTATCAATCTTTATCTTTTTTGACAAGAACATATTCCTCTTTTCCTTAGACTCCTTGGAGTAATGGAGCATGGGTTTTGTTAAAATATTAACATATACTGGCTCTTGTTAAGGTACTTTCCAAATTCATTATCATTCATTTTTCAGTTCTGAAAGTATATGTTTAGACTGGGACAGTAATATGTAAGTATCAGTTGTTTTAAATATGTTCTTCCTATTGAGTTTTGATTTCAGGATACCAGTAATTCTTTTGACTTGTATGTCATGGATAAGCCATGAGTCCAGAGCTAAGTGAAAGGCTCTGCAGTGATCCCAAAGGGCAGCATCAACATTACAATTCATTCAGGTAGCTAGTTCAATAATTACTGGACTTGTAAGTCAGTCTTTACAATCCTAGTCATTGGGCGCCATTGGGCACATTCTTCTTGTCTAGCCATATAGAATTTTCTAGTAAGTGTTTATAAATCTTTTTTAGTCAATTTGGAACTATGCCTAAAGGGCTATAAAAATGTGCATACCTTTTGATCCAGTAATGCTGTTTCTGGGGCTGTATCCCAAAGAGACCACACAAGTGGGTAAGGGACCCATATGTACAAAAATATTTATAGCAGCTCCTTTTGTGGTAGCAAAGAATTGGAAATCAAGGGGATGCCCATCAACTGGGGAATGGATAAACAAATTGTGGTATATGAATGTACTGGAATATTGTTGTGCAATAAGAAATGAGGAACAGATGAACTTCATTATAACTTGGAAAGACTTATATGAACTGATGCTGAGTGAGGGGAGCAGACCCAGGAGATCATTATACATGATTATAGACACACGGTATCTGTAAGGACCAACTCTGATAGACTTGACTCCTCTCATCAATGCAAGGTTCAAAGACAGCTCCAAAAGACTCAGGATGGACAAAGCTGTGCACATCCAGAGAAAGAATTATGGAGTGTGAATGCAGATGGAAGCAAACTATTTGCTCTCTCTTTTTTCCTTCTTCTTTGGTTTCGTTTCTCCTTTCTCATGATTCATTCCATTGGTTATAATTCTTCTTTACAACTGGACTATTATGTAAATAAGTTCATTCAATCCAAAGGTATATGGAGAATCTACGTTGGATTACATGCCATTTGGGGGAGGAGAAAGAGGGAGAGAAAATTTGGAACTCAAAAACTGGTGGAACTGAATGTTGTAAACTAAAAATAAATAATAAATTTATAAAAAAAAGAAAGAAAAAAATAAAAGTCACAGAGGTGAGAAGTAGCAGAACTTTAAAAAAAATCTTTTTTAGCGACACATGCTGGGAATGCTTTTAGAAAGTATATAAACAAAGAATTGGCTCATAGTGCTAGGGGTCTTTAGTATTCTGATTTTTTGGTAGTAGATATATGATATCTTCTGTTTAGAAGAATGGAATCAGGTTAGATGAAGCTAATCAAAAGATTTGCTAATAATTCCTACAATATCATCAAGCATTTGAGCCAATATTTGGGGGTCTTATCTGGCCCCGCCATCTTCCAGTTTTGCTAAAAGTTACTGTTTCAGTTGCTCTCATCCTAGCCCCACCCTTGACCTAGCTATTCTGTTTCCATTATATTAACGGTGCCCAAGAAACATTGGCCGCCATTGCCATTTTGCATTTTCAACTTGTCTATTGATTGTGTCAGATTTCTTACATAGACAACCAGAGGGTTTCCATACTTCACTTTGGAGGGTAGGAGCATGGAGGATCTCACTTTCTTCAAATTTCTTTTTCAAACTTCTGTAGTAGAGTGTTTGATTGCTGTTAAATCATCTCTTCTGTTCTCTGCACTGATTTCCTTGTATTACTGCCTTAACTTTTTAAGTTTTGCTTTCAGCTGTGGATTAATGGAAGCATGAATTGCTAACCCACTTTTATTTTCCATATTCTGCTGAACATGTAGGGTTTTTAAGTTGTTGTTGCCTTTAGTGTGGTGATATGGTGTCTACTGCCCTGATGGCTAAATATCAATGGGATCTTCTAATGGCTTTTTTTTCCTTTTTTTTTAATTTTTATTTAATATGTTTAGTTTTCAGCATTGATTTTCACAGGAGTTTGAATTACAAATTTTCTCCCCATTTGTACCCCCCCCCACTCCAAGATGGCATATATTCTGGTTGCCCTGT
>CM053622.1:711205657-711264549 GCA_028646595.1 Phalanger gymnotis
TGGAGTTTCTGCTCTACATGAATCTGTGGCAAATATTGACACTGAGAGGAATGAAAAACCCCTTGAATCTAAGCAACAGATGGTACCATCCTTAGTGAGATGGAATAATGGATATGATGGACTAAATGAAGAACAGAAGAAACAAAAGCCATGCTAATGAGACAATTTTGCTTAACAACACACATGGCTCCTTATTCTGCACTTTGGGCCAGGCAGAACATGGCTTCCACAAGATTGCCCTTCAGACACCTGACGATGGCTATCAAGATCCCTTCCCCTTCTCTCCTCCAAGCTAAACACTTCAACTTCTTCAGTTGCTTCTTATATGCCATGGAGGTCAAGAAGAACCAATGATCTTTCATTGTGTCCTGGGGACCCTGTTCGCTCCAGCTTATTGCTGTCTTTGCTAAAATGTGGTGCCCAGAAGTGAATGCAGTGTCCCACATATGGCCTGACCAGGGCAGAGGACCATAGGACTGTCACTTCTTTAGTCCTGTAAATTTACGCCTCTCTTAACTGCAGCCTCAGATTGTGCTAGCCTTTTAGGCTTCTGTGTCATACCCTCGGCCCACACTCATTTCAGTGGGTTTGCAGCCCACTGAAACCATCAGGCATTCTCCTTAGGAAGTAACGTCTAGATATGCTTCCCAGGGCTTGTCTTGTGACACTGATTTTCTTAAACTATACATAAGACTTTACGTTTATCCTTATTATGGATATCACTATGATTGAGGTAACTCACTGGTGCAGTAAATACGGCGCTGGGTCTGGAGTCAGGAAGACCTGAATGTAAATCTGATTTCAGACACTTAGCTACTTGTATGATCTTGGCAAGTCACTTAACCTCTGTTTGCCTAGAAGGCGGCTAGGTGGCTCAGTGGATAGAGCACTGGGTGGAGTCAGGAACACCTGAATTCAAATGTGGCCTCAGACACTAGTCACTTAACCACTGTTTGCCTCAGTTTCCTCAATGGTAAAATGGGGATGATAACACCTACCTCAAAGGGCTGTTGTAAGGATCAGATGAAATAATATTTTTAAAGTGCTTAGCACAGCGCCCAGCACATAGTAGGTGCCTTATGAATGCTCATTCCCTTCCTTTCCTTCCCTCCCTTCCCTGTTAAGTCTTGTCTTCTTAGATTTGTCACAGTGTTCTAGGCTTTCGAACACAAAATCTTAACCTTAGGATACAGCATGTCAGAACTGAAAGGGATCTCAAAGCCTAGGACACAGAATATTTGTGGGGCTACTAGTGACCATCTAGCTCATTCCTCTCACGTCACACATGGGGAGACTGAGGCACACATGAGGTAGGGGCAGAGCGAGACCCAGAACTCAGGGCCACTCAGACTCCAAATCTGCTTTCTGTTCTGTGCCATGATTTCCACCTTGGAGACTTTGCTCAGAATATTACCAACACCTTGAATTCTCTCCTGGCTCCTCTCGCAACCTCTAAATCCTGCCCATCCTTCAAGGCTCTGCTCAGGGTCCTACCTCCTCCAAGAAGCCCTCTTCGACTGCTCCAAACCACAGTGATCCCTCCCTTGTCTGGACTTCTGGAGGCTGGGCCACACACTACCGCAATTCATCTTCTCCTTTTCTGGATCATTCTCCTTTATTTGTCCTCCATGCCTGGAGCCCTCTCCTCCTGACACCCCTGGCCTCTTTAAAGACTCCCCTTAAAACGACTAAACAATAACAGCAACGAATCTGTGTCTTACTCTGCTCAGGAAGGAGTCACTGAGAGAAGCTTTGAACTCTGCCTTGGGCTCTAAGGTTGATGGGAGAGATGGGGGCAGGAAGGTATCTGTTAAAACACGGTGGGTTCTTAGCTGCCTTCAGCATCTTGAGAACAATAGGCATGGAGACAGACCCAGCCATCATTAAGGGCCTTCTCAATCCCACCCCTAAACCCACAATCTTTTCAGATTACCAGGATGGATCCTAGAATAACAAGGGAAAAAAATCCTAGACGAGAATGAGGTCTTTGGAATCCTAGTCTAGGCTCTCTCAGTGACTCAACATGTGACCTTAGGCAAATCCCTGCCCTTCTTTGGACCTCAGTTTTCCCCATCTGTAAAATGAAACACTTGGACTAAATGAGCCCCGGCATTCTTGGGATCTGTGGTTCACCGGCTCCCTGAAGAGTTGTGGGATCAAATCGAAGTCATTCTGAAACATGTCCAGCTCACAAAGACACCATGATCCCTGATCCCTAGAGGAATACGCAGTGGGATAAAACTCTGAGCCTTGGTCTGAGACCTCTAGGCATCTTCAACTTACAATTAGCGACACCTAGTGGACTAGTCCTTGAGTCATTAAATCTCTGCCATCCTCAGGTTCTGGAGCAGGAATATGCGGAAATTTTTAAATCAATATTTTAGATAGGATGTAGAATCGCAGAACTGGAAAGAACTTCAGGATGTCAGAAATAGAAGAAACCTGGGGCGGCTAGGTGGTGCATCAGATAGAGTGCTGGGCCTGGAGCCAGGAAGACTCATCTTCCTGAGTTCAAATCTGGTCTCAGACACTTACTAGCAGTATGACCCTGGGCAAGTCACTTCACCCTGTTTTCCTCAGTTTCCTCATCTGTAAAGTGAGCTGGAGAAGGAAGTGGCAAACCACTCCAGTGTCTTTGCCAAGAAAACCCCAAATGGGGTCGCGAAGAGTCAGAAACGACCAAACAACAAAGAACATAAAATATCAAATCACAGATCTGGAGCTGGAAAGGACTTCAGACATTTAGTCTGAATCCCTCATTTCATGAAGGGAGAAACAGTGGCCCAGGGAGGTTAAAAGATTTGCCAAGAATCACACAGCCAGTGAGCTTCCAGGAAGGCATCCGACCCCGCCCCCTTGGTGTTCTCGCTATTATTCCATATTGTCACCTGTCAGAGCAGGAAGGGGAAGGAGGAAAGGGGGAAGAGAAGAAGCATTTATCAAGCACCTACTATGTGCCAGGAACTGTACTGAGTATCATCTCATTTGCTTCTTTTACAATACTGGGAAGAAGGTGTTATTACAGTCCCTATTTTATAGTTGAGGTAGACAGTGGTTAAGTGACTTGCCCAGGGTCACGCAGGGACATTAGCAATTATATAGTCAATAGCAGTGGTCTACAAAGTTCACCTCTGCTCCGGTCTTTTTCAGTAGGACAGAGCGAGTCATATAGGATAAGTGACCCAGGTATGGATGGGTTTCAGTCTTCATCATGAATCTCTACATTATCTTTGCCCCAAAACCCACTCTTTCCCCAGACTTCCCTGTGTTTAAGCCAAGGGAGCCATCATCCTAACATGCACCCATTTTTGTAAATTTCCATGTTTTCTTTACTCTTTTGCATCCCGTCCCTGTTCGATCAGCTGCCACATCTTGTCCATTCTGCCTCCCCAGCACCTTTCCTGATTCCCATCCTTCTCCCTACTCAGCCACCCCTTTTCAGCCCTCCCTGCCCCACATACCCCATTCATCTCCTCTCACCAATGTTGCAAGTCTAACTGGTCACCCCGCCTCAAGTCTCTTCATTCTCTGGCCCATCCTCCACACCGCTGCTCAGGCGATTTCCATAAAGCGTTGGTCTGACTGTGTCACTCCTCTACTCATTAAATTCCAGTGGCTTCCTACTGCCTCTAAGATCAAATATTATTTCATTTTTATTTCTCCCATTTTATATTTCTATCTTATGAGTGAATTTCATATCATATTAGTACATGAAGAGTTTACAAATAAATACATATATTGGTGGTACCTGCTCAATTTTTTTCCTTTTTTTTTTTTTGGAAGGGGGAAGGCAGGGCAATTGGGGTTAGGTGACTTGCCCAAGGTCACACAGCTAGTAAGCATCAAGTGTCTGAGGCTGTATTTGAAGTCAGGTCCTCCTGACTCCAGGGCCAATGCTCTACTCATTGCACCACCTCGCTGCCCCTGCTTAATTTTTTTTTAACCAATCTGGTGTGTACAACCAAAAAAAAAGTTTGAGATCATAATAACAATAGATTTAGATAATATGTTCAGGTTTACAAAGCACTTTATAAATATTATTTCATCCATCTTCACAATAACCCTTTGAAGTAGGTGCTATTTTTAGCTCCATTTTACATGCAAGTAAACTGAGGTAGACAGAGGTGAAGTGACTTTCCCAGAGTCACACAGTTGGGAAAAATCTGAGGCTGGATTTGAACTCAGGTCTTCCTAACTCCAGATCCAGCAATCTGTGCACTTAAGCACTGCCTAGCTGCCTAGCCTGGGTCATTGGACTTTAGAGAGTCTTCACTGCTATTTACTAGCTGTGACCTTGGAAAAGTCATTTCTCTTCTCTAAAATGGCTTTCTCATCTACAAAATGGTGATAATCAGTCTAGGGCTACATAGTTCACTGAGGGGTTTGCTGTGGAGAAAGTACTTTTAAATCCCAAAGCACTCTAGACATGAGATTGGAAAAAATGTTGACTTTCAATTCAAGTCGGTAAACATTTATTAAGTGCCTACTGTGTTCCAGGTACTGCTAAGCAAAAATAGGACAGCTAGTTGGCATCCACCCTGGAGTCAGGAGGACCTGAGTTCAAATCCTGCCTCAGACACTTGATACTTACTCACTGTGTGATCCTAGGCAAGTCACTTAACCCCAATTGCCTTGGAAGAAGGAGAAGGAGAACTCTGTGCTTTCAAGGGGCTTACAATCTAATGGGAAGACAACAATCAAAGGAATATATACAAAGCAAGCTATCTACAGGATAAATAGGAAATTATTAAGAGAAGGACAGCGTTAGAATGAAGCGGGGTTAGGGAAGGCTTCCTGTTGAAGGTAGGATTTTAGTTGGGACTTAAAGGCAGCCGGGAAGATCAGGAGTCAGAATAGAGGAGGGAGCTGTGGGATGCAAGTGGATTCCAAGTTCTAGGTCTTGTGTTCTAGGTTTGTGTGATTTTGGGCAAGTCACAAGTCACTCAGCCTATCTGAGCCTCAGTCTCTTCAGCTGTAATATGAAAAAGTCTAATGCACTAAACATACTGTCAAACTCAGATAGAAATAGATCCCTCCTGCTGGCCACATGTTGACTTAGAAAACCAAAAATTAACATTATGTATGCTGCATTGCATTTTTATTTCTTTTGTTAAGCATTTCCCAAATGCATTTTCATCTGGTTCAGCTGCTCTAGGGAGACTGCATCTAGCCTTGAGTTTGACACCTCTCTCGAGACTGTGTGACCTCTGAGATTCCCTTCTAGCTTTAAATCTATGACCCTCTTTATCATCATCATTGGAGGACATTATAAATACAAAGCACCTTACATTCATTATCTCACTGGAGTCTCACAACAGCCCTGCAATGCAGGGAGGAAATATGTTCTTGTCCCCATTCTAATGATGAGAAGGGAAAGGCATTTGGCCAAAGTCATTTGCCCAGAGTTGTGATGAAATCAGGACCCAAATAAAGACCTTTTTTGACCTGAAGCCCAGGGCTCTTTCTGCTGACTGTTCAATCTCGCCTTTGTAAGGCCAGTCAGAGAAGGGGGAATGTGACAAGTGCCATGATCTCTTTGTTTTCACTCCCACCCCCCCAATTACCAATATACAGCCCATTCATTTCAGGACATGAGACTGGGAGTTCCCCCTGGAGCAGAGCTGGACCCAAGGCTCTCCCTCCTGCCCACATTGGAGCTAGGCCCAAGTCTAGGCACACGGGGCTACGAGCACAGACTGGCTAAGCAGGTCCTCGGTAGACACACCTGGAGTATTCAGCATCCCACAGGCCAGACTGTGAGCTACTTATACATTTCATCTCTCCCACTGCGTAACTTAGCACGGGGCCCAGCTCACAGTAGGTGTACTAGGAAATACTTATTGAATGCATGAGTGAGTGAGCAAATGAAGGAATGAGTGAAGGAATAAATTAGTGGAAAAAATAAATGCATGAAGAGTGAATGAAGTGAAGGAATGAAGAACGAGTGAGTGAAATGAATAAGCAAGCAAACGTAAATAAATGGATGGGTGGATGGATGGATGAGCAATGAATGTAAGTATGAGTGAGTCAATGGAGCCCACATCCTTTGACCTTTTGCCACTCTTGGTCTGACCAGTGTGCCTGGATGTCTTCTCCAATGCCCCAGAGTCAGAGTCAAAGGTCACAGAGGCTGTTCTGAGAAACCAGGGAAGAAGAGCTGAAACTCTGGTCCTTTTTCCTGTTGTGCCTCCCCTCTCTCTGGGCTTGACCACAGGGGAGGGAGCTTTTCTCCAGCTGAGAGGAGGAGGAAGAGAAGAGATTCAGACCGCTAATCACTAGTCCATATACCACATCCTCTTGAGGAAAAGGGGCTAGGAAGTGTGTTTGTGGTGAGAACCTGAGAGAATAAAGGCCCAGGTTAGTTTCAGAGTAGCTGGGGATGGCCTGGACTTTCTACAAAGGGCTAGGCACCACACTGGGTCCTTAGTAATAATAATTACGCACACACACAGAACAATAGATTTAGAATTAAAAAAAACAAGAAAAAACCTGGGCTCATCTCCTCGCTCTTCCACTTACTACCTGTGTGACCTTGGGCCCCATCCCTTCCTTTTCTGGGCCTCAGTTTCCCCAACCATAAAATCCTGATCTGTACAATGGAGAAGGTAATAGCACCTACTTGGACAGGTTGTTCTGAGGATCACATCAGATAAAAGATCCATAAGCAGATTCCAACCCTTTAAAGTGCTAGATAAATGCTGGCTATCATTATTATTATCTGTAAAATCAGGGTTCGGGCTAGATGACCTCCGAAGGCCCCGCCTGCTAGAAATCCTCTAATTCTACAAACTGAATACAACTGAATTTTTTGAGACTATCTTTCCAACCCTTTCTTAGCTAAGCCCCTGCCAACACTGGAAAGAGGAAGAGCCCACAGGACCAATAGCTGCCAGCCTTGGGGGCCTCTATTAAGAGAACCTCACAGCATTTTACTTGCCCATTTGACAGATAAGGAAACTGAAATTCAGAGAAGGGAAGCTGTTGTTTGAGGAGAAGGGGGAGGACTAGGGTGGGACTCCTGCCTAGTAGGTTTGATGCCTGCCCCCTTCCATGTGTACCTCAAGTTACCACGAGGTAAGGGGCAGGGCAGGGGCAGAAGAAGATGATTTTCTGGGAATGAGTCTTTTTTCTCTGACTCTCCAGGCTCTGAGTTGAGCACTTCCTGAGATTGGTTTCCGGCTATGGCCTTGGCATGGTCTTGAGGCTGGATGGGGGCGTGGGTGAGGAAGAGGGGAGGAGGGGAGAAGGCCACGTGCTGGGCTATTTCAGCCAGCCAAGTTGGACCAGAGAGCAGAGAAGAAAATTGATCAGGCAGCTGGGCAGAGGACAGTCCAGGGAAGGCTGAGGGTGGATACTTCCAGTGGTGCAGAACCTTGAAAGATCCCATACCAGGAGGGGAGCAGAGCTGATGCCTCAAAGGCCGAAGGTAAGGAGCCCCTTCTCTAGAGTGCCCCTGAAGCACCACATGTTGTGGCTAGAACATCATATCTATGTTACTGTATTTGTATGGGGGCTCACGTGGGTATATAATCCTAGACAAAACAGGGAGGCAACATAGTATTGGACTTAGAATAAGGCTTCCTTGTGTGTTCTGGCAAGTCACAATAGAAGAAAGAGGGAGCCACAGAAACTTATTGAGCAAGGGGCTTTCCTCATCTGTTTTTTTTTTAAGAGAGATGGTGATAAAAAAGGCAAAGTGATGGAACAGATAAGAGTACAGGGATTGAAGTCAGGAAGATCTAAGTTCAAATCCTTCCTCTGACGCTGGATGGCCAGTGGGCAAGTCAGTTAATATCTCTGAGCCTCATTTTTCCTCATCAGTAAAGTGGAAATATCTTTGGTATTATTACTTCACAAGGTTGTTTTATGGCTCAAATGAGAGAATATGTGTAAACTATTTTGCAAATTTTAAAGTATTATATAAAAGTAAGGGGTTTGGGATGGAGTAGAGGAAGGTGGATGTTGGCGGCTGGACCTGTCATTTCATTGGGAGAGGGACCTACGTGCAGGAGAGGAGCCCCCCTCTAGCAAACTGCATTGGTCAGTTCACATCATTACTAAAAATACTTACCCTGCTTGCTTCCCAGGGCAATCACGAGTAAAGTGTGGGGTGAACCTGAAAATGCCTCGCTAAGAGCATGGGATCCAAAGAGACCTGGGTTCAAATCCTGTATCTGTTGTGTTCTAGCTGTAGGACCATGGAAAAAATCACTTAACTTCCCTGGTCCTTGGTTTCCTTACCTGGAAAATGATGGGGTTGGACCCGATTGTGTCCCAGGAAGGTTCCTTTCAACTCTATGAGAACTGGTGCTATTAGTCACATAGAGCACAGGGTCAGAGTTGGGTGGGGCCTTCAGGACCTCCCAGCCTCCTGCTTTGGACAGAGAGAAGCTGAAGCCTGGAGATAAGGGATTGTCCGAGTTCACACCTCGAGTCTGCAGCAGAGTCAGCTCTAGAGTCAGGGTCTCACAAACAGCCCACAGGCATTGCCACATTTGTGGGTATTCACTGTGTAGGTGAGATACTGGGAATCTAGACACACACCCTTTCTTGGAGGTTAGGCTCCTGTAAGGGAGCTCTCACTGAAGAACCTTACTCTACAGCTTAGCTGCCCGGGGCCCCTGAGGAGCTGCGTTAACTTGTCCAGGGTCCCACCGTGAATATGTCACAAGAAAGCTCAATTCAAGTCTTCTCTGTATGTACTGAGAAGTGTGAAAGGAGGTGGGGGCAGGGAGGAGGGAGGGAGGGAGAGAAAGAGAGAGAGAGAGAGAGAGAGAGAGAGAGAGAGAGAGAGAGAGAGAGAGATCGTTGCACTGTGGTATAGTGGATAGAGAATCAGATTTGAGGTCAGGAAGTTTGGGGTTCTTTGAGTTCTTATTATTAACCAATAAGAGGTTTCCCACCTCTGACCCATGCTGCCTGTGGCCCTGGGTAGATCATTTAATCTTTCATTTCCACAGGCAACTCTAAGACTCTAAATCATAGAATCACACATTGGTATAGGGAGTTTCCAGACACTGGGAGGTCCCTATGCTAATGAAATCACGGTTCTAGTACAAACTAAGTGTGTATGTATGTGTGTATGCCTATGTATATATATATGTATATATATCCCATATGTACTCGCATTGCATATTATGTTTCTACATATGGGCATTGTGGGAGGTATGTGTGTTGTGAAGATGAGTGTATATTACACGTCTGTGGGCGTTGCCATGTGTTGTGTGTACAGTTATATGGTTATGGCCTGAACAGCATGTAGTCTCCTCCAGAAGCCCCGTCTGGGGCTTCACTAAAGACGTCCCAATAAGAGAACTTACTCCTTATTGCTACCATCCAAGACTCCTTTAAATCCTGGCATGCGGCCCCAAACCCCTGAGACCTTTCTGGCCCTTAAAGTCACCTGGCTCCCTGGGCCGAGATCTCCTGACAGCACCTCCATCCCTCCTGTTTTCCTCCTCCAGTCACTGAAAGTGGTACCTGCTCCTCCCCCTGTGTCTTCTCCCCCCAATCCTTCTCCTCACACTCCAGACCACAGAAGTGTATGTTCCCTAGGGAGTTATTCACAAGGGAGAAGAGAATATACAGATTTCAAAATAATATACAAGATTATAGGTCTTCTGAAGCAAGCAAACATAATAACTACCCAGCACGGACAGCTCTACACTGTCTCCTCTACTTGGCCATTCCCCCATGAGGTTCCCCTCCCAAGTGACCTGTACCCCTATGACCTCAAGTAGGGATGGGTCATGACCAACTTCCTATGAGATACTATTTGTAAAAAGCTCTGAGCACAGTGCCTAGCACATAGTAGGCACTCTATAAACATTTCTTTCCTTCCCTTCCCTCTGGCAAGCTTTAGTGGGGGAGGAAGTTAATTGCATTTTTAGTGATAGGTTTTGTTTTTTATATCACCATTATTGCCCAACTGAGACCTTTCCCTCCTTTACCCAGGGACCCAAGTCCTGTAACAAAGATAAAAAAAAAAGGTGTTAAAAACAAAACATCCAACATGTCAACTGGGTCTAACAGCAAAGACAATATGCTACACCCATACCCCTCCCCACCTTTACAAAGCCCAGTTTTCATTTTAAAACCATTCAGAGTCACCTGGCTTTGGGGTTAAGAAATAGGGAAGGCCCTGTTTATACCCAATAGGCAAGGTGGTCCAATAGAAAGACTGACACTCTTTTGGAAACTGTTTCCTGGCGTGATAACGATCATGCTCCCCCTGGGAAACACAGGGCCTCCCATGGGGAGAGAAGGAAGGAAGAAGAAGCAGAGGAGGGATCATAAGTTTCTGCTTAGAGATCAATTTATCCTCTCTTTACAGAGAAGGAAACTAAGGTCAAGAGAGACTGAATTACTTGTTTGAAGTCACATGGGCTCTAACAAGAGCTCTTTGTTAGCTGGGCCTTCTGGACTAATAGGAAAGGGCTTAGTGGATTTGGGGTTACCAGTACTCAAGCCCTAAGGAAGGGGGAAGAAGATGAGATCCTTCCTTTCTCTCCCCCCCAACTCCATTTCCAGTCTCACCTCCTTCTGCTCCTTTCCATACCTTCTGAACCAGCCAGCCAGGACCCCTTGCTGGATTCCAGGCATGCTCCTTCCTTTCCAACCTCTTCACTGTTTGCCTTGACTCAAGGCCTTGCCAAAGCATGCAACCCTCTCCTACCCCATTCATACCTGTCAAAATGTGGCAGATGGAGCATACTTATTCTCTTTGGTCCCAGAGACCAAGAACAAGGAGCACCGAGAGAGGTCTCAGGCGGGGGCAGATTTCAGCTCAATATGATGACAGAGAAAGTTGTTCCACAGATAACCAGGCTGCCTTTGGAGAAACTGAGTTCCCTATCATGGAAGGTGTTCAGCCAGACCTACATGACCCTCTGTTGGAAAAGCTGCAGAGGAGAGATCTGTATCCTTTTTATGTTGTGGACCTCTCCAGCAGTCAGACTCAGTCTATGGGTCCCTTTCTCAGAATTATATTTTTAAATAATTGAAGGTAAGCTTAAATTTCCATTAGGGGGTTGGTGAAAACAAAGGTATTATTTTTTTCCTGAGTTCACAGTCCCCCTGAGATCTATCCATAGATGCTTTGGGGGTGAGAAGAGCCTAGTTTGAGAACCCCTTTTGTAAAGTATTTTCCTGCCCTGGAAGGGAGGAAGAAGGAGCTAAATGCCCTCTGAGCCCACTGCCAGCCCTTAGACTCTGCCCTCCTTAATCCAACATCCTTGTTGTTGTTTGTTTGTTTGTCCTTCATTCTCAAAGAGGGCCATGACATCGTGGAGGTGATGCCATGACATGCAAGTGAATTGGATTTAAGTGGGGCAGGATTGTGCAAAGTCACCAGCCTCACTTTTTCCTCCAGAGCCATCTGGGTCCAGTGGCAAGATATAGATCAGGACGACTGGAGATGCTCATTCTTGCAAACGGAAGCGCTCTCCCTTGCCGTCTTGGAGTCAGGGGACTCTAAGTCCAATCTTTCCTTCCTAATCTCCCCTCCAACACTGCCAGCCCCTGGTGCAGGTTCTCGTCACCTCGTGCCTGGATAGTTGCGATAGCTTGCTACCCACAGGTGCCTCATCACTCTAGTCCAGCCTCTATCCAGCTGTCCAGCTGAATTTTCTGAAGCTCAGGACTGACCTTATCATATGCCATCCTCAATAAATTCCAGTAGCTCCCTACGACCTCCAGGATCAAATGTAAAATCCTCTGTTTGGCACCCAAAGCTCTCCCTAACCTGACGTCCCTGCTACATTTCCAGTCTTCTCCCATCTTAAACTACCACCACCGTCACTCCTCCTTGTAGCCTCTTATCCAGGGACACTGACCGCCTCAAACAAAACACTCCTTCTCTTGGCTCTGACCATTTTCACAAGCTCTCCCCCATACTGGGAATGTTCTCCCCAGTCATCTCCGCCTCCTGCCTTCCCTGGCTTCTTTCAAGTCTCAGCTAAAATCCCACCTTCTACCTAAAGCCTTTCCCGATTCCTGGTTATTCTGGTGCCTTCTCCTCTTTTGATTACTTTCATTTTATCTGGGATGTATCTTGTTCATACATCACTTGTTTGCCTGTTGTCTCTCCCATTGGACGCGAGTTCCTTGAGGGCAGGGATTGTCTTTTGCCTTCCTTTGTATTTTTAACATTTAGCACATTGAGTACCTGGCACATAGCAGGAGCTTAATAAATACTTGTTAGCAAACTGATGGAGAGAACTGCCTGGGTTCATGCAGCAAGGCAGTGACAGGGCTGCACTAGAACTGGTGTCTCTCCATCTGAAGGGCTAAGCTGCCCCAATCATCGCTACGCCTCACCGTGTCCCTAATGAGTTTCCCGTTGCTTTTGTTGTTTCTCCAGGTGTAAGAAGCCTTGACCTTGCCTGGCCCTTCAGAGCCACAGCAGGTCCCCTGGATATGGAGCCAGGAAATGAGACGACCACGACGACATTTGGCTCTCCAGGCTCGCCGCCCTCATGTGTCTTCCACGAGAATTTCAAGTACGTGCTTCTGCCCGTGGTATATTCGGTGGTGCTGGCTCTGGGTCTGCCCCTGAACTCTTACGTCATCGTGCAGATCTGGCTGTCCCGAAAGGCACTGACCCGCACGGCTATCTACATGCTGAACCTGGCCTTGGCAGACCTGCTGTATACCTGCTCCTTGCCTCTGCTCATCTACAACTACGCCCAGGGCGACCACTGGCCCTTTGGTGACGTCTCCTGCCGCCTGGTCCGTTTTCAATTCTACACCAACCTTCATGGCAGCATCCTCTTCCTGGCTTGCATCAGCTTCCAGCGCTACCTGGGTATATGCCACCCCCTGTCCACCTGGCACAAACGCTGGGGCCGCGGCTCAGCTTGGCTGGTTTGTGGGGCCGTGTGGCTGGTCGTCTCAGCCCAGTGCCTGCCCACGATCGCCTTTGCCCAGACGGGGATCCAACGGAACCGCACCGTCTGCTATGACTTGAGCCCTCCCAGCCTGTCTGCCAACTATCTGCCGTATGGCATGGCCCTCACCGTCACCGGCTTCGTGTTGCCCTTCAGCGCTGTGCTGGCTTGCTACGTGCCCCTCGTGCGCCGTCTCTGCCAGCAAGGCGGCCCCGAGGGGCCAGCTGTGGCTGAGAAGCGGGGGAAGGCAGCTCGTATGGTTGTGGTGGTGGTAGCAGCCTTCGCTATCAGCTTCCTACCATTCCATGTTACCAAGACTGCCTACCTGGCTGTCCGATCGGTGCCTGGGGTTTCCTGCCCTGTCCTGCAGACCTTTGCCGCTGCCTACAAGGGCACAAGACCCTTCGCCAGTGCCAACAGTGTCCTTGACCCCATCCTCTTCTACTTTACTCAGAAGAAGTTCCGCCAGAGCCCCCAGCAGATCTGGTCCAAGCTAAGCACTAAGTGGCATCGGGGACACTGAATACAGAAGGAAAATGATGGGTCGTGGGTCCCAGAGGGCTCAGCCAGGCATCAGCTCTAAGTTGTCCCCCTGTGTTGCCCCAGGGACAACCCCTTCAGACAGCAGTGACCCCCTAAGATAACTGTAACTCACTCCCCCAAGGGAGAGATGTGCCCAGACAACGGTCACTGAGGATCTCAGTGACCTGTGGAATCTTGGGGTGAAGTAGCAAAGAGTACTAGATTGGGAGTCGGGCATCCTGGGTTCAGATCCTGGCTCTGCTACCTCCTCCTTGTGTGTGACCTCGGGAAAATCATGTAACTTTTCTGGGCCTCAGTTTCCCTGAAGGGATTGGATAGTTCCAAGGGGAAGAGATGGGATGATCCAGCTCTTTAGGCACCCTGCTGTCCATCATGATAACTATTTCTGGAGTATGTGGAACAAGAAGAATCATTCTGGGATCTGAAGTGATTCTCAGACTCCCAGCTGAGCCCCAGATCAATCCACACTCATCACTTATTTATTGAGCACGCACTTACACTGTGTGTGGAACTGGGGACAAAAAGCAGCAGAGCCCTGGATGGGAACTCAGAGGAGGGACCTGGGTGTGAGTCCACCATTTTATTGTACAACATTGGGTAAGACTACCCTCCTCTCAGGCCTCCTCTAAAGTCACAAAAAAGGGGTAAATGGACTTACTGTGAGGAAGATTAAGTGGTGTAGTAATTGAAGTAAATGGTGTAGTACTTACAGTTAGTGCTATATAAATGTCATTTATTTGTCATTATCATTGCTATTATGATGATGACAAGATCTCTAAGGTTCCTTCCAAATCTAAATCCTATGATCCTGGGTGGATGCTGTGACTCCCATCCTTACAGAGCTCAGATTTATGGAAGGCAGCGAGGGAGGAAGGGAGAGAGGTGTGAAAGGGTGGAAGACAAGACTTAAACATGGCCACTAGGCCAGATGTGCTAAGGGCCCAGTGAAGACAGAGAGGCAGAGCTACAGAGGAAAAAAGAAACTAGTGAGAAGTAGCAGGGCAGCTAGGTGGCACAGTGAGTAGAGCACTGGCCCTGGAGTCAGAAGGACCTGAGTTCAAATCTAGCCTCAGACAATTGACACACTTACTAGCTGTGTGACCTTGGGCAAGTCACTTAACTCCAATTGCCCTGCCTTTCCCCCCTCTAAAAAAAAAAGAGAGAAGAAGGGTCATTAAGGAGAGCATCAGGGAGGAGATGGGATCCAAATGGAACCTTGAAGGACAGAGGGAGATTCAGAGAAGCAAGAGGACCTCTCTGGAAGGATAATGGTGTGAGCCAAGATTGGGGGCCCTGCCTGGCAAGAACAGAGGGCAGGGGTTGGGGGTGGGGGCAAGAGATCAGAGAGAAATAATACTGAAGACTGAAGGTGGGATTGGAACATAGCTGGCCTTCGTCTCCAACCTAAGAAGTCTCGTGGAGACAATGTCTCATATTTCCTCATTCACACTCTCCCAAACCTCTCAATCCATATCCATCCATTCCTTCATTAACTCATTCACCCATTCATTCAGCAAAAGCTCAGTGAGGTCTAGAAATCCCAGAGCTCTATGCTCAGCTCCCAGGAGAGGGAGAGATAGGTAAGATCCTCTGAAGGAGGTAGCCCTGGCATCTGGCCCTCATTGACTCAGGCTGTCTTCCCAGGGTGCCAGTTCCTTCTCTAAGTCAGCCAGAGGCCGTCTCTGGATCAGAGGTCTCCATTCACCTCAATTCAACTAGGCTTACATGCCTCCTATATCACAAACTCTCTCTATGCTAGGCATAGGGGATATAAAGACAAAATAAGAAATAGCTCCTGGTCCCAGAGAGATGACTTTCCACCAGGAGGGAATAATGTGTGCAAGGATGTTTATATAAAAGATAAATGTAAATTAGTGGGGGGGGGGGTCGAAGAGAGACATTAACAAACAGAGAGATGAGGAAAAGCTTCCAATTTTCACTGCTTGCTGAATTTCTCTAATCCTAAAACCCACACACAAGGACCCCTGACCTTCTCCCTCCCACCACCAAACAGGTTCCTAAGCCTGCTGGCTTCCTGTGCCTCAGTTTTGTCATCTGTAAAGTGAGAGTGTTAATACCTATAATACTTACCTCACAGGGTTGTTGTGAGGCTCAAATGAAATAATGTATGTAAAGTGGTCAGCAGTTATAAAGATAATGCCATATGAACACCAGTCATTGTTGTTTCTGTTGTCATTACCACATATAATTATTATTATAATCTCAGGCTCGATAGAAGCCAATTCAGCACCTCTTCTGAATCAGAGCATGAGAGCTGGGGGTGCTCCCTTCACATTCCAGGGCAATTGCTATCTCTCTTGCCCCTCCCCTCCCCAAGGGGCAAGGAGGGAATTCAAAGGCATAACTAGGACAGTATTCCTGTCACCTCAAAAATCAGAATAATTCAACCTTACCGCACACACACATACACACAAGTACACACATGCACACACATATACACACATAAATACACACACACAGATATACACACACACATACACACACTCACACAATACATATACACACATACACACACATACACACACGTATACACACACATTCCCCAGACAGAATGGAAAGAACACCAGACATTGGGTGGGAAGACCTGGGCTCCCATCCCTACTCTGCTTGTTATTCCCAATATGACCTTGGGAAAGTCATTTCCCCTTCTCTGGGCCTCAGTTTCCCTATTTGTAAAATAAAGCACCTATGTGATGCTCAGACCAGTGGCTCCTCCCCAGAACATGGCCAGAGGGTCACTACCTTCTCCAGGGAACCTAAAGGAGCAGACATCATGTGGCCTTATGTGGTATGATGCAGGGCACCCTGGAAAGGCCTCCCACAATCCCTCCCCAAAAAGACCTCCCCTACCCCTGAGGTGGAAGTGTAGTATACCCAAAAGAGACCTAGACCCCTGTGAGGCAGGAGATCCAGATCTGTGTCCTGACTCTGGTCCTGACTTGCTGTGGGACTTTGGGCAAGAGTCTTCCATTGACTTACCCTTCTGTCAAATGTCAGGGGTAGCACTGGATGACCCCATGGTCTCTTCTAGTCCTGAGAAACTACAAAGTGTGTAACTCATGCTCCACCTAAGAATGGCTCCCCCAAATGCATTGGAGCTCTCCCACTTCTCTGTTTCTGGGCAAACTATGCCTTCTACCCAGAATGAACTGCCTCCTGCCCTTTACGTGGGGAACTCCTGCTTAAACCTTTAAAGTGTAACTAAAATGGCATCTCCCTGAATCTCCCTAGTCAGTAACAACCTTTCCCCTCAGACCTCACAGAGCACTCCTCTGAGACACTTTATCATGTAATGTTGTGGATTAGATATTTGTCCTCTACTAGACTGGAAGCTCCATGAGGGCAGGGATAGAGTTTTATTTAAACTGTATGTCTCCCTCAGTCGGAGCACAGTCGCCTGCCCTAAACAGTAGGTGCTTAATAAACATTTATTAAAATGAAATTACATTTCTGAAATTGTATATTCTAAGATTGACTTCAGCTCTGACATTTTCTCTTCTAAGGCTCCTCCCACCTCTGACATTCCCTGCCAGAAAGTTCCTCCCACTTCTGATATTCTATATTCCAAGGTACTTCCCAGCTCTGATAATCCCTGTTCTAAGGTTCCTCCCACCTCTGATACTCTGTGTTCTAAGGTACCTCTCAGCTCTGACATTCCCTGTTCTAAGGTCCCTCTCAACTCTGACATTTCATGCTCCAAATCTCCCCTTCCCCTCAGCTCTGACTCTGTCTCTACTTTCTGCCCTGTGTCACTGTATACTGCCCATCACCACTAGAGAAAACAGAGCCACCAGCAACCCTCCAAAGGCCAGGTAGATGTGGCCCACTGATACAGAGGAAAGATGAGGCACTTCTGGCATAACCCTGCTCCCAATCCAATCCCCCTGATCCAAGAGGGTGAGGGCCCCAGCTCCTCTCAAGTACAGAGGCTTTCTCACCTATTGCTCTGCTTCCCTGTGTCATCAAGGGCAGCCCATTGTTCTTCTTTAGCCCAGGGGTTCTTAACTTTTTCTTGTCATGGCCCCCTTTGGCAGTCAATGTGGTGAAACCTATGGACCTTTCTCAGAAGAATGTTTTTAAATGCATAAAATAAAATATGCAGGATTACAAAGGAAACCAATTCACTGAAATAAGATTATAAGAAGAGGCTAAGTTGGCAGAATAACAGGAAGAAATAGAGTGAGTTCCGCCGAGAAAGTCCTCCCAACAGATCTACAAAATATACCAGACCAAATCCTGATGGGAAATCCAAGAAAAAAAGTCACAAGGAGTCCTTTCTCCCCTTCTTGGCTTGTCATGCAGCTCTCTATAATGACCAGCAGGTGGCAGCATTTCTGCCCTGTTACACCATTCCTTAGGTTTCCTCCCACTGAGCGGCACCTCTGGCTTGCCTACCAATCAAGTTTTCATTAAGCCAGAAAAAAGCTTTTCTCTGACAATTACTCCAAGCTGTCACTGAAGGGGGGAATAGTTTCTATAACTTGGCAGGAGGAGAGGAGGGAGGAGAAGGAGAGAAGGAAGAAAGGAAGGAAGGAAGGAAGGAAGGAAGGAAGGAAGGAAGGAAGGAAGGAAGGAAGGAAGGAAGGAAGGAAGGAAGGAAGGAAGGAAGGAAGGAAGGAAGGAAGGAAGGTGGGAGGGAAGGAGAAAGGAATTATTTAACACATGCTATGTGTCAGGCACTGTATTAAACACTGGGAATACAAAAGCTCTCTAGGAGCCTCTGGGGGAAGACAACACACAAAAGAGAACAGAAAAGGAGGACAGGGCAGGAAATAGATGAGGAGGCATGGTTTTAAAGTCCAGAAATTAACAGTCCAGCTTGGGGCCCTTCACAAAATGGAGGCTCCAGGAGGAACTCACCCAAAGAAAAAGAGGGGAGCAGCTCAGAGAGGGATATTCTTCATAGTAGGCAGGCCATCAGAGTGGTACGATTTTCCAGGGTATAAAGGCCCTAGGAACTGAGGGAAGTTCCAGGATAAAAGAGCATCAGGGGTATGATTTTGAGGTCCAGAAGAACAGAGCCAATCAGAGTCTTCCCTACATCACAATATTACAGTACCAGACAAAGGCTTGACCTCTGGAGTCTCACCCTTGAATAACAGTCTTTGACCTCAAAGGTCACCAAGAAGTCAGGAACCCCCCCACCCACCCACTCCCCATCTCCAAACAGACCTCAATCACCTGGTGACTCCAAAGCCTGATGTGCTCTTTCTCTAGGGAAGAGCGATCAGGGCTTTACCCTTGAGTTCCTGACACGGGGAGGGGCACTTCTACTCACAGGTATCCTCCTGCATCCCATGATCTTCTGCCAGCCCTAGCCTATGCTATATTTGTGACATGACCACCTCTACTCCCTTGCCCAGCTCTGAAATTTTACTCCTGACGTTCCCCATTGCCCTCGTGCCCAGATCCTGAACCAATGGTCGGTCCACCTAACTACAGGCATATTCTCCTCAAATTCCAGGGTCAAGGGAGGTAACTACCAGTGTGCCTTTCTCTACTACTGCACCCCCCAACCTGCCTCCTTTCACCTTATTTCTTTCAGCTTCCTCTTAGAAATAGGAGACTCCAAAGGTGTGAACTGGACTTCCTGGGGGATGGATCACACTTCTACTACTATTTTCCAAGGATGAAGCCCATCTCTAAGCCAGGCTTCACTATTCAAGTTTCTTTCCTCCAACAGGGCTGCTATCCCTAGCAGGTCCTTGCCGAGGTCTCATTCCTTTCTTCTTTCCATCCCTCTTCAATATTTATTTCAGGCACCAAGATTGCTCATTTGAGTTACATTCCCCCACCCCCCTAACCCTGATGTTTCTCCTGGCCCAGTAAGCACTAACCTACAGCGAATCTAGAAACTTGAGAAACCATCCACATTTTGCCCTATTTGTCTCTCAGTTCTCTGTGAGTCAGAGGAACCAGATCAAATACTTTTCACAGCTCTACAAAAAGAGAGAATTAACCAAGGAAAGACTAAATTCAATGACATAAAATTAGAAAATTGTGTGTCTCACACAAACAAAATCAATGCAACTAGGCTAAGAAGGGAAGTTGCTAATTGGAGAGAAAGGGTCTTTCTATCAAATATCTCTAATATAGGTCTGATATTCAAGATAGATAGCAAATTAACACAAATATATAAGACAAAGAATAGTTAAATTATGTAACAAATAGTTCTCCAAAAAAATTATACCAGGCATAGTGGCACAAACTTATAATCCCTGCTATCAGGGAGACTGTGGCTTGTGGATTGCTTGAACTCAAGAGTTCTGAGCTTCAGGCGGCTAAGCTGGGAGAGTGGCTGGGTGGAGAAGAGGTTGCAGCATGCCTAAGGATTGGTGAACCAGCCCAAGTTGTATAGGGAGCAGGTCAAAGATCTCATGCAGATCAGCATTGGAATGTCTGCTGCACTTCCTGCCTAGGTGAAATAGGGAGACACAGACTCAGAAAAGAATGGCAGACAGTGAGCAATATGAAAGGTTGTTCCAATTTTTAAAAAGCATATCAAAATAACTGAAATTTTATCTCACAGTCAGCAAATCGATAAAAATAATGAAAGATGGGAATAGCCAATGTTGGAAGAGTTGTAGAAAGACAGACATCCTAACATACTTATGGTAAAGTTGTAAAATGTTCTGACTATTCTGGAAAACTATTTGGACTTATGCTAAGTGATTGGGCCCATACCTTTTGCCCCAGATATTTCCCTGTTAGGCATATAGGTCAAAAAGTTCAAAGATAGGGAGAAAGGTCCCATACACACTAAAATATTTACAGCAGCACTTTTTGTATTAGTATTAGAAAAACTAGAAATAAAATAAATGTTAATCAGGGAATAGCTAAACAAATTGTCTTACATGAATGTGATAGAATATCACCATGCAGTAAGAAATGATGGATATGAGGCTACAATGAAACATAGGAATACTTACATGAACAGATGCAAAGTAAGGTAGAATCAGGAAAGCAATACACACAATAACTGCAACAATGTAAATAAAAATACAAAAAGAAAAATTAAGCCAAAGATTATGTAATTATAACAACCAAGCTTGACCCTAAAGAAGAATAAAAAAAAATGTACCTCCCTCCCTTCTTTGGAAAGGAGGGGAAACCATGGATATGAAACATTATATTCACTTTGCCTCTAGGGATGACTCTCCCATGAAAGGGGGACATGTGGGATGTGGTGGTATACATTCAGAAATGAAAGTGATATAAAAACAAAAGATATCAATAAAAATTTTGTTTAAAATTCCCACAAGTTTCTCTAGAGGCAACCAGACAGTTACAGGATTGCCCTGGACTGAGAATAGACAGAAGAAGATAGCAGGAAGACAATAAAGGGTTGGCGAAAGGAACAATACTCCCTACATATGTATATTGTGTAAACCTTCCTCCCCAGGGCTTCTGTTAGAAACTTTTTAAGCAGGTGACAATGGGTTTGTTATCTCCTGCCCAGAAGCCATAGATCATCTAGATCCTGTGAACTCCTGACTTGAACTGGCCCTGATGCCCAAACCAAGTATTTAAGTCACAGGTTGGAGCACAGGTAGCCATTCTACATATCCTCTTGTATGCAGTACAGGTATAACAGGTGCCTCTAACACTCAAATTCTTCTATATCCCATTGAGGTCTGAACTAGATTCTCAGAGAGATTAGGCTCTCTAGGGAAAACCAAGGCCCAAGGAGAAGCAGCCAGCATCACAAGGTCACATAGGAAACCTGGAGCCAAGAACCCAGACCTCCTAGCTACTAGCATCCCAACCTCACTCAGGTAAAACTTCTGGGAGCTGTAAGACAAGCCATCCACTGAGAAACATCAGGAGGGCACACTGGCTGGCTCTCTCAGCTTGTGCTTGTAAATGACTAAGGTTGTCCTGGATTCCTAGCATTAAGGCTATACCCCTTCCCCAGGCTTACTGGTATTTTTTTTCAAAAAGCCCCATCATGAGATCTATTTGTTTTCTTCAGCCTATAAATAAAACTTTTCTTCTCTGAGTTTTATGAAATGAGTGTTTGCAAATGGAGTTGGTGACATTGTATTGGGTGGTGTCATATAGCAAGATTCCCAGAATATCTGGGTGGGAGTGATGGGCAAGAGCAGAGAAAAATCTCCCCAAATGTACCCAAGCCCTTAATGTTACATAAGAGCCTCTGACATAAAGGTTACACACACACACACACACACACACGCAGAGGCACGAGCACGAGGGGGCAATGGGGGGGGGAGAGAGTTATGAACATACAAAGGTATACAGATAGACAGATGCACAATTCAACTAAACAAAAAGTATTAAGCACCTTTTAATTGCCATTCTACTGGCTGTTAGACATACAAAATTCTTCAGAAATATAGTCACTATTATAGAAGCTCTGTCCTAGGCACTGGGAAAGATACAAAGTTTAGATAAGCCCTGTCCTGTGCCCTCTGCCTTCAAGCTCCTCTCAGTCTGGTAGAGGAACAAGTTATTAACCCAGATAGCTATTTTATACAACATTTACATAAATGCATCAGAGAAATGCAAGCCCCACAGTCTGTAAGGTCAGAGAAGAAGTTCATTACCAACCAGGAAGAAGAAGACTGTCCAGAGAAAGTTATATTTGAGTTGGACTTTAAAGGATGGGTAGGAATTCACCACCTAAACAGGGAAAGTAAGGCTATTCTAGGAAGAGACAAAGAAATATGTGAGAAAGCTTGGAGACAGGCAAACGCAAGGGATGTTTGGGGGACAGAGTCATCTAGTTTTGACTGGAGCGTAAAGCGTGTGGATATGAGCAGTGGGGGATAAGGTTGTCAAGATGTGGAGGTGTCAAGTTGTGAAGGCCTTGAATACTTGGCTAAGGAACCTTAACTTTGCCTGGGAGCTCAAAGGACTTTGAGCAGTGGAGAGACATGGCTGGGTCTGTGCATAAGGAACAAAGGCTAGCAATGTGAGTATGGAAGTAGTCCTACCTTTTATTCAAGGGCAAGCCAAGGATCACTTAAGAAGTCCAACTCATATGCTCCCTCCTCCAGGAAGGCTTTCCTTCTATTCCAGCCTCCTTCACATTCCACCCTTTGAAGATGGAGTTTGTTTTGCTCATGACTAATCCCTCCCTGAACCTACCATCCTGGCTAATCCACTTTTCCCCAATCCCTGTCCCCAGATAATTCTCTCATGAATTTGATGCATTTCTATGATAAATTCATTGTGTGTTTATGTGTGTGTACATAGATGCATGTGGGTGCTTTCTCAACTGTCCTTTGTCCAGTTGAGATGAAAGTGTGTTAAGAATGAGTCCACTTTCCCCAGTGGGGTCAAGGTAGAAGATGTCCCTGAGGTGTTAAGGGAGACATGTTTGTACTTTTGTCCTTCCTATATCTTTGAAGTTAATTATAAAAGTTAATTACAAAAATTTATGGTAAGTAGTTAAATGGGATTGGGGTACCTATGAGTGGGAGGAATACAACCAGTGGATACTCAAGTGATAGGAGTAGATGAGTAACAACCCAAACTGCCCAAGGTGCCATTAGAATCCTGAAGGGAAGATGTAATCAGTCTGGTTCTGGGATAGAGGGGCAAAGATATTCACTGCATGCAGGGCTGGTTACAATACCCAGTGTCTGGGATACCAGGACATCTAAAAACCAGGATGCCTTGGGGCTCATTCTCCTCACCTTTAGAAGCTCATGTGGTTGGAGTCTCTAATCCTTTCACCCAAAATGGAAAAGAACAAACACAGAGGCAAAGGTCCAAGGCTCATTTCATAAAGCTACATCTTGTCCTCAGTGGGAAGGGCTTAAGGTCTCTCCTCTCTCACTGGATGCCATTAGTAAAGGAGCCAAACCAAAGCAGAGCAGCTGAAGAGAATGGCCAAGGGTCTGGTAGGTGAGGCTTTTTGAAGTCACCTTCAATTCTGGCTACCTAGCCAATTCAAGGGCTTCTCCTAACCACATAGTTAGTAGATTGGAACCAGTTACAGAAAGTTGATGCATATTCATCTTTCTAAGGCACTTCCATAACTTCATCATAACTATTTCCTAGCCTCTTCATGTCGCAAGTAACATCAGACATATTCTGCACATGTTCCAGTCTTCAATTATACCTAGAAGTCCTCTATCCCAATAATTTTTTTTTCTTTGCACTCTGTTTTGTCATATATTATTCTTTGTTGTAAGCCTTTATATCTTGCTTTCTGGAGCATCATATTCCAAACTCTCCTATTCTGCATTTTGCAGAAACCATGTCTTGTGTGATCCTCACTACTGATGTTTGGCATTTGAATTCCTTCTTTCATGATACTTGCTATATTTTTTCTTTGATTTAAAAACTCTGGATTTGGGCCATGATATTCTTGAAAGTTTTTATTTTGGGGTTTCTTTCAGGAGATGATGGGTATTGATTCTTTCAATTTTCACTTTGCCCTTCAGTACTAATCAGTCTAGGTAGGTGTCATTTATGATTTCAGCATTAGGTGGCATAGTAGATTGAGCACTGGACTTGGAATCACAAAAAACTGTGTCCAAATTCTGCTCCAGACACTTATTAGTGGATATAACCCTGAGAGATAGGAAACCTAGGTTTTAGTCCCATCCCTGCAACTCATTTACAGTGTGATTTTGGGTGAGTCATGGGTCATAGAGTTAGAACCCTTTAAAGAGTTAGGCCCTTTAAAGCATTGAGTTCAATCTCTTTATTTCACAGATGAGGAACCTGAGGTTTCAGGAAAGTGGTGACTTGGCCAAAGTCACGCAGCTACTAAGTTTCTGAGGCAGGATTCGAACCCAGCTCTTCCTGACTCCAAGGTCAGAACTCTATCCATTATGCCATGCTGCATATTTACCCTCTATGGGCCTCAAATCCTCCACTATAAATGGGTACAACCTGTACCCTAACCCCCTTCTCAGAGAGCTGTTATAAGAATTCATTTATAAAGCCCTATATTAATGAGATGGTGGGGTTATTATAGGGAGAGCTTGTCACTAATTACTAGCTGGTAGCTATAGGCACATCATCTCCCTTCTCTGGGCCTTAGTTTCCTTGTCTATAAAATGAAAGGGTTGAGTTAGATGGTCTCCCAGATTCCTTCCACCACTGACATTCTAGTCCTGTGTTTTCTGAAGATGGGACTCTGGAAGGCACCCAAATTAGGGAGTGGCAGCACCCTGGGAGAAGGTAGATCGAAGGGGCTGGAGAGATGACGGTGTGTCTATTAGCCAGTCAACCTTTTCTAGGTCTCCTGGGGACCTGAGGGGAGGCATAGTCCCATCTTCAAGGGACCTCTCAGCATAAGGTGAGAGATACAAATTAGAAGGACCTCAAAAGTCATCTTGTTGGTCTGGTAACTGAATGAGAGTACCATCCCTCCTGCTGCCCTCTGCTGACTGAATCCAGAAATGTCGCTTTATCTGAAGGGCCTGGGCCAGATTCAGGCCCAGTCAATCACTGCATTTAGGATCCTAGGGTCAGAGTAGAAGAAACCTCAAAGGCCATCAAGTGCAACCCCTCGTATGACCGATGAGGAAACTGAAGTCCAGAGAAGTGGGCTTTGAATCTATTCTTCATCCCTAAACCCAATGTTTTAGTGACTAATACGATTCTCTGAGGGCAAGAGTGAGGAGATGGAAATGGAGTGAGTCCTAGTCCGGGAGTCCAGTGACAAGTGACCATCCAACCTCCACTTGAACAGTTTCTGTGAGGAGAGACCGCCACCTTTCAAGGCTGCCCTATTGAATTAAGATCTTGAGGAAACTCCAATTCAAATGAACATTTTTTTTTTTGGAAGAGGAAAGGCAGAGCAATTGGGGTTAAGTGACTTACCCAAGGTCACACAGCTGGTAAGTGTCAAGTGTCTGAGGCCAGATTTGAATTCAGGTTCTCCTGACTCCAGGGCCGGTGCTCTACTCACTGTGCTGAACATTTTATCAAGTAACTACTTCGTATATCAAAAAAATTTCAGACTAGTGACAGCCACATATTAGAACTCTCCAAATCACTAATAAGAAGAGAAATGCACATTGAAATAACCTGAAGGTTTCACCTCAGTTGTCAAAGATGATTAAAAGTTGGAATAGTCAGTGGTGAAGGGGCTGTGGAAAGACCAGCACACTGACACATCGATAGTGGAGCTGTGAACTGGTCCAAGCAGTTGAGAAAGCAATTGGAAATTATGAAAAGAAAGTAACAAAAATGTTCTCATCTTTTGACCCAAAGATTTCACTTTTGGGCATAAACCCTAAGGAGGTCAATGACAAAAAGCTGTCCTGGATATACAGTAAAACATTTTAGGAAGTCTTTCTTTCCCTCTGAGCATTCACTGCCCCATCTGCTTGGAGTAAGGGATCATGCTAGAGAAGTTGCTTCCTTACACAGCTGGGCTGGCTCCTCGCAGGGTACAGTGTCTCAGCTCTGGGGTCAATACAATCAAGCAGGGTCACTTAGCCAACGGGCTGTTTCTTTACCAGACTCAGCTGTTGCTGGTATCAGCCTCAGCGGCCTCTGCTATAGACCCCAGGTGCAGCTGTTATTGTTACTGTTGCTTGTCCTTCGTTCTCCAAGAGGACCAATGACATGGTGAGGGTGATGTCTTGACCATCTGGTGGCTCTTCCAACCTTTCAAAGGTCACAAGATTGTAGCTTGGTTAATTTTATCTCCCAATACTCCTTCACTTAAGATCAGGAAGAATACTGGAGAACATTGGATATGCCCTTTATAACCCAGAAGGATAAATCCAAGCATACTCTTGCGAGCCCTTCTCCTCTCTCTGAGCCTCATTGACCAGTCCCCCCATTATACTACCATGGCTTCTGGAAAGAGTATGACAATAAGCTGCCCCTTAGCTCCACTTACAACTCACAATCCCTGCAACCTCCAGATGCAGATGAAATTCCTTCCCTGGACATCACTCCTCCCATATGTCTTGTCTCCTATTAGAATATAAGATCCTAAGAGCAGACACGTTCTCATTTTCATTTTTTCACTTTTTAGCACCTAGCAGAGTGTCCTCAGGCCCCTAATAGGCATTTGCCTATTCATTCATTCAGATTTACTTGTTTGCACGCTTTTGTGCAGAGTCAACCCCCTTAAGCCAAAGTCACGTGATGAAGGCTCACTCAAATAGAACAAGTCCAAGAAGGAGGCAGGGCCTGCTGTCTCTAGATGAAGGCTCTCAGGCTTGTTTCTGATCTGCTAAATCCACAAATTCATGCACCCCTGGCTCCAAATCCAGCATGTTTTCTATTTCACCGTACTGCCTTTACATAAACAATAGAAACTAGGATAGTTATAAGACATCTCCAGTGAAAGAGACAGACTCTAAAGGCTACGTGATCAGAGGAAGAAGGAGCTTAATGAGAGCTGGGGTGATTGAGGAAGGATTCCTGGAAAAGCTGAGAAGGGCCTTAAAGTACAAGAAGGAGCTTGGGTCTAACAGGCGAGATGAGACACACACATATGATAGCAGATAGAATCTTATTTGACCTCTTCATCTCTCAAGTGTCAAGTCCAGGGGTCTCCCGACTTCCAGTCTCTCCCTTCACCAATCCATCCCTAATACAGATGCCCAAACGATATTCTTACAGTACAGGTTGACTATGTACTCCCCTACTCAAGAAACTTGAGTGGCTCCCTACTATCTGAGGGATAAAATTTTGTTGGACTTTGAAAGTCATTCACCATCTGGCTCTGACCCAGATTTCTAGACATATTATATAGCTTTCCCTTATACACTCTCCCTTCAAGCCAAACTAACCTTCTTGCTGTTCCCTACACAGGAAATTCCATCTCCTGTTTCCAAGCCTTTGCATGGGCTGTCCCAGATGCTAGGAATGCACTCTCTCCTCACTCCTGCTTCTTTGAATCCCCAACTTCCTTCAAAACTCAGCAATGGTGCCACCTTCTACAGCAGATCTTTCCTGACTCCCTCCAAATAATCTCCCAATCCCCACAATTACTCTGTATTTGTTTTTGCATTTTATATTTATTTAATTTGTGACCAGATTGTAGAATGTGAGCCTTCAAAGGGCAGATATGGACTACTTCTCTCTCTCTCTCTCTCTCTCTCTCTCTCTCTCTCTCTCTCTCTCTCTCTCTCACTGTCTTCCTGTCTCTCTGTGTCTCTCCCTTTCTCCCTCCCTCCCCCCATCTCTCCCCCTCTCTCCTCCCTCCCTCTTTCTTATGTATCCCCATCCCTAGCACTGTGATTATTCCACAGTGGGAATTTAATAAATGCCTGTCAAAATGAGTTTAATTCAATGAGCCCTTAATAAATAACTATTGCATGAAATAAAGAGGTGAAAACCAAAATATTAGGAGCTAAGAAAGGAGCACATGAGGCTCAGAGGCTTCTTAGAAGAGGTAGGATTTGAGGACCAGGAGGATTTGGAAGGGGACAAGAGCCTTCTAAATGGGCAAATACTCTGAGCAAAGGAATGGAGTGGGGAATGAGTCTGGGAGAGACTTGAAAGCTGGAAAGGGAGGATTGAAAACCAGGTTGAGGTGGTGAGTTTTGTGGAGCTATGGCAGGTTCCTGAACAGGGCAGGGATACTGTCAGAGCTGAGCTATCTGGTCCTTTGTCTAAGATGGGGAGAGGCAGGAAAGGATATCAATCAATCAATGACACATTGATCTATGGTCTAGAAAAGCTCGGTCTGGCTGAGGGGATGGTATGTAACCACCAGTAAGGCACAGCCGCCATGTCCCTGTAACTTTTCAGCTGTACTTTTAATCGCTCTCTTTTTTTCTAGTCTCTCCTTTCTCTCTGCTCAGTCACCAAAGTGCTTTTTCTTAAGTGCAGGTTTGATCATGTTACCGCCCCTGTGGCCCCTTCTATAAGTTAGATACATACTCGTCTGTTTGGTCTTTAAAGCCCTTCACCATTTGGTTTCATTCTATTCTTCCAGCTTTATTACACATTATTCTCCTTTGTACATTCTTCTACCCATCGAAACTGGCTTTGCTGTCCTACACTCCACCCCCCACCTCAGCACATTTGCAGGGGCTCTCCCCTTTACCTCTGTCTGTTAGAATCCCTAGCTGCCTTCACAGCTCACCTAAGTGCCATCTCCTGCATGAGGCCCTTTCTGATGCTCCCTGCTGCTGGGAAGTACCTTTCCCTGCATTACCTAATTCAATGAAGGCTATTTATCTACCAAAGACCTATGGTGGATCTCAACTACTCAGTGCTGATGGAGCCACCTGGATTAGTGATGAGAACATGATCTTGGAGAAATGAACTGAACACTTCCATAGTGTCCTCGACAGACCACCATCGATCAATGCTGAAGCCATTAACTTTCTGCCTCAGGTTGAAGTCAATTCCTTTCTAACCGAACTTCCAAGTAAAGAAGCAAGTCTTAAATGCCATCAGACTCCTCTTGTGTGGCAAAGTGCCTGGTGCTGATTCTATTCCAGCTGAGATTTACACAGCAGGAGGTCTACTGCTCTTACAAAAGCTGACTGAAATTTTCTGGGTTATGTGGCCAGAGGAAGTTATCCCCTAGATAGGGTGGGGAACCTGCGGCCTTGAGGCTACATGTGGCTTTCTAGGTCCTCAAGTGAGGCCCTTTGACTGAATCCAAACTTGACAGAATAAATTCCCATAATAAAAGAATTTTAGGACCCAGAAGGCCACATGTGGCCTTGAGGCCACAGGTTCCCCATCCCTGCCTAGGAATTCAAGGATGCCTCCATCCCTATGAAGGAAAAGGAAATAGGTTGCCCTGTGACAATCACCAAGGGGTGCGGGGTGGTCCTCTCTCTTACTGCTGGCAAGATTCTTGCCAGAGTGTTCCTTAATCAGCTGATCCTTCACCTGGAAGAGGGTCATCTACCTGAGAGCCATTGTGGCTTCAGAAAGGGCTGAGAACAGTCAATATGGTGTTTGTTGCCTGACAACTCCAGGAGAAATGCCAGGAGCAGACCAGGTCTATACACATCTGTTGATGTGACCAAGGCCTTTGATACTATCAGTTGTGAGGGCTTGTGGAAGATCATGGCAAAATTTGGTTGCCCAGAGAAGTTCATTAGTTTTGCATGTGAATTTCATGATGGCATGCTTGCCTGGGTTCTAGATAATGGACGACGCTCTCATGCTTTCCTAGTCACCAATGGAATAAAGCCGGGCCATGTGCTTGTTCCTGTGCTTTTTAGCACGACGTGGAAACAATGTTGTCAGATACCTTCAACAAGGACAAAAAATTGGCAAGGTCAGCTACTGCATTGATGATAAATTATTTAACTTGAAAAGGCTACATGCTGAGACTAAAGTAGAGGGAGAGTTGGTATATGATGTTTTGTTTGCAGATGATTGTGCACTCAGTGCAGCCTCTGAGGCTGAGATGTAATAGAGTATGGATATATTCTTCTACTTGTGCTAATTTTGGCCTAACAAGAAAACAGAAGTTCTCCACCAACCAGCACCACACCATCTATAAGTGGAACTATTGGTTACAGCAAATGAAGAAATTTTGAATGCTGTGGATAAGTTCACTTACCTTGGCAGTATGCTTTCCAGGGGTGTACACATAGATGAGGAGGTTGATGCATGCATTGCCAGAACTAGATCAATGTTTGGGAGGCTCTGAAGGAAAGTGTGGGAGAGAAGAGATATTAGACTGATTATCAAACTGAAGGTCTACAGAGCCACTGGCCTGACCCCACTGTTGTACGCCTGTGAAACCTGTACAGTCTACCAGCACCGTGCCAGAAAGCTGAATCGCTTCCATTTGAATGGAACCTGTCAGGATAAGGCACCGGACATTGAGGTTCTTTCTCTAGCTAAACCGCCAAGCATTCAAACTCTACTGCAGAAAGCATAACTCCCAAAGGGCTGGCCGGCCACATTGTTCTAATGCCAAACATACATTTACCTAAAGGATTATTTTACAGAGAACTCACATAAACAACTGCTTACATAGAGGTCAGAAAAAGTGATGTAAGGACACTCTCAAGGTCTCTCTGAAGAACTTTGGAATCGATTATGAGACCTGGAGACTCTGGCATAGGATCACCCAGCATGGTGTGCCCACATATGCTCTATGAACAAAGAAGAATTGCAGTGGCTCAAAAGGAACATTAGATGCACAAATTTAGAGACATCTCCACTCCAAATGTTCATATGGACTATTTGTGTCTGACCAGTGGTAAAGCCTTCTGAGCTCATGTTGGTCTGATCATCCATAGTTGGACACACCGTACCTTGACCCCAACATAGTGATGTTATTTTGGTGATGTCATCTCACCTTGCATTTATTTTGCACGTACTCATATGTATATGTGGTGTACATGTTGAGGTAGGTGATAGGATGGATTGAGTAGCCTGGGAAGGCTTCCTGGAGGAGATGGTTTGAGCTGGGCTTTGAAGGAACTAGGAGGATTTAGATGGAAGGATCATTTAGGACTGATAAGATCACAGGATTATAGATTTAAAGTTGAAAGGGACTTCAGAAGTCCTCTACTCCAATATGTTCATTTTGCAGATGAGTAAATAGAGGGCCAGACAGGTTAAGCGACTTTTTTCCAAGTTTACATGGGAAGTAAATAACAAAATCAGAACTCAAGTCTGTTACCCATCTCAAAACCCAGAACTCTTTGCACTACAACAAACAGCGTAACAAGTCATTTGGTATATCCATATTGGTTTTATTGAGGGGGAAACTGAGTTTGAGATAGGAATGTGCATTTGCTCAAGGTCATACTGTTCATAAGCAATGGAGCTGAGATTCAAACCCACGTCTTCTGACTCTTTCAAGGTCTGAGAGAACTTTGAAATGCCTCCCTGTTCCTCACTTGATTTTCTTTTTGCCTCCTGCAAGAAGCCTTCCTTAACTAAAGACATTAAAGTGAGACTTTTGTTCTGCATTTTCTTTACCCAGAAAGGCTAGTCTCTGTTGTTTAATGGATTGAACTCAATGGCATAGAATAGCCTCATTTTATGATGGGGTAAATGGAGACTCAAGGAGAAAAAAGACTAGCTCAAGGCAATACAGTAAGTCAGTGGCAATACGGTTCTGGGATTCCAGGTATCAGAACTCCCAGGTTCCACTATCATTCACTCACTTAAGCCCAGAGGGAATTGGATTAGAGAATAGAATATTGACCCGGCTTTGGAGTTAGTTAAACCTAGGTTGAAATCCCATCTTAGATTTTTTTTTCTAGTTGTGTGACCCCGAGCAAGTCAGTTAACTTCTCTGGGTCTCAGTTTCTTCATCTGTAAAATTAGAAGGTTACATTTGATTACCTTAAAGTCTCTTCCAGCTCTAACCCTATTACCCTAAAAAGAAGGAATGACTTGGGGGTCAGAATCCCTGCCAGGCTCCCCAAACACAGTGATACTTATGAGTTCAGTCAGCAGAGGGCAGTGTAGCCCCAGGAGCTGCGGGAGCAGACTGGAAGAGGAAGGAGGGAGGATGAAAAGAAGAGGCGTCGGGAGGAGGGGTGGAGGAGAGAGGACTTTCTAAGCTGGAAGAGACTTTCAGGTTTACCTAGTTCTAACCGGGTTTTTTAGATCAGTTAGAGCACTGCCCACAATCAAGAAGCAAGAGGGACTTGGACGAGGAGGAAAAGATAGAAGAGAATGGGAAAGGGGAAGAATGGGAGAGAGAGGGGAAGAGGAGAGGGGAGGAAAGGGAGAAAAAGGAGGGAGGGGAGAAGAAAAGAAAAGATCCGAGAGAGGCAAGAGAAAAGAGAGAGGGGGAAAGAGAAGGAGAAGAGAATAAAAGAGAACGGAGGAAAGCAAGAAGGAGAAGGAGGGAAGAGTAGAAGGAAGAGGAAAAGAGATGAGAATTAGGAGGTTAAGAAGACGCACCCCTCTTTGGCTCCTTCTCTTTGCATCTCCCAGTTCAGCCGGGAGTCCCAGGCCGAGAGGCGAGGGAAGAAGAGGGGAGGGGCAGGGCTACGGTGCCACCCCAACCCCGCCCCCCAGCCTGGGCACCGGGGAGGAGTGGGGGCGGGGCCGGAGAAGCTAGGTCAGCCCCACTCGCCCACCCCCAGCTCTCCGGCCTCCAGGCCTGGGACCGCCCCTCCTCCGCCTCCCGGGGTGCTCTCTAAGTCCAGTGCATTCAGTCACTGGGGGTCCCAGGCCAGCCCGAAGATCCGGAGCAGAGTGGCCCCTCCTCGCCCAGACCCCGCCCCCTCCCCAACCCATTCCCTCCCTCTTTGCCTCCCCCTTTCCCTCCCTCCCTCCCTCCCTCCCTCCCTCCCTCCCTCCTCCCGGCAAAGTTTATTTGCAGGCAACAAAAGAGAGAGGGAGAGAAGGAGGAGGAGGGACCAAGCAAGCGGGGGGAAACGGCGTGAGAAGGGAGAAAGCCAGAGGAAAAGGATTCTCCCCAGGAGCTCCCTTCCCGCAGGACCCCCAAGGCGGCTCTCTGTCGGGGGGCGGGGGCGGCCGGGGTCCCTGCCCTCGCCCCCGGGCCGCTATGTCCCCGAGCCGGGCAAAGGTGGAGACTGGGACTGAGGCTGAGACTGTGGACCAGGGCAGGGGCCGGACCTGGGGCTGGGGCTGAGGCGCGCCGGGGGCCGGCCGGGACTATGGAGCTTCCAGCACCGCCGCCTTCCCGGCTGCGAGTGGACACGAAAACTTGAGCCAGGGGAAAAGTTAGTTGCTCGTTAGCTCGCTCCCTCGCTCGCTCGCTCACAGGAGAGGCTTGGGCCGGAGGAAAGGGGCTTGGGCCGCGGGAGCTCCCCGCGTCCCCCCTTGTCCCTCCTCCCTGCTCTCGTCTCTCCTTCCCTCTCTCCCAAGTTCCTCCCTCCTCTCTCCCCTGCGCCCTCTCTCCCTCCTTCTCAGTTCTCCTCCCTCCCTTCCTTCTCCCCTCATCCCATCCGTCTCTCCTCAGCTCTGTTCCCCCTCTAATCCATTCTCCCCAGTTTTCATCCAGTTCTCCCCATCCATTCCCCCCTCATCCATCCTCCATATCTCTTTCACCCCCAGCTCTTCTCCATCCTCTCCAACTCTCATCCATCCCCTCAATTTTCATCCATACCACCCCTCCCCGCTCCCGCTCTCATTCATCCCTCCCCATCCAAGTTCTTATCCTTCTCACCCCCACCTTCAGCTCCCGAGCCCTCTTCCCTTCGCAGAATAGTACATGGACCCGCTTCTGCGGGGACTCGGAACCTTGTAGGGGCTGTGACTGAGGATCAGACAAGGGGTGGCCTCCTGCGGAGGGGGGAAGAGGGCTGCCATGACTAGCTGAGGCGTCTGTCTCCCCCTCACCCCCTCCGGAGGACCACCACCACCTCCCTCCGGAAGGACCAAGAGGCCCCAACCCTCGTCCCCAGCTCAGTCTCCCCTGGTGCCCTCCAGGGCTGAGCCATGACCGACGGGCCGCCCCCGCCCCCGCTCTACCGGAGCATCTCGTTCAAACGCCTGGAGCGCTGGAGCGGAGGTCCGGGCTCCGACAGGGCGGACTGTGCGGAGGACACGGCCTCGTCGTCCCCCGGGCTCCGGCGGCGGGCTCCCGGCACCGCCACCTTGGCGGCCTCCCGACGCGTCTCCAAGCTGGCGTCTGGGGGATCGGGGGCTGCGGCGACGTCCTCCCCGCGGCCCCTGCGCAGCCTCTCTCCATCCGTCCGCCAGTTGTCCCAGCGCTTCGACAGCGCCAGCCGAGGGTCGCGGAGCAGGAGTCGGAGCCAGAGCCAGGTCCCCGTGGCCGGCTCCCCCAGCGAGGAAGAGGCCCACTGGATGCGGGGCCGGGAGGGGGCGCCGTCGGAGTTCCGCAGGGGACCGTTCGCGGCAGAAGAAGGAGCCGGAGCCGGAGCCGGTGGGGGCGGGCCCGGGTCGGAGCCCGCGGGGCACTGGCCCAGCGTCACGGAGATGCGCAAACTCTTCGGAGGCCAGAGCTTCAGACGGCCAAGCCCCGATGGCCTGTGGGGGTCGTCCAGCCCGGCCTCTGCTTCCCCCACCCGAGACGACGGGGCTCAGAGCCCAGAGGAGCCCCTTGGCCGCCAGCAGCCGCCTCCACCTCCCCCCAGGACCTGTTTCCCCCTCTCTGGCCTTCGGTCCCCCCTGCCCCGGGCCCAGGCCGAGGGGAGGAGGCAGCAGCAGGCGGATAGTTCACATTCTTGGCATAGTTACTGCCAACCACACGCCGGCCCCCAGGCCTCTGTCTGCTCCTCCTCCTCCTCTCCTGCCACTGCCTTCTATCCTGTCAGCCGCAGCCTGAGCAGAGGAGAGAGCTCCAGTGAGGAGGAAGAGCAGGCCGGGGCGCCCGGGATCTCTGCTGCCCCCAGCCCTGGGGCCCAGCCCTCCGGAGGTTCTGGCGGTGAAGGAGACGGGTTGAAGGAAGAAGGTATTCTCCAGGCTTCCTCCTACAGGAAAGAGGCCTCTGCAGGGGGGTGGGCTCTGGACAATGATGGGTTAAAACCAAGCAGGATGGACTCCTCTGAGCTGACCCCTGAAGGTCAGGGCCTGGACCCCCAGAGGCCAGGATGTCTATCAGAGAGCCTCCAGTCTTCCCAAGGGTCACAGGACGGCCTTAAGCAGCTCACCAGGGGCCTACCAGAGAGCTTTGGGAGCACCTTCCCCATGGTCTCCCGGGTGGCCAAGGTGAGCTTCCCACCCTATGTGGCCAGCCTTGGCCGTCACTCAAGCACAGAGAAGCTGAAGGAGGAGGATCTTTGGACTGGACGAGGAAGCTGGGGCTTGTATCGATCACCTAGCTTTGGTACAGGGGATGGTTTTCTTCGGCTTCAGGCCCATGCCCGGCCAAAGCCTGTGGGGTGCATGGGCAAAGGGCAGAGAGACAGCCCCATTGAGGCCGGGGAGCCCAGCTACAAGGTCATGGAAATGGAGAAAAGTCGGCAGCGGAAGTCCCTGTCAAACCCCGACATTGCCAGTGAGACGTTGACCCTGCTTAGTTTCCTCCGTTCTGACCTTTCTGAGCTGAAGGTTCGTCGGAGCCGACGACCTGGGGACCATGATGGACCACCACAAAGCTGCAGCGATGCTCCTGAGGAGAGTGAGCTGACTGGGCATCAGGGACCTCTGCTTGCCCCGGCTAGGCAGGCCCTGGGCACTCGCCCAACCCTCAAAGACCTCACAGCCACATTGCGCCGGGCAAAATCATTCTCATGCTCAGAAACGCCCTCCCCTCGAAGGCTCTCTCGGACAGGGGCACTGAAGCCCTTCTCCTCAGAGCTGCTTCTTGCAAGACGGAGGGCTGAGGAAGAGGAGGAGGAAGATGGGCTCCCTGAGGTTGTGCAGGATCAATACGTGCAGGAGGCCCGGCAAGTATTTGAGAAGATTAGCCAGATGGGGGCCCAGCGGGACGATGGAGGATCCCCCCCTGCCCTGCACCTACCCGCAAGCTCTCCCTGCCGGAGATCCCTGGAAGAACTGTCAGGCCATGAATCCAGTCTGACTGATGAGGGCATTGTGACAGAACTCGAACCAGCTAGTATTGCCTATAGGGGCCTGGGGCCTCTATCGGAGTGGAAGTCTGGGGAGTTCCCCCGCTCTTCATCTCGGATAAATCCCAGCGGCCCCCCAGCAGAGGGAGGCCGGGCCCCCACCACTGGGGCCCTGGATGCTCCAGGTACCCCAGGTGCCCTTCGTCGGCGCCGGAAGGGCCCCCCCACAGGCCCAGGAGGAACAGACCTCAGCAATGGAGATGCTGGTGAGGCCTACCGTTCCCTGAGTGACCCAATGCCTCACCACCATCGGCCTACCCCATTTGAGGAGTCTTCAGGCTTCTCTGTAGACAGCAACTTGCTGGGCTCCCTGGGCCCAAAGGCTGGGCTTCCCGCAGCATCAGCCGTGGCCTTGGCAGATTGTGGGGCTGGTGGGGCCAGTGACTCCTCCATTGGCAGTGATGGTGGGAAGGACTTTCAAGCAGTGATCCAGAGTGTGGTCCACCAACCGGGTGCCCTGGGCCGGGCAGCGGATGAGCGTATCCACAGCAGAGCAGCCAAGAAGAAGTCATTGAGTGACCCCAGCCGGCGTGGGGAGCAGGCCAGCCCTGGGTTTGAGGGCCCTGGTGGGGAGCCCATCCTGGAGGCAGCCCTTCCCCCAGCCAGCAGTGAGCCCATCCTACTGGAACATCAGTCAGGTGAGCCAGGAAAGACCAGGGCTCAGTCTGAGAGAGTTCTGCCCAAGTCCTTGCCAGCCACTGCTCCCCTGGATTTCCACCTTGACCCCAAGCTAGCTGATGTGCTATCCCCCCGGCTTGCCCGCCGGGGCTCCAAGAAAAGGCCAGCCCGGAGCAGTCACCAGGAGTTCCGAAAAGAAGAGGACACAGCCACACTGGGAAGGGCCCAGCCTGGCTCTCGCCATGTTCGACATGCCAGCGAGCCAGCCACCTTCATCCCTATCGAGGCCCCTGAATCAGTAGCCACAGGCACTGACAGCTCAGGATCCACACATAAGGTCTATCCAGCCCGTCAGGTGCCGTCCCTGGAGGATGTTACCAAGCAGTACATGCTGACCCTCCATTTCAATGAGTCCCCTGCTCCTGGACCCACAGATGTGTCCCAGTCCACCCCAGCCACACCAACCTCCACTGAAGCCAAACCACTGGAGTTGGCCCGGCCCACAGAAGACACGATTCCCACTGAAAGGAGGCAGAGTCAGAGCAAACCACAAGTGGTGAGTGCTGAGGGAGGTTGGGGAGGCAGGGGCGTGGGGTAGGGGTAATGAAAGAGAGAATCGCTGAGTCTAAACATCATCGATTTGAACTCCATTTGGTTCTTGTGTTTGTAGGTATCCAGTAAACAGGCGTTAATTACAAAGGATTCTTAGTGATTTATAAAGGAATTCTATCAATAAGGGAGGATGATCTATTCACTAATGTTTCTTTGGAAAGCTTATCTATTCACAAAACTTTCTCCTCTACTCTCAAAGAATTAATATCTGTTCATTCAATTGGAGTCCCTGTACCAATCTACCCAGAATAGGTGTCATTCATTAAAGAGGTCCGTTGCTAAGAAATTATCATTAAGTCCCAACCTTTAGTCAAAGCCAAGGGAAAGTTTGACTGGCTTGGTCCCCTGCAGGCCCCAAAGGATGCTAGCACCAAAGTTTTCTGAGCAGGAACCCTCAGCTCTTAGGGTCTCTTTTTTCCTTGCCTCTAGCCCAGACTCTCCTCTCTTCTCACCATGATCTTAAGGGGAGAGGTGGGTGCTGTCTTTCAGTTGAAGAAGGAGGCAGAAGTCAGGGGGTTAGGGTGGGAAACAGAGGCTTCTTGGAGGAGGCCGTGTTTGGGGGGCCAGAAGGAGGGGGCTAAGTGTCTAGGGGGAAATTTAGCCTGGGATCTGTGAACTGGAGCCTAGGCAGGGTCAATAGACAACACCGTGGGCTTCTTTCTATCTGTCCCTTGCCCTCTAGGTCCCATTTCTTCTTTCTTCTTCTCCCCATCCCCTCCTCCCTTGCCTGCCTTTGCCCAGACCTAGGCAGCCGTGAAAGCTAACGGCTGGAAGTCACTTGCCTCCAAATTTTGCTGGCACCCTTGCCACTGAGCCTTGGCCTCACTGGTTACTGGGCCTGTAGGAATAGTCTTGTGGAAAAAGAACTGGGTTTGGAGTCTGAGGATTCCAAATGAAATCCTAGCTTTGTTATTCAAAGGTTCTCAGTATCTTCTTCTCCAAAATGAGTATCTTCAGCTAGGAACTAGCATTCTTACCCTGGGCTCCTTAAACTTTTCATGTTTTGATAATTGTATTTCAATATATTTGGTTTCTTTTGTCTTCCTATGTATTTTATTTGATGCATTTAAAAACACGATTCTGGGGTAGGTAGCTAAGTGGTGTCAGGAGGACTTGAGTTCAAATCCAGCCTCAGATACTTACTAGTTGTATAACCCTGGGTAAGTCACTTAATCCCGATTGCCACCCTCCCCCCAAATAAAATAAAATAAAAACATGATTCTGAGAAGAGGTCTAGAGATGTTCCCAGGCTGCAGAAAAGGGGTATAGGTCACCAAAAAAGGTTAAGAAACCCTTGACTAGATCTCTGAGGCCCCTTCCTGCTCTAAATCCTGTGATACCGTGATGCTTTGGATACATTTGGCTGGGCTCTGAGCTCAAGGTCTGGGATTTGCACTCAGGAAGACCTGATTCAAATCCCAACTCTAGGATACAGACTGTGTGGTCTGTGAGCTGTGGAAAGGACATGGGCTATAACATGCTTCCTTCTTCTGTCTCCATACTTTTATGTCAACGCCAATACCTGGAAAAGATTCTCCCAGTCCCATATCTCTATATATGGTCTTGCTACTGAAATTCTTCTCTTCCCTCGCGGCCCAGCTCGGCTGCCACCTTTTCTGAATAGGCTTTTCTGAAGCCTTTTCTGATAAAAGTAAAAGTGATCCCTCTCTTCTCAAATCTCTCATGGCCCTTTTCTTGAAAGAAACCTCTTTTGGGTGAGGCTAGATTCTGGACTTGGGGTCTGGGTTAGTCTCTAGGATGTGGGTTCTCTGGGCTGGGCCCATGGCTCAGGACTGGGCTTTGAGTACCAGACTCAGGACCTAGCCAAGGCTATTTGTGGTTTTGTCCCTGGCTGAGTTGTGTTTGAGGAGTATAGAAGCCTAGCCAAGAGATCCTGACCCAGGGACTCATTTGGTCTCTTCCTGTGCCAACTTCCCTGCCTCCTTCCCTTCTCCCTGCCACCCTAGAGGGAGCTGGTTTGGTGAAGGGAGGAGGGGGAGGCCAATGAGGATGTCTCTGTTTCTTCCTAGAACTGCCTTATTTTCCCACACATTTGTGATTCTATGACCTCCCCTTTCCCTCCTCTTGGGCCCCAGGCCCATGAGGGAGGCCCCAACCTAGGGGAGATTCTGCCCATTGTCCACTGCCCCTTGCCCTCCTTTGCCTAGAAGAATCTCTCAGGCAAATCCTATAGACCCTGAGAGGGCTTGTCAGGGAGGAATTGGAAGACACAAGGTGGGGGTGGAGTGAGAAAGGGAAACAGAAGCTCTTCAGGGGCTGGGCTAGAGGGGACTGGGGGGGTACTTCTGAGCAGCTGAGAATTCTTTTTGGGAGATGTTTGGCTTTACTGAACATATCCATAGGGCTTTACCATTTTCCAAAGCTCTTTACATGGGTTATCTCACTTGGTCTTCACAGTAGCTCTGGGAGGGAGACAGGGCAGCGATTATTATCCCCCTTTTGACAGAGGAAGAAACTGAGACCCAAATTGGGGGATGGGGTTTACCCAAAGCTTCATGGCCTGGAATTAAGAACTTCTACAGGCAGACTCCTATTTACCAGCCACCTTTCCACCCTTAGCTCACACTGCTTCTCTCCATATACTTTCTGTTTCAGACATCCTGGACTACCTGTTATCTATTCCCTGATCTTATCCTCATGGGCTCAGAAATTTGTCATAAAAGCATAGATCTGGAGCTAGAAGGCACCTCAGAGGCCATAGTGTCCGTCTGACCTCATTTCATAGATAAAGAAACAGTTGTTGAGTTGTTTTCAGCTGTGTCAGACTCTTCGTGACCTTATTTGGGGTTTTCTTGCAAAGATACTGGAGTGGTTTGCCATTTCCTTCTCTAGCTCATTTTCCATATGAGGAAACTGAGGCAGACAGGGTTAAGTGACTTGCCCAGGGTCATGCCTGCTAGTAAGTGTCTGAAGATGAGACTCCCTGACTCCAAGGCTTTCCATTGTACCACCTAAATGAAACAGAGTCCTAGGCATGTTAAATGACTTGCCCAAGGTCACACAGACAGTAAGTAACAGGGCCAGGATTTGAGCCCAGGTCCTCTGATTTCAAATCCCATGTCCTTCCTCCTGTATCATACTGCCTTCTTCTGTAGCTATGCTTTTATATAACTGTACTCCATACCCAGAATAGATTCTCCCAGCCCCAAGGCCCCCTATATCTCTGCCTCTTCCATACCCAGGTCAGCGGCCGCTTCCTCCATGAAGACTTCCCTGATCTTCCAGGTGAAAGTGATCATCCCCTCTTCCAACCTCTCATAGCATTTTTCCTGGAAAGACCTTTCCTTTGTCTCATAGTTATTTGTGCGCTGGTCTTCCTGGGGTCTGGACTTCCAAAATATCACTTCCCTGAAAGTAAGGCATTTTTATCCTTTTATGTCCAATAGAGAGCTCAGGGTCTTATACATAGTAGGCACTTAAGAACTCTTTGTTGAATTGACTTGAATTGACCAAGGTCACCCAGTGACCAATGGAGGCAGGACATCAGAGTGTGAGAGAAAAACCAGTAGGCCTGGAAGTCAAGACACCTGGATTTTGGCAAGAAAACATTTTCTCCCATAAACCTGGGATGCACTCCCCTAAAATACAAGCAGTATTAATGGGAAGAGTAGACACATGATCCTATGCTCCAAAGGAGGGGGTGCACAGAGAGGCAGCAAGCCTGGCCTGAGCCCACCTGTGGAAAGGTAACTCACCTTTGGTGCTTCGGGATCTGCAAGTGATGTAACACCTCACCTGCCAGCTTTGCTCACCTCTGTCCTCGTCTCAGGCCCAACAGCCTGGATGCTTTTTAAAGCCCTGCTCAGCTCTGAGATTCCATAACCCTAATCCATCTGACCTTCTGTGAGACTCAGGGTCTTCATCCGTCAAATGGGCATGATTCTGTTTGTGGAGTGGTAGGAAGAGGACAGGAGAGCTCTGTTGACCAGTGTTAGACCTCTCCAGCTGTGCGACAGCGCTCAGCTCATCTCTTTCTCCGAACCTGTTTCCTCACCTACATAGGGCAACAGTGCTATTTCTGTTGTGAGGACGAAATGAAGTAATGGAGGAGAAAATGCTCTACAGAGTGAAAAGAGATATACTATTTATTACCCAAATGAACTTTCTTAAAACACAGAAGGGGAAATAAATTTGTCATGGAAGGGTACACTACAAGCACCACTACCATCAACAAAGTAACTCTCTTGTCCCTCGGAGCTCAAGGGTCTTCCTTATTCATTTATGTAGGCATCCCGATATAGTGGATAGAATCCTGCACTTGCATGCAGGAAGACCTGGGTTCAAATCCCACCTCAGATTCTTATTGTGTGAGCCTAAACAAGTTATTCCATTTTTCTGAATCTCAGTTTTCTCATCTATAAAATGGGGGTTGTAAAAGCACTTAATTCCTAAGGTTGGTGGGAGGATCAACCGAGGTAACATGTGAAGCACTTTGGAAACATCAGGGTGCTAGATAAATGTGAGGAGAGATGAGGGACCTGTGTCCTGAGTCTTCCCCATGTGTCTGGGCTTGGCTTTGATGTGAGGAAGGCAGATAAAGAAGCAGATCCAGGCCCTTGGACTTGGGGGCTCAGAGTCTGAAGTCTGAAGAGGAGAGGGGGAAGGAGTGGCCAGGCGGGAAACAGTGGAGGAGCGGACAGGGACCCTGCCTAAGGGAACTCATGGTCTGGGGAACGAGGCCTTACACTAAGCGAACATTGGTATAAAACAGAATAGAATGAAAATGTTAAGCTGTGGAGAGTCAGACGGTGAGGATCAGCTGAAAGAACAGAAAAGGTCTAGGAGCTGTTTTCATTTTTGTAGAGCTGCCCAGAGGAAAGATGATTAGATTTGTTCCACTTGGCCTCAGAGGGCAGGACCAGGAATTATGGGTGGGAGTTGCAGACAGGCAAATTTAGACTTAATATCTAGAAAAATTTCCTAACAATAAGAGTCATCCCAAAGTGGAATGAGCTGTCTCAGAAGGCAATGGGTTCCCCCTCCCTGGAGCTCTCCCAGAGGCCTGGATGACCACCCATCAGATATGGTGGTTCTAGGTTGGACAAGGTAGCCTCTCAAGTCCATTTCAACTAGGAAATTCTCTGCTTATCACTCTGTAATAACAATGCTACTTGCCACTACAGTGGCCTTGTAAGGCCAATAACACCAGCACACAGGAGGGCTGCTAGCATAGATTCTTTGATATGTTTTTCTAAGGAAAGCAACTTTAAGAGGTTTACAGTCTCACTTGAATTAAACATACATATATCATTCACTTAGTTCAGGGGAAAAAGTCAGCACCTTGAACTTCAGAGAAAACACAAACAGAAATTATAAGCAGAAATTATATAAAGAGAGCAAAATAACACAAATCACCAGACAGGCTTCTAGCTGTCTGTCTAAGACATTACATAAATAGTTAACAGGGAGAGAAGGACCAACATCTGGGTTTTCAAAGCCAGGGAGCTCCTTAATGGCTACCCAGAGTCTCCACACCACACTCTTCCGATGAGTGAGCCCCAAACAAAATGCTAACCTCAGAGCATACATACCCTGCTTCACACCCTTCATGACCTAATTAGCAAAAGGGTGTGGGCCTTCCTACAAACAAAGGCAAGATTCACCCAAAGGCACTTGATTGCCTTAGTGCTAAGAAGCACTCCAAAAGAAAAAGACAGTAAAAAGTCCCACTTAGCTTGCCCTTACAGACTCTGAGGCCTAGAGGAATTCATTGGAAGAAGAGATTAGAATGAACTAGGCTAATGAAGAAGGGCTTTCTGGAGGAGACCAGTAAAACTTGAGCAAAACTGGAAAACCAGATAATATTTGGCCAATCAATTGACAAGCATTTATTAAGCACTCGTTATGTGCCAAGCATAGTGATAAGAAAGGCAAAAGACAGTCTCTGCCCTCAAGGAGCTTGCAGTCTAATGGGGGAGACAACATGCAAACAATTATACACGAACAATATACACACACACATATATGATAAATTGGAGATAATCAACAGATGAAAGGCACCAGCATTAAGGGGGATTGGGACAGATTTCTTGCAGAAGGTGGGACTTTAACTGAGATTTTAAGGAAGCCAGAAAGCCTAGAGGTGGAGATGAGGAGAGAGAGCATTCCAGGCATGGGGGGCAGCCACTGAAAACCTTGGGGTATAGAGACGGAGCATCATGCATAATGGAGACCAGAGTCAGTGGGTTGAAGAGTCCATTTGGAACAAGGTACAGTATAAGGTGTAAGAAGACTGGAAAGGTAGGAGGGGACTAGGTTACTGAGGGCTTTATATGCCAAAAAGAGGATTTTCTTTTTGATTCTGGAGGCAATAGGGAGCCACTGGAGGTGATCGAATGGAGAAGGGGGAGATGGCACTGTCATATACTGGAAAGAGGAGTCATGAGACAAGCAAACCAGTTAGAAATTGAGAGGTAACCCAGTTGAGTGCCTGAACCAAGATTGTGGCTGTATGAATGGATTAATTGTGAAGGTAGAGCAATTATTATAGATATATAAGACAATTTTATTAGATATGTGATGTGAGTGAAGAATCTAGGCTGACATCAAGGTTGAAGGTTTGCCCATAGAGGATGGTAGTGTCCTGGACAGCAATAGGGACATTTGGAAGGGGGGAGAGCTTGGAGTGAGGGAGCAGATAATGAGTTCTGTTTTGGATGTGATGAGCTTCAGGTGCCGTTGGGATATTCACTTGGAGATGCCCAAGAAGCAGTTGACAAGGTATGACTCTAGCTCAGGAGAGACGAGGAAATCTAGGAATCAACTACATAGAGATGATAAATGAATCCATGATGAGATCAACAAACGAGATAGTAGAGTAAAAAGAGAAAGGGGCCCAGGGCAGAGAGTTGGGGAATATCCGCCATTAGAGGGGCTTGATGTAGTTGAACAATCAGCAAAGGATCAGGGAGACAGGAGGAGAAACAGGTCTAGGTCATGAAAACCTGGAGAGAATGCCCAGGAGAAGTGACTATATTCAATAGGGTTCAATGCCACAGAGAAGTCAATAAGGATCAGGATGGAGAAAAGGCCATTATATTTGGCAACAGAGAAATTATTGACGCCTTCGGAGTGAGCAGTTTCATTTGAATACTAGGGAAGAGAGCTGACGAGAGAGGCTTCCAGGTGGAGAAACAGTTCAGGCAAAGTCTCACTGGTAAGAATAAGATTGTTTTGGAGAAGTGCTTGGTGAGGAGCTGCTACAGTCATTGGGACATCAGGGGAGGAGTCCTGGGTTTGGATGACGACCATAGGGATGGAGAGAAGAGAAATGATCTAGAGAGACTAGGGAGGGAAGGCACAGGATTTGGGAAGTGACTGTATGTGGGCTTGGGGGAACAGGAGGAGTCAGAGAAGGATCCTAGCCAGGGAGAATAGGGGTGGGGGTGGAGCCAAACTGGAGCAAGACTGCAGTTTGCCCTAAGGGCTTAGAGAGGGCATGATTCTTGTCTTTGAAGACTGTTTGGTGGAAGCAAGATTAAATTTGTTCTGTTTAGCCCTAGATAGCAAAGTCAAGAGAAGAGCAATGGGAAGAAGTCAGAGAGATTGATTTCAGTTTTATGTAAGGAAGAACTTCTTAAAACTGAGAGCATGGTGGGAAGATGTACCGAGAGCATGGTGGGAAGATGTACCGTTTTCAACTGGGTCTCCTGGATGGGAATGGGGGGAGGGTAATCTAGCATGCTTGTGATTTCAGAAGGTGAGGAGTTCCCCGAAAGTAGAAGGGAAAGGTGGGAACTGCCTCATTCTCAGAATGTGTCTCAGAGGCTCACAGAGGAGCCTTAGGACATAGAACGTCCCTGATGGAAGGGACTTTAGAACAGAGAATGTTGGAGCTGATAGACTCTCTAGAACTTAAAATGTTAAAGCCACGAGGGATCTCAGAATACAGAATATGGAATGTTAGAGTCTGAAAGGACCATCTATCAAGTCAATCAACACCCAATCGATAAATAAGCACCTATTAAGCCAGGCACTGTGCTTGGCACAAAAAAGCAAAGGTCAAAAAGGAAATAGTCCCTTCCCTCAAGAAGTCTACAATCTATCAGGGAGATAATAGTACATATCTAAATATATATAGTATAGATAAGAAATGAATACAAGGTTGCTTGGGGAGGGAGGGCAACCCTATCTGGGGGGATCAGAAAAGGTTTCATATAGTGGGGTCTTACTTGAGTCTTAAAAAGAAACATAAATTTCATAGCATCATAGATGTAAAGCTAAAAGGGACTTATCAGCCATAGAATCCAACCCCTTCATTTTACAGATAAGAAGATCGAAGCACAAAGAAATTAAGTGACTTGCCCATAGTCGTATATAGCTTGTGAATATGTGAGGTGGGATTTGAACCCAGGTCTTCTGGACTCCAAGGTCCAGTGCTGTATCCACTACAAGCACCTACTCTGTGCCAAACATCATATTTGGCTCCAAGGATCCAAAGACAGAGATGAATCATGTTTGACCCTCCCCTCCTTGTATTGAAGAGAGGGCCCAGAGGGGAGTAAGGATTTCCATATAGTGGCACAGGGAATCAGTGGCAGAGCCCAGCTATCCTATCTCACGGTCCTTGAATGCCAAGCTGAGGAGGCTGGATTTTCTCTCAAGGGCTGTGGAGGTCCACAGTGGTACCCAAGGAATGGAAAGACAGATGTAAAGACAGCATCCAACTTCATCCCAGATCCCCTGCCCTTTCATATCCCCTCTTGGAAGGTTTAATCTCTCCTCCTCCACATCTGGCTCTTTACAAAAGGCACTTTGGGGAAGAAGGAGTTAAGGCTACCAGTTGCTGCTGGCCTTGACCTGGTTCTGATCCCCTCCCCCCACCAGCTTCTGTTCTGGGAAAGAAGGAGAGGGGCTGGTGTAAGTGGCCTCAGTGATTGTCTCTTAGTAGGCGGTGAATCTCCAGAAGTAGCAGCTTTTCAGGGCTGGGAGTAAGAGGAAGAATCTGACAGTAGCTTGGTGTGATATTCAGAATCAGAGGACTTTAGCTCAAATGCTGATTCTGCTGTTTACCCCTTTGGTGATTTGGGTATGTCCCTTCCCCTCTCTGGGTCTTGGTTTCCCTCTGTGTAAAAGTAAGGAGATGATCTCTAGGGCCCTTCCCGACCCTAAATCTTCTGCTCCTATTGGTCTTAATGTTTGTGTGATGCTTTGGAGGTATAAAGAAGTTGGTTTCACTTTATAGTGACACATGGGTTCTAGTCCTGGCTTACCCTGGGCAATTCCTTTTCCTGGGACTCAGTACCCCTATCTATTTAATGGGGAGAATAATCCCTACCCTACCCCACTAACAGGGGTACTTGAAAGATCTAATGAGAGCTGACAGCTGTACAGATATGAGGAATCATCATCAAAAATAATCACAGATTAAATTCTGTGCATCAGGATTAAAAATGTCTTCCCCGGATATGTAATGGTTGTATGACATCAAACAAGTCACTTAAACTCTCTAGGCCAATTGTCTAAGATTGCAAATCTCAGAGAAGGTGCCAGCATTCCAAGCAAGAGGTTGAAGGTCTGTGCTCAAAGACCTCCAGGGAGCAGAATCCCACTACTTCCTGAGGTAGCTGACTCCACTTTGGATCGACTCTAATGGTTAGAAAGTTTTTTCCCTGCCTCCCTGTAACCTCATGGGATCCTGAAAACATAGACTTAGGGCTGCCATCCAGCCGACTCACCCGTTTCACAGATGGGGAAACCGAGGCATAAGGAAGTTTAGAGACTTCGCCCACCGTCACACAGGTAGTATGTGGGACAGGTGGGATTTGAACTCAGATACATTGTTTCTATTATAGCGAGCTGCCTGTACTCATTGCTTACAGCTGTGCCCTCTGGGGCTCAGCAGGCCAGGTTCATTCCCTGTTCTGCAAAAGAGCCCCGCAGATTCTTTTTTTAAAAGTCTTTCTCTTCTTTGGGCTCAGTATTCCCAGTTTATTCAAACAATCCTTATACAACATGGACTCAGAGTTCTTCACCATCCTAGCTGCCTTCCCCTTGATACTCCGTAGCTTATTGCCATCCTTCCTAGAACATGGTGGTGGTGGCGGTGGTGTTGGTGGTGGTGTTGGTGGTGGCGGTGGTAGCAGTGGTGGCGGTGGTGGCGGTGGTGTTGGCGGTGTTGGCGGCAGTGTTGGTGGCGGCGGCAGTGTTGGCGGCGGTGTTGGTGGCGGTGTTGGTGGTGGCGGCGGCGGCGGCGGTGGTGGTGGTTTCCAACTCTTTGTGACCCTGTTTGGGCTTTTCTTGGCAGAGATACTGGAATAGTTTTCCATTTCCTTCTCCAGCTCATTTTATAGATGAGGAAACTGAGGCAAACAGGGTTAAGTGACTTGCCCAGAGTCACACAGCTAGTAGGTGTCTGAAGCTGTATTTGAACCCCACAAGATGAATCTTCCTCACTCCAGACATGGCACTCTATCCACTGCGCCACCTAAATATTCCAGATGTATTCCAGATGTGATCTGACCTGAGCAGAGTGAAGTGAGACTGTCACCTCCTTGTTCTGAACACCCAGCCTGAAATTGGATTAGCTTTTTAGACAACCACACTGCTCCGCTGATTGATAATGGAGTTTGTGGTCCACTAAGACCCCTAGACTTTTTTCCCCTTGGAACTATTCCGGCTCATCTTTATCTCCCTTTCCCTTGAGTATCTTTAACTTCAATTAGCTGCTTACAAGGCAAAGTGGAAAGAGGATTGTATTTGTACTCGGGCATATGTGACCAGGATACTTATATTAGCTTTGTAACCATGGGCAAGTGTCTAAACCTCAGTTGTCTAATTTGTAAAACAGGGATAATAATACCTATTTTACAGGGTTGTCATGAGGACCAGATATTTGAAGTGCTTTCTAAACCTTAAAGCGCTGTTATAAATAGCACTACCTTCCTAAGTATCAGCTGTCTTCCTAACTGGACCTGAAGCTCCTTAAGGACAGGGCAAGGTCTATTCTCCCTTCCATCTGCCCCAAAATGAAGCCAAGCCCACATCTAGGAACAAGGGGCTTGCTCAGTCCAGGCTCTTTCCACTGACTCCTATTGGATGGAACCATCCACCCTCCTTCCCCGAGATCCCCAGGAACCCCCAGCACACGTTCATTACTCATTGGTGATGTCAGGGCCCAGTCTGGGATCAAGGCAAGGCTTATAGGACCAGGGAAGGCACTGAGATTATTTGACCTAGAGCTAGCAGGCCTTCCCTCAGTAGCCTCCCCTGACTCTCTGTTCCCAGAGAGGCCTCATTAGCTCACCCTTGGCTGTGTGGGCAGTGCTCGGGGTTGGGCCAGGACCTGGCTCCAGCTTTCTCTTTACTGCAGATTCCTCATCCTACCCTTTTCCCACCCCCCTCTTCCCCTGCCTTCCCCAAGGACTAAGGAAGGAGAATGACTCATTTATGCAATGTTCTTCTCTCCTTTCTTCTGTTGTCAGCTTTTCCCCCCACCCCTAGCAGGCAAGAGAGCGTGATCTTCTGGCGTGTTTCCTCTGGAGGCCCAGCCTCCTGCTCCCACTGACCTCCTTGTATGTCTTCTCTGTCCTCCTAGCATGTCAGCTGAAATTGGCCTTAGAACATAGAGCATAGAATCTCAGATCTGGAAAGGGCCTTAGAACACAGAAGGGGCCTAAGAACATAGCATCAGAGCTAGAAAGAGCCTTAGAACAAAGAACATCAGCACCAGAAGAAACCTTAGAGCTTGGACCGGAAGAACTAAGACAACCTTAGAATGGAGAAGGTTGACATTAGAAGAGACTTTAGAACATGTTATGGCAGGGCTAAGAGGACCCTCAGAACATAGAATGTCAGGGTCGTAAGGGGCTTTTGAACAGAACATCAGAGCTAAACATATACACCTCAGACATTAATTACACTCAGGTTTGCTACTTCAACAGAGTTGAAGGTTTTATACAATAAAGCGGAGATAAATCCCAGAGTTGACTCAGTGTCCCCACTGAGAACAGAGAATGTCCATTAGAACGGGAAGGGGATCAAGGCTACGAAATGTCAGGGCTGAGAGGGACCTCAGAGTGTAAAGCGTCAGAGCTGAAAGGAACCTTACAGTCCTGACTCCTTATTAGTCAGAAGAAGCCATTATCAGGATAGATCTTCTCAAAAGGGAAGTTTGTATAAGGTCATACAAGGAATCACTGGCATATATATGGAAACCAAAAGCCTGGACTTCATGATTCTTAAGCCAGTCTTCTTTCCACTTTGCAGATGAGATAGTATTACCCACATTTTATAGATAAGACAACTAATACCTAATGAAATTCGGTGATTTGCCCGTGGTCGTACAATTAGTGTTTGTGGAAAAAGGAGCTACCTACTTCTCTTCGCTGAATGCCAGGCTTACTTGGAACTCGAGGGACAGATCTGACCTTCTGAGGTTACACTCCTGCTCCTCAGCCCCTCCCCACCTGCCTTCAGGGAGGCTGGAGTTGGAGGCATGGGATGTCTCATAGGTCTGGCCTAGCAGGAAAGAGGTCTGGACTGGTAGCCAGGAGACCCTGGTTCTAGTCCCAAGACTGGCTACTACCTAACTCTGTGAGCTTGGGCCAGTTCACTTTGCCCTCTCTGGGCCTCAGTCTCCTAGATTGTAAAAAATGGAGCTAAATCCTTACCCAGTCTGGCTCACAAGACAACTGTAAAACTCCAGTGGGAAAGCCTAAAGCCCTGTCCACATGTGAAGAGGGCTTCTCTTCGGAAGCATTGAACCTTGACCCTTAATTGAGAGTTAATTTCATTAAGCATTAGCTGCCTTATCTATAAAATGGGGGTAATACAATCTTACCTGCAGAGTGGAAAGAACCCGGGCCTGAGAATCACAAAATCCTGAGTTTCAGCTCCCATACATGCCAGTGATTCCTTGCGTGACCTTACCCAAATTCCCCAGTGCTAGGATAATGGACTCTTAGACTCCTAACATCATGGATCTCATACTCTCTGAATCCTAGAGTTCAAAGGGATCCTTTGCTTTTACCCAAACTGTCTTGATTGTTCTTTCATGAGTAAGGCTGCCCAGGGGCAGGGAGTCTGTTTGGGAAGTTATTTCCAGTAGGTCTTCTCACCAGTCAATCCCATCTCAGACTTAGGACAGCCCTTGGAAGGAAGGAGTTTAGAGGTCAGTCAGGCAACAAACATTTAAGTGCTGACTATGTGCCAAGCACTGTACCAAGTGCTGAAGCTACAAAGAAAAGCAAAAGACATTCCCAGCCCTGGAGGAACTCGAGACCCAATGGGGAAGACAGCATTCCCACAACTGTATGCAATCTAGATAGAGACAGGATAAATTGGAGATAATTAACAGAGGGAAGGCACTAAGATTAAGAAGGCCTGGGAAAGGCATCTTGCAGAAAGTGAGACTTCAAGGAAGGCAGTGAAGATGGACCGCCTGAAGACAGCCAGCCAGAGAAAACACCCAGTTTGGACATGGAGTGTCCTGTTTGAGGGCCGGCAAAGAGGCACTTCTCTGGCTGAGGAGGAGCTGGGACCTGCTGAAGCCCAGGAAAGAGAAGGCTTCCTCAAGATCACTCAGCCCAAGGTCATCCTCACAACGAAGACCCAAGTGCCCCTGGCCCCTGTCCCAACACCAGGGCTACTGACTGCTCCTCTGCTTCCGCAATTGTATACCCTGGGCATCTGCCCTGCCCTCCCTTACTCAGCCCACCCCACCCCCAAGATCCCCCTTCCTCACTGAGTTCCAGGTAGAAGGGTGTTCAGAATTTTCTTGTTCTCCCTCTGCCTGGGAAGAAGACTGGGATCAGCCAGAGGAGAATGCAGGGGCATTCTGCCTCTGCCTTTTTGCTGTGAATTTCCCATAGAAACCATGTTCCCTACGTTCTGGTAGGGGAAGTGATTAGGACCCTTGGAATTTTGAACATTGCTGAAAATCTATAATTAATGTCATGTCGCCCGGCAGGCAGAGTTTAAGGGCGGGGAGGGGGGGGAGAGGCAGGGAAAAAGATTTCATTTTCCCTGTTTTCCTTTCCCCTGCTACGCCTCTCCTCCCCCAGTCTCCCTGGCTTGGGTTTACTCACGGCCTGGATATCCACAGGCTTTGTTGACTCCTGGTGGGAAAAGATTTGGGGGGAGGTTGAGGAGAAATCTGTATAGTGGAGAGAGCACCGGCCTGGGAGTCAGGAGATCTGGGTTTGAGTTCTGTTTACATCGTTTCTAACTGCATGACCCAGGGCAAGTGACTTTGTCTCTCTGACTCAGCTCTAAAATGGACTAGATTAGAGGTTCTTAACCTGGGGCCTGTGAACTTTTAAAATATCTTGATAACCATATTTCAACCTAATTGATCTCCTTTGTAATTCTATGAATTTTAGTTTCTGTGTTTAAAAACAGAAACCTGGCTTCAGCAGATTGCCAAAGATGATATGACACACAAGAAGTTTAAGAAGTCTTGGGTGGGTGGTCTCTATGGTCCTCTTCAGTTCTGACATTCTGGGTTCTAAGGACAAGCCTCTTTCTGTCTCTGGGTCTCAGTTTCCCCACCTGTAAAGGGGGGCTAATGACAGCATGACCTCCTTTTGGAGGAGAGAGAAAAGACAGGAAAGGACCAGGTGACAGTCAAAGGCTGTGCGTGCTTAAGAGATAATTACCGTGATTGAGTTGGGAGCCAGTGACATCACAGACCTTTTGGGATGGATTATCAGCCAGGCCAAGCCCAGGCTTTCATGCAAAGCCTCCTCATAGGTTGAATCCTGTCTCTGATTGTATTCATTGAACCCTTGGGGCAACTCAGGGCTTCCTGACCCATCTCATGGCAAAGGTAACAGAATGGTTGGGAGACTGAGTCAGGGTCACACAGTACAAGAGCTTGGCGTTAGTCCCCTAGAGATACTGGAGCAGCCCACTTGCCCCATCCTTCAATGCACATGCACACACAGATATGTACATACTTGTGTGCACACACACACACACCACTGCTCATCCATGGCACAGTAGAAAGAATGCTGAATTTGGAGTCAGAGGACCTATGTTCAAATCCTGACTCTGTTCCTTAGGACCTATATGACCTTGACCAAATAGGGCAAGAATCGTTATTCCTGTTTTACAGATGAGAAAACAAAGATTCAAAGATGGGGAAGGGGCTTGCCCACAGTAATATTATTGTCATCTTAGACATGCAGTATTGTTATCCCCGTTTTAGAGATAGGGAAACTGAGCCCCAGAAAAATTAAATAACTTGAACACAATACTATTCTTCTCTCTGGGCCTTAGTTATCTCAGCTGCGAAATGGATATAATGCATTGCTTCCATCACAGGATTGCCATGAGAAAGACACTAGAAATGGGAGCTACTATTTTCATTTTACAGATGAGAAAACAGAGCCTCAGAGAGGTTGTGACTTATCCTAAGACATATAGCCAATGTCAGCTACAGAATTCTAACCCAGGTCTTCTGACTTTTAAGATCTATGTTTTTTCCCCTGCACTGTCTTCATGGATCCAGATAAGCATAATGCAGGTTAAAATACTAGGGGAGTACCAGGTGCTATGAGATCATATAAGGGATGGCTCACTTCTAGCTGAGGACATCAGGGAAGGCTTCCTGGAGGAAGTGGCACCTGAACAAGACCTTGATCTGCAGGGAGGATTTCAACAGTCAGAAAAAAGGAACAGAGGGAGTATGTTCCAGGCCTGGCAACAAGATTTCCATTTCTGACTGGAATAGCCAATGGGTTGTCACTGATGAGGCTGGTGTCCTCTGGGGCTACAGGAGTAGACAGAGACAGAATTTCAGTTTGTGACGGGAGGGGGCTAGACCAGAGTTATAGCGAATGAGGTGGAAATTCCCATCAGGAAAGCATGGGAAGGCCTTTTCCCAGAAACAGCCGTCACCTTGGCACCGCAGAAGAGAGAGGCGCCCAGCTGGGCAGCCTGGCGTCTCGCTGGCGCGTCCTGGAGAAGGGCCGAGGGTCCCCAGGGGCAGAGGCCAGGCAAGGCCAGATGAAACCACCTCAGCCCTCCCCCTGCCCCCTGTCAGGAGCGTGTCCCAACTCCCACAAGGCCTACAAAGAATCCACGGGATGGGTAGAGCCTGAGGAGCAGTCTCGTCCCCAACTCTGAGCGGAGGCGGCCTGGAAACCGCCAAATGCCACAGAGTCTGGGTGCAGGTCACTGCACTTAGTTGGTGATGCTGAAGGCACCCGCTGGAGACTCTGAGGCCCTGAAGTGAATGCCCCCCACCAACAGACATTAAGGTAGGGAAGCTAGATGTTCCTGTTTGCCTGGGATTACTTCAGCGTTTAGCCTGTCCAGGCCTGCCTCAACACCTCCAGAGACCAACTGAGAAGTACTTGAAGTCGACCCTATGAATTTGCATCAACATTCCTTCTAATCAGGCTGTAGCCAATCAACGTGCATTTATTAAGCACCCACAGACGACAGAGAGTTTGACACCTCTGGGCTATACCATAGAGTTTGTGAAGGAGAACAATGCAGGCTGGAGCCAGGTTGTAGAGGGCTTTAAATGCCCTCAGAGGAATTTGTATGTGAACCTAGAGGTAATAGGGAGCTATTGCAGTTTATTGAGGAGGGGAGAGACACAGTCAGACCTGTGCTTTCGATAAATTGCTGTGACAGCTGTTTGGAAGATGGATTAAAGAGACTTGAGGTAGGGTCCCACATACGTTTATTCATACCATTCCCTCACTTGGAAAGCCTTCCCTCTTCCTTATGAACTCCTCCCTGTCCTGCAAGGCCAGCTCAGGTCTCAACTCCTCCAGGAAGCCTTCTTGGACAATGTTAGTCCACAGTGATCCCTTCCTCCTCTGAGCCCACCCAGCTTTATTACTCAAATATTGTCTGAGCCTTTGCTCTTGTCCCTTAGACTGTCTGAGTTGGTTTCCTGTGAGCTTAACAACATTCATTCATTTATCAGACGTTTATTAAGCACCTACTGTATGCAGAGCCCAGTACTTGGAGCTGGAGAACCTAGAGAGTTAATTTCAAGCACAATTCTGGTCATCATTGAACTCAGAAAAAGCCACCAAAAGAGATAACTCTAATACAGAACAACACATGATAAGTTTATCAGATGCAAACAAAGTACCTAAGGAGGTCTTTGTAGCCTGCTGAGTCCACCCCTTAAAGCTTGTCTCAAATTCCACTTAGTTAAACTTTGTATCTCCCCCAACATCTAGGGACGCACATTCAGCATGTCATCGAATTGAGTGGGGAGCCCAGAGCTTTGATTCCTGAGGCTGGACCTGGGTGATGCTGGGCTCAAAGAGGTCAGGATATCTCCCCCAGATGGGACAGGGACAGTGAAATGATATGACAATAACATTTATGCCTGTAGCTTTAAGGTTTACAAAGCTCTTTCGGCACAATAACGCTGAGAGGGAAGTCATGCTGCACCCAGCTTAGAGATGAGAAAACTGAAGCTCAGCCAGTAAGTACCAGAGCGGGGATTCAAGCTCAGATCTCCAGCTCTTTTTCCAGGATCCTTCCCTACTCAAATGGCGATGTAGTGGAGTGGCTGCTTCTGAAGTCAAGAAGGCCTGGGTTCAAATCCCACCTCAGACACTTATCATAGATGGGCCTTGGGTAAGACACATACCTTTTCTGAGCCATTTCCTCATCTGTAAGACAGGGATAATAATAGCGTACTGAGGTCCCAGGGTTGTAGGAGGATCAAATGAGATATCAAAAGAAAAGTACTTCATAAACTTTCAAGAGCTAGCTATAGAAAGTGGACTTTTATCATGATTACTACTGGCCATTTTTAGCCATGCTTAGCCCAGGACTGGCCGATTCGAAATCTGTTTGTATTAAAGATACTGCCGTAAAGGAATTGGGTATGGAGGGACCCGGGAGCATCAGAAGGGGAGGTAAAAAAAACCACCTAGGGTGGAAGCGTAGTTGGGCCCCATTCTGGGTGCCATATTTTAGAAGGTGATAGTCCCATTATCCTCAGCTCTGGCTAGACCACTCCAGGCTCCAGGAGGAGAACGAGGAAAGGCAGAGGCCACCAGACCTTTCAACTAGGTGGTTTGAAGAGACACAGTAGGATCCCAGTGCAAGCACCAAGCCCCGGAGCCAACCAGCAGAGGCAGAAGGATCCGTGGGGATGCATAATTGGTGTGGGAGAGAAAAGGAGCGAGCAGAGGGGTATAGCTTGAGTGTTCATTGTTCTTCCTCTCTCCAGTTCTGGCCTCTTCCAAATTTTTTTCTTCTCCCTCTCTTCTCCCCACACCAGTGCGGGACCCAGGATGGAGCCAAAGGGAGCCTATGTTGATCTCCTTGAGGATAGGGCCTCCCTCCAAGAGCTGCTCTACTCATCCCCTGCCCCTGCTTACCCCTATTGGTCTCCTCACCTCTCTCTCCAGCTTCCCTATCCCTAAGGAAATGGGCCACCCCTTGGGGATATTCAGGATGCCCCGAGTGCATACTGTTGACTTCTAATTTTTGAGAGAATGGAAACAGCAAGAAGAAGTTCCTTGCTCTAGTGTCTCAGAAAGACTCTGCCAGGCAGTCCAATCTTTGGATCCAAGCCAGAAGGGCTTGGAGTACTGATCTAGCACTAATCTGTGCTGCTTTTGTCTAACAATCCTAGGTAACCGAGGAGAAGCTCATTACCTGGTGATGGCAATGTCAGAGCTGAAAAGGGCCTTAGAACACAGAACTCCAGAGATGAGAGAGCCCTCAGAACATGGAATGTCAGAGACAGAAAAGACCTTAGGACATAAACCATCAGAGGCACCTTAGAACATAGAATGTGAGAGCTGCAAGGGACCTCAGAACACAGACTATCAGAGCTAGAAAGTTTCTTTTTGTTGTTCAGCTATTTCAATCCTGTCTGACTCTTTGTAACCTTATTTGGGTTTTTCTTGGCAAAGATACTGGAGTGGTTTACCATTTCCTTCTCCAGCTTATTTTACAGATGAGGAAACCAAGGCAAAGGAGTTAAGTGATTTGCCCAGGGTCACATAGCTAGTAAGTGTCTGAGGCCAGATTTGAACTCAGGAAGGTGAGTCTTCCTGAATCCAGGCTCAGCACTCTGTCTGTTGTGCCACCTAGCTTCCCAGAAAGCTTCGTAGAATACAGAATGACAGAGCTGGAAGGGACATTAAAACGTAGACCGTCAGAGCCAGATGAAGCCTTAGAAATGGAATGTCAGAGCTGGGAGGGTCCTTCAAGTTTACTTAGTCTGAATTGGCAAAAAACAAATTGGCCTAGAGGAGACCTAGGGCAGAAGCTACCCTTCTTGTCTAGGATGCAGAGGGTTAGAGAGAACTATGCAGGACAAGGCTGGGCCTTTAAGGAACTTCCCTTAAAGTCATGGATCTCTCTATTCTGACACCAAGGAGTTTTTGGTACCCATCTAGGCTCCTGTTCCTCAATTTGGTTATTCCATTGTACTTTGTGAATAAACTCTAGAAATCTCATTCTTGTGGCCAAAAGATGGGAGGAGAGAAGCTGAGGACGAATGTGGCCACTGAGACCAGGTGCCTCTAGACAATGGCAGTAGCAGGAAAAGGAGAGAGCCTAGGGATGGAGGGAGAAGATGAGGAGACCTCTAAGGTGGTGGATCTCTGAACCCAGGGAAATAAGGAAAACTCACAGGCTAGGAAAGTTCAAGGGCAGCCCTGGGTAGCCATTTGGGAATCAGTAAAGTTTGCAAAGTCATGGGGCCAAAGGCAAAATTCTCTTTAATATTTCCAAAGAAGGAGCTGATGGGAGACAAATGTGGAGCAGGAGAAAGAGTCAGGCCACCTGGGTTCGATTTGCCACTTATGTCCTGAGTCACTTTACTTTTCTGATCCTCAGTCTCCCCATCCATCAAATGGGAACCTTGGCCTGGATCTTGACTGAGGTCCTTTCTAATTCTCAACCTATGAAAGGAGGCAGTGAAGCCCAAGAATGCTGTTGGATGTCAGCAAGAACCAATCCAGTCATTAAATTTTCAGTGTGAGCATTTAAACTTTGGAAATCAGCAAATGGTACATATTAGGGCTTGATTTATTATTTTGTTAAGTGCATAGACTTAAGATGGAGAAAATGTTAAGTTAAAAAGATATCCTACATTTTTTCAGAGAGCCAGTTGTTAAACATTTACCAGCACACTCCAGGTAAGACCTAACCCTACCTAGACTGCAGCATCCTTTTCATAGGACCATAGATTAGAGGACTGAATACTGAAAGAAGGCAGAGGAGATCCAGGGAGAGCCAAGGTTGGGTTGGTGGTAAATAGTAGGGCCAGAATTTGGACCCAGATCCTCTAGCTCTAAATCCAGTACTCTTCCCATCCTACTACTTTTTAAAAAATGATTTATTTTGAACTTCAATACAAAAATATAAAAAAGAGAACATTTCCATGTACGCAGTACATCATAAAAAGAGAATTCGATATAAAACCATGAATTTCTATTTCACACTGTTTACTTTTTTAAAAACTATGTAATAAATACTAACATTGTTTTCAAAGCCACCCTGCTTTTCTGTGCTTCCTTCTAAGTTTTCTTTTGTTCTCTGCCATGTACTTTTTATTTTTTTTCTCCTTCCCTCCCCACCCTGCTCTAGACACAAATATGTAAATATATGTAAAACCATACTGTATAGGCATCTATTTATCAGATCTTTCTCCAGAGGTGGATAGCATCTTCCTTCATAGGTCCTTTCTAGTTGATTTGGGTATTTATAATACTCAAAATGACTTAGTCATTCAAAGTTGTTCTTCAAACAATATTGCTGTTACTGTGTACAATGTTCTCTTGGTTCTGCTCATTTCACTCTTTGTTATTTCATGCAAGTCTTTCCACATTTTTCTAAAATCAACCAGCTCATCTCTACCGCTGTCTTTCAAAGTCTGTTTTCTCTAGAAAGGTTTTCTGGGGGAAACAGGATGGCTTGGTGGAAAGAGCCCTGCCTCTTAAGTCAGGGGATTATAGTTCAAATACCACCGCTGACACTTTCTATCCTTTCAAGCAACTTCCCTGGTGATTTTCCTCATCCGTAAAATGAAGGGCTGAGACTAGATGACTTCTGATGCTGTGTACTATAAGACTCCCATACTACCTGGGACCCTCCTGAACACTGATGGCATACACCACACTCAATGAATGGGATCTAGTTACACCCACTTAGTGGCAATTAGGTAAAGCAGAAAGAGGACTAACCTGGAAGTCAAGAAGCTAAGTGAAGGAGTAGAAAGCACTCTAGACCTAGAGTCAAGAGAGACTTGGGTTCAAATCTTGCCTTGAACATTTCCTAGCTGTGTGACCATGGGCTTCATGGGTTGCCACCTGGGCAAGCTGCCTAAACTTCTCTGACCCTCAATTTCCTCCAAAATGGAGATAGTAATACCTTTGGCATCTACCCCAGAGGCTCGTGAGGATCAAAAAAGATTGTGTTTACAAAGCTTTTTGGAAACCTTTTAAGTGTTAGATTAATGTCCGCTATTAGGTTGAACCATTTCTCTGCCAGTGTTGACACCTTTTCAACTTCTTTTTATGTTCCTTTTTTCATTAGAATGTAATCTCCTTGGGGGCAACTAGGTGGCATGGTGGATAGAGTGACGGCTCTGGAGTCAGGAGGACCTGAGTTCAAATATATAGCCTCAGACAATTGACACTTACTAGCTGTGTGACTCTGGGCTAGTCACTTAACCCTGACTGCCGAGAGAGGGAAGTGGAGAGGGGGGGTGGGGAGGGAGAGAAAGAGAGAAAGGGAAAGGGAGAGGGAGAGAGGAAAGGAGATGGAGGGAGAGGGAGAGGGAGAGAGGAGAGAGGGAGAGAGAGAGAGAGAGAGAGAGAGAGAGAGAGAGAGAGAGAGAGAGAGAGAGAGAGAGAGAGAG
>CM053622.1:711264649-711312203 GCA_028646595.1 Phalanger gymnotis
CTGCTTATACTTGTATTGCCAGCACTCACAATCATGTTGGCACATATCGAGCTCTGAATAAATGCTCCTTGATTTGGACGGATGATCCCTTCTCGGGCTGCATTTTCCTCTTCTTTAAGATGAGGAGGTTAGAGGATAATAATAATCACTCCCATATTTGAGGGTTTTCCATCTTACAAGGTCCTTTCCTCACAACGTCCTCGGGAGGAAGGGAGTGTCGATATTATCCCTATTCTGCAAATGAGGAAACCAAGGCTCTGGGAAGGGAACTGACTTACCTGGGGTCGCACAATGAGTTATTGGCGGGACTGGGAAGTAAACGCATGTCTCCTGATCCTAAGGCTGGGATTCTTTCCAATTTACCCACTAATTTCTGAGCTCTTCCAGCTGAGATTCATGGTTTCATGATTCTATACAGCCTTGCCTTGTTTTGTATATCGTGTCCACTAGCCAGTCAACAATCATTCCCTGTGGACCCCTCGCTGGCTTCCTTACTCACCTGTCAGTGCTGCCAGGGAGGCACAATCTATGAAAATGTAGTTAGGAAGACAGGATTTGGAGCCTCGAACCAAGGAGTCCACTTAGAGCGAAGCATGCAGTGCTCGGATGGAAGGACTGGCTTAGAGATGTGATGAAAAATGTTTAACAACCAGTTCTCCAGAAGTAAAAAAAGTACCCATGACACACTTTAAGATTTAATCTGCATTCCCTCCATTGCTTTCTTAAGTCTAGACAATCAACAAAACAATAAATCAAGCCATGACTTGTAGCATTTTGTCCATTTCCAAGGTGTAAATGCCCGCGCTGAAAATTTAACAGTTGTCCCAGAGTTTGAGTTAGCTGGGGCACACTCCTGGTTGCCCTGTTTCTAACAAGCAGGTTGGGGACTAATCGAGGTTGAGAGATGGGGTGTGGGGAGGGGGAAGGTCCCAGGTATGTACAAATATGGAATCTCAAGAATAGAGGGAGAAAAACCTGGTGGCTTAACACTTTTGCTCTGTCCCATGACCCCACCAGCCTTAGGACCTAGTTATAAAGGCTGGCCTAGAGGAAGCCAAGGTCAACCTTCCTTTCTCCCTCCCTCTCAAAGCAGGAATAGGCCCCTAAATCCCTACCTCAGAAACTTTTGGTACAGGTGGTTTTATAGCCAAAGGGCATTGGCTTGAATTCTAAGGGAGTCAATACACTAAAATAGAAAGACTGTTGGATTTTGGACTTCAAATCCCAGCTCTGCCACCACGTGTGACCCTGGGCAACCTCTCAGTGATTTAGCCAACTAAAGACTAAAATTTGCAGAAAAGGTTCTAATCTGCACTAGCAGAGCGAGTTTCCTCACCTGGGAGTTCCCTATTCCAATGAAATCAGTCCCTATCTCTTGGGCTACATTAAGAGAGCTTCTAGGAAGAAGGAGTCAATAGCCCTGTGTGTCATACCCTGCTCAGATGACCAGTAGATTATTGTGGTCAGTTCTGGAAACTACAGTTGAGGGAGGATTGTAATAGGCCAGAGAGTAAGAGACAACCAGGATGGTGAGAGGTACATCCCTCCACTGAGGGACAGACAAGGAAATAGAAATGGGTCCATTGCCCTGTGACTTGTGACCTCCCAGAGCGACACATTCTGACAGTATAGTTAGTGCAGCCCCATAATTCACCACAAAGTCAAGTTGAGTCAGTGTGCATGTGTAAGTGCCCACCGTGGGCCAGGCACTCACTGGCTGAGCACCATCTTGACTTGACTCGTTGTCAAGCCATTGCAGAAGAAGCTTCATGGGACCCTAGGTCTAGAACTGGACAGAACCTCCAGGACAACCCAGTCCAGCTCTAGAATTTTACATAGGAGGAAATTCAGGGTCGCAAAGTCACACGGACAGTAAATAACAGAGGCCAGATTAGAACAGGAGGCCTCTGACCACTGGAAGGAAGTGACAAGGAGGCAGCTCTCTGATGAATAGAAAGACACATTTTCTCCCAAACAGGGATGGAATGATTGCCTCCTAGAAGAAGTATGCTCACCCTCATTGGGGCACCCTGGGGAGGATGCCCAGTCCCTACTAGGAAGCTAATAAGGAATTTTTACACTGGAGTGGAGGTTCCAACCCCGAGAATATGTGATTCTCACATTCTTTATTTTGAAGATAATAGGATTATAAGGGTCTAGGCATCTGTGATTTTAAGGGTGTGATTCTATAGGTCAATCAGTTAATCAATACACAATTATTAAGTACCGACTATGTGCCAGGCACTGTGCTAGGCATGGGGGAAAATAAAGACAAAAATGGGTCTAGGGTCAAAAGTCCCCAGCCCAAAGAGCTTACATTCTATCAAGGAAAGCAACATGTATGTGTACGTGAGTACAAATTACACACAAATTGAATACAGAGTAACTAGAAAGGAGATCTTGGGGACCAAGAAAGGCTTCTTGTGGAGCTGCTTAAACAGGGCTTGGAAGAAAACTAGGGATTATGAGGAGAAGTGGTGAGGAGCACCCAGGAGCGCCTAGCAGAGTGTCTGGCGCAAAGTAGGCTCTTAATAATTGCTTGATGATTGATTGGGGGAATGCATCCTAGGCATGGGGTATAGCCTGTGCAAAGACATAAAGATGGGAAATGGAGTATCTTGGGTGTGGGAAAGGAAGAAGTCCAGTTTGACTGATAGCACAAAGGAGAGTAATATATAATAAGGCTGGAAAGTAATCTGGAGCCAGGATGTTTGTGAAGGGCCTTAGATGCCACACAGAGGCATTTGTATTTGATCCCAGAGGTACTAGGGAGCCACAGGAGCTTCTTGAGGACAGGTCAGTGGACGTCGGATTGGAGGGAGGAGAGACTTGAGACTGGGAGAGGGATTAAGAGGCTTTTGTAGTAGTCCAGGCATGAGGGGATGCAGGCTGTACTGGGGTGATGGCCATGTGAGCAGAGAGAAGAGGACAGATTGAGAGGGACTGTGGGCTAGAAACAGAGTTTGGTAATAAACTGGGGTTGTGGGGTGAGGGGCATTGAAGAGTGAGGGATGATACTGAGGTTTCAAGCCTGGGTAATTCAAAGGATGGTGGAGCTCTGAAAAGAAAGCAAATTGGGAAGAGGGTCTCTGATGCTCTCTCTTAGGTCTAAGATTCCAAGAGTCTTCTATGTTAACGTTGCATGATTCTGCAACTCTGGGACTCTGAAAAGCTAGACACTTAGCTTGAAGCCCCTGGGGCCCTTGGACAGGGCCTGGGATGGGGCAGGGCAGACCATCTGAAAGCCTTGTGGCTGAGAAGGCCTAGGGGTCTCTGTGTGTGTGTGTGTGTATGTGTGTGTGTGTGTGTATGTGTGTGTGTGTGTGTGTGTGTGTGTGTGTGTGTGTGTGTGTGTTGGGGGGAGAGAGGGGAGTGTTAGTGAGCCTGAGATTTCCTGTTTATCCTTTCCCAGGGGGTGAGCAGACCTCACTGAGCAGATCTGCTGGGATAGGCCCTTCACAGGATGGCAGGGCCAGAAGGGTGAGTGAGGCCCTCTGTTCCTGGAACCTAGCCAGCCCTCCACAGCCCTTGTCCCTGGGGACCCACGGGCGACTCTAGATCCCTGTGGGAAAACCTTGGGCCTTTTCCCATGAGCCCACCCATTCCACCATCACCACTGACATCCCTGTACTCTGTCTCTACCCTCATTTTTTGCCTCTTCATTTATGGAAGACTGACTCTGACTCTCTCAATATATCTACCTTTTCGCCTTGCATTTATCTCTGCCCTTCTGTTTCTATCTCTGTCTCCATATCTATTTCTTTTCCCCTCATTCTTTCTGTCTTTCTTTGATTGTCTATCTCAATGCTCTGTCCCTCCCTTTGTCTTTTTATCTTAAAAGATCTTTCTCCTCCTCTTCTGTCTCCCACCCTCAATCTCTCACTTTGTCTCCCTGTCTCTATCTTCATTTCTCTAAGGTCTTTGATAGCTATTACATTCTATTTTCTAAGGCCCTTTCCAGCTTTGACATTCTATTGTCTTAGGTCCCTCCTAGCTCTGACATTCTCAGTTCAAAGATCTGGTCCAGTTCTGACATTATGTTTGGAGTCCGTTCTAAGCAGTTTCTGTCTCTTTTTCCAAAACAAAATTGACTTTGGTACAGTGGATAAAACACTGGGCAGAGAGTTTAGAAGAAATAAATTCAAATCTGGCCTCAGACACGTACTAGCTGTGTGACCCTGGGCAAATCACTTAACCTCTACCAATCTTACAGGTGCATATCTATCTGGCATATTAGTCACTCTGAATGATTTTATATTGTTTTCCAAAATAGTTGGATCAAGTCACAGTTCCACCAACAATGTATCAGTGTGCCTCTCTTTCTAAAACCACTCCAACATTGACCATTCCCCTATTTTGTCATCTTTGCTATTTTGATGAACATGAGGTGAAACTTTAGGGTTGTTTTCATTTGCATTTTTCTTATTATTATCTATCTGTCTGTCTATATCATATATATATACACATACATATATACACACATATTAGATATAGATATACCTATCTTATGTGTGTGGATATTTGTTTCCTTGTCACTGTGTCTCCATAACCTTGACTCTGAATCTCTTATCTTTGCCTCTCTTCAGTCTCTCTCTCTCTCTCTCTCTCTCTCTCTCTCTCTCTCTCTCTCTCTCTCTCTCTGTCTCTCTCTGTCTCTCTCTGTCTCTCTCCCTCTCTCTCTTTCTCTCTCTCTCTCTTTCTCTCTCACTCCCTCTCTCTCTGTCTCTTCTTTGTTCTATCCCAACATTCACTGAATCCAAGGGCAGATCCCAGCTTGCCAGCTCTAGCCTTCTCTTTCTCTGTCCTATCCAAATCTATATCCTCCCACTGCTTGGCAGAATTGTCTATATTTCCCTGCCCTTGCCTTAGGGGGCTTGAGTCTCAGGCTTGGGTAGTGGGTGGCACAGGCTCCTGGGAAGGAAGGATAGGGAATTTATTAAAGGATAAAATTTTAGGGGAAGAGGACAAAATGGAGCCTGGGACATCTCTCATTTCCATTGTAGACAGATCCACATAGAAGAAGAAAAGTGGACAGGATGACCCTTTGGGGGTCTGGGGCTCAGTGACATGCTGTAATAGCATGAATATAAATAGAAATGCCCTTCATCTTGGAAAGGACACTTCATTTAAAGTAAAAAGAGCTGGGTTCCGATACTGGCACTGCCATCTGCCAGCCGTGTGATCTTGGAAAAGTTACTGGAGCTCTTTGGGCCTACGTTTCCTTGTTTGTAAAATGAGGGAGTCGTGCTAGATGATCTCTGACCCCATTGGTTAAGTCCTTCCTGGAATCACCATTTTGAGGAAGGGCCCAGACCAGCCATTCTTCCTTCTCTAAACTTGACCTCTTAAACTTCCCTTTTCAACTCCCTTCTCTGTGCTGTGTTCCCCACTGGAATGCGAGCTCCTTGAGGGCAGGGATTATCCTATTTGCATGTAAATGTATCCTCGTAGTGCCTGGTACATATTAAGTGCTTTAGAAACACTTGTTGACCTGACTTGACTTGATTCTAGATCCTGTGGTTATATGATGCTACTCTTCCCATCCAGAGACAAAGTAGGGGAATGGAAACATTTGGTTGGGGAGTAGAAGGAGAGGAGAATCAGTCCAGAAAAGATCCAAAAGGTCCCCAAAGATCCCATAGACTGAGATGACGTATTCAGAACACTGGGGAGCTAGCTCTGCATGCCCTGCCGACCTCATGTCTCTATTTACTGGTCCTTTGACCCTCCTGGATCTGCAGCCATGTGTCTTCCTGCTTACCTTGGCATCCTTGAGCTGCCAAGCAGTGTTACATAGATCAAAGAGATATTTGAAGCCTTCCCTTATTAAGTTCCAGATTTATTTCCAATCATTCAATCAACAAGCATTTAATAAGTACTTACTATTTGCCATGCACGGTGTTGGGCCCTGGCAATACAAAGACAAGTAAAATAATCTCTGACTGCTTTTGGGAAATACAACCCATACAACATATAGACATATAGGCAAGATAGGGATAGGGACTGGACCTTTGATTTCATTGATATACACACCTCTCAGTGAAGAACTTTCTCTGCCAACACAAGTTGTCATTTTCTCTGCAACTCAGAGTCTTACAGAATTAGTTGGTTACTTACAGCACAGAGAGCTTAAAGGATATACCCAGGATCACATGACCAATATGTGTCAGAGGCAAGACCTTGAACCCAGGTCTTCCTTGTTATGAGACCAATTCTTTAACCACTATGCCACTGACTCTCTAAGTATATACAAAATAAAGACATGATATAAGTACTAGGTTTCAAGAGGGAGACAAAGTGGGGGAGGACATTAGTAACTAAGGAGGATCAGGGGAGAGGGAGGTAATAAGCTCTTAGATAGCACCTACTATGTGCTAAGTGTTTTTACAAATATTATCTCATTTGATCCCCCCAACAACCCTGTAAGATAGGTGCTGTTATTACACATCTAGTAAGTGTCTGAGACCAGATTTCAATTTAAGTCATCTCAACTCTATGCCCAATGTTTTTTTCTGTGGTTCTACCAGCCATTTCCAAAGGTGTCGGGACAGACTTAATGTCAAAGATGGCTTTGGAGTTTTAAAGAAGACCAGAGATTTGAAGAGGGGAGGAAGTGCATTCCAAGCATGGAGGCACAGATAGTACAAATGCAGGGAGATTAGAGATGGAATGTCTTGTACACGAAACAGCAAGCTGACAAGTTTGACTGGAGCATGGAGTATATAAAGGGGAGTAATGTGTAATGAGGCTGGAAAGGTAAGTCAGGGCCAGGGCATGAAGAGTTGCTGTTCTTTTCAATGGCTTTGTTGTAATCATTGTGTATAGTATTATTTTCCTGGTTCTGCTCACTTCACTTTGCATCAATTCATAAAAATCTTCTTATTCGCTCTTCCTTCTTTATGTTCATTATTTATGATCATAGTAATATTCTATTACATTCTTGTACCACAGTTTATTTACCATTCCCAATCTATGGGCATCTGGTTCTTTGTTACCACCAAAAGTTCTGCTATAAACATTCTGGTGTATAAAAGTACTTTCTTTTGATCAATACCTTTCTTGGGGTATATACCTAGCAGTGGATCTCTAGATCAAAAAGTACTGGCGTCTTGGTTACTCTCTGAATGATTTCATACTGTTTCCCAAAAGATGCGGATCAGTTCACAGCTCCACCAACAATGTATCAGTGTGCCTATCTTTCCAAAACCATTTCAACATTGACCATTCCCCTATTTTGTCACCATAGTTCATTTGATGAATATGAGGTGAAACTTCAGGGTTGTTTTTAATTTGCATTTTTCTTATTATTTGTGATTTGGAGCATTCTTTCATCATTGCTGATAATTTGCATTTCTTCTTTTGAGAACTCTTTGTTGCTGCCCTTTGACCATTTCTCTTTTGGGGAATGTCTTTTAGTCTTATTTATTTCTATTTGTTATCTATCTAGCTTGGCTACCCTTATCAAAGATATCTGATGCAAAGATTTTTTTCTTTCCCAACTGACCACATTCTCCATGAAAAGCTTTACATGATGAATAGAAGAATTTATATTTGACCCCAAAGGTAACATGGAGAGACTGGCATTTAATGATGCTGTTTCTGGAGAAACACAGCTTACTGCCCTTCAAGAGGATTAAGGGCAGGCAGGGAATGGTGATCAGAGTTGAGCTGAAGAGAGCTGCCACATGAAGTCTTAACTTGTTCCTGCCTAAAATGTGCCAGATTCGGTGAAGGAAGAGAGACTAGATCTCCTGGGAGGAACCAGAAAGAGGCAGAGGATCTGGGACAAAGTTGGGATGTTGAACTTCCATAAGCCTCTCCATTGCTTAAATACCAACCCAATTCTCCATAGCCTCCAGGAGAAAGTCCATCCTCCGTGAGTGAAAGTTGCAAAGAAATTAATTTAGATTTTAAAAAATTTAACATTTATATCTGTCCAGAAAGAAGACTGTAAGGTGTCAGAAAGGGGGAGCAGTGGCCTTTCCCTTAATGGAAGTCTTCAAGCAAGGGCTAGTTGGCCACTTATTAGATATGTTGGGGGAGGGATTTTTTTTTTGTATATATGGGTCAGCCTAATGGTTAGACCATTGGAGCTGGAGTCAGGAAAATCTGGTTTTTGTGAGGGTCAAATTAAATCATGTATACACAGTACTCTGAAAACCTAAAGGCACTGTCTACATGCTAGCTATTATTATAGAAGGCCTCTGAGGTCCCTTCTAACTCAGAAACTTTGTGACTAGGTTGTTAAATCAGAAGAGACATGAGCCTCGAAGCCAAATCCAAACTTCCACATTTATTGGCTATGTGTTCTTGGTCCCCCATCTGTACAATGGGCATGATGTTGCTACTACAGTGTCACAGTAGTAGTAGTTTCATACTACTGATACCTATCTTACAAAGTTGTTGTGAGTAAACTTGAAAGTGCTATAGAGAGGAGAGTTATAATTATCCCTGTGGTTATGAGCTATTACTGAACTACACAGAAACCTCCTTCCCTAACTGCCAATGATCCCACCCTAAGCCTCCGGCCTCGTTGACTCGTTGACTCGAAGCCAGCTTCCTAGGACCCCGCCTTCTCCTTGGAGCAGATCCAGAGATCTTAGGATCCTAGATTTAAAGCGGGAGGGGACCTTCTAGGCCACCCCCTTGCTTTAAAGATGAGGAAGATGAGGCTCAGGTGACTTGCACAAAGTCACAGAGGAAGTGAGCTCCAGCGCCAGGGCTTCCACCTTTCACTACTTCCCAAACCTCTCTGATTCCCAAGCCCCAGTATGAGGGCTCTGGGCCGACTTGTTTTTGCTTGGCCACCTTGCCTCGGAGACCTCCTGCCCCCAATTCCTAAGAACTCTCCTAATTCTGTCTCTCAGTGCTTTTGCTTGGCCCCACGTTCTTTCTGTCCTTCTCTCTCCATTTCCATGTATCCTAGACTCAAGCACAATTTCCATCCCCTGCTGTTGAAATTGGTCCCCTTTGAGAATGAAGGACGACTGACAACAACAATGATTTCTGGGGTTTATCCATAAAGGACAAGAAAGTCCACAGATTCAAGGATAGCTCATCTGGAGAAGGATTGTAGATGAATGGATACCAATAACATTCCTCAGGCCTAGCCCGGACCAGTCTGATTCCCCCTAGGCCGCACACCTCATTGCTTGTGGCTTCTGGATGTGAACTGTGTCTCCTGGTGGCCTGTAATATAAGTCACTTACCTTTCCTGAGACTTAGTGTCCTCATGTCTAAAATGAAGCGAATGATGGATTGAAAAGTCCTTCCAGCTCTAATTTTATGACTCCAATAACCTCCATTTCCCCTCTGGATTGAGATCATTGGTCCCTTCTTCCAGTCCCTGGCTCCCTTCCAGCCAATCAGAGGCCTTCATGAGGGCATGGTAGGGATTGTAGTGAGGTGCTTCCCTCATCCTGGGTTCAGTGAGTCTTTAATTTCCTCTCTCCTCTATCAAGAGACAACCAAAATGTACCACACAGGCACAGAATTCCCATCCCTTCAGCAAGTTCACCTTTAATCAGACCCTCTAGGGGCAGAGAACCTTTGGCCTTGAATTCACATGTGGCCCTCTAGGTCCTCAAATGCTGTCCTTTGATTCCAAATGGATCAGTTGAAGGGTGGCACTTGAGGACCTAGAAGGCCGCATATGGCCACAAGGCTGCAGGTTCCCCCCCACCCCCTGCCCCGTTTTAGACCATCCCACAGCATGGGCTAGGTTTGTCTGTTCTTTGCCTGAGGATTGATCTCCAGAGACAGAGATGCCACCTAGTCTTGGTGCGATTCTCTTAGCAGTCAGGGAGTTAAGGCGTGCTGAGCATACTCCCCTGGAATCACAGGTTCTCAGAATTGAAAAGGGGCCTAAGAGGTCATTTATTCCCAACTCCTACTGAAATAGCAATCCCCTCCAAAATGTCTCCAACAAGTTTTCACCTAGCCTTTCACTTGAAGACCTTCCATGATAGGAAAATTTACCACTTACACAAGCATATTTCGATGGTTTTAATCATTAGGAAGGTTTCCTTTTGATAGGACATTTATTTAGAACTTACTGTGTGCCAAGCACTGTGTTAAGTTCTAGGGATACAAGAAAACAACTTTCAAGGAGTTTACATTCTAATAGGGAAAGACAAATCATAAAGGGGCAGCTTAGAGAGAGTTGAGGAGGGAAGAAGACATTCCCACAGGGGCAAGACAGCTGTTGGGAAGGTGGGGCAGGCCAGAGTGTGAGCTGGAGGTGAAGGGAGTGTTGTGGCTGGAGCTCCTCAAGTTATGGTAGCCCAGGCAGCGAGTGGACAATCAGAGAGTAAATTTCAGGAAGGAATCATCCTTAAGAGGGTGAGGCAGCTGGTGTGAAGCAGGGCAGCTATGTAGCACAACGGTAGAGTGCTGGTCCTGACCCAGGAAGACTCCCCTCCACACCTTCCACCTTCTGTTCCTAGATCTGCTCTGTGGGGTCAGATGGAGCAACCAATTCATTTCTCACTTCAATCAAAAATGCATTCTCCCCATTTGATCTTCCCTTCATGAAGAGAAGACCTGATTGGCATTGCCCTCATGTGAATCCTTTGTACAGACTAGTCCGTTCATTTGATAATGTTTATTGAATCCTAGAATCTTACATTCAGAGTACCAGACTCCTTAAACTGGGAGAGGCCTTGGAGAACATCTAATCCATCTCGCAGAGTAGAAATCCCCTCTAGCATCTTCCTGTTCCTTCCCACTCAAAGAGCTGGTGATTGGTTCATTAGAAGAAATCCTCTTCCTTGGAGAAGAGAAGACACACAGCTGAGACAATTAAGTCATAATAAAGATTGCACATGCCAAGGATTAAAGCAATGGGTTAGGGAGATTACGGAAGGCTGCCTGGAGGAGGTGACGCTTTAGTTGGTCCTTGAAGAATGGGAAAGATATGAAGAGATAGGAGGTTGGTGGAGGGGGAAGGCTTGTTTTGTTTTTTGTTTATTCCCAGTATCTGGTATAGTTGCTTGCATATATTGAGTACATTGTGAATGTTTGTTGAATTGAACAAAAATGCAGAGAAAGGAAGTAGCCTGACATGCTCTGGGAATGTTAGAGGAGCTGGCCCAGCTGGAGCCAGCAGGATGTGTAAAGAAAGGGGTGAGGGAGGTTGCATCTGGAAAAGAGGGGTTGGAGCCAGACTTGAGAGGGCCTCCTTCAATAATTCATGGGGAGCTACAGCAAGTTCCTGAGCAGGGGAGATCATTGGTTAGAGCTGGGCCTTAGGAAGGAGATTCTGGCCAGGTTTGCAGAAAGATTAGAAACAGGGAAACCAATATGGATCCTCCAGGCTGTCTCCCCTTTTCTCCCCACTTAGACTATCATCCCACACCAGACTTCCAGAATTCACTGCCCTAGTCCCTAGAGAAGTTAATTTATTCACCCTTGGTGTCAAATCATCTTGATTGGGTGCAAACTTGCCAAGCCCTTTATATCTAGGCAGCCCCAGGCAAGACTGGACCACACGCTACATCCCATGCAGCCATATACCCAAACCATCTTGTTAAAGGGACTGCACCCAGTGGGTAGAGAGGTCTCTTTGCCCTCCCTCATTTTCCATCTCTTGCTCTGAGCACAATAATCAAATCTATAGAAGCATTGTTTTTGGAAAGGGCCTGTCACCTGAGCAGGGGTGCTTCAACTGACCATCCCTGAGATTCCCCAGACCAAATATCCCTTCCCTGAACAGCACTGTCCTCTACACATTAGAACATAAGCTCCTCGAGGGCAGGGATGGTCTTCTGGTTTGTATTTGTTCCCTGCAGCCTGGCATATAGTAAGCACTCAATAAATGCTTTTTTATTCCTTCCTTCATTCAGTCATCCCACAGTAGAGGGGATGAAGCCCCAGCTCAGGCTGAAGCCAGGGATAACCTTGAAAGATATAGACATAATCTAGGGATAGCAGCTTAGTATAATAGAAAGATTCCTGGAATTGGAGCCAGGAAATCTGGATTTGACTCTTGACCCAGTGATCCTGAGCAAGTCACTTGACCTGTGTGTTTCAGTTTCCCCTATAGGATACTTCAAAGGACTATTGTGAAGAAAAATGCTAGATGTTCCTTAAAATAATATAGAAGTGTGAATTGTGGTGGTCTTTGTTTTTGCTATTGGTTACTAATTATATGTGAGGCATTGTGGAGAGGGTCATAAACTCCATGAGAACCCAAGGAAGCAGTCATTACTCAGAGGGGAGTTCCTTCTTGAGGTAGGCCCTTCCACTGTGGGACGGCACAATGCCTTCTGGTTGTTATTCAGTAATGTCTGACTCATCATGACCCTGTGGGCCATACTTTCCATGGGATTTTCTCAGCAAAGATACTACAGTCTTTGCCATTTCCTTTTCTCATTTTACAGATGAGGAAACTGAGGTAAACGAGTTAAGTGACTTGTCCAAGGTCACATAGCTAGTATGTGTCTGAGGCTGGATTTTGAACTCAGGTCTTCCTGACTCAAGGTCCAGTGCTGTATCCGCTGAGCCATCTAGCTACCTCAAGCACAATGCCTGGCACATAATAACACAAAATCAATGCTGATTGGTTGATTGATTGATTGATTTACAATTCTGTTTACTAGGATATCCTTCCTTACTTTAAGCCAAAATCTTCCTCCTTGTAGCTTCCCTAAGCACACCTCCTTGTAACTATGTTTCCCCTGAAAAGAAACCACACACGCGCACACACACACACACACACATGCACTGGCCCTAATTCTGCTATCTGGGCAAAACAGAACAAGTCTGCTCCCTCTGCCCCAGGATGGCCCTTCAGATATTATTAGAAGAAAGAGGTAAGTTGGACAACATTGGAGACTCCAAGGGCTTAGATCCAAGATTCCTAGAGACAGTTAGTGATGGCCAAGAGTCACCAAGGTTCTCCAATCACATCTGCTGTGCTATCCTTCCCAGTAGAGATAGAGTGGAGGTTGGGAAGAGGGAACCTCTCAGCCATATTGAGGGAACAGTCTCAGATGGGCAGTTCTGAAGAAAACTTAACAATCTAAACCTGGTCTCCCCTCATGCAGAGGGAATCCCCCTCCTTTCATCTGTTCCTAGCAGAGTGGTAGAAGGACCTCAGGGGTATCTAGAAGACGACCAACCTCAGATGAATGGGAGAGGGGAGGACCAACACTCCCTTCCCTGGCTGACTTTCCCTTATATGAATTATCCCCCTCATTAAAATGTAAGCTCTTCAAGTACAGGAACTGCTTTCTTTCCATCCTCAGAATTTAACACAGAGCCTGGATCCCAGGAAGCATTTAATAAATGCATGGTGATTGACTAACAAGTGGCTCCCATTTCTATGATGCTCAGTCTTTGCAAAGCACTTTTTCCCCATCAGCATTGAAAGGTAGGGAGTGGTAGACTAAGAGATAATACCATCTATTGGAAATAGCCTGGTACTGGCAGTAGAATACTGGAGTTCAGGTCCCAGCTCTGATATCTACTAGGCCTGTGACACTGGGCAAGTTAATTCCCCTTTCTGGGCCTCCATTTTCCCATCTGCAAAATGGGGGTGTTGATCCACATGCTGCCTAGCCTATAGAGTTGTGGCCTGTTTCAGTGACTTCCTCCTGAGCGCCCCTGCCACAAGTTTCTCCCTACTCTAGTCCATCTTCTGCCCAGCTGCTCCTCTATGTCACTCCCCTACTCAGCAAGCTCCTGGGACTCCCCATTAACTTTAGGACCAGATAAAGACTCTTCTGCTTAGCATTTCTGGCTTTTCAGCTGACTCTGGCCTCCCTTTCTAGTCTTGGAGCACAATGCTGCCATTCACACACGCTACAGTCTACTCCAATGGGCTTTGCACAGACTGTCCTCCTGGGATCCTGTTCCTCCTCACTTCTGCATTTTAGAATCTGTCATTTCCTTTAAAGCTCAACTCAAGCACCACTTTTGGTCCTTTCTAACCCCCACTCTCTGACCAGCCCCTCCCCTTCCAGGACCTCTTCCCCAATTACCTTGTACTCATCTCATATTGTGTTGGATTTACTTATGTGCATCAGTATTGTCTATCCTATTATAAAGTAAACTCCTTGAGGGCAGAGGCTGCTTCATTTTTGTCTTCCATATCCCTGGTCCCTAACGAGGTGTCTGGGATACAAGTGGCACTTAATGAATGCTTATTGTTTAAGCATTTAATTGACTCAACCTTAAAGAACTCTAAAAAATGGAAGGTTTTGTAATTACCATTCTCTTTTTTCAGATGGGGAAACTGAGTGTGATTACCCAAGGTCACATATTTAGGAAGGGTCAGAGCTGGGATTCCAACCTAGGGGACTCATGGGTCAGCTGAGGAAACAGGGCTGATCCAGGAGAAACAATTAGAAAGAGAAATGGGGGGATGGGGAGGATGTAGAAGCAGATGCCTTCCTGGCTTAAAGACAAAGAGAGCCCAGGGTGGGCTGGAGGGAAAACAAAAAAGATTTCCTGGAGGATGGGGCCTTGAGCTGAGCCTTAAAGAATTGGGGGAACTTGGGTAGATGCAAGAGGAGATGAGAGCTGTTCATGTGGCAATCTTTGCCTAGGAAGGTACCCAAGATAATACTAATACACTAATATTATTACTAATACAGACCCTACTCCTACTACTACTAATAGTTAGCATTTATATAGTGCTCTAAGTTTTTCAAAATGTTTTACAAGTAATATCTCATTTGGTCCTAACAACAACCCTGGTAGGTTATTTTTAATCCCCATTTTACAGATGAGGAAACTGAAGCACCAAGAAGTTAAGTGACTTGCCCATTGTCACAGAGCTGGTAAATACCTCATGTGAGATTTGAACTCAAATCTTTCTGGCTCCAGGGCCGGGTTCCAGGTCCACACTGTTACCAGGATTTCTAAGGAGGAATCATGGGTGGTCTTGAACAAGTCCCCCCTGATCTCAGTTCCTCTCTATCCAATGAGAAGGTTCAGCATGGTTACCATGAAAAGGGCATTGAACTATCTGCTAAACTTGGAGTCATAGAAACCAAGATCAAGTCCCAGCCCTGCCATTACCACATGTGTGACCTTGGGACAGTCACTAGACCTCTTCGGGCTTCAGTTTCCTTAATCTTAAAACGAGAGAATTGGGCTGGATGACCTCTGAGGCCCCTTTCAGCTCCTGATCTCAGATCTGGTGACTCATGGTATTGTGGGAAGCTCTCTGGATGGGGGCTGAGGAGCTTGATTCCATCATGAGCTTGTCGTGTGACCCTGGGCAAGTCACTGGACCTCTCTGAGTCACAGTTTCTTTATCTGTAAATTGAGAGGGAGCTGGGAGTTGGGGGTCAAATAGATGACCCCTAAGTCTCTTTGTAGCTCTGTACCGTAGGATCTCAAAGGGTTCTGAAAAGCCTTTAGGCTGTGATTTCTGTTTTGACAAACACTTCGGATCATGAGTTGGATCCAATTTCTTTCTTGTTCCTAACTGTTCTTAGCAACATAGCCTTCCCAGAGCTGGCCTCCAGGAGGAATGGGGAGGTCTGGGGGCTTTGCTGGACTGAACACTTACGTATGAGTCTATGGTGTGGCAGCAGTCAGAGAAGCCAAGTCTTGGTTTGCATTCAGAGAGAAGCCTGGCCTCCATCACAGGGGAGGTGATGGTCTCCCTGTATTCTGCCCAGGTCTTAGCACGTCTCAAAGACTCTGCTTTATTCTGGCCATCACAGTTTAGGAAGGACATTGATGTGCTGGAGAGTGTCCAAAGAGGAAACCAGAGACTATGCCATATGAGGAGTGGTTGAAGGAACTGGGGATGTGGAGGGAGGAGAAGAGAGGAGGAGAAAAAGAGGGGGGGAAAGGGAGAAAACAAGTCTTTATCACTGACTTAAAGTATCTACAAAACTATCATGTGTAGGAGGGATTGAGGCTAATTGTGTTTGACCCTGGAAGAAAGAACTAGGAATGGAAGTTGGATGAATTGAAGTTGCAGAAAATCAGATCTCAGCTGGTTGTAAGGAAAGATTTCCCAACAATTAGAGCAATTCAGAAATGAAAATGGGCTCTCTTGTGTGGTAGTGAGCTCACCATCATTTGGAAGTCTTCAAGCTGAGGCTGGATGACCATTTTAGGGGGATATTGTAGAGATGATTCCTGCTCAAGTGGAAGCTGGAATAGATGACCTTTGAAGTCTCTTTCAACTCTGAGATTCTGTGATGGGGAGATGGGGGGCCCAGACTGCAGGCAGGAAGCTGGCTTTTAATCTTCCTGAGCTCTGCCTTATAAAGCACGGCAGCCAAAGGGCTGGGGGGGGGGCAGGCTGGGTCCTGGGCTTCTGGCCCTGCTGTTGCCATGGTGAGGGAGGGCCCAGGAATTTCCGAGGGAACGGGACTAAATTAAGCTGAGGCTATAAATAGGCTGCCCACTTTTGGGGCTCTGGGACCTGGGGGGTGGCCAGGAAGGGCGGGATGAGACATAGAGGGTAAGGAGAGAGAGAGAGAAAGACACACAGACAGAGATAGACAGGGGGAGATAGAGAGAGAGAGAGAGAGAGAGAGAGAGAGAGAGAGAGAGAGAGAGAGAGAGAGAGAAGGAGGGAGGGAGGGAGAGAAGGAGGGAAAGAGAGAGAGGGGAGGGAGAAAGAAAGGAGGGAGGGAGGGAGAAAGGAAGAAAGAGAGGGGGAGGGAGGGAGAAAGAAAGGAGGGAGAAGGAGGGAGGGAAAGAGAGAGAGAGAGAGAGAGAGAGAGAGAGAGAGAGAGAGAGAGAGAGAGAGAAGGAGGAGGAGCATTATTGAAGGAGAAGGGGGAAGGCCAAACAAGAGGTATGGAAGTGGGGAAACATTCAGAAATCAGAGAATTTGGAACTAGATGGACGGTGGCTGAATCCCGGAGGAAGGAAAAGACTCATCTAAGATCACACAATTAGTTCAAAGCAAAAATGGGCTTTGAACTTGGGTCCTCTGAATCCAACCCACGCTCTTCCCACTGTACTAGACTGCTTTTCTTCTAAGTGAGACAGAAATAAAGAGGAAGATATAGACAGTAGGGAAAAGGGGTGGGGAGGGCTAAATGTGGAAGACAGAGAGAGGGACCAGAGTTGTCTCGGCGAGATTTGGGGATAACGGGGGTGGGGGGGGAGCAAGGAAGGGTTTTTAAAATTAGTTTTCAGTATCACCTATAGACTTTCATTTGCAGATAAAGAAACTGAGACCAAGAGAGTTTAGGTGACTTAACCAAGGCACCACAGGCAGTAGGTAAGAGGCAGCTAAGAGGTACGATGGATAGAGTGCTAGGCCTGGAATCAGGAAGATCTATGTTCAAATCCAGTTTAAGACATGAACTAGATGTGTGGTCCTGGCCAAGTCATTTCACCTCTGACTCAGTTTCCCCAACTGTAAAATGGGGATAATAATAGCACCTACTTTCTAAGGTTATTGTGAAGATCAAATGAGATGATAATTATAAAGTGGTTAGCACAGTGCTTGGCACATAGTAGGTCCTTAGTAAATGCTTATTCCCTTCCCTTCCCCTTTCCCCATGTACTAGAACTGGAATTTAAACCCTGATGTTCTGACTTCAAAGCCAGAGCTCTTTCCACTACACTATACTCCCTCCCTACATATCATGGGTCCAGAGCTGAATATGACATCAGAGGCCCTGGGTTCAAATCCCAGAGCTACTCTTAGGAGGTAGAAACACAATCTGCTGTGACCTTGGGCACATCACTTACCTTTTCTTGGATTCTGTTTTCTTATCAGTAAAATGAAGATTTTGGACTAGATCATCTCCAAGGTTCTGTGCAGCTCTAAAGCCATGACTTTTCATGGCACCCAACTGTAAAACTGTGTTTGTCCATGTTAAATTCCATTTCCAGAGATCTGACCAGTTGTTCTAGATCAGATTTCAAGATCTTTCTGGATTCTCATTCTGCCATCCATTGTTTGAGCTGTCTCCCTCAGGTTCATGTTCTTAGGTTGAACAAATTCAATATCATCTCATTCATGCCTTCATGTAAGTCACTGGTAAAAATGTTAAATGTCATAGGCCAAAGATAGACCCCTTGAGCCCTTCCACTGAATACTTCCCTCCAGATTGGCATCAGTCCATCAGTAGCTCTTTGGGTAAGGTCATTCAGCCAGTTCCCAATGTATCTGCCTACGCTGTCACCTAGGCTGCACCTCTCCTACAAGTCCGTAAGATGATTTACTGGGGGTTGGAGGATACAACATGTAAATAGATAAGTATGTATACGATCATTCGAGGATAGAAAGAACTAACAAAGAGGTGGGTAAGAAAAGGCTTCCTGTAGGAGGTGGCCCTTGATCTGGTCCTTGAAGAAAGTTAGGGATTCTAAGTATCAGAAGGGATAAGGAAATGCATATCAGGCATGGGAGACCACCTGTGCAAAGTTACTGAGGTGAGAGGTGGAATACTGAGTCCAGGGAGCAACAAGCCGACTGATTCAACTGGCATGGAGAGTGAGTGAAGGGGAATAATTTAAAATAAGCAAGGTGTGGAGAAGGGGAGATGATGGGGATTATGGTATAAGGCCAGCAAAGCAGAAGGTGAGATCACTTGCCAAGAGAAAGAGTTGGATGGATCTTTGGGGCTTGAAGAGAAAGGAGAAAGTCTGGAAGAGCCCCATGGGGAGAGAGTGGGAGAGGCAGGAAGGCAGAGATGAATAAAAGAAATGCCAAGGGCCATGGCATGCATTTACAGTGGGCTCAGTCAGCATTTTGTGCCTTGAACCCTGGGGGCAGGAGTAGTTGATAAAGGTTAGCCAGAGGTGACAGGACTATGGAAGGTCATAGGGATGAGGGATCTAGAGTGGTAATGAACACATTGTTTAGTTGGGGAGAACTGTCAGGAAGGGAGGAGACAGTTGAGACACTCAGAGATGTGCCATATGAGAGAACATTAGGGGAAAGGAGCAGAAAGACATGGGCACTGTTCAAGTATTCATTGAAGGGCTTCCATAGGGAAAAGGATTTACTATCCTTTTACATAGAACATAGGCTGATATATCCAGCCCGTAGAATTTAAACTGGTTCTTTTTCCCACAAAGGGAAAATGTTGAAGCAATGGGTGGAATTTACAGAGGCAAGTCTTAGCTCAATAATAAAGAGAAAAAACAGAGCTTCTCAAGAGTGGAATCAGCCACTTCCAGAAGTAGTAAGTTCCCCATTGTTAGAAATCTGCAGATGGAAGCTAGATGAAGGTTTTGGGGGAGTGCTTCAGATGTTTCACTAGAGAATGTCCGAAGTCCCTTTAAACCCTTCTGTTCTCCTCACTCTGCCTCTATGGCTCTTCTAGGGGTCACCAGTCCTCCCTCCCAAGAGCTTGTTTTTGCTTAAGTCTTTCCACCATGCATAAGTTCAGTGTAATCTCTGAGACCTTCCTTCCCCAACACATAAGGAGAAAATCCTTCATAGATAGATAGGGGAGAGAGAGATGGATGGATGAATAGATAGAGCCTTTGTTAAGCACTTACTATGTGCCATGTACCACACTAAAATGCCAGGTTGCATATTAAAGCAAACAAGAGAATCTTTGTTCTTAAAAGCTTATATCCTAATTGGAGAAGACAGCACATGATGGGATGCCAGTGAGGGTTAGTAGGAAGAAAGGATGACCACAGGGGAATGACCAGGAGGTAAGTAGGAAGTGGTTCCCAACTAGATAAGCAAACTACTCCCAAAATGGATCCACTGTATTCAAATCTTGACTCTGCTACTTATTACCTTGGTCAAGTCATTCAACTTCCAGAAGCATCAGTTTCACCATCTGTAAAATGAGGGGGTTGTGTTAGATGATATATAAGCTTCCTTAGGGCACCTAGGTGGCACCACGGACAGAACACTGGGTCTCTGGAGTCAGAAAGACCTGAGTTCAAATGCAGCCTCAGGCACTTACTAACTGGGTGACCCTGGGGAAGTCACTTCGTCTCTGTCTGCCTCAGTTAGCTCAACTTTAAAATGGGGACAATCATTGTGCCTATCACCCAGCTCATTGTGAGCATCAAATGAGATAATATTTGTAAAGCCCTTAGCACAGTGCCTGGCACGTAGTAGGTGTTTAATAAATGCTTATTCCCTCCCTTTCCCTTTCCCTTCTGGCTCTAAATCTTACGATTTTGTAGTTCGCATTGCTTCTGTTTCTAAAGCACTTTAAAATTTACACATTGCTTTCCTCCCTGAAGGCCTTATCATGAAAAAAAAAACCAGCCGCCTCTGCCGACAGATCAATGGCCAAGCAAGTGACCCCTGTGATTTTGCCTTCGTCATAGTCAGTTCTCAGGGCCCACCCCTCCTCCCCCAACCAATGGAAGGGGACTAGGGACTGAGCTCATTCCAAACAGGAGATAACAGTAGCTCATATTTCTATATTACTTTAAAGTATACAAACTACAGCAATCCATTTCTATGTCTGGCACTCTTTCCACTGTACCCTTCCTGTTCCCTGAAAATCTCCTGCATCATCTTTGGAGTGTGTCACAGGCGTCAAGGTGTGCTGAGCCCTGAGCTCACTCACTGTCAAAGGAGATCAGTCCTAGCATTAGCTGCCCCCTTGACTTGCTCAATGTTCCCTAGAGGCAGCTAGGTGGTGCAGTGGATAATGGGCCTGAGTCCAAATCTGACCTGAGATGCTTACTAGCTGTGTGACCCTGGCCAAGTCACTTAACTTTGTCTGCCTTAGTTTCCTCATGTGTAAATGGGGATAATAATATCACCAACTTCACAGGCTAGTTGTGAGGATCAAATGAGATGATGTCTGTAAAAAACACTTAGCATGTGTGTCATCGTGGCACACAGTAGGTGTTGAATAAATGTGTATTCCTTTCCCCTCCCCTTATCTTCAGTAGTGAAATTATTGGATCAAAGGGCATGAAGAACTTTATGACTTTGCTTACATAATTCTTAAATACTTTCTAGAATGATTAGATCAAGTCATAGCCCCACCAACAATGTAATAGTGTGTATATCTTTCCACACCCCAACACTGATTGTTTTCATCTTTTGTCATTATTGCCAATTTTCAAGATGTGAGGTGAAACCTCAGAATAGTTTTAATTTGCATCTATCTTAATATTTGTGACTCAAATCACGTTTTCGTATGGTCAAAGGTTACTGTTCTTTTGAAAATTGTTTCTTCATATCATTTGACCACTTATCTAATGGAAACTGACTCAGTCTTATTTAGTTATGTTAATTCCCAATATGTCTTGGATATCATATTTTTATCAGTTGTTTAATGCAAATATTTTCTACACTTGACTATTTATTATCTTATTCTAGCTGCATTGATTTTGTTTGTGCAATTTAAAAAGTTGAGATAATTTAAATTGTCTTTTTATTTTTTATGATAATCTCTATCTTTTGTTTGGCTAAAAATAATCCCTAGCTACAGATATGAAAGGTATATCTTTTTTGTTCTCCTCTAATTTTTTAATGTGAACTTCTTTATTTAGATCACATATTCATTTAAAGCTTATTGTGTGGTATGGTATAAGCTCCTAGCCAAAATCAAATTTCTACCAATCTGCTTTCTAGTTTTCTCAGAAGTTCTTGAATAATGAGCCTTTCTCCCAAGAGTTTCTGTTCTTGGACTTATTCTCTACTGGATTATTGTATTCCATTGCTTCTGGGTCTTGTTTATCTTGTCCACTAATCTACTCTTTGGTCTTTACTAGTGTTAAGTCAGTGATGATAACTAATTTATGATATTGCTTGAAATCTGATAATGCTATGCCCCATTCATTCATTCTTAATTTCATTATTTCTCTTGAGAGTCTACATTTTTTTGTTCCTCCAAAGGATTTGTTATTTTGTCTAGTTCTGTGAAGTAACTCCTTTACAATTTAATTAGCATACCACTCAATCTTGTATATTAGTTTAGGTACGATTTTCATTTTAATTATATTGGTAAAACGCAACCATGACTAATGAATGACTATTCAGTTATATATCTTCCTCTATTTTCACAAAGTGTTTTGTAGTTGTATTTCTATAAATTCTGAGTGTGTCTTAATTGACTTCTAGATGTACTCTGAATTTTGGAACTTTTAAAAATGAAATTTCTCTACTATAATTTTCTCTTAGTATTTGTTAGTATTTTATGGAAATACTAGTAATTTTTTCTAATTTATTTTTTATTCTGATATTATTGAAGCTATTGTCTCAATTGGTGTTTTCACTGATTCTCTAGGGTGTTCTAAGTAAACCATCATGCTGTCAGCAAAAAGGAATGTTCATTTCCTCTTTGCTGATGGAATGGATATACCTTTAATCTCAATCTCTCTCTCTTTCTCTGTCTCTCTCTCTCTGTCTCTCTCTCTCTCTCTCTCTGTCTGCCTCTCTCTCTGTCTCTCTCTCTCTCATCGCTAGTCCTAACTTTTCTAGAACTATCTTAAATAAACAGCCTTGCTTTACCACTGTTTGTATTGAGATTATTTCCAAATGTTTCTACATTTAAAATATTACCTCGTTCTTAAAGGGCCCTACCATGTCTGCATTTTTTAGAGTTTTAACATCAATGAATACTGTGTTTTGTTGAAGATGTTTTCTGCATCTATTGATATAATTCAGCTTTTCTTGTTTATGTGACTAATTATAAGGGCAGATAATTGCAGCAGAGGAGAGAGCACTAGGCCTAGAGTCAGGAAGAGTAGCCTCAGATACTTACTAGCTGTTTGACCCTGGGCAAGTCACTGTTTGCCTCAGTTTTCTCATCTCTAAAAGGAGTTAGAGAAGGAAATGGCAAACCACCCTAGTACTTTTGCCAAGAAAACCCCAAAAATGATCACAAAGAGTCAAATACAACGACTAATTATGACAATTATTTTCCTAATGTTGAACCATCCTTACATCTTTGATCTGAATCCAGTTTAATCATAATGAATTATTTGGAGGATATATTGCTACAGTCTCCTTGCTAAAATTTTATTACACAATTTTTGCCTCAGTGTCCTTTTGTGACATTGGTCTATAATTACCTTTTTTTCTTCTGTGCCCCTCTCTAGTTTTGGAAATAATACCATATTTGTCTTCATCCATCATATATATTTATACCTAGAAAGGACCTTAGCTATCATCCCATTGAGTTCTCCTATTTTACCTTAGGCATTAAATATTTGGATAAGCATCATGGCAGAGCAGATAGAGGACCAACCTTGAAGGTGTGTTCCTAGGATGAACCATTAAATCCCTCAGTGCTACAGACAATTCCCTGAGACAATTAAGTTACAATTTGCTAACATTTGCATCAGTGGAAGAAGTTTCTTCAATGGGAATTCCCCACTTTGATGAGATAAAAATTAAATGGTTGAAGGTAGTGTGTCAAGGTCTGGGTTATGTGCATCACATGACAGTAATAACCGGAACCTGGCATCTCTATGTAAAGGGCTTGTCTCTCAACAGCCCTGTGAGAGAGTCAGGAAAGAGATATCCTCATTTTACAGAGGAGGAGACCAAGGGTCAGGAAGCTAAAGTACTTGACCAGGGTCACATGGCTAACGAACATTGGAACTAGGATTCCAACCCAGCATTCCCTGCCTCCAAGTTCAGTGTTTTTTCCACTGCATCAAGCTCCTCTCAGTAAGTGTACCCTGGAGAATCCATGGGAGCAGGAGGTCACTCTGGAAAACATGGTTCAGGTCAGGCTTTCAGAAGGCAACAGGGCTGGAATTGGGACTTGGAGGACAGGAGTGGTTGGTCTAGGTATAGAAGAGGGGGGATGGTGATCTCCATGTCTACAACTGATTTGCCCAGAAGCAGGCCACTATTTGCCCCTGAAATATCACAGCGGTCAGTGATGTTTCTCATCTCCTTATTAAACTCTGAGTCATCCTCAGAGGTTTGTTATTTCAGTGTGTCTCCCAGTGGCCTGATCCTAAGTCAGTGGTTGAGATGGGAGTTACCCCTCCATCACTGGGGAGTTTGCCACTTTGCAGCCTCTGTGCTGGCTTATCCACTTCTGGTCTAGCTCCCTACATCCCTATGAGAACCAGGGTCACCTTCCTATAGCCTTCTTTGGCCTTGTCCCTCTCCATAGCTCCCCACTGTTCACAGGACAAAGTCCAACCTCCTCAGCCTGTCATTTGAAACTTTTCATAGCTTGTCCCTAACCTCCATCTCTAGCCTCATCTCTTCCTAGTCATCTCCATTTTCACACACACACACACACACACACACAAAATTACATCCAAACTGGACAAACTCACCATGTCTTATATGTTCCTATATCTTTGTCTTTGATCACACTGGCCCCTGTAGCTGGAGTATATGGGGTGAACTTCCTGGGCATCTCCAGGCATGCCATTTGCCCTCCCTGGAGCTATCATCTCCACCCTTTCCCCACTAAGAATGGCATTCCCCTTCTGGAGCTGCTCTGGGCTTTGGTAGGCCAGCTGTGGCTTTATCTCGCTCAGTTTCAGGTCAATTTCAGGTCTTCTCCCAAACTTGCTTCCAAGATGTACCCAACTGTGCCACTGCCATCATCACCTTCCCTGCTTCCTGCTGCCCTTTATGTGTGGTCTTTTCCTATTAGACTGGAAGCTCCTTGAGGGCAGGGGCTGTCTTACTTGTTTGTATTTTTATCTCCAGTATTTAGCATAATACCTGACCCACAGTTAGACTCAACAAACTTTTTTGTCATCCATCCATTTGTCCATCCATCTGTACTATCTCATGATACTTTTTGATCCCCTTCTGAACTTATCATAACCTAATATGTACTGTCTTCATCTTTGTGTGCCTCGCTGTGGCACTAAGGGGATCCTGGGCCCTTATAAGGATAGTTCAACAATTTACTAAACACGTATTAGGCACCTACTGTATACAAGGTGCTGGGGATATATAAAGCTATGACAGTTGCCCTCAAGGGCAATTCTACAGTGGTATAAAACATAATTTATATTTCGAAGTAATGAGAAAGGAGTAACATTAGGGAGACCAGAGAAGGCTTGTCATAGAAGGGGGCACATGGGTTGAGCCTTGCAGGAAGCTAAGAATTCTGAAAGGCAGAGATGAGGAGGGAGAGCATCGTAGGTATGGGAGAGTGCATAGAAGCAGGACATGGGATACCCAGTTTCAAGGACAGCTAGTGGTCCAGTTTGACTGAACCATAGACATCAGAGCAGGAGGGAAAGGCAATATGAAAGTAGACTGAATAGGTAGGTGGGAACCAGACTGTACAGGGCCTTTAGTACCAGGATAAAGAATTTGTCTTTTATCTCAGAGGCAATAAGGAGCCAGAGGAGGTCTTTGGGCAGGAGAGTAACATGGTCAGACCTATCACTTAGGTTATATTTCTTGGTAATTGTATGGAGAATAGAATGGAAAAGGGAGATAGTGAAAGCAGGAAGACTGTTTAGAAATTTGTTTCCATGTTCTAGGGAAGAGGTGATGGTCTGAAGCAAGGTCGTGGTTGTGTGAATGGACAGGTTCAAGAAATATTATGGACGTAGAATCTATAAAATCCAGCATTTTATTAGACGGAGGAGGGATGAGGAAAAGGGAAGACTAAAAGATGACTCCAATGTTATGAACATGGATGACTGGGAGGAGGATAAAATTGCTCCAGCCAAAATAAAGAGTCTAGGAAAGGGGCAGGCTGGAGGAGGGAGATAATGAGGTCCATTTTGAACATGTCAAGTTTGATATGTTGAAGATACATCCAGGTTTAGATAGCCAGAATATAGGAAGTCTTGCAGGACTAGAATTCAGAAGAGGTTGAGGTTGTATATAAAAAAGTGGGAGTCATCTATTTAGATCATTGAACCCATGGGTGTGGTTGGGATGGCCAAGAAAGCATAAAGAGAGAAGAGAGGAGGGCCCAGGCAGAGCCACACTTAGCAAGCAGAAGATGGATTATAAACCAGCAAAGGATGCTAATAAGGAGTAGTTAGACAGAAAGGAGGAGAGCCAGGAGAGTGCCATGTCACAAAAACCGAGAGAAAAGAGAGGATCCTGTAATAGGTGCCGAAAGACAAGAGAGAGGCCCGGAGAAACGAAGACTGAGAAAGACCACTGGCTTTAGTAGTTAGAAGATTGTTGTCACCTTGGAGAGAGCACGCATGCACACCAGCTGACCCATTATGCTCCTGACAATTCTATTCCTCTCTTGTACATGGCTACATGTAAGCATGCACAGTCCTGCCCTAAAGCCTCCCACAAAACACACACAAACACCCTCTTTCACATAAGCACACCAAAGCCCACTTTGCATACACACAGAGTCACATAGAGGTGCAAACTCAGCACACAAGCAGTCACAAAGCACACTACCCCACCCATCTGAACACTTGGATCCCTGCCCACTCGGTACACACATGCACAGAAATGCCATTACATACCCACACACATACACACACGCAGCATCACGTTCTTCCACACGATGACAACTTCCCTGGTCTACATGTGCAACATACACATATGTATCATGCTCAGCCCCCATGTACACACCACCTGCCCATCCACAGCATCCACTCATTCGCTCTCCAATCAAGACAGCTCTATCTTCAGTTCACACATGTACACAGACTTCCATCCACACACTCATAGACCTCCACTCTCCCACCACTACTGTCACACAGAAGAAAAGACAGTCACACCCATTCCTACTTTTATATTCATTTGTCTTAATTTTTGCTTTTTCTTTATGATGAAATTGAAAAACATCAATAAGCATGAACCTTTTCCTATACAAAGAAGGATAGAAAAGAAAACTGCATATGAAACCCCCGAATCTCTACTACGTTCAACTTTTTTTTTCATTTTTAAAAATTAACACTCATTTTAAAGGTGAAATGAAGAATTATGGGGTCGTCATTTTAGACCTGGAAGAATCTTAGAGATCTTCTGTGCCAGGGCTTCTCAACCTAAAGTCTTCAGATGGATTTCAGGGGTCTTTGTGAACTTAGATGGGAAAAAGTTACATCTTTATTTTCACTGGAAACCTCTAACTGCAATTTAACATTGCCTTCAACGATCACTAGAAAACAACAACGTGATTCTGCAGAGTCTATGGTCTGTGTTTCATCAGAGTGCCAAAAAAACGTTAAGAAGTTCTGATCTAGTCTAGAGGTAAGGATAAGGAGGCCCAGAGAGATTAAGCAATTTGCCCAGGGTCACACAGCTAGAAATTGACAGAACAAGGATTTGAACTCAGGTCCTCTGATGCCAACCAAACCCACTGCTCTTTGTGCCACTGTACCACTCTGACTCTGCATTTCCCTTGTTTGTTGTTCATCCTTCATTCTCGAAGAGGAACGACACCAGGAGAGTGAGGTCCTGACTTGAAAGCGAAGTGGACCTAAGTGAGACTGAGCCATGCAAATTCACCAGCCTCACTCTTTCCTCCAGAGTCATCAGAGACCACTGGCAAGACATTAGGTCAGGATGACTAGATATGGCCCTGGATGCAGTGACATTTCCTGTAGGTGCGCGCACGCGTGCGTGCACGCACACGCACACACACACACTCACACCAGCCTATATTCCCTACAAAAGATATGTGGCCTAATGACATACACATACTAAATCCAAAACATATAGCTGTACCAACCCTGCAAGGCACACGCTTACACTCCTCTTGTCTGCATGCCAGTAGAAAATCTTTCATTTATTTTTCTTATTTTCATTTGATTAGTTTGATCCCAATGTTTCTAGTCTGTCATGATCTTTGGGGATCCCGCCTCTGTCATACAGTGTGTTGGCTATCCCTCCTGGGGCCAAAAGAACATCTAATGAGTGTGTTATCTATGCCTTCATCCCAATCATTGATAAAAATGGTAGAGAACACAGGGCCACACCCAGATCTCCAGCATCTCCTTCCTTCCAAATGACAACAATCCATTTATGTTGCCATTCAGCCACTTCATGGTGTAGGTCATGTGGCACCATCTTGTCCATAAGGATAACATGAGAGATTCTGTCCACTGCATTGCCCGGTAAAACTATGTCTCCCGATCAAACAGTCTAGTAGCCTTATCAAAAAAAGGGAAATGAGGTTGAGTCTGGCCTGGCCCATTCTTGAAGCTATGCTGGCTCTTTTGTGATCAGTATTTCCTTTTCTGATTGTTCCTGAACCACACCTTTTGTGATATGTTCAGGAATTTTGCCAGGAATTGGAGCCTAGCTCACCAACATTTAGTTTGCAGGCTTATCTCTTCTCTTTTCTGAAAACTGACGCAATTGCCCTTCTGACTTTCTGCAGCACCTGCCCCTTCTCTACAGCTTTTCAGAGATCCCTGACTAGGGCTAAGACACATTCTCCAGGTCTTTCAGGGCCCCAGGGTGTGGATCGTCTGTGCCTGGTGCCTTGAACTCCTCTGGAGCAGCTCCATGATTTCTGAAGATCTAGAGGTCTCTCTATTTAGTTCGAACCTCATCTTTTCAACAATTTTTTTTCTGTCTTTTCCAGTCCAAAGGTCATTCTCCTTGACAGAGAAAAGAGAAGCAAACTTAGAATTCAACAGTTGTGCCTTGTTAATATTGTCCTGTCTACCCCAAGTGGTAATCCTGTCCCTTCTTACATCCTTCCTTTTTCATCCATCTGGCTTCTTTTTTTCAACCTATCCCTTTTTTCTGTTGTCCTTTGCTTTTCCTGACAGCTTCAGTTCATTCTGAGCTTTAGTATTCCTGACATCCTTACAGGACCACGCCAACATACTTTGGCAAATAACAATAATAGTAAGCATTTATATAATGCTTTAAGGCTTGCAGAGCTCTTCCCAAATATTAACCCATATGAGTCTCACAACAGCTCTGGGAGGTGGGTGCTATTATTATCCTCATTTTACAAATAAGGAAACTGAGGCAGGCAGAAGTGAAGTGACTTGCCCAGATAAGTGTGTGAAACTAGAGCTGAACCTACATCTGCCTGACTCCAGGTCCAGGGCTGTATACATTTTGATACTTCTCTGCCTAGCTGCCATCATTTCCCATCACCTCTATATGTCTCTTTAAAATCTAAGCTAGTGAAAGAGCTCTCTGGGCAGCCACATTCATCTCTCTAGACAATTTTCTCTTTTCCTCCTCATGTCAATTGTTTCTCTTTGTTTCTTTCACATTTCATTCTTGAGACTTTCCCATCCCTCCTGGGATTACTGCTCCTATAGAATCATGGGTCATTTTAACAAGTCACCTGACTTTTCTAGACCTCAATTATCTATTCTTTAAATTGAAGAGTGGGACTAGGTAAAGTTCCTTCTAGCTCTAAATCCCATGAAGCTAATGTTTTTGCCCACAGAAGGTCATGAAGCCAGTCTGCTAAGTTGGGAGTAGGGGTGGGGGCAGGGCAGGAAAGATAAGGAGAGATTGGCATCTGTAACTGTGGAGGAAGGGCTCACAGTGAGGAAATCCTGGATCTTAGAAGTTTTGAAGTATAAATTATCCCATTTCTTTCCCCAGGCAGTGAGCTCCATGTAGGTAGGGGCTTTGTCTTATCTAAACTTTATATCTGCCCTCAGCATAGGCTGAGGGCTTTGTACAAGTGGGTCTCTTAATGGGCTTTGCACACAGTGGGTCTTTTAATAAGTGTCTGTTTAGTGAATGAATGGATCCAGGCCTTCTATTCCTAAGAGTTCTGAAGCAAATTTGGGATGGTACATGCATAAATGACCCTAAAGAAAATTTCCCAGGGTAGAGGTTAGGAGAGTGGATCAGCCTTCTACCCTTGTGGCAGCTGGTGGTACAGGGAATAGAGTGCTGGGCTCAGAGTCAAGAAGACTTGAGTTCAAATCCAGCTTCGGACAACTCACTAGATGTGTGATCCTGGGCAAATTACTTCATCTCTGCCTCAGTTTCCTCAACTCTAAAAAGGGGATAATAATAGCACCTCCCTCAGAATTTTCAGGATCAAATGAGATAATATCTGTAAAAAGCATTAGTACAATGCCTTTTATGTCGTAGGCATTATATAAATATTTATTTCTTTCCCCCTACCCTCTTGGAGCCTGAGAATTACTCTGGCTGGGCGCCTGACTCAAGCATATCCATCCCTATACATTTCTCTGATGAAGTGGTTATTCAGTCTGTTTCTACACATTGGTGAAGCTGGACCTGGCTTCTTGTTTGTTCTAGGCTCCAATCTGGGCCCTAAAGTAACCCTGTGGCCCCTATGGTAGCTGCCACCATCTCCAGGATTCTACCTTCACTCCTTACTTCTTTTTGGAAACTAGGTCTCCCTGTTTCACCCAGGCTGGAAATACAGTGACACTCGCAGTCTCAATCCCACTACTGATCAACTTGGAAACTTAACCTGCTCTATGTCTACCCCGAGAAGTTCTCCATTCCTTTGGCAGTCTCTCCCCAATCCTGCCCAGGGTTTAACCATATTGGCACCAGACTTAGTGCAATAATCTTAGCATCCCAAAGCTCAGCACTCCTGAGCTCTGCTAATCCACCAGCCTCCCTTCCCACAGACCACCTCAACCTACTCGCTGCTGACTTCTCCCTGTAAGAGCCAAGATCTCATCGCTGCCTCTTCCTATCTCGAAGACCTGAGAGTTTCAGTTGGCCTCAAGCTCAGTGTGAGTTTTCAGTGTGACACCCAGCCCACATGGAACAGCTAAGTGGTGCCATAGTGCATAATGTGTTGGATCTGGAATCAGGAAGACCCCAGTTCAGATCTTACCTCCGACACTCACTGACTGTAAGACCCTGGGCGAGTTACTTAACTTATATAAAGCATGCGGTGCCCGGCACTTAGCGGGTACTTAATAAATAAATGCTTATTCCTTTCCCATTCTCCCTTAATGGTATATTAGGGCACATTAATAGAACCATAGTATCCCATGAAGAGTCTGATACAACTGAAAAGAGACTCAACAACAAAAATCCAAAACAAGGGAAATGATCATCATGCCATCTTTGGTCTTGGTAAAAATAAAACCAAAACCCAAACAGGAGCATTGCTTTCAGTTGTGGGAGAGGGAGGCTTATTTTAGGGGGATCATTGACAAAAGTGCAGAATGTCTAGAGACCACGTTTGGTTGAATGAATTTTGAATGTCTTTAGCCTGGTGAAAAGAAGTATTGGGGTTGATGAAATTGCTATCTTCACACATCTGGAAGGCTGTCCAGAGGCCAGAGGAGCAGACTTATTCTGCTAGTCCCCAAGGGTAGAACCAGGCTAAATGGGAGGGGTGGAGGGAGGATTCAGAGGGAGTCAGATTTCAAATGGAGGGGGGCGGGTTGAGAGGGAAATTGTAGGGAGCCAGATTTTGTCTCAATATAAGGAAGAACTTCCTTAATAAGTAAAGCTTTCCCACAATATTATGGGCTGCCTCCAAGGGCAGTGAGCTCCCTGTCACTAGAAGTATCCAGGGAGGAGCTAGATGGTCTTCTATCAAGGAGGCTGTATGTAGAAGAGATTCCTGCACTGGGAGAAAGGTTAGACCAGGTGCCCTCTGAGGGCCCTTCCAGCTTGGACTCTATGATTCTCACACCCTTTGACCTTTGCTGAGTTCTTGCTTCCAGTCTCAGGGAGCGCTCAGCTTCTTAATAGAGCAGAGACAATAGACTTGACCTTGGCCCAGTGAATCATCTCCCTCTCTCCTGAGACTAGTGGCCAATCCCATCCCTTCCCCAGGTCTCTGCTCAGTTGCCCCCAGGAGAGTGGTTTTCCCCACCTTTCCTTGCAATTTTACCTTGTGTGATGCTTCCTATTGAAGAGGCAGTGAGGAGGGGGTTTTTAAGTCACAATCTGGGAACCTCGTAATTTGAATTAATCTCAGAAAAGGGAAGGAGGGAGTCTCTGAATGCCCTTATCCAGCCTTTGGACTCTAACCTCTGGGATCTGTGCTGGGTTCTGGTCCTTGACCTGGGCTCTGGCCCCGATGACACCTTAGTTTCCCGGTCTTCTTAGAGGTCAAGGTGAGGGAGCCTAGATGAGGCAGGGAGGGGGAGGGGAGCAGTGGATGATGCTGGGCAAGGCTACAGGGGAGAAGTGGAGGAGGAGACTTCAGCTGAACGAATTGTCACGAGGAATAAGGGGAATGTTGGGGGCAGAGGAACTCTGGTGTCCGATGGAGGAGGCGGTATAGAGGGGAACGCAGGGAAGGGGCCATGGATGGGTCCTCTGTGTGACTTAGCATCTGGAAAGCAGATCTCTTGGGCCGGGTCCTGCATGACTCAAAAGGAGCCAGAGAAACCTTCCATATTTGGAGAAAGCTCTGGGGCCGGACAGAATGGAGCCAGACTCAGAGCCAGTCCTCGTCATCCCTCGGTCACTGGCTCCTTAGCCCCCCACACCGAGCTCTGCCCAGCCCTGCCCAGGGCTGACTTTGGACACCCAGCCCAATCCTCCTGTGCATCCCCATCTCTCCCCCTATCCCCACGTCCCTATCCTCACCCAAGGACCTGCAGCAGCCTCTACTGCCCACCACCCAACCCCCAAGCTGCTCTTCAGGCCTTGCCCAAAGACATTTATTGTATTTCCTGTATGCATGCCTCTACTGGTCTGGGCTGTGGGGAGCATAGCAGGAGGGAGGAGGAAGCCCAGTCTCAGCCTTCCGGAGTGGGACAGACAGCATCTCTTCATGAGCTTCTCACCTTAGCTATGGTCCCATCTCCCTCCTCTGGGTCTATGCACAGGCTGTGCCCCCCACCTGGAATGCCCTTCTTTCTCACCTCTGCTTCTTGGAATCCTTATTTCCCTTCAAGGATCAGTGTGAGTGCAACCTTTCCTGAGTCCCCTAATTGTCAGCACCAGCCCCCTTATCTCTGTATCTGTGTGTATGCTGTTTATCTGTGAGCATGTTGTGTTCAACAAAGTTGAATTTGAATCTTTACTAGCTGCGTGACCCTGGGCAAGTCACTTAACCTGTTTGCCTCAGTTTCCTCATCTGTAAAATGGGGGTGATAGAACCTACTTCCCAGGATTACTGTGATGAGAAGGAAGGGGAGAAGGAGGAGGAAGATGGCAATTATGTCTGCTCCTTTGGGAAGGGGGGCAGGTAGCTTCCAAAGAGAGTTGATGCTGGGGGTGACAATGGATGCAAGCAGCATCATACACTGGAAAGAGCTCTCCAGCTGTGGAATCACCTAGGTTAAAATCCCACCTCTGACTCCTACTATCTGTGTGACTTAGGGCAAAGTACTCAATTGCCCTGAGCCTCAGTTTCTACATCTAAAAAACAGGGATAATACAAGTACCTCCCTCAGAGAGTGGTAAGGTTATGGAAAGTGCACTGAGGATACAAAGAAAGGAAAAAGATGGTCTCTACTCCCAATTCATCATCTAATGGGGAAACAACATGCTAACAACTATTGGTTACAATGTGGATATTGGTCATGGCTAACAGAACTCCAGCTAGGGGGCGCCATAGTGCACAGGAAGACTCATCTTGAGTTCAAATCCAGCCTCAGCACTTACCAGCTGTGTGACCCTGGGCAAGTCACTTTACCCTGTTTGCCTCAGTTTCCTTATCTGTAAAGTGAGCTGGAGAATCTTTGCCAAGAAAACCCCAGATGGGGTCACAAAGAGTTAAAAATAGCTAACCAACAACAGACATCCAAGATAAGTGAGGACGTGGTCACTTTTTACCTCTCAGCCTTAGTTTTCTCATCTGTAAAATAGGGGTGATTAAAATAATAGCTCCTACCTCTCACAAAGTTGTGGTAAAGATCAAGTGAGCCATTGGGAAAGCTCTTCACAAACCTTAAGGCACAATAGAAACACTAGCTATCATCACAATTACCGTTGCTGCTGTTGTTTCTATTATCAGTATTGCAAGCCAGTCCCTAAGAGCCCGCAGTGAGAGCAGGACCCTAGAGCAATGAAAAAGCTGGGGGTAGGGACGGCTGAACTGTTACCAGTGATCTCCGAAAGATCACAGAGGGGGGGGGCCAGATGCCGGCCCACGGTGTCCTGATTTGGAGAAAAGAGAAAAAGAAGAAAAAGAAGAAGACAGAGAAAAAGGGGGTGGAATCTTCCCATTGGCCTGTCAGCTTAATTTTTATTTTTGGCAAAATCTCAGAGCAGATGATTAAAGCAGCATCTTATGTGCATTTAGGAAAGGAAGTGGTGATGAGTGAAAGGCCACTGGGCTCCGGGGACAGGGCTGGGCTCCCTCAGGCAGAGAGATTCCCCCTTCTGAGAAACCTGGGTCGTGGAAAGAACATCAGGCCTAGGGTCAGAAGCCTCAACTTAGCAAACCTGGGTTCTAGTCCCAGCTCAGACAGATTCACACTCTGTGCCCTTAGGCAAGCCTCTTCTTGAGACCTTGGTCTTGAGACCTGTAAAATGCAGGGATTAGACTCAGGGGTTCTTAACATGGAATCCACAAACTTGGCTTTTTAAAACTTATTTTTATTTGAAATATTGTATTTCCATATAATTGGTTTCCTTGTAATAGTATGCATTTTATTTTATGCATTTGAAAAACATTATTGTGAGGCAGCTAGGTGATATAGTGAATAGAGTGCCAGGTGTAGAGTCAGAAAGACCCAAGTTCAAATTCTGCCTTAGACACTAGATGTGTGGTCCTGGGCAAATCACTTAACCTCTCTCAGCCTTGATTTCTTCATCTGTTAAATGGGAATAATCATAGTACTTACCTCACTGGGTTATTCTGAGGAAATGCAATGACACATGTGAAGGGCTTTGCAAACTTTAAAACAATATATGAATGCTAGCTCTTCTGAGAAGGGGTCCATAGGTTTCACCAGACTACCAGAGAGATCCGTGACCCTTCAAAAGTTAAGAAGCTATGGACTAGAAGATTTCTGAGGTTCTTTCCAGCTCTGATGTTCTATGTTCTAGGGCAGAGGGGTCAAACACACAGCCCTTGTAGCCCTCAACACTCCCATGTGTGAACCAAATCAGATTAAAATGCAATTGGAGAATATTTAATGGAATAAATAAAAATACAACTAAAAACTAGAGAACGTTTTACTTTAAAACTAAGTCAATCCACAGCCCAAAGGAATCTACGGTTTAATAACTGTGTTTCTCTTTGATTTTGACATTGTTGTTTTAAGATGACCTCCAGGCTTTCTGCTTTATGTTTGAAGCTCTGAGATTCTGTATTCTGTGTTCTCATGTCCTTTCTTCGTCTAACAAACTATGTTCTTTGGGCCCTCTAAGCTTCTGAGTTCCTGATTTATGTTTTATGGTTCTTCCTACCTCTGACTGTTTTTTATATTCTAATGTCTCTTCCAGGTCTGCCACTCTATGCTATTCCAGGTCTGGAATTCTGTGTTCTAAGCTTTCTTCCATCTCTAGCAAGGACCATCCAGCTTTAGCGTCATAAATTTTAAAAAAAAAATTATTTGAAAAAAAGAAAAAATCAGGTTTTCCTTAAAAAATAAATTCTTTGACACCAAAGAGGGGTGACTGAACCAAAGTGGGATAGAGAAACACCAAGGTCATGGCAGCAGAGTCAGAATGAAATGGAATTTAGTCCCCAGGGATCAGTCTGGGGCCTGGGACCTAGGATTAGGCAAGGACAATGGGCTGGGAGTTGGTGGCCTCTCAGCCTTGCTCTCCTACTGTGCCAGGCCCATCCCTGCAATGAGTGGTTATGAGCCCCCTGAGACTGGAACCACAGCCCCATCTCAGCTACCGCCTTCCATGGATACAGCAGTGTGTTCACCAGATCCTCGCAGCAGCTCCGTGAGGAAGGCCGGGAAGGACTTGTTATTATCTGACAGAATAGGACGCTAAGACTCAGAGAAGAAGTGATTTATCCAAGGTCACACAGAAAGTAAGAGGCAGAATATGGACCAGCCTCCAGGCCTCCTGACTCCAAAATAACACTCTTCCTGCTAGACCACGATACGCTGAGTTGATGGCTTCCCAGAGGCGTTAGAGGAGCTAGAAGCAGTATGTTGTGGTGGGAAGAATTCTGCATTAGACTTAGGTAGATCACTTCATGTCTGTGCGCCTCAGTTTCCTCATCTGTAAAATGAGGGGAGTTGGACAAGCTAGCCTCTAAGGTCACTTCCAGGCTAGATACATGCCACTGAACTGGCCTTCCAAGGCCACGGCTTAGCCAGAAGACTGATGAGAAACCATTCATGGAGAAGAAGACCTACTTCCCTTTCCCCATTTTGCCACTGACTGGCTGGGGTGACCTCAGTTCCTGGCACGGATCAGCAAGAGGAAAGCCCATTTCACTCTGGGACTGACCTGATGAATCCTGGAGTCAAGGAAACGGAAGGGATGGCCTAGGAGGCATCATCAGACTGGCGAGTACAAGGCCATTGTATCCTCCTCAGAGAGAGATGAGATCCTCTATCCACTGAGCATAGGACTGATCTCAGTAAACTTCAGTAGCTTTGTATCGTCTCCAGGATCAAATGTAAAACTGTCCATTTGGCATTCACAGCCCTTCATAACCACCCACCTCCCCCTCCACTTCCTCTTTACATCTGTCCACATACTCTGGGATCCAGTGACGCTGGTCTCTGTATTTCTCCAACAAGCCCCTCCACCTCTCAGCTCTGGGCATTTTCGTTGTGTGTCTCCCTCGCCCCAAATGGTCTCCCTGTTCATCTCAACCTTCTGGCTTCCACTGAGTCACAGCCAAAACCCTACCTTCTGCAGGAAGCCTCTCCCAGGCCCCCTTAATTCCAGAGCCTTCCCTCCATTTTTCTTATGTACAGCCTGTTCTCTCTCTCAGTAAACTCCTCAGGCACAGGGATTGGTTTTTGCCCTCTTTGTATCCCCGTTGCTAGCACAGTGCCTGGTCCATTGTTGTTGTTCAGTCGTGTCTGACTCTCTGACCCCATTTGGGGTTTCTTGGCAAAGACACCGGAGTGGTTTGTCATTTCCTTCTCCAGTTCATTTGACAGATGAGGAAACTGAGGCAAGCGGGGTCGAGTGACTTGCCCAAGGTCATGTAGCTAGTCAGTGTCTGAGGTCAGATTTGAACTCAGGAAGATGAGTCCTCCTGACTCCAGACCTGGCAAGCCTGTGCCATCTAGCTGCTGGCCTGGCACGTACTGGGCACTTAATAGATGTTTATTGACTGACTCTGAGCAACTTGGATCGTTATTTGCACCACACAGTCTAGCCCTTAATCTTACCTAATATTTGATTATTTTTTCCTTTGTGAATGAGGTCATACAATATGGGGATCACTTGGAGGACTTGGGGACCTCTAGCCTGGAGCAGACTAAGATATGACAGTTCTGTTCAACTATTTGAAGAGCTGCCCCAAGGAAGACTTGTTTTTCCAGGCCCAGAATCAGGGGCAGAGCTAGCAGCAAAGTGTGGAAAGGTACAAAGAGGCAGATTTAAGCTGGATATGGTGCGGGGGCGGGGGCCTCATGCGGGGCGAGAGTTAATAATGATTAGAGCTGTCCAAGTAGAATGAACTAACTGCCCCAGGAGGTATCGGTTTCCCCTTCACTGAGCGTCTCTCGAGTAAAGGCTGAATTGTTGCATATGTTTCTGGGAGGGAGTCTTGCTCAGTGGCAACTGGACCAGCTGGCCCCTGAAGCTCTAAATCTCCAACTCGGAGATTCTTTGATTCTGTGAGGCAGCTAAGTGACAATGGCTAGAGTGCTGGGTTTGGAGTCAGAAAGGCCTACCTCAGACACTGTATGACCCCGGGCAAGTAGCTTAACCCCTGTTTGCCTCAGTCTCCTTAGCTGCAAAATGGGCATAATAAGAGGCCGCCCCCCCCCTCCCAGGGTTGTTGTGAGGATCAAATGAGATAATAGGTTAAAGTACTTTGCAAAACCTTTAAGTGCTCTATAAATGCTAGCTATTAATCAGAGAGCATGGAAGAACACTCTCCCCTCCTCACCTCCTGAAAATGGAGAGATTCTTTGGACCAGCTAGTGGTTAATATCCTCCTCTACAGCTTCTCTGAAAACCTAAATATATCAGATCCTGTTCAGGGGTCCAGGTAAGGAGAGACCTTTTAGGGAATGTTCTAATCAGTTTTTCTCCAGTCATGGTTGGAAACTAGAGTGTCACTAGCAACTTGTCCATTCCTGCCCTGGTTGGGTCCTCCCTCTACCACACCTCCACTGCCAGCCCCCCTAGCCCCTGGCTGTCTTCTCTAGATGGAGTTACACAAAGGCACACAGACAGCTCCAGCCCCAGGCAGCCTCTCGGTTCTCTCTCTCTCTCTCAATCTCTCTCTCTCTCTCTCTCTCTCTCTCTCTCTCTCTCTCTCTCTCTCTCTCTCTCTCTCTCTCTCTCCCCTTTCTCCCCCCCTCCCTCTCCCTCTGTCTCTGTCTCTGTCTCTGTCTCTCTCTCTCTCTCTCTGTCTCTCTGTCTGTCTCTCTGTCTGTCTGTCTCTGTTTCTTTGTCTCTTTGTCTCTCTCTTTGTCTCTCTGTCTCTGTCTGTCTGTCTATCTCTCTCTCTCTCTTTCTCTCTCTCTCTCTCTCTCTCTCTCTCTCTCTCTCTCTCTCTCTCTCTGTGTCTCTCTCTGTCTGTCTCTTTGTCTCTCTCTCTCTGTCTGTCTGTCTGTCTCTCTCTGTCTCTCTCCCCTTCCCTCCCCCCCCCCACCCCACCACAGGCTTCTGTGAAGAGTATTTGGGAGGATCCAGACTTCAGGCAGGAAGATGGCACGTTGTTCCCACCCCCTACCTGACTGTACCACTAATTCACCAGCACCCCCAAAGGCACTGGAGTCATGCCCCCCCCACACACATACACACACACCTGTAACACTGTCTCTCACCAGATGCCATCATCAAAGGGGTCAAACCAAGACTGACAACTAAAGATGAATGACAGAAGTGCCTTCCTAGCCCTTCCATGTGGAGAGACACCATCAGAAGTACCCTGTGCCACTCTCCATCACAATAATAACTCCTATTTCTCCACCAGCCTCAGCCTCCTCTGTAGCAAAGACTGCAAGTGTGTGCCACCAAACCCAGATAAAAAAAAATTTTAAATAAGTTCACAAACCCCAGGTTAAGAACTCCTCTGTTAGCTCCAGCGCTCTTTCCACTACAGTACAGAATCTCCTAAAAACAACAGCCACAGGCTGCATTCATGCCTTCTTTTGCCCTATATCACATTTCTCCTTAAACACCTGGTAAAGTTTTGACCTGACCGCGATTCAGTGGAATTAAAGGAAGAAGGAATTTTAATACTCAACAGAGTCTGATTCAACAAACATTTAAGCACCTTTTGGGGGAGAGGGTGTGTCCAATAAAAGTGACAGACTCTGCCCTCAAGTACCTTACAATCTAGCAGGAGGAAGAGACACAGAGAGCTCCAATACAGGCTCGACTCTGTTGAGTACATAGGAAAGGCAACACAGAGAGGGATGAATGAGGACAATGTAGGCTTAATATAATGAAAAATTTCCTAATAATCAAAAGTCAACTGGGCTGCATCTGGAAGTAATGTGTTTTCCCTTCTTTGAAAGGCTTCAAGCAGAACCTGGATAAACATTTGTTATAGAGGAATTCCCAGCTCTGACACAGATTGGACTTGTTACCCTCTGACGTCTCTAGGCTTTGAGGTTCCCGGAAGGAAAGATGGTCTCTGGAGGAAGATGTGGGTGAGGAAAGGCTTTGTAGAGAGATAGCCCCTAAGCTGGGCCTTGATTGAAAAGAAGATTTCAGTAGGTGATGCTGAAGTGGCAGTGTGTTTTAGGCACGGTGGGGTACTCTGGCAAATGCAAGGAGACAAGAGGGCAGGCAGGAGGAGATCTCTGAATAGCTAACTGACCACTGCAGCTGAAGTGCAGAGTGTGTAAGGGGGAATAATGTAACATGATAGACAAGGCTGGAAAAGTAGACTGGAACCTTGAATGCCAGGGGAAATATATTATATTTTATCCTGTAGAATAATAGGGAACCCCTGGAGATCATTGAGCAGAGGTAATAACGTAGTCAAAGCTGTGCCTTAATAAGATTATTTCATCAACTGTATTAGCAATGTTTTTAAAAGAGAATTAACATCAATCCGTAAGACCAAAACTCATTCCCCAGTAGTTGTGACCAATCATGTAAACAGTTCTCAATAATTAAAAACTATTAACAACCACATGAAATCACTCCAAGTCACTAATAATGAAAGAAATGCAAATCGAAACAGCTCTGAAGTTTTACCTTAGAAATTGCCAGCAAATTGACAAAGATGACAAAAGATGGAAGTAGTCAATGTCAGGGACACACTGACACACTGTGCAAAGCTCCAGTTTAGCCTAGATGTAGCTTGTTTGTACGTAGTTATTTGCATGTTGTCTCCTCCGTTAGACTGTAAGTTCCTTGAGGGCAGGGACACTTTCACCTTTCTTTATATCCCCAGAGCTCAGCACAGTGCCTGGCACATAGTAGGTGCTTAACAAATATTTATTTACTGACTTTCTGTTGGTGAAGAGGTTTGTTTCAAACGTTGTGTAAAACGATTTGGAATTATTCCTTTAAAAAATTAACCGCTATTTCCCATGACTCAGAGATCCTGCTGTTAGGCACATACCCCAAGATCCCCATTGCTCTGCCACAAAGAAATCTCTCCTGATTCTTACTTTCTTCCAATATGCAAAGCTCTGCCTCTGCTGTGAAATGGACCAAGCAGGGTCTCCTAGCTTTTACTGATGATCTATAGGCAATCTCGCAGTGGGAGAGAGGCTGGTGCCCTCCTTAGGGGTGGTCAAAATAGGATCATACAACATGCACAGAATCATAGATTTAAAGTCAAAAGGGACCTTAGAGATATAGTTCTATCCTCTTCTTTTACAGGTGTACTCCAGAGATACAGACTTGCCCAAGGTTACACAGATTATGAGGGTCTGAGACCGAATCCAAAGCTTCCTGCACACACAGTTCAATGTCCTACTTTCTCCCATCTAGTAACACTGCCATCTCTAATCTCCATGAAGTTCCAGGGCCCTAGGAGCCCAATGCAGGGAGATGACCAGGGCCTGGCTTGGACTCTTAGTACCCTGTTCTCTTGTAGCATTTTTGTTGTTGTCATTGTTCAGTCGCGTCTGACTCTCCTTGACCCCATTTGGGATTTTCTTGGTAAAGATATTGGAGTGGTTTGCCATTTCCTCCTCCAGCTCATTTTACAGATGAGGAAATTGAGGCTAACAATGCTGTCGCAGCTAGGTGGCATGGTGGATAGATGGCCAGGCCTGGAATCAGGAAGGTTGATTTTCCTGAGTTCAAATGCAGCCTCAGACACTTATTAGCTGTGTGACTCTGGGCAAGTCATTTAAACCTGTTTGCCTCAGCTTCCTCATCTGTCAAATGAGCTGGAGAAGGAAATGGCAAACCACTCCAATATCTTTACCAAGAAAATCCCAAATAGGGTCACAAAGAGTCAGATATGACTGAAAAATGACTGAATTGAACTGCATGCTACGTTCTAGGTATACAAAGATGAAAAATAATGCAGTGTCTTACCGTCAAGAAGCTTCCGTTCTGCTTGGGTGACAATGACATGTAGACAGATAAGTAGAATCCAAGGCAGAGTGGGGCAGGAGCAACAGAATCACTGATTTTGAGAGTTGTTAGTAACCATTGAGTCCAGCCCTTACCTAAAGAGGCATCCTCTCCACTGCATATTGGCACGCATCATTTAGCCTTTGCTTAAAGACAGAGGTTCCCAAACTTATTTGTTCTACCACCCCCTTTTCCAAAAAAAAGCACTCAGCACCCCCCAAAAACCTACTTTCTTTAACCCTTTAACAGTTTTTTTTAATTTGCATCATTTCAAAAAATGTAAAATATATATTTTTAAATGACGCATCTTAAATTTAATCATTTTTTGTAAATTTGTGGTGTTTTCCTGCATTGACATTTTGATGACATAATATTGTGTTATGTAACTGTATAGTATCATATTCAAACAAGTCATTGCATGCACATATTCCTGTTGATGCATGCTGGACTTCCTGGCAATATACTCTCCTGCCAACACTTGTTTGTTAAGACCTGTCAGGGTACTTGACCACTGATGGGTTATAACTTGCATTTTGTGTGTTTATTTGGAAAATAATGTAATCACTATGACTTTAACTTTGTTACACAACAGATGAAATGTGTATGAACGGCTTTTCAAAATTTTCTTCTCTTCTTTCCTTATGCTTCCACTACCCCTTATTTTTGTTCAATGCCCCCCAATTGCACTCAAGGCTACTGCTGTCCCCCCCCTCCTTCCATCACCCCCCAGGGGGCGGTATGGCCCACTTTGGGAACCTTTCCTTAAAGATTTCAAATGAGGGGCTACCCACTGCTATCCAGGGACCCCATTCCACATTTAGATAATTGTAATTGTTAGGAAGTTTTCTTTTTTATTAAAGTAAACCTATGTCATCCCTTTTTCTTCCACTTCTACTTATTGCTCCAAGAAATTCAGACTTGAGGAAAATTTGAGAAGAGTGAGGTCACTTTTCAGCTCTTAGTGAGAAGTCTGGTGGGGGAAGGGCAGGCTCTGGGCAGGGCAGAGAGGTTCTCAGAAGGTTCCACCCCGGAGCTAGTGCCTGAATTGGGCTTTGGAGAAAAAGAAACCTAGAAACAGGTAAAGTTAGGGAGAGCAGTGTGTTCCAGGCCTGAGCAAATGCATGGAAGCTAGAACAGGCAGGAGGGTTCAGGCCAAATGGAATAGCTTAATTTGGCTGGGATATAAACATCTGCGAAGGGGAGCAATGTGGAATAAAGCGGGGATCCTGCAATCTGTCTGCCCCTCCCCAACTCAAGTCCTTCCTTTAGGCAGCCAATAAGCATTTATTAAAGGCTTATTATGGTCCAGGCACAGAATGAAATGCTAGGTACGCTAACCCTCAAGGAGCTGGAATTCTAATGGAAGGGCAAGGTGTTCACACCTCTTCCCCACCTTCCCCCTCAAACCTGTCCTGGCTTTCTTTTCACCTCTGGAGTCCAGTGTGAGCTCCTGTCTCTGGTATTCAACCCCCAGTCTGACAGTGTCTTCTCATATTTCTCACATCTGCCGCCTACTCATCTGTAGCACAATGCCTGGCGCACAGTAGGGCACTGTATTAATATTTATTCCCTCCCACTATTATTAGGCCATTTTTACAGATGAGGAAACTGAGGCTGAAAGAAGTTAAGTGACTTACCCAGAGTCACATAGCTAGTAAGTGTCTGGAAGCAGAATTTGAACTCAGGGCTTCCTGATCCCAGGCCCTGTACTCTATCCACTGTGCCACCTAGCTGCTAATTCAGCCTAGCTTAAAGTTTTAGAGAGATGTTCAGAGCACTAAGAGCTTAAAAAAACTTGCTCAGGGTCCCATAGCCAGTATAAGCTAGAGGCAAGGTTAAACTCAAGTCTTTCTGACTCTTAAGGCTCCCTTGCTACTACTCCACAATCTCATGCTGTGTCTCACCTTGCACATAGTAGGTGCTCACTAAAGAATTGTTGCATGAGATTGGAGGTAATGAGGTCCCTGTCACTGGAGGTGAGGTGGTTGGGATACCCTCTGAGAGCCCTGTGATTTCACAGCTCCCTGAGTCTGCGGGGCCAGTGGGAACCAGCCGAGGATAATGGAGAGCCCGTTAGACACGGCCAAAAGAAATGGATTTGCATTCTAGCCCTGCCACTTCCTTCTGGCATAAGAAGGGAGACTCCGTCGTTACAAGAGTAATAGCGACAGCTACGTCTTACGAGATTTGCGCTTTGAAGTTTGTGACATATTTTGCAGATCGCCTCTCACTGGATCCTCATGACAGCACTGAGAAGTAAGCGCTACTATTGTGCCCATTTTACAGATGAGGCCAAGAAAGGTTAAGTGACTTGCCCGCGGTCATGGGAAGTATCTGGTTTTGAACTCAGGTCCTCCTAACTCCAAGTGCAGCATACGATCCGTTCTGTCACCCAGACACCTACTCCACTTCTCTGGGCCTCAGCTCCCTCGCCTGTAAGATAAGAGATTTAGACTAGGTGATCTCCAGGTTCCCTTCCAGCTCTAAATATTTAGGTCCCAGGGTGCTGGGCTAGGACCTTCTGGGAACCGAGACAACCTCCCCCAGGTCTCCACTCGGCCATCATCGCTGGGCCAATCAGTCTCACATGAATAGGCACTCTGTCCGGCTGGCCCTGAGGAGATACAGAGGCCCCTTTCAAGGCAGGCCAAATTGTCTGCCACATCCAAGGAGGGGCCCCTGGCTCTGGTCCACAGAGCCCCAGAGCCGGCCCCAGCCAAGGACACCCTATCCCTGAGCCCCAGCAGGGTGGCGCTGACCCCAGACTCCAGGGAGGGGCCAGGTAAAGGAGACAAACCATCCTGAGCCCCAGGAGCCACCTCTGCTGCTCCCCCCGTGGATCACACAGTCCCCTCTTGCTCACCCTCCGTGGCCAGAGTGTTCAGGTCAGATGTCAGGAAGGACTTCTCTCCTCTAGGGCCTATGAGGAAAGGACAGAATGAGAAGGCCTGGAGGGCGAGAGCTGGACACTGGTTGTCTTGTTGGAGCAAGAAGAGGAAAGCTGAGCCCTGGTCCTTTTGTAAAATAACAAAATGTCAGCACCAGAAGAAAACTTAAGAGACCAGTTGGTCTGCCCCTCTTTTTGTATGGCTGAGGTAGCCGAGGCCCAGAGATGGAAAGAGACCTACCTGCCCAAGGTCATTCAGGAAGTTCGAGGCAAAATGGAGATTGGAACCCAGAGCTCCCCATTCCTCACCCAAGACTTTCAGAGCCATCACAGAATTGTAGGATAGCCTTGTGGAAGCTTGATATGACTTGTTTTGCAGAGAGTCAAAGGAATGGAAAGGGTTAAAGAAAACTCCCTTAACAGAGGACATCGGTCAGTCCAAAGATGCAATAGGCTGTTCCGTGGCCCTGCTGGGCTCTCCTTCGCTGGAGACCAGGGACCACTTTGGAGGGATAATGTAAAGAATCCTCCACCCTGAGTTAGACCAGATGCCCTCAAGGGCCCTTCTAGAGCTGAGAGTATGATTACCTGTAAAGCCAAGTTAGGAGTCTGACTGGGAGATGAGAAGGAATGGGTTACAGTAGAAAGAACACTGGCTCTGGGTCAAGGGACCTGGGTGCCAATCCTACCTCTGATGCTTACTGTGTATGTCACTTACCTACCCTGGCCTATAAAATGAAAGGTACCACCTAAGATGGTACCATAGCAGAGATTCCCTACCCAGAACTAGACCGCTGTCCTCTGAGGTCTCATCTGGCTCTGGATCTATGATCCCATGAACTACGACAGGGGGATGAATCCGGTGACTCTGAGGTCACTACCGGATTGCTTTGAAACTCAGGGAGAAGCATCTCTACCATTCAGATTGTACTGATCTGAGAGTGACCTGAAGATTCAGACTCTGAGAGAAATCGTCACCTTTCACATTACAATAATAATGATACCAGCTCCCATTTATGAGCTAGGAGGCAGAGTAGCATAGGTCACTGGACTTGGAGTCAGAGATAATCGCCTGCCTCAGATGTTTACTAGCTTTTTGACCCTGGGCAAGTCACTTAATTTCTCTCAGCCTCTGTTTTCTCACCTATAAAATGGGGGTAATAATAGCACCTAACTCACAGGTCCAGCCCACTCATTTTGCAAATGAAGAAACCGAAGCCCAGAGATGGGACGTGATATACCCAAGGTCATACAGCAAGTCTGGGGCAGAGCTGAGTATCAAACCCAGGCAGAATTTAATCATTTCCCATGGTTGTGGCCCTACCACAGCCTGCCCCGAGGCTTCATCATGGGGTTCTTGAAAGTTCTACCAACAGAACACAAGCCCTAAGGTATCCTGCCCAACTAGAAAGTCTTCAAGGATGGGCCCAGCTTCTCTGCCATCCCAGGACCAGCCTGACTGAGGTCGGCACCAGCTTGGCTACCAGGCAATACATTTTTCATCTTCAGCAACTGAAGAAGGCACAGAAAAGCCACGATCTTCATGTGTAGAGGGTGAGCCTGCACCAATGGAAACAAAGACGGACATTCTTTTTTTTTTAACCTTTTAAATTTATTTATTTTTAGTTTGCAACATTCAGTTCCACAAGTTTTTGAGTTTCAAATTTTCTCGCTCTCCTCCCCCCTCCCCACCCAAGATGGCATGCAATCTGATATAGGTTCTACATATACCTTCACACTAAACATATTTTCATACTAGTCAAGTTGTAAAGAAGAACTATAACCAATGGAATGAACCACAAGAAAGAAGAAACAAAACAGAAACAAACAAACAAAAAGAGCAAATAGTTTGCTTTAATCTGCATTCAGACTCTGTAGTGTTTCTCTGCATATAGATGGTTTTTTCCATCCTGAGTCTTTTGGAGCTGTCTTAGAACCTTGCATTGATGAGAGGAGCCAAGTCTATCAAAGTTAGTCCTTGCAGATATTGTGTGTCTATAATCGTGTATGATGTTCTCCTGGTTCTGCTCCCTTAGTTCAGCATTAGTTCATATAAGGCTTTCCAGGTTATTATAAAGTCCAAAAGACAGACATTCTTAAGAACCGACTTTGGGTCAGAAGACCCGCCCCTTTCCTCTGACTGTCTAGCCTTCAGTACCCTACACCCCACCCAACCCACGGGACCTCAAGAAGAAGCAGAACAGTCAGTGAGGCAGAGCTCTCTCCCCAGGCCTGGTGAGACCCCTAGCAGCCAACACATTTTCCTGGGCATTGATTATATACAGCCCCAGATTAGACCTGCTTCCTGGCCTCATAGAACTCACAGTGTAGACAGGGCAAACAATAGGAAGGAGAGAAAAATTGTGGTGTAGCAGCTGGATGGTTGGTCAGTACCTAGTGCTGGACTCGGGGTCAGATGCTGACTCAGACGCTTACTAGCTGTTTGACCCTTCAACCTGAATTAGACTCTTATTAGATGTTGAGTTCAAATCCTGACTCAGGCACTTCCAGATGTTTGATCCTCAGCCTTTGGTCTCCTTCTCTATAAAATGGGAATGACAACAAATACCTACCTTCTGGGGCTGTCATGAGGCTCAGATGAGATAACATCTGTAAAACACTTTGCAGACCTTAAAATGCTGTGCAAATGCTAGCTATTTTTATTATTAGTGATAATAATTAGGATTTGATCGTGGATCAGGAGACTGGGGTTGGAATTCTGATTCCAATATTTCCTCCCTGTGTGAACCAGAGCAAGTCATATATCTCCTGGGCTCAATTTTTCACCTCTAAAATGGGGATAATAATCTTGATGCCACCAAACCCACAGGGTTGTTGTGAAGGAAACATTTTGTAAACCTTCAAGAACCATGCAAATGGAAGTTGTTGTTACAATCTGCCTCAGATCCCTTCAGTGGCTTCCCATGGCCTGAAGGAGAAAATTCTGATTTCTGATTCTGGCATTCAAGGTCACCCCCAATCTGTCCTTGGCCTCCTTCTCCAACCTTATCTCATACTCATCTCTTTCATATACTCTGTATTAGGGCCAGGCTGGATGACTCGCTGGACCCTGTATTTTTCCCACAGTTTGCTGCCTCTGTGCCTTCATGTTTGCCTTCATACCTGTAAGTCCTTTCCCTGCCCGCTGAAGCTCTAACCCCATCCTTCATGGCCTCACTTAGATACCACCTTCTCCAAGAAGGGTGTCCTGATCTCCCACTCCCAGTAGAAGTGCCTTTTTCCTCCCCTGGGCCCCACAGGCTTGTCTCTCTCTGTCTCTCTCTCTCTCTCTCTCTCTCTCTCTCTCTCTCTCTCTCACACACACACACACACACACACACACACACACACACACA
>CM053622.1:711312703-711328736 GCA_028646595.1 Phalanger gymnotis
GGAAGGAAGGAAGGAAGGAAGGAAGGAAGGAAGGAAGGAAGGAAGGAAGGAAGGAAGGAAGGAAGGAAGGAAGAGAGATAGGGAGAGCTGAAAGGAGGAAGGAAGAAGGAAAGAGTGATTAGAATGTAGAATGTCAAAGACAGAAAATACCTTATAACCTAGAATATCAGAAATAGAAGGAACCTTAGTGTATAGAATATCGGATCTGAAAAGGACCATAGAGATTACCTCGTTCAACACCTATAAATGGAAAAATTGGAGACCAGAAAGGTTGAGTAATCTGTCAAAGGCTGGGCAGAGAGTCAATGCCAGAAGAAGCATTAGGCTGAAGGGAAAGCAGTCCCTCAATCTATGGAGGGCTCTTTCCACTGGGCCACTCAGTCTCTATAATTTGTGCAACTCTCCCTTTTCTGGATTGAAACAGTCCGCAAACAGTCCTTGATATTCCCACTCAACCCGACCCCAGCTGTTGGAAAATTGGGAGGAAGAGAGCTGAACTTTGCCCCAGGAATCTCCAATGTGACCAGAAAGGCAGGCCTCACACACATGCAAAGATTAACTGTCTAAGTCAGGATTTGATCATTTTTCAGCGATGGCACAGATAGCCAGGGCTATAGTCAGGGAAGGGAGAGATCAGTGAGGGTTGGGGCATTCTGGGAAGGCTTCCTACAGGAAACAGGGCTTGAGCTGGGCATTGAAAGGCAATGTGCTTTGGAGAGGCCAAGGGAATTGGGTTATAGAAAGGAAGCTGTCTTCACAGCCCAGGGTCTATCCCTTCTCCAGCCCCCACCAACAGCATCCCACAGATGGGGGGAACCAGGGATAACACCATTTAAAAAGAAACTCAAGCTGGGGGCATAGAGACATAGAGACATGGCTGTGGCCATTAGTGTGACCTTGGACAAATGTATTCCCTTAAAATTTATTTTGCTTGACTCTATGTTTTTGTGACAAGGATTTTCTGTTTCTTCCCCGCCCCGCCCCCCACATTGGAGGGAGTTGAGAAGGGCAGAAAATGGATTACTGTTCATTGAAAAAAAATTGTTTTGAAAAATAGCAAAGATTCAAGGGCACTGAGGTTTGATCCCTAGGCTAATGCCACCAATAGCAGGGGGGAGGGGGAACTATTCCTTTCTCTGGCCCTTAGTTTCTTTATCGGTACAGTAGGGATAACAATCCTTGAATTAACTCTTTACTTTACAGAGTTGCTGTGAAAAGTGCTTTGTAATCTGTTAACTACTATAGAAAAAGGGTTTCTTTTTTAATTTAAAATAATAGCAGCCAACATTAACATAGTACTTTGTTTTAAAAAATCATTTACATCTATAATTGCAGTAGGTCAATCACAAGTAATTATTATCAGGTGCCAGGCGTTGTACTTGATACTACAATTACAAACACAAAAGTGTGCCAGCCTGGCAGCTCACACAGCTCACATTCCAACAGTTCAGTGAGGGAGGGGATATTCCCATTTTACATTTCCCATTTGGGCTCGGAGGTTAAATGACTTGTCCAGGATCCCCCACACAGCAAGTTTGTGACAGAAGCAGGATCAGAGATCTAGAACCAGAAGGGACCATCTAGTCCAAGGGTGGGGAACCTGCAGCCTCCAGGCCACATGTGGCCTCTAGGTCCTTGGGTACAGCCTTCTGACTGAGTCCAGGTTTTACAGAACAAATCCTTTTATTAAGGGGGCTTGTTCTGTGAAGTTTGGATTCAAAGGGCCACACTTGAGGATCTAGAGGGCCACATGTGTCCTCGAGGCTGCAGGTTCTCCACTCCTGATCTAGTCCGACCCCTCAATTTGCTAATGAGGAAACTAAAGCTGAAGGAACTTATATGATTTGCCTAAGGTCATCATGCAGATAATAAATGCCAGAGGTAGAATTTGAACCCAGGTCCTCTGACTCCACATCTCTTTCCTCTGAGTATGATCTCTTGACTCCCAAGTCTAGGGTTTTCTCCACTATCACTACTACTGCTGCTGCTGCTGCTATTGCTACAGCTGCTTCTACTATCAGTAGTAGTAGTACTAGTAGTAGTAGCAGTGTAGTAGTAGTAATCATGGTCATTGTGGTCCATGCCCTGCCACCCTCTTTAAGCAGGTTCCCTCTGCTTTGTGCGCCTCATTCCCTGTCATTCCCTACCTCCACCACCGTGTATAAATTGCAGAGGTTGGACCAGGTGGTCTCTACGATCTCTTGGGATCATAGGAATTAGATCTGGAGGGGATTTCCAAGGTCGTCTAGTCCAGTCACATGATTTTAAAGAAGAGAAAACCGAGGCTGGAGGAAGGGAAAGTAACTTGCCTAAAAGTCATGAAGGCGTTAAGCCCCACAGCGGGATTTGAATCCAGGTCCTCACACTCCAGATGCCATGTTCTTGCCACCACACTGTGTACTTCTAAAGGCTCTTCCAGCCCTGTCATTCTGTGTACTCTGTCAGGAGCTTTATTCCGGCTCTTATCTTCTATGTTCTGTCTTCTGACGGCCACGGAGACGCTCAGAGACTGTGGGTGTCTGTTCTTCATTCAGAGCTAGAAGGGCTCTTAGCAGCCAGAACACAGTGCTCTGCACACAAGAGGGGTTTTTAGGAGATCAATGAATGAATGGTTAAAGCAAGACACACACACACACACTCAAGGCACACACACACACTCTCACATACCCTCTCACACTCTAGCAGGGCTTAAATTCAAACCACATGTACCCAGCGTGTCTGAGATTTGACTGCCTGACCTTGGCCCTGGACTTTTGCAGTACTGTCCTCTGCTGCCCCCTTCTGGCCACTGTGGGAATAGGGTTCTTGGAGCTCCAGCTGCAAAAGCTCACTTTCCTCCTCCTCCCTCTATCTCAGAATTTAGATGGGGAGAGGGGTCATTCGTCCTCTCTCAGTCTCTGGACAGAACCATTCCCTGAACTGTTTAGAGAAGAAGAGTCACTCCACACACTTTTTTCTCTGTGTGTCTCTGTCTCTCTATCTCTCTCACAAACACACACACACACACACACACACACACAGCCTCGCAGAATTTCAGAGCTAGCAGGGCCTGGGGCTGTTCCTTTCAGTGGGAATACTGGGAAGTGAAGACCTCTACTCAAGTCCTGACTTGACCACTTGCTAGCCATATGGCCCTGGGAAAATGGCTTCTCCCCTTTGGACCTCAATTTCCTGACTGGTAAAACAAGGGGGCTGGACTGATTGGTTTCTAAGATCCATGCCATTTTTTAAAGTATGTGACTTTACAGAAAGGGTAACTGAGGCCCTGCAGGAAGGGGCTGTCTCAGAGCCATGGAGTTACAGCTGAGCCGGCCCCCAGGGTTCAGGCTGCTCCTCCCCAACTCAGAAGGCCCTGAATCCAGCTCTGCTGGCACCCTCTGGAAGTTTGGGGGAGGTCCCCAGGGGACGCATACTCCTTGCCCCAGGCTGGGCTGGCCTCCCCTGAAGCCTATTTATAGGGCCCTCTCTCTCCCTGCCTCCAGAGGACATCCTGTTCCCAAACCCTGATTACACCCACCCTCAGCTCCTCCTCAGAGAATCAAAGGCCAGCTCTTTAAAAACTCCCACATTCCCTCGGCCACCCTCCCCCCATGCCCCCCCCCGGTCTTCTCTCCCCCTCCACACACACACACACACACACACACACACACACACACACACACACACACACACACGAACTCCAGGAAGGAGACCCAGACTTCCGTCTGGGTCTTAAGGTGGCACCAGACGTGGATAAGTGGAAAGTGCCCCCAGACCAACCGGGAGCCTATGTATCTGTGTTTGAGGTCTGTTTCTGAAACTAACTGAGCAATCTCAGGCAGTCACTGCCAGGTGCTGATTCTCAGCTTCCTCCTCTAAAACCAATGGATGGGACTCAGTGGTCTCAGAGGTTCATCTTCTTCTCCCTGCGTGGGCATCACTGAGGCAGCTCAGGTAATGCAGTGGATAGGGCACTGGGTCTGGAGTCAGGAAAACCTGGGTTCAAATCTGGCCTCAGATACATTAGCTCGTGACCCTGTTTGCCTCAGTTTCCTTACCTGTAAAACAGGGGTAATAATAGCACCTACCTCCCAGGGTTGCGAGGATCAGATGAGATATGAATCATAAAGCCCTTAGCACAGTGCTTGGTACTTAGGAAGCCTTACATAAGTGTCAGCTTTCATTATATAATTATTACTGTACCACCCTCGCTGAACAAACCTCAGCTCATCATTCAGCAAACCATTTGGAAGACTATTTTCCCTTCTGGGACCCATTCAGATTCAAACGTACCCCTGCGCTGGGAGAAAGCTTCCAAACTGGAGAGCTGAGAACATTCATATGGTTCTCCTTCTGGATCCTTTCCCAGGACCGGTCACTACCCTGATGTGACCCTCTCTGTAGAACCCTAAACTGAGTTCTAGGAGGAAATATTTTAGGGGAAGAACCTTGGATCTGAGCTCCAGTAGGGATGGCTTTTCCAAACTGGAAGGACCCACCCACAGAAGGCATCAGATACAACTTTTACCCAGTTCAAGAATTCTCTAGGGAATCATCCAGGCTCTGTTTCGACACTGCTAGCGTCAGGGAGCTCATTACCTCCCATTGTAAATCAAGTCTGATTGTTGCAAAGTTCTTCCTTTACTGAACTCAGTCTGTATTCTAGTTGAGATAAAACTGTTGGAACAACAAAGGCAGGGGTGTAGTGGAAAGAACTCTAAACTAGCATTTAAGAGTGACAAGTCACAAGAGTCACAGGTTCAAATTTCAGCTTTACCACTTTGTGATCTTAGGCAAGTCATTTCACTATACTGGTCCTCAGTTTCCCTCTCTGTAAAATGAAAGGATTGGACCTGGTGCTGCCAAAGTCCTGTTAAGCTGGGATGTTTTCTAGTGTGATGAATTATTCTGCTAAACCTTCACCCTCCCTTCCCAGATCCAAGTTCTTGTTGGGGAAGACCTAACCTGAGTAGCTTACAGGAGGGAAGGCTGGACTCCTGGTAGAGATGGGGAAGAAGGAGGGGAAGAAGGAAGGATCTGGGCAAGGACTGAAGATTAGTCTTTATTGGGTTATACCAAGGAATATGAGTCTTCTATTAGTCAGGGAGAAGGGGAGGGGTCAAAAACCTGCGTCTGTTGAACTCTGAAGAGGAATAGGTACAGGGGAGTTCATGGGAGGTATTACGTTAGAAGACTGGGGTTCAAATCCCTGGGTCTGACACTCATTAGCTGTATGTTCTCCGACGCTCTGTTTCTTTATCTGTAAAATGGGAGTGATAATATTTGCCCCACCTACCTAGCAAGGCTATGAAGAGGATAGTGCCTGGTAAACCTTAAAATCCCATGAAAATAAGAACTCTTACTATTATTCTTGGTCCCAACCCCTGCTTCTGTTTTGGGCAGCTGCCCTCATCCAGTTTCCTCCATCACAGGATCAAGGAGGGAGATTCTCAGCAATCCAGCCCTCTGTGTTCATCCTAAGGGTCAGAACATCCAGCATAACAAATGTAATAAAACAAACATTTATGAAGCATCCTCTGTGTTCAGAGTACTAGATTCAGTGCTGGGAGAGATAGCCAGTCCAGACAAGACCTGGTCCATGCCCCATGCAGTTTAACATCTTCTAGTGGCATAAGACATAAACACAGACAATTCAGTGTACAATATTACATGATAACAGAGTTGAAAAAGAAAAGTTTTACATGGGGCCTGAGAGGAAAGGGCATTATTTTTAGGAAACAGTCAGGGAAGGAATTCTTGTCAAAGTTCCATGTGGCTACCTCAGCCCTGATCTGGTCAATAAGTTCCTACTATGCGCCAGAAACCTCGGCCCTGGTCTAGTCAATAAGCTCCTACTCTGTGCCAGAAACTTTGCTAAGTGCTGAGGTTACCAAAAAAAGGCAAAAAACAATCCCTGCTCTCAAGGAGCTCACAGTCTGATGGCAAAGACAACATGCAAGCGACCATGTCCTAACAAGTTACATATAGGAAAATTAGAGCTGTAGCACGTGCAGCGGCCATATCTCAGGTCAAACTGTCATGGCAGATGGGTGAAACCACATTGAGGGTAACCAGCAGGCTTCAAACCCATCAGTGAGTTAGGGGGATGTCTACCCCAAGCATGTGAAGACTTCCTCCAGTGGAACAATTTGTTCCACGAAGGTGTCTGAAGCAGGTGCTATGAAGCTTTTAGAGCTTAGTCAGGCATCAAAGACACCAAGGTCATCCACTGAACCCCAAGCCATCACCAGTCATCTTGACTTTTGTCCTGCCATTGAACTTCCATGACTCCGGAAGAGAGAGTGAGGCTATGACGTTGTGTGACTCTGCTTCACTTAAATCCAGTTTACCCTTGAGTCAAGACATTACCCATGATTCTACTGCTCTAAAAGTGAAGGACAAACACAACAACAATACGGGATAAAGTGGAAATAATCAACAGAGGGAAGGTGCTAGAATTAAGAGGGATTGGGAAGGGAGGTGGTGATGAGGAGGAAGAACATTCCAGGCCTGGAGGCCAGCCAGGGAAAACGCCCCAAGTTTTCAAAAGGACTACCTTGTGTAAGAAACAGTAGGCATCCCTGCACTGCGGAGTATCCATCGTTTACTGTGTTCACCTCCCTTCTCAATAAACTCCAGTGGCTCCCTATTCCTCCTCACCTCAGCCAGCCTCTTAGACGCCTTAGTGTCTTTCAAAGCTCAGCTCAGCTGCCATCTCCTATAGGAGGCCAATCCTTATCCCCGTCAGCCTTACTGCTAGTGTCTCCCCACCCAAACTACTGTGTATTTACTTCATATGGACATTGTGTGTATTTGTTGTTGTTCAGTCATTTTCAGTCATCTTCTACTCTTCACGACCCCATTTGGGGGTTTGCCATTTCCTTCTCTAGCTCATTTGACAGATGAGGAAACTGAGGCAAACAGGGTGAAGTGACTTGCCCAGAGTCACACAGCTAGTAAGTGCCTGTGGCCAGATTTGAACTCAGGAAGACGAGTCTTCCTGACTCCAGGCCAGGCACTCTATATCACTGGGCCACCGAGCTGCCCCTAATATAGCTTGTAGAGATTGATATGTCTATATTGGCTCACAGATTCAGAGCTAGAAAGGACCTCAGAGATCATCTAGGTCAAGCCTATCATTTTATAGATGAGGGAACTGAGGCCCACAGAGGTTAACTTGCCCAGATAGTAAGTGGCAGAGGTAGGATTTCAACACTGGTCCTATAGTTCCAGGGGCAGCTAGGCAGTGCAGTGGATGGAGCACCAGGTCTGGAGTCAGGAAGACTCATCTTCCTGAGTTCAAATCTGGCCTCAGATACTTACTGGCTGTGTGACCCTAGGCAAGTCACACCCTGTTTGCCCCAGTTTCTTCACCTGTAAAATGAGCTGGAGAAGGAAATGGCAAACCACTCCAGTGTCTTTGCCAAGGAAATCCTAAATGGGGTCACAGGGAGTCAGACACAACTGAAAAATGACTGAACAACAAACAACAAACCTGTAACTCCAGATCGTCGCTCTTTCCATTGTGTTACTTCCTTGAAGGCAAGGTCTGTTTCATTCTTGTCTTTGTAGTCTTGGTGCTGAGCACAGTGCTTGATTCATATAGTAGGTGCTCAATAAATGTTTATTGAATGACTCATTGATAGGGTGGCTCAGACAGATGCACGAGGGCCATCTTATACACTTGTAAAGGTTCTTCATTGGAGCTCCCCCCCCCCCCGGGAAATACTGTGGAACTTTCTCTTCTAATCCTTCTGTACATCTGACCAGAGCCATCTTCCACAGGCCAGTTCTAACTATATCTCTATCCTCAAAATCCTTACATAGCTCCCCATGGTCCTAAAGCCAGCTTCCTCACCCTATCATTCAAGGCCCTGACGACCTCATTCTCTAGAGTCATCTGCTCTTGCTCTCCTCGAGATAAATCTTGGGATTTGCCAGCTCCCACTTCCTCACCTCCACTCCCATGATCTCCTATGTCTAGAATGTCCTTCCCCCTTTCCTTCTCCTGTTAAATCCTTCCTGTCTTTCAGAGCTCAGTTAGGGGGTTACCTCCTCCAGGAAGTCTTCTCCAATGTCCGGCCCACAGCCTCTAGCCAGATAGTTATTCAGATCAGAGGCTCATGGTTCTACAGGCGGGACCTCAGAGGCCAGCCCTTTCACTTTACAGATGAGGCAACTGAGGCCCAACTAACCCACAAGGCTAGGTAACTTGCCCAAGGTCGCACATCAGAGGTGGAATTTGGATCCAAGCCTTCCACCTCCAGCTGGTGCTCTTTCCAAGGTACCACAGGCTCTCTTTCTTTGAGCTCCCACATTCCTTTCTAAGCCACTACGGGAATCATATCCTGCCTGGTCACATAGATCTCTACATCGCAGTCTGATCCCTCCACCAGTCCACAAGCCCCCTGAGGGCACGCTTGACTTTACTTTCTCCTTTGTTTCAACCCCTCCCCCCTCAGGCTGTGAACTCTGGAGGGAGAAATGGGTCTGGGAAAATTTCTTTCCATGTTTGGAAGATGGGGTGAATCCACCTCCCCTTCCCCAAAAGGAGACAGAGAAAGTCTGGACCTGGGGTCAGTGCATCGCAATGACTTTTCTGGTGTGATACATTGATGGTACCCTCTGAGGTCCCAGCTTGCTCTGGTTTCTACCTGCATGTGCATAGGGGTGTGCCAATGCAATTGTGGGTCTTTGTATCCATCTGTAGCCACGTGGGCAGTGGAGCTGTGGCAGCCAGTAGATGTGAGTGTCACTGTGTGTCATCTTGGCTTCTTATCTGTTTTGGTGTGAATACCTGTGTTATAGCTCTGCCTGTATCCCTGTCTTCCTGTATATGTCTGTGAGCGTGGGTGTGTATCTGGTATGTATTTTTATCTTTTTGTGCATGTCTAAAAGTTGCAGATTCGTATCTGCGTATGTGCCTCAACATTTCTGTCTCTCTGGGTTTATCTGTGTATATCTTTCATTTTCTGCGTACATCTACAGATGCATGTGTCTGTATATTTGCATCTGTCTTTATCTTTCTGTCTGTGAGGGTGGATCTGTGTGTGTGTGTGTGTGTGTGTGTGTGTGTGTGTCATCCTACCCCAGGAAATTTCCCTGCCAGGCTCACCCAGACCCCTTGGTAGCCTTGGTTGCCATGGTGACAGCTCATGGACTGGGATCTCTGGGATCTCGCCTCATTAGTAAAGCAACAGGCTCTGGTCCTGAGCACCTCCTCTTCCCCCAACTGAAGCCTCCCTGAGCACCCTCCCTTTCCTCCCCCTAAGACACCTCTGGGGTCTCTCTAGCCCCTTGCTCCAATGTTTCCCTCCCACCTTCCCTTAAGTAACTTCACCCAAGGTAGGTAGGCTGAGACCTTGGCTCCTTGAAATCCTTGATTCTCCCCACCACCACCACCACATTGTGGTCCACAAGCCTCCTGGGGAAGCAGACAAACCCAGAATAAGATTGACCTAGGTTTCACTGGGCACCTTAGGAAATGTGAGAGGCCACCAGATTCAGCCTATCTAGACCTCAGAGGACAGATGCTCGGCAGCTCCCTTTGGGAGCTCTGGCCCCGGTTCCATTTAATTTTTCTTCTCCCTGGCATACGTGCCAGACACACCTTCTGCCTCCTCTCCTGCCCATTTCTGTTCATACACCCTGCCTCCCAGGCCTGGAACTCTCATGTTCCTCAAAGGGTACTGTCACCCCATGGAACTTCATTCCAAGCTCCTCTCTGCTCCCCTGCCTGGCTCAGGGTGCCTTTAATCTCCACTCATCACTAGGCAGGGTCCCTTCTAGTTTGTCTCCATGGCCTAGGACACACTGGGGGCAGGTAGAGCGGGCAGAAAGAAGAATTCTGCTGAAGGAGGAGAAAAAAAGTGACCATAAAAATGCTTCCTCAGAGTATTCTAGGTTAACTGTTGTTCTGAAATTTAGTGCTTTGAGGATGGCAAAATTCTTTCTCCTGCAGCCTTGGCAGAGAGAATCCTATCCATTGTACAGATAAGAACATTGAGACCCTGAGAGACTAATTGAATTGTCCAAGATCATACTCACTTATAAGTACCTGAGGTAGAATTCAAACACAATTCTCCTGACTCCAGGACCAGCTCTTTACATACAGTGCCCTTTAGACATCAGCTGCTGCTTTGGGACTTTTTCCTGTTTATTTGACTAATCTGTTGATTGGTTAGTGGTTTGCTTTTTTTTTAATTGGATGCTTTAAGGGGTTATCTGATTTTGAGTTTACCTTGAATTTGCTTTATCTAATATGTCTTGTATATACCTATACACGGTATTATAAATGTCTTATTCTAGACTTAAAAAGAAAAAAATAATGTATACATGTAAGGTGTCCCAAAAGTCTTAGTGCACTGTAAGCTGTTAAAGCTTAACCTATTCTGCTCAAAACATCAGAGGTCTGGCCCCACTGCTGGGAAATGCAGGTCCAGGAAGCCAGCTCATATGAAGCTTCCTAGGTCCTGTGGCTCAAAAGAACCTCAACATGCTGAGAAAAGAAGAGGGCAGAAGTGAATGAAGAACACTGATTTTGCCCCCAAAAGGGGGAAAGGAAATCCTCCATATTCTAAGCACCAAAGGAAGTTCTTTCCTGCTGCTAAGGCCCAGATCCAGGCCCACTAAACCTGAGAGAGCCCATCAGGAGCCTCAGTTTCTGCACTCTGCTGCCCCAGCCCAGAGGGGAAAAATCCCAAGTGGGGAAATTAAAATCCCCAGAAAACCTACCTCTAATCAATCAACAAGCATTTACCAAGTCCCTAGGTATAGACAAAAGTGAAAGTTATTGGGGGCGGAGCCAAGATGGTGCTGTGAAAGGAAGGAACTACCAGAGCTCTCTCACAAATTCTGTCAGATAAATCTAAAAAAGTGAATCTGAGCAGATTTGAGAGAGTTAGAAGCTACTAGTAGATTGAGAGGGGTAGGAGCACCAGGCAAGTGTATTGGCACCAGACCAAACCAACCAGGAACAGCAGAGGAATCCAGCCAGCCTGCGGCTCTGGGAGAGCACTGGGTGAGCAAAATGCAAAAGCAGGAACAGGCCCAGGGCAGAAGTACTGGCTACAGCTGCGATAGAGCCCCAGGCCACTCAGCCCAGGACAGGAGTCTGTCGGAGGGCAGAACCTGCGGCCACTGGAGCAACTAGCCTGGAGGCCTCCAGCCCACAGTCTAAAGGTTTGAAACTTGCCTTCTTGAACTTCCAGGAGCCATGATGTCCAGGTAAAATGGCTCATATCCCTCACTTGAATAGACTGAGAGAATAAAACCTCAGGAGAAACAGAGGAGCCAGAAGAGGGGCTTCAGTAGCAAGAGAAGTGGGGGAGAGGGCCCTTCCTGTGGTGGCGGAAGGAGACTAGTGCAGGAAGAGAGGTGTCCCAGCAGCCCTCACCTCAGCAGAACAGCGAGAGTAACTGAGCCCCAGGGGGTGGAGCTAACTAACATCAATGCCAGGACCCCAGGCTTGGCTTAGCACAGCCAGGGGAAGTGGCAGACACCAACACAGACACGAGCTGAGACCACCCCTGCTGTAGAGCAGTACTGGGGAAGAGGAGACGCCCCAGCAACCAGACCACCCCTCCCCCACACCTCAGGAAACCAGAGGCCATAGCACATAAAGCTAGATCCCAACACAAGAAACCTGGGACAGACGCCTCCTGAGCCCCAGAAGCAGATATCTACTTCAGAAACCAGGAGGAAAAAAACACGCCATGAAAAAGAATAGCAAGAAGCTTTCAAAGATGATAGATTTGTATTATGGAGACAGGGAAGTTCAAAATACCAATTCAGAAGAGGACAGCATGGACACTACACCCACATCTGAACCCTCAAAAGGGAAAGTGAACTGATCTCCAGACCTAAAAGCATTTCTGGAAGAACTCAAGGAGGACTTTAAAAACCAAATTAGGGAGGTAAAAGAAAAATTGGAAAAAAAATTCAATGAGAAAAACGAATCTTTAAAAGGTAAAATCAGGGAATTGGTTAAGGAAAATCAGAATATAATTGGAGAAGATGTCTCATTGAAAAGTAAAATCAACCAAATGGAAAAGGAGATAGAGAAGACAAAGGAAGAAAACAAAACATTAAAAATTAGAACTGGGCAAGTAGAAGCTAATGACTCTATGAGATGTCAAAAATCAGTCGAACAAAATCTAAAGAATGAAAAAATAGAAGAAAACATGAAATATCTGATTGGAAAAACAACTGACCTGGAAAATAGATCCAGGAGAGACGGTCTAAGAATTATTGGTCTACCTGAAAGCTATGATGAGAAAAAGAGCTTGGACAGTTTCTTCCATGAAATCCTTAAGGAAAATTGCCCAGAGGTCCTAGAACCAGAGGGTAAAATTGACATCAAAAGAATCCATCGATCACCCCCTGAAAAAGATCCCAAATTGAAAACTCCAAGAAATATTATAGCCAAATTCCAGAACTACCAGGTCAAGGAGAAAATCCTGCAAGCAGCTAGAAAGAAACAATTAAAATATCATGGAACTACAGTCAGGACCATGCAGGATCTTTCAGCTTCTACATTAAAAGACAGGAGAAATTGGAATACAATATTCTGAAAGGCAAAGGAGCTTGAACTACAACCAAGGATCAACTACCCAGCAAAACTGAGCATAATTTTCCAGGCAAGGAGATGGACATTCAATGAAATAAAGGAATTCCAGACCTTCCTGATGAAAAAGCCAGAGTTCAACAGAAAATTTGATCTCCAAATACAAAGCTTAAGAGAGACATAAAAAGGTAAATGGGTGGAGGGAACCCCTAATTAATCAATAAGGCTAATAAATTACATCCCTATATAGGATTATTTTGTTTAATACACATTATATATATATATATGTACTTATATATATATATAGATGTATGTATGTATGTCAATCTGGAGAACAGTATACTCTTATGACATTTGAAAGAGATATTCATAGACCGAGGATATCAGTATAAAATAAATGATATAATGATAAAAATATAATTAAGAGATATAAAGGGATAGTTCTGGGAGAAGAGGTAAGGAGGTAGTAGAAAAGGGTAAACAGTATCACATGAAGAGGCACAAAAACATATTGTAGTAGAGGGAAAGAAGGGAGGGAGAAGAGCAGTATCTGAGTTTTACTCTCATCAGATTTGGCTCAAGAAGGGAATAACATAGCCTGAAAAGTATAGAAATCTAACTTGTCCTACAGGCAGTAGGAGGGGAAAGGGGAAAAAAGGGAGGGGGGTGGTCAGAAGGGCGGGAAGAAGCAGCAAGTGGAAAATGGTAAAATAAGGGAGGGGAATCAAGAGGGAGGGTAAACTGAGGAAGGCGGCAGTCAAAGACAAAACTTTGTTGAGGAGTGGAAGGGGAAAGGGAGAAATAAAAGCATAAAGAGGGGGGAAGTAGGATGGACAAAAAGGCACAGATAGTAATCATAACTGTGAATGTGAATGGGATGAACTCTCCCATAAAACAGAAGCAGATAGCAGAATGGATTAAAAACCATAATCCTACAATATGCTGTTTACAAGAAACACATTTAAAACAGGCGGATACACACAGGGTAAAGGTAAAAGGCTGGAGTAGAATATATCATACTTCCGCTAAAGTCAAAAAAGCAGGGGTAGCAATCCTAATCTCAGACAAAGCAAAAGCAAAGATAGATCTAATTAAAAGAGATAAGGAAGGACACTACATCTTGCTAAAAGGCACCATTAACAATGAAACAATATCATTGTTTAACATATATGCACCAAGTGGTGTGGCATGCAGATTCTTAGAGGAGAGGTTAAGGGAGTTACAGGAAGAAATAGACAGCAAAACTATAATAATGGGAGATCTCAACCTCCCCTTCTCTGAACTTGACAAATTTAACCTCAAAATAAATAAGAAAGAAGTTAAGGAGGTGAACAGAATTTTAGAAAAGTCAGATATGATAGATTTCTGGAGAAAACTGAATGGGGATAAAAAGGAATATACTTTTTCTCAGCGGTACATGGCACATACTCAAAAATTGACCATGTACTAGGGCATAAAAGCCTCACAATCCAGTGCAGAAAGACAGACGTAGTCAAAGCATCCTTTTCAGATCACGATGCAATAAAAATTATTTGTAACAAAGAACCATGGAAAAATAAGCTAAAAATTAATTGGAAACTAAATAATCTAATTCTAAAGAATGAGTGGGCCAAAGAATAAATCATAGAGACAACTAATAATTTCATTCAAGAGAATGACAATAAATGAGACAACATGCCAAAACCTATCGTATGCGACAAAAGCAGTTCCTAGGGAAAGTTTTATATCTCTAAATGCTTACATGAATAAAATAGAGAAAAAGGAGATCAATGAACTGGGCATGCAACTGAAAAAGGTAGAAAAAGAACAAATTGAAAATCCCCAATTAAATACCAAATTAGAAATACTGAAAATCAAAGGAGAGATTAATAAAATTGAAATCAATAAAATACTGAATTGAGCTGGTTTTATGAAAAAACAATAAAATTGATAAACTTTTGGTCAATTTGATTTAAAAAAAAGAGGGAAGAAAATCAATTACCAGTATCAAAAATGAAAAGGGTAAATTCACCTCCAATGAAGAGGAAATTAAAACAATAATCAGGAATTATTTTGCCCAACTGTATATCCATAAATTTGACAATCTTAGGGATATGGATGAATATCTACAAAAAATATAAATTGCCCATGTTAACAGAAGAGGAAGTAAAATTCCTAAATAATCCCATCTCAGAAAAAGAAATTGAGCAAGCCATCAATGAACTCCCTAGGAAAAAATCTCCAGGACCAGATGGTTTTACATGTGAATTTTATCAAACATTTAAAGAACAATTAGTTCCTATACTTTATAGACTATTTGGGAAAATAGGTGAAGGAGTCCTACCAAATTCTTTTTATGACACAAATAATGGTACTAATACCCAAACCAGGAAGACTCAAAACAGAGAAAGAAAATTATAAATCAATTTCCCTAATGAATATTGATGCAAAAATTTTAAATAAAATATTAGCAAAAAGATTGCAGCAACTTATCACGAGAATAATACACTATGACCAGGTAGGATTTATTCCAGGAATGCAAGGCTGGCTCAATATTAGGAAAACTATCAGCATAATTGAACATATCAAAACAAAATTAGCAGAAACCATATGATCATTTCAATAGATGCAGAAAAAGCCTCTGACAAAATACAACACCCATTCCTATTAAAAACACTAGAAAACATAGGAATAAATGGAGCCTTCCTTAAAATTATAAATAGCATCGACCTAAAACCATCAACAAGCATTTATTTGTAATGTGGATAAGCTAGGTGCATTCCCAATAAGATCAGGGGTGAAACAAAGATGTCCGCTATCACTCCTACTATTCAATTTGGTACTAGAAATGTTAGCTGTAGCAATAACAGAAGAAAAAGAAATTGAAGGAATTAGGATAGGCAAAGAAGAAATTAAATTATCACTTTTTGCAGATGATATGATGATTTACTTAAAGAATCCTAGAGAATCAAGTAAAAAACTACTTGAAATAATAAACAACCTTAGGAAAGTTGCAGGATATATAATAAACCCACATAAACCCTTGGCATTCTTACACATTACTAACAAAGCCCAACAGCAAGAGATAGAAAGAGAAATTCCATTAAAAGTTATTGTGGACACTATAAAAAATTGGGAGTCTATCTGCCAAGACAAACACAGGGCCTATACATAATTACAAAACACTGTTCACACAAATAAAGTCAGATCTAAATAAATGGAAAAACATCAGTTGCTCATGGTTAGGCTGAGCTAATACAATAAAAATGACAATTTTACTTAAATGAATTTATTTATTCAGTGCCATACCAATTGAACTACCAAAAATTATTTTATAGAGCTGGATAAAATAATAACAAAATTCATCTGGAAGAACAAGAGGTCTAGAATATCTAGGGAATTGATGAAAAGAAATGCTAGGGAAGGTGGCCTAGCCATACCAGATATTAAACTGTACTATAAAGCAGCAGTCATCAAAACTACCTGGTACTGGCTAAGACACAGAGTTGT
>CM053622.1:711329236-711387464 GCA_028646595.1 Phalanger gymnotis
AATATTTATAGCGGCTCTTTTTGTAGTAGCAAAGAATTGGAAATCAAAGGGATGCCCATCAATTGGGGAATGGCTGAACAAGTTGTGGTATATGAAGGTAATGGAATACTATTGTGCTATAAGAAATGGGGAAGATACGGACTTCATAATAACCTGGAAAAACCTACATGATATAATGCTGAGTGAGTGAAGCAGAGCCAGGAGAACATTATACACAACCACAGATATATGGATTCTGTGATGACTTACCCTGATAGACTTGGCTTTTCTCAGCAATAGAAGGTTCAAAGACAACTCCAAAGGACTCATGATGGAGAGAGCTATCTACATCCAGAGAAAGAAGTATGAAGTATGAATGCAGATTGAGGCACACTGTATGCTCTCCATTTTTTTCCCTTTGTTTTTTTCCTCTTTTGTTTTTGTTCTTGTTTATGTTTTTTGGGGTTTTTTTTGGTTTTGTTTCTTCTTTCTCATGATTCATTCCATTGGTCATAATTCTTCTTTACAACTTGACTATTGTGTAAATAAGTTCAATGAGAAGTTATATGTAAAAGATATATTGGATTGCTTGCCGTCTTGGGGAGGGATAAGGGGAGGGGGGAGGAAAATCTGGAACTCAAAATTATGTGGAACTGAGTGTTGTTAACTAAAAATAAAAAAAATCTTAATTAAAAAAAGTGAAAGTTATTGTAACAAGTGGGCTGTAGTGGATATTTCGTTTCTTTGAGATGCCTGCGGAGGCATCATCATTCTCATCACCTGTAAAATGTGTATAATTATACTTATAGTCCCAATCTCATATGTTTGTGGGGAGTGAGTTGGACAATATGTCTATTTATGTTAAGTGCATAAAGGGATAGGAAACCTGTGGTTTCATGGGTACAGGAACGGTCAGGTGAGGAAACTCTCTCTCAATACATGTTGGCACCTTCTTTGTAGTTTACACTTAGAAGTTAAGTGACTCATTTAGGGTCACACAGCCAGTGTGTGTCAGAGGACTTGAACCCACCATCTTCCTGACTCTGAGGTCATTTGTCTATCCACTAGGCCATGATGTTCTTCTAAAGTGCATCTATAATATTGAAAGTGCCACGTAAAAGTCCACTGGGATTCTTTTCTTTGCCATCCCCTTCACCACCATGCCTGTTGTGGCCTCTATCCCCACTCCATCAGCAGGCAGTGATGGGTGTGAGTGTCCAGTCCAGGAGAGAAGTCAGAACTGGAGATACAGATGAGAGGGGCATCTGCCTGAAGGACAGAGCAAATGTCGCAGAATGGACTTGATCTCTGACTCCCCAAAGAACCTCGGCTCTTACCAGCTGAGTCAAAAGACAAGCCAAGGTCACCAGGAGGACTCAATGAGAGGGGGCAGCAGCTACCTGCAGCCCATCCCCACTGTGAGGGACACAACTCAGGGCCAGTTTTCTCAGAAGACTGGAGCTTTGGGATGCCCTCACTCCATAAACACTGCTCAATGGCTCCTGTTTACAGTGGTGCTCAATGAGTATATGGGTCTGTGTCTATTACTAGTAACATACATGGGGCATCTAGCATGCTGCGCTGGACCATTTTTCAGAGTTGTCTCCTATGTGGTCCTTGCGTGAAAAAGAATGTCTGTGTACAAGCATGCAATTGTATACATGCCATCTCAAAAAATCAACAGCTCTGTGACCCTGAAGAGGATACCTCACTTCTCCTGGTCTCAGTATTCTCTATCTGCAAAATGGGAACGACACTCTTTACACAACCTCCCTTACAAGACTGTTGTAAAGAAAGTACTTTACAAACTAGAGAGGGCTATTAAAATAAGAGTTACTATGATCATTATTATTATTATTACTAATAAGGAGAATGTCATCTGTTCACACTTTCCTGTATACATACATAAAGATGTGTCTGTGTGAGTGTATTTACCCACAAAGGCATGGAGGCTTGGGCTAGATTACAGGGATGGGGAACCTGTGGCCTCAAGGCCTTGAGACCACATGTGGCTCTCTAGTTCCTGAAGTGTGACCCTTAACTAAATCCACGGCCTTGAGGCCACATGTAACCCTCTAGGTCCAGAAGTGCAGCCCTTTGACTGAATCCAAGGCCTTGGTGGCCCTCTAGTTCCTCAAGCGCGTCCTTTGAGATTCAGTCAAAGGGTTGTACTTGAGGACTTAGAGGGCCCCATGTGGCCTTGAGGCCCCAGGTTCCCCACCCTTGGCCACTAGAAAGTAGGAAATTTGAGTTGGAGTTTGGATTCTGGCACTATCTCTCTGTATGACCTTCTACCTCTCAGAGTTTCAGTTTCCCTCTTTATAAAATGGAGCAAGTGATCCAGGCTGGGGTGAGGATCCAGAGATAGTAGCTAGGATATACCTTGTCTGGCACCATATTAGTGTGAATTATTTTTTCTAGGCTGACCTGAGGGCTGGGACCAACCAAGTTTCCCTTACCCTTGATTGTCCTCCATTGCCCTGAATAAGGGACTAATATATGTTTGTTGGATGAATTAATGATTTTATATGTGTGTGTGAATTTGTGAGCCTAATTTTGAATTTATGTGTTTCCTCTACATATGTTTATCAGTGAATTGTGGGATGGTGTGAACCTATGTGACTGTATCTGCCTGACTATGTCAATGAGAGCTCATATGGATCTCAGTACACATATCTATATACATGTGTGTAAATATGCTTGTTCGCCTCTTCCTCCCCGAATGCACCCATGTTGATGTGTGTGAGTATGAATGTGTCTGAGCTGCATGCATGTTTGTATGTTGGTCAAATTGTAGGTTAGGGTAAATTCAGGTCTGTGTGGGCTCCTAAGGACACCAATGAGAATGTGTATGATAGATTCTCAGTCTCCATGTATCTCTATATACATGTGTGTATCTGCATATCCCTCCCTGCATATGTCAACATACAAGTGCATAGATGACCTGTGTGTGCTGTGTGTGAATGTGCCGGTGAGTACACGAGTGTATGTGTAGCATGTACGTGTATGTGCCCTACGTGGACAGGTACGTCTCTCCAAGGGCATGCAGCTGAGTGACTGAATGTAAATCAATCTTCCCCTGAGTGTGTGAGTGTGAGAGGGAAGAGGGGAGGGTGAGGGGCCTCCTCCCAGCCCCCGCGCCTGCAGCTCCCCCCCTCCCCCTCCAGAGCTGCGCCTGCTCAGCCTGATGCCTGGCTCAGCTCGGCTCAGCTTCCCCTGACAGCCAGCGGCAGGCAGGCGGCCGCCGGCCCAGGCACAGACCAGGCGGCAGCACAGGGCCCAGGCTCTAGACACTGCCTCCCTCCCTTCATCCATCCTTCCTGGCCCTTGGCCCCGGCCCCCAGGCCCATGCTGCAGATGGTGAAGACCCTGGCCCAGTTTACCATCGCCCTGGAGGACATGCGGGAGATGGGCGATGGCGAGCAGCTCGGGCCAGGGCTAGGGATGGGGACAGGGATGGTGCCAGGCCCGAGTGGCCTGCCAGGGCCAAGCAGTGGAGGCAGCAATGAGGTGACAGGGCTGGGGGGTTGGGGTCTTCAGGGGCAGGACACTAGGGGATGGAGTGGGGAAAGCCAGGCTCTTTCTCATCTGAGGGGCCAACTTAAGTGAGAGGGCAGCTGTGGGGCCTAGAGTGTCTTTACTGGGGGCTTTGAGTTCTCTGGTACATGTGTATGTGTGTCTGAGGGACCCTGACCTGGAACTCGACTGGGAGGTGTATACATGGGGAGGGCTTTGGGTTCTAGAGTGGGTTTGGGAGGCTGTGACCTAGGACTCTGAGTTCTTAGGTGTGTTTATTGGGGGAGGGGCATGATCAAGGCCTCTGAGTTCTTTAGGTGGGTATTTTTGGGGGGCCTATCACTTGAGTCTCTGAGTTATTGGATGTGGGGCTCTGAACTTGGACTGAGTTATTAGGGGTATGTGTGTGTGTGTGTGTGTGTGTGTGTGTGTAGGTCTCTGACCTGGAGCTCTGGGATCTGTGTCTGGGGGAGGGGATATAGGTAGAGGTGTTAGATGTCTCTGACCTGGGAATATGGGATCTGTGTCTCAGGGCGGGAATGTTAAGGGTCTCTGACTCAGGACTCTAGGATCTGTGTCTGTGGAGAAGTGATGTTAGGGGTCTCTGACCTGGGAATCTGAGATCTGTGTCTATGGGGATGTTAGGGGTCTCTGGACTGAGACTCTGGGATCTGTGTCTATGGGGAGGGTGGTGGAGTGTTGCTTGGGATCTCTAACCTGGGATTCTGGGATCTGTGTCTATGATGAGGGAGTATTAGGGGTCTCTGACCTGGGAATCTGGGATCTGCGTCTATGGGGGGATGTGTTAAGGGTGTCTGACCCCAGGACACTGGGATCTGTGTCTATGAGAGGGTGTCTTTAAGGGTCTCTGACCCAGGATCCTAGGATCTGTGTCTATGGGGGGATGTGTTAAGGGTCTCTGACCCGGGATTCTGGGATCTGTGTCTGTGGGGGAGTGTTAGGGGTCTCTGGCCTAGAACTCTGGCATCTATGTCTATGGGAGGAGTTGCCTAAGGGTCTCTGAATCAGGACTCTGGACTCTAAGAAATATTTGGAGGCCTCTGACCAAGGGCCCTGCTATCTGTGGCCTTGGGACAGAAGGTGGTCTGTAATCCTCTCTAGCAAGAGAGTGGCCTAGAGACTAAGGGTTCTGCAGTATTAGACCCCATATGAGAGGTCCAGGATCTGAGCCCTGAAATCTGGTGTCTATGATTGGAAAGGCTCTCTGATCTCAGGGTTTCTTAGATCAGGAGCCTGTTATCTCTGGTAGAGAGGCCTGGAGTTTGGTGAGTCTCTGTCATGTCAAGGGGTCCAAGTTCAGCAACAGTTCAACTAGGAAGTCTGTTATTTCGCGGTATCTGAAACGTTCAGGCATCGTGGTCTCTAGGGTGCTTGGTCCTGGATCTTGGGACATTGATAACCTCTTGGAAGGCTGTAATCTGAGAGTGGCTTCAAGGGAATTCTGTGACCTGAATGTATGCCTTAAGGAAGTCTATGATGTGTCTATGGGGTGGGGATGGAGGTAGGGAGGTCTGCAATCCTAAGGGTTCTGGGTCTAGGGGGTTTACTAGGCTAGGAGGGCCTCTGGGACTTGGGGGGTTTATGTGATTTGGTAGCACCTCTGATAGGGATGGGAGATATCTGTAACATATCTATGACTGTTACAAATTTCTCCTATCTGAGCCTTGTCTTACCCATCTGTAAAAGAGGGAAGAAAAGACTTACCGTCTACGCTCTTTAGGGTTGTTGGGAGGAAAGCCCCTTGTATGCCTTATAGGACTATAGAAATAGGAGCTGTTGTTGTTGAGATGTTACATCGCAATATCGGGGTTGGGAGAGCTGGGGGTATCTGACCTCACAATATATGTGTGGGTGGGGGGAGGTAACTGTGACTTCACAGTATCTCTAGGGGGCTAGAAGTAAGAGTATATATTACCTCATGGGGTCCCCGGAATTCTGGGCTATTGGGACCTCACAATGTCTCTGGTCTGGGTTTAGAGGTTTCTGGGATCTCAAAGTGCCTCCCAAGGGCCGGGGGTGTATTCGCAATGTCTCCGTGGGACTGGGGTACTTGTGATTTTACTCCCTAGATGGGCTGGGAATGTCTGTGACCTCAGTATACCTGAAGAGCTGGGATCAGAGGTGTCTCAGACCTCAAAGGGCTTCTGGGGAGGCTGGCTCTGGGGATACTTATGACCTCACAGTGTTCACTGGGGACTGGAGTATTTGTGACCTCACAGTATCTGGGGGCAGAGACTACTATAGTATTTGTGATCTCAACATCTCTGGAGGGCTGAGTGTCCAGGTACCTGGCCTCAATGCTGCTGGAATGGCCAGATCCAATGACATTTAAGCCTTCACAGTGCCCCAGGAGAGCTGGATTGGGGTTGTCTATATCTTCTGTTCTGTGTATACATATCTCTACATCTCTGTCCTCAGCTTATTTTGCCTCTGTGGCTATGTGTAACAGTATTCCATGTGTCTTTTCGTCTTTGTACACATCTCTCCCTGTCTCTGTCGCTGTTTCTCTCTGGACCCTTCTCCCTCTCTGTGTGTATCTCTCACTGTGTCTCTGTCTCTGGCCATCTATGTCTCAGCCTCTCTATGCCTTTGTGTGTTTGTCTCCCAGCTTGTTTCTGTCCCTGTCTCTTGGGGTCTTTCTCCCCGTCTGTGTGTATCTCTCTATGTGTCTCTGCCTCTGTGTCCATGCCAGGGATTCTGATTCCCCCAGACTTACATGAGATTCAAGTTCCAAGGTCTGGATCTCCATGCCAAGAAGCCCTCTGGGTGGGGGGGACCAGGCAGGCATCTGGAGGATTGGGATGGGAGAGAAGAAGGCTGAAAGCTGCATGTTGTAGAACAAAGAGGCTTGGTTTTGGAGTCCAAAGATCTCTTCTCTGTGGCATAATTGGGATTTGACTATCAGCTCTGCCATTTACTTGCTATGTGACCCTGTGCAAGGACCTTCCCCTCTCTGGGCCTCATATAAACCTGATGATCTCTAAGACCGCCTCCCCCCAAATCTTCTGATCTCATGAGGAGACACACAACTGAGTTCCCTTACAGGTGCTCCCGACACAAACTTGTCCCTTACCCACCTAGTCCCACATACCCCTGTCTCCATCCTCCCTTTCCCCATCTAAGGAAGAATGCTCCTTTCCCCAATACATGATGCAAGGGACAGGACTGGGAGCTTTTGGGGAGAGCCCCTTTTAAAAGGCAGTTTGTGGATACCAGTAGGTTTGGGGATCAGAAACCCCAGCAGGGTAGTATGGTTCTTCAGGCACAAAGAATGGGCATGGAGCAAGACAAGAGGAAAGAAGGAAGAATTCAAAGTAGATTCCAGGGGGCAACTTCTTAGACTTTTCTGAGAAGGGCAACTGGGGGAGGTTGTGAAAATAGCTTTCCTGGGCAGTAGCTGACCAGGGTATAAGATGTCAGTACCCAGCCCAGCCCAAGAGGCAGGAAGATAGCTCTGCTGACTGTGCAACAGCTTATAGTCCAACTGATGAGAACCAAATTCTCCTGGAGTATAAAGCCCTTAGACAGACAGATAGACAGACACACACAAACACAGAGACACATACATACAGCCCTCATTCTTAAACATCACAGCCTCAGACCCATGTGATGTGATATAGTCAATAGAGAATTAAACTTGGAGTTAGGAAGACCTGAGTTCAGATAATTCTGTCTTAATCATAGTGTGACCCCGGACACATCACTTAATCTCTCTGGGTCTCAGTTTCCTCATCTATAAAATGAAAAGGTTGGGATTGACGACCTCTAAAGTCCCTCCCAGCATTCATCTGTGCCTCCTATGATCTCTCGTAACAGGGAGCAATTCGGTGTCCAGATTGGCCCAAAACGTTTTTACTCGGTTGGGACAATGACTTTGGCCAGTAACTAACAAAGCAAAGGAGGCGAGAATTTTGTGTCACCTGAGTTAACCCCTTCCAACCACACTAGAGTTGGAAGGGTCAAGTTGTTGGGCTTCCCTACTGGGAATCCTACTTTTGGCGGGGGAAGTGAGACTCAGAGATAGAACAAGGTCAGATGCCCCAGTCAGGGATTGGTCAATGCCTAGAGAGAGATTGAGTCAGGGCTGCCAGAGCCCAGAGGAGAAGAGAGGTCAGTGTGGGCTAGAGCAATCAGGAAGGGCTACCTGGAGAAGGTTGGGTTTGAGCATACAGTGGGCAATAGGGTAGAAGGAGTGCTGTATTTGGAGGCTGAGGGTCTGGATTTGAGGCTTGGCTGTGCTGCTCAACTACTATGACCCTGCCCTCTCCTGGAAAATTAAGAGATTATAATCCATGCAGTAATATCAAACTCAAGTAGGAACAGGGGCCACTAATTCATTCATAAGGTTCTTTAGGACCACATATTGACTTAGTCAGTAGTGTCCATTGACTTATAGTCAATAAGTCAATTGATTTATTAAAATTAATCTTATTTCTGTTTTATTATGTTTTTATCATTTTGTTAAATGTTTCCTAATTGCATTTTACTCTGGCTCAGGCAGCACTCAGGAGTGTCATGGCCCACTGGCCATGTTTGACACCTCTGCCCTAGGTGATGTCTTGGGTCCCCCCGCCCAGCTCTGACATCTTGTGATCCTAGCACCTAGCAGTCAGTGTCCTGGGCAGACCACATGTTCCATTCTGGGCTCACCTTTTTGGAAGGAGGTTGCCAAGTTGAGGAGTGTCCAGAGGACATGGAATGACCAGGTCTGGAGACCAGGTCATGGTGTAAGTGGGTTGAAAGAACTAGGAATGTTTATTCTGGAGAAGGAAAGACTTGGGGGGAGGAGGGCAAACTTGATAGCTGGTCTTCAGGTGTTTTAAGGGAGATATTAGGCTCATTTTGTTTGACCCCAGAGGGTAGCACCAGGAGCCTTAGGTGGAAGTCACCAAGAGGCAGATTTTGACTTGATGAAGGAAAAAATTTCATGAAGAGAGTTGTCCCAAAGGCTACCTAAGGAAGCAATGAGTTCCCCATCACTAAAAGTCTCCGAGAAGAAGCTGGACGTCCATTTGTTGGGGATGTAGAAGAAAAAACTGCTACTCAGACAAAAGTTGGACAAGATACCCCTTGAAGTTCCTTCCAGCTCTGAGATTCTAGGGTTCTAGGATCCTGGAATCCTAGGTCATCATGATATAATGGGGTAGGGTGGGGGTTGGAAACCTAGTCTTGAAATCAGAAGATCTAGGTTCTTAAATCTTAAACCAATACTTACTGTTTGTGTTTTTCTGGGAAAGTCACCTTAGCACTCTGAGCCTCAGTATCCCAATTTATCAAATCGGCATAATAATACTTTACACTGCCTATCTCAAAAGTCTGTTGCATCAAGTTTCTTACTATCTCAGGAGAGAAGAGAAGGGGAGGGAGGGGAAAGAGGGGGAGAATTTAGAACTAAAAAAATTTTTTTAATGAATGTTAAAAAGTTTTAACATGGAATTGGGAAATATAATAAAATATTTTTAAAAGGCTATTGCAAAGCTCAGATTAAAGGATGTAAGTATATACAACATCAACTGTCATCATCATCATCACCATCATCATTGCTTCAGATGGACCAGGCTGGATTCTGTAACTCTGCTGTGTACCCATAATGTACCACCCTACAAGGTTTATGTCCCAGTCATGTTCATATGGCAGTAAAGTTGGTTCTTGCACCTAGCGAGGATATGCAAGAACCCAGGAGGAGTAGGGAAAAATAACAGAGGAAGGGGATTGGTTCCAAGGACTGAGCTGGAGGGGAACTCTTCCCCCCACCCCTAGTCCTGAGCAATGACAATGATAAAACAGGGATCCCAATAATGAAGTCTTACCCTCTCCCATTCTCTCCTCTCTCCCAGGACATGAGAAAACATGTCATCATGACACTACTGGACACAGAACAGTCATATGTGGAGTCCCTTCGGACACTGATGCAGGTGAGGGGCCCAGGGACAGGGCAACGGACTCTGTTGTTTATCCACTCTGTCTTAGATAAGAGTACCCACATCCCTCCTACCACCCCTATATCCTGATCTGTAAGAATATAACTAACTCTGGCTTTCCCTGACCTAAGGGGCAGGCAGGGTTAAAGGGAAAAAAATTAGAGATTGGGGTGGAAATGGGGAAGAGGGAGAGTGTTTGTGTGTCATTCCTCTGGAGAAATAGGAAAACAGAATAATACCTTTGTCCTTCTAGTGGAGAAAAGGGAATTGGGATGATTCGTGTGTACCTTTCCATTGGATAAATGGGGGGATGGAATTGTGGATGTCTTTCCACTAGTGATATAGGAAGGAGAGTCTGTGTCTTTCCCATGGAAAAATACTGAAGTGGAATGGTGTGTGTCTAGTTTCTATTGGAAAAATAGGGAAGTGAGATGGTTTTTCCAAAGGTCTAAACAGAATCACAAAGCTTCTGGATGGGAAGAGGTCTCAGTGAATAGCTAGGCCAAAGGAGGGCCGATGAGTAGGGGAGCACAGGGCAGTGGGGAAAGCATTGACTCAGGCCTCTGGACAAAGGACTTGATCTACAATTCTACCCCTGACTTGACCCTTTCTGCCTGTGTAACAGCAGGCCTCAGTTTCCTCATATATAAAATGAGAGGATTGGGCTCGATGGCCTCTGAAGTCCCTCCTAAATCAGAATCCATGACCTTGTGAACCTGTTTCCTCATTTATAAAATGGCAGCCATAATTGTTAGCTTTTCTATAGACTAGGTTGTTGTGAGGAAAGGGATTTGTAATCCTTAAAGGGCTCGAAAAAGTGTAGACTTCCAAGTGATTAATAGAATGATGGTGATTACAATGCCTGCCCTGGTTTAGTTAGAAAGTCAATAGAGCCCACAGCTCCTCAGCAGGCCACTTAACATGGTGCCTCACAGCACCCTGCCCCCACCTTCCCCTCTGCTTGTTAACTAGGAAACTGAGACCCAGTAGATTAAGCGACTTTTCCAAGAGCTTTCAGGAGTCAAAAAAAAGTTGAGAGTAGGTACTGCCAGAGGGCAAGGTCCATCTCTTTCAGTAGGCGCTTAATTAATGCTTCTCCACTGTCTTCCATTCCCATAAGAGTTGAATAATCAGATAAGAGCAGAGAGAAGCCCTACGAGTGCTTTCCTTCCACAGTAGCCTAGCATAGATGATAGGAGCCAGAAGTCCTAGTTCTACTGCTAGACACATGTGTGAGCTAAGGCTGGTCTACGCTTGGGGAAGCTAGTGACGCATTGTATAGAGTGCTAGGCCTAAGCTCAAGAAGACTCCTAATTTCAAATCCTACCTCAGACCCTTACTAGCAGTGTGACCCTGGGCAAGTCATTTAACCCTGTTTGCCTCAATTTCCTCATCTATAAAATGAGCTGGAGAAGGAAATGGAAAACCACCCAGCATCTTTGCCAAGAAAACCCCGAATGGGGTCGCGAAGAGACAGACATGACTGAACAACAGCAGCAACAGGCCCCACATTGAGTTATCAGTGGATTCTAGCCAAGAGTAATTAAATTTAGAGCAAGAAGAGTCCTGATAGATCCTCCAAATCAATGGTGTCAAGCTCAAATAGTAATGCATTCATTTTTTTCAGTCATATCCAATTCTCTGAGACCCCACTGGGGATTTTCTTGGCAAAGGTACTGGAGTGGTTTGCCATTTCCTTCTCCAGCTCATTTTATAGATAAGCAAACTAAAGCAAACAGAGTTAAATGACTTGCCCAGGGTCACCCAGCTAGTAAGTATCTAAGGCCAGATTTGAACTCAGGAAGATGATGAGTCTTCCTGACTCCAGGCCCAGTACTGTATTCCCTCCACCAGCTAAAAAGGCATATGGCCTGAGAAAACCACAAATCAACATTATCTATGTTGTATTGTATTTTTATTTATTTTGTTTAACATTTCCCAATTACATTTAATCTGGTGGGGGCCGCACTTAGTTTGGCACCTCTGATCTAGTACACCCCCATCATTTTACAAAGAAGGAAGCCAAGGCCCACGGAAGCAAGATAGTTTACAGAGCCAGCATCCTCACCTAGATTCTCTTCCTCTGAATTTGGGGACCTTTCTACAGCATCATGAACCCAGATCTCTGACTCCCACTCCAGGGCTTTTTTCTTGCCCTTTATAAGTATTTCCTAACATCAAAACTAGAGCCTAGGCCTCCTGGCTTCTATAGTGAAGCTTTCTTTTAAATCAACACATGCTTCCTGCAGCCCTCTGTGTGCAGGGCTAGGGCTGGGGCTGGGGAGGCAGGGTCATAGGCACTCACTAGAGGGGCAGAGCTGGCAGAGACCTTAGAGCTTGTGTCTCCTAACTCCATCATTTAACACTGAGGCAGGCAGAGACAGGTGCCCAGGAAGTAACTGGCAGAGCCCAATTTTGAATTCAAGTCTTTTAACTCCAAATCTAGGCCTCTTTCCACTGTGCCTCAATGCTGTCTTTGAGAACTCAGTTTGGGAGAGACAGAGGCAGAGCAGCCCAGGCCCTGCCCTCAGGGAGCCCCCAGGCTAGCCAGGGAAGAAGATACTTCCCTCTGAGGAGGTACTGTCATTGTGGGCAGCTCCCCAGGGAATACCTCTTGCAAGAGGCACAGGTTAAGCTTGAGACATCATCGCACAGTGTAAAAAGGACTACATTGAGCGGCAGAAGGCCCAAGTGCAAATCTGTGCCCTTCCGCTCACAAGCTGCGAGACCTCCACCCGGCCTCTTCCCCAACTGGGGCCTGGAAAATGAGGCGGCTGGACTTAGGGGCCTCCGAGGGCCCTCCCTAGTTTTGAGTCCAAAGGTCCTATAAACTAGTTCAGGAAAGTCTGATTGGATTTTGTGTATTCAGATGCTGGGATAGATCCATCAATCAACAAGCCTTTACAATGTGCCATGCTTAGCCCTGGAGATATAAAAGCAAGAGTGAAAGAGCTCCTGCCTTCAGGGAGTTTACTTTCTAATGGGGGAAATAACTATGCTAATGATAGCCGACACTTACATGGCCTTTAGGCAGCTAGGTGGCTCAGTGGATAGAGCACTGAGTTTAGAATCAGAGAGACTCCTCTTCCTGAATTCAAATCTGGCCTCAGACACTGGCTGTGTGACCCTGGGCAAGTCACTTAACCTTGTTTGCTTGCCTCAGTTTCCTCATCTGTAAAATGAACCGGAGAAGGAAATGGCAAAGCACTCCAATATCTGTGCCAAAAAGAGTCTGACACAACTGAAAAACAACTCAATAACGAACAACATTATAACCTTTGCACTTTAAGATTTACAAAGCCATTCTCATGCATTATCTCCTTAGATGCTAGACTCTTTTAGAAGGGATGGAAGGTAGCCTTAGAGGAAAGACAGTAGGCCCTGGGGGTGGAGAGGAGCCTGAAAAGGCCTCCTATTGAAAGTGAAGCTGGAGCTGAGTGGTGAAGGAAGCCCAGGAGTCTAGGATTCTAAGAAATCCGAGAGAGAGGGCGAAGGAGAACATTCTACATGTTCTAGGCCTCTGCGACAACATGGTGGTAGGAAATCAAACATCTTTCATGAAGCACATCGAGTAGACCAGTCTGGCTGGCCTGGAGAGTATATGAAGGAGGAAATGTGAGAAGAAGATGGGAAATGTAGGAAAAGGCCAAATTGTGCAGGGCTTTAGTTGTCAAACTGGATTTTATATTCGATCCTGGAGGTCATAGGGAGCTGCTGGAGTTTACTGAGTAATGCAGTGACATGGGCAGCCCTGTGCTTTAGGAAAATCACGTTGGCAACTGCAAAGAGGATGAATCAGAGCGGGGAGAGACTTGTGGCTGGGAGTGCAGTCAGAAAGCTAGCTAACTGTGTTTGTGTGTGCATGTGTGTGCACACACGTGTGTATGAATATGCACACACATGTGCCGGGATTTTTGCTTCATCGTGTGTTTGTCTCACTGAACTGGACCGGAGAGGCTTGGGGCTCAGGAGTGATGGCGCCCACCTACTCCCTAGCCCCAACCCCCTCCCAACCCAGCTTGGTCCCCCCAGGGTTACATGCAGCCTCTCAAGCAGCCCGAGAATGCGGTTCTATGCGACCCGTCCCTGGTGGATGAAATCTTCAACCAGATTCCAGAGCTGCTGGAGCACCATGAGCAGTTCCTGGAGCAGGTGCAGAGCCGTGTGCAAGAGTGGCACACTCGGCAGAAAGTGGGCGACCTGCTTGTGCAGTCGGTGAGCGCCACCAGCCCCCCACCCCCAGCCCTCCTGGCCCTGCCACCCCTCCCTCTGCCTCACCTCAGACTCCAGCTCCCTCCTGGGAGTTCACAGCTTGTCCTTCACACTTATGTCCATCCTACTTGGACACTGACCTTCAGGGCCGGGGATTAACCACACACACACACACACACACACACACACACACACACACACACACACACACACACATATACACACACACACTGACCTTTAGGCCCAGGCATTGACCCCACCCCCCAATCTGGACATTGACCTCCAGGCGCAGACACTGACCTCTCTACCTGGACACTGACCTCTAGGCCTGGGCATTGACTCTCCCCACACACACCTGGAGACTGACCTTCAGGCACAGACAATGACCTCCCCACCTGGATATTGACCTCCAGGCACAGACACCGACCCCTTTGCCCAATCATGGACTTAGATCCAGACTATCACACTGCTTTCTCCCCCTCCTTCACACGGCACTGCCCGAGACACCGAGCTTTCCTATCCCAGACGCTGACACCACCTAGGTACTGATACCCCAACCTAGATATTGCTCTCCAGACTCAGAGATTGACACTGACCCTGACCTGGAAACTGACCCGAATATTGCCCCTCTAATTCAACTGAGCCTATCCCAGAACCAGACACTGATGTCGCCATCTCTCCTGCCCCCAAGCCAGCCCTTAACCTTGGCCTATCTAGGGTAAGATTCAATACCACACTCCCAGGGTCTCCTGAGCCCAGAGAGCTTGGTAGAGTTCCAGGATCCTCTGTCTTGGCAGCAGATGGTCTCTCCTTACTTTCGCAGAGGTCTTTCTTTGCTGGCACCTCATCTGAACGCCATCCCTGGGAGTGAGGCTGAGCTAGGATTATTTATCCTATTTGACCCAATGTGGCACCGCAGGTCAGTGGCAGATCCAGGACCAAGAAACCAGTCTCCTCATATCCAGCCTGAGGCTGTTAACCAGCAGAGCCCTGATTCATTCATCAGACCAGATGATTCATTTAATCCCTATCCCCAAGCAGCACATAGCCTCCCTGAGAAAACCTGGCTCTTACACACACACACACACACACACACACACGCGCGCGCGCGCGCGCGCCTGCATGCTCATTAGCTTACAGCCGCACCCTGCATGGTGTGTATGGGACATCCAGAGGGCCCAACAGTAGAGTGTAGCTTTCGGCTGACCACAAGGCAACTGAGACTCAGTGTGATGTGGCTGAAAGCACTCAGGACATGAAAGCAGAAGCTCTGCCTCTGATTCTTGCTACATGTGTGACCTTGGGCTAGTCCTTTCCCTTTTCCAAGTCTCAGTTACATCCTCTATAAAAGGATCGGATTGGAGGATATCTAAGGCCCTCTCAGCTCTAAATTCTACAGTCCAATGATTATTATTATGCACTGAGGTGACGCAGGTTAGTATGGGCCTCAGATCGGGCAGGCAGAGCTCAGCGGATGGGCTGACTTGGAAAACAATCCCTAATACCACCCCCTTCCCCATGTCCACCCACCTACCTCTTCTCTATTTCAGTTCTCCAAAGACATCCTGGTGAACATCTACTCAGCCTACATTGATAACTTCCTCAATGCCAAAGATGCCGTGAGAATTGCCAAGGAGGCCCGGCCTGCCTTCCTCAAATTCCTGGAGGTACAGGGTCCAGAGGCACGCAGGGAGGATGGGGCACATAGGAATGACCCTCTAAGCTTGAGGATGGAGGAAGCCTCCATGAATAGAACATTGGGATGAGAAAGTAGAGTTTGGGGTCACAATCCACCCTCCTTATCCACCCCCAATGGGGTCATTTTGGTCACTTTAAGGGTCCCCCATCCCAATAGACTGGGGTCTCCGTAAGGACTGGGATATTGTTTTATGTAGCAATGTACATGCGGTGTGCCCTTGGTCAATGTTTGTTGTATTGATTTAGAGCTAACTTGAATTAAATTGAATTCCATGTAAGGAAAGGAACTATTTTTGTGAACTTTGAGGCTTCCAACCTAGAAGGGATTCTAGCTTGGGCTTTGTGCCTTTACTGAATTTTGTCAACCTTCAAGGCTCCAATTCCTTTCTAAGGCAAAGTTTCTAAACTACAAACTGGTTTATAAAAATATTTTGATAATCAACACAATATTAATTAATCATTAATGTTTTGATAATTAACAATATAATTGGTTTCCTTTGCCATCCTAAGAACTTTATTTTATGCATTTAAAAACATCATTCTGAGAAAGAGTCCCAAGGCTTTATAAGAAATTATAAACCCCTGTTATATAGAGGAAATCCTGAGGACCTTTGCCTTCAGGCCAAGAACTGTCACCTTTCAGTCCCCTCTAAACTTCCCTGGCCCTATTTGAAGTCTCTGCTTCCTGAACCTACCTTGCTTTTGAATCTGCTTGGCTTCCTGGGTTCAGAGTGTCCACTGCTCCCATCCCTAATCACCTTCCTGCCCCTGCCACCATCACTGGGCACCCGTGTCTGGCATCCACATCACTTGTTCCCTTCTGTTCACAACCTTTGCCATCCCATACTCCAAACCCCAAGAGTGTGTTTTCTATGACTAATAACACACCAGGAGAATGATATTAGATGTGCAGTTGTAAAGTCAAGGCCAGACACATATGGGTCCCCTTGTGACTCAGATAAAAATGGCATTTTTTTCTTCCTCAGACACCATTTCCCACTGTAGCATACCCGCCCTCATCTGGGAGTTGCCCACCTGGTTGCTGGTGCAAGCTCATTGCCCATTCTACAATACCAGGCTCCCTTTCAGCCAATCAGAAAGATTCTCAGTACCTGGCCTGGTTGTAGAGTGTTTGCCCAGATTCCTATATAAATATGCCCTCTCTTCCCCAGTCAAAAATGAAATAAGGGCATAGAAATAGGTACAGGAGTTCTGCCTCCCAAAAATGAGGCTAATTATTTCATCAGGATCCCCTTTGCTTACATTTCTTCATCTTTGGTCAGAGGGACAACAGTGTTCAGTAACCCAATAGATGAGTTTCTTAGAGAACTGGAACATTAATGGACTTTGTGTCAATTAAAATGATTGCTTTCTGTGCTTGGAGCCAGAGCTGGTCCCTGAACACCATAGAGCCCTCACGGTGTATCAGACCTTCAATTCACTTCACTTCATTTTAATTCAGCAAGCACTGATTAAGCCCCTACTCTGTGCTAGGGAATATGAAAACAAAAAAAGAGTCAGTCCCTGTTCTCAAGGAATTTACACTCTACTGAGGAGAAATAAGATGAACACAGTTAATTATAAACAAAATGCATAGAAAATGAATACGGCAAAGTAGTTCAGCCAAGTGGAAAGAACCTCTCCCCCCACACACACCTTTCTCCCTTCTTCTCTCCTTCCTCCCCCTCTTCCCGCCCCCCTCCTCCTTTCCCTTGTCCCTTCCCCCTTCCCTTGTCCCCCTTCCTCCTCTCCTCTCCCACCTCCCTTCTCCTCCCTCTCCCCTGTCCCTTCTCTTCCTCTCCTTCCCCTCTCCTCCTTCCTCTTCCTCTCCCTTTTTCCTTCCCCTCCCCTCTTCTCTCTATGCACATACACTGACTGATTAGCTTTGAAAAACACCCCCTTACTGGATGAGAGGAAGCTTCTAAGGACAGGGAGTGGGAAGATGAGTCTTCCCTTTTCTCCTCTGTTTCTGTCTTTCTCTGTCTCTCTCTCATTCTGTCTCTTTCTCTATCCCTGTCTCTACCTCTGTCTCTCTCACTCTTACATGCTTTCACACAAGCTCTGTCCCTATCTCTCTGTCTCTGTCTGTCTGTCTCTCTCCTTCATTCCTCCTCTCTCTCCATCTCTGGGTGTCTCTGTCTTTGTCCTTGTCTCTGTGTTTCTATTCCTCTGCCTATAGCTCTCTCTTCGTGGTCTCTGTTCTGTCTCTCTCTCAGGGTTGAGCCTGGGATAGGGTAGGGGGATGCTCTGCTTGGTTGAGGATGGAAGCTCCCAGGCCCCTCCATCCCACCCTCACACATACATATGTTGCAGCAAAGCATGCGGGAGAACAAGGAGAAACAGGCCCTGTCTGACCTCATGATCAAACCGGTGCAGAGGATCCCCCGTTATGAGCTGCTCGTAAAGGTGACTTGGGAGCTGGCTGGCTGGGGTAGGGTGGGCTGGAAGGAGGAAGAATCCCTGAGGAGAAACCCAACCTGTTAGGGTCCCTCAGCATGCTCTGTGCCCACCAGAAAAGGGGGCAGAGCAGAGGACTATTCCTTAGTCCATTTAGTTCTCCAAATGCCCATCTCCCCGGTTTAGGGCCACCAAATGGATTCTTAGGCCTGAATCTGAGCGAGAACTTAGAGGCTAACATTCATTTTACAGATGAAGAAACTGAGACCGTGAAAGGGAGAGGAACTTGCTAAGGGTCACGTGGGCTTGTTGTTGTTTCTGTCCTTCATTCTCAAAGAGGACCATGATATTGGGAAGGTGATGTCATGACTTGCAAGTGAATTGGATTTAAATGAGGGAGGGCTGTGCAAAGTCACCAGTCTTACTTTCACCTCCAGAGCCATCTGGCTCCAGTGGCCAGAAATAGATCAGGACAACTAGAGATGGTCCAAGATGCAGTGAGAGACCTTGGCCTTTTTAAGCTAAGGTCTTTCTCAGGTCTCAGTTTGTCTGAGGCAACACCCTTCAGTGATTTAAGGCTAAGTAAGAAATGAGTCAAAGAATGGCCTAATTTGCCTACTCAAAAGAATCAATCTGGGAGGGGAAGAGCAGAGCCAGGATTCCTAGACTATTCTGTTGGTCTACAGAGAGCTCGAGTCTTTTGACTACAATCCTCTGAGCCTCTAGAAAATGCTTATTACTTCTACCCCTCCTTCACTGGGACCCTCATGAGAAGCTGGTCTCCTTGGGAGAGTTTACAAGAAGGAGTTATTTCTGAACTGTGCTCATAGGGTTATAGGCCTTTGGAAAGAGCTTAGGAATTGAAGAGAAAATGTACTTCATTTTCTTGGAAAGATGGAATATGGGTATGGAATGTTGCAGATGCTATCAGACATGGTCACTTAATTATTTTTCTATGTTACAAGGAAAGGCACACCATGGAGGGCTGGGCGCATCCAGAAATGACAATGACGTAAGAACTGAAGACAGCAACAAGACTTTATTAAAAATTAAAAATAGAGGAAAGAAAATGAAAGCACATAGAAAAAATCTATTTGTGGTCCCCTTGGTGGTTCCCAAGTTCACTGCAATGTCTTGACCATCCCTACCAGTGTATTGCCAACCGAACTCTATCTTGGACCCCAGGAAGAACACTAAACTTGGCATCAGGAGACTAGAGTCAGACTTTCCTTGTCTGTAATGGTTCACATATCTATAGCCCTTGAAGTTTTATAACTCTATGAGGCAGGTAGTACTGGTATTATTATCCCCACTTTCCAGAGAAAGAAACTGAGACTCAGAGAGAAGTATTTTACCAGGGGCTACCTAGCCACTAAGTAGGTGGTCTAATCAAGACTAAAACCCCAGGCTCTTTCCATCGCCCCATACTACCTCTTATCTTAGTGAATACTAACTGCCCAAGGTACCGCCTACCCCAGCTCCAGCAGGTACTGAACATGTGGGTCTGTGCCTAAAAGAGAATCATAGAATCATAAGATTTAGAGCTGGGAGGGGACCGTAAAGACAACCTGATCCAATGTACTCATTTTATAGACGAGTAGACTAAGGTTGAGAGATCAAGTGACTTGCCTCAGGTCACATAGGTATAAATAGCCAGAGTGGAACAGTTATTGTCCCTAGGCCTGCGCTGAGTTGGGGAAAGTCCTTTCTTGTATCTACACTTAGTCCCTCCTGTTGCCCTGGTAATTCTGAACATGGGAAGGAGGGGCCCTTTGGAGGATGTGTCTTCTCCCCCAAGTTGAAGCCATCTGTATCTCCTGTTCCCCTACCAAGGACCTCCTGAAACACACACCCGAGGACCACCCAGACCGGCCATTCCTGATCGATGCCCATCGGAACATCAAGCAAGTGGCTGAGAAAATTAACAAGGGCATGAAGAATGCAGAAGAGGTGGAAAGGCATGCCCGAGTGCTGCTCGAGATCGAGGCCCACATCGAGGGCATGGAAGATGTATGGGGGAGCTGGGGGATGGAAGGAAGTGGGGATGAAGGCAGGCCTTGACATGCAGGGCAGGAAGAACTCTGGGAAAGGGAGCGGGCAGGCCCAGCCCTCATGTTACGCAGGAGCATGGGGATCTATTGGTATGGGCCCTGGGGGGAATGAGCCCATCCAGAAAAAAGAATGCACTAGATGAAACCCCTCACCCCAGGAAGTTCTCTCAACCTTTTATCTATTCCACAAGCATTTACTCAATACCTACCCTGAGTTAAGTACTAGAGGAATCACGAATTAAATAAAACACAATCCCTGCCCTCAGGACTCTTTCAAATTCACTAGAGGGGATAGAATATATCAATAGATTATAATATAACACATTTTATAATATAATACATATAATAATATAGTATATCATAAGATTATAATATAAACAAGATTAATTTACACAATCCAAGTCATATTATGGTACAGATCCATGACTTCTCATCTTGTGCAATCCTTGAACGAATGAGTGAATGAACAAATGAATGACAAAGTATTTATTGTTTATTATATATAAAGAGTTGTACTAAGCCCTGGGCTTACAGCTAGGTCTTGATAAGTTAAAATAATGAATCTTGGGATGTGTTTGCCTATATTTGAATTTGTACTATTCAAAGTTATAATTGGATAAAATTGGTTCCATCCTAATAGAAATATATAGTACAAATTTGAATAATGAGGCCATGGAGAAACTATTTACACTAGTCAGTACTTAGTTATACAAATAGAAAAGACAGTCCTTGTTCTCCAGGAGTTTCCATTCCTACAGGGAAGACAACATATATAGGAGGTTTTTAGCTCCAAAGAGCCCTTGGTCCTTTCCATATGCAATAGTGTGTATTCTAATACAGTAGTATATACTGGCAAAGCAGATGGTAATGCCTCATAAATGCCATTTTCAGTGACAAAATCATAGCCATTTTTGACAACACCAAGGACCTTGGTGGCCAGAACTTTCTTTCGTGTTTCACCTGTATTGATGGCTGACAGTTCTCATCTCTGAAAATTCTGCTTCTGGGGACTGTTCGCTAAAAAACAGACCACTAGGGAGGCTGCCCAAGGTGCCAGAATCTACCTTCTCAGGCTCTGACACTTCATGGGTGCCATTACTCCTCGCCCGTGACACATGGGCAGTGCAGCTCTGTTTCTGATCACATACCTCCTGGGTCCCATCTTTTATGCTGGCCCTTCTGGCATGAGGAGGGACCTGAGGGCAAATCTGGCCTTAGACATTTACTAGCTGTGTGACCCTGGGCAAGTCACTTTAACCCTGTTTGCTTTAGTTTCCTCATCTGTAAAAAAAAATGAGCTGGAGAAGGAAATGGCAAACCCCTCCAGTATCTTTGCCAAGAAAACCCCAGTGGGACACAACTGAACAACAACAAAATTCCTTCGTGCAAATTTGCATTGGAAGCACTTGGCAGCCTTCCTCATGCCCACCTCGTTTTTACCCATTGACCTCTGCAGCTCATGATGCAACAACAACATCAAAAATCATCCAAGCTAGATGGCAATAATATAATTCAATTAATGATCATCCATCCACTAGCTGCCACATATGTCTAGGGCCTGGCACGGGGTAGCACGTAATAAATCCTTGGGGATGAACTGACTGCAGAGTCCTGTGTTAGGACCAAAGGGAGATACACAGTTTAGCTAACACACAGTCCCTGCCCTCTTAGAGCTTACTGTCTAATAGGGGCAAAAACACAAACCCAGAAAACTGGAATCTTACAAGAAAAATGCACCACTCACCCAGCAGGGAGATCAGGGAAGTCTTCCTGGAAGAAGAGGCATTTGACTTGAGCTTTAAAGGGTGGATAAGAGTTCAGTGGGTGATGAAGGAGATGGAGGGCATTCTAGGCAATCTTCCAGCTTGCCTAGAGTCTGGAGAGTACCAGGATGAGATAAGCCTGGAAAGATAGGGGCAGCATCAAGGTGTGGAGAGGTTTGAAGCCCAGGAACAAAACCCTGAACTTTACTCTGGAGACAGTAGGTAGCCACAGACAGGTTTTGAGCAGAGAGGGGTAAGCGGACCTGTGCTGAAAGAATGAGAGGGCTTCCTGGAGAGTCACACTGCTTCACAGTCCTGGGATATGGAGGGTGGGATGATGGGGCCATCTAGAAACCCTACGGGCAAGGAACCCACAGCTTCTGTCCTGCCCTAGAAGCAAAAGGATGGGGAGAAGCTCCCACCTTCCTCCTTAAGGTCACCCAAGGCTGGCTGACTCTAACATTGGGTACCTCTGACCCCTGTCTCTTTCTGCCTACAGCTCCAGGCTCCACTGAGGAGGTTCCTGAGGCAGGAGATGGTAGTAGAGGTGGTAAGATCCAGCTTAACTTCCCTCCCTCAAGCTTTCCTACTTTCCATTCATCTTTCCCTATCCTACCAAGGGAAGAAGGATTAGTCCTTATCACAAACACACACACACACACACACACACACACACACACACACACACACACCCTGATCCCCAGCAGCTCCTTATTGAAGCATAGCCTATCTCCAGACATGCCATCAGTCCTGGATCCCACTGTCCCCCTCAACCTTTCCTGTTCTCCTTCCTGCCTGTCTCTGTGCCTTGGGTTCCACCATTAGAATTGGATTCCTCTGAAGACTTTGGAGTATTTAAAGTACTTATTAAAATATAAATATCCTTGGAAACGGGGATATTATCATCTATTGTTAATTCAATTCAACAAACTTTTTACTGTGCACAATGTTTTCCTGGTTTTGCTCATTTCACTTTGCATCAGTTCATGTAAGTCTTTCCAGGATTTTCTGAAGTCTACCTGTTCATCATTTCTTATTGCACAAGAGTATCCCATTACATTCATATACCACAGCTTGTTCAGCTATTCCCCAATTGATGGACATCCCCTCAATTTCCAATATTTTGCCTCCATGAAAAGGGCTGCTTATTTTTGCACATATAGGTCCTTTTCCCTTTTTTATGATGTCTGTCTGGGTCAACAGACTTTTTAAAAGTACCTTCTGCAGGCCAGTTCTTAAGCTCAATGCCTAGAGAGATATAAAGATGAAAGAATTAAATAGCCACCTGCTCTCTTAAGATCTTAGAGTATCGTTGCACATTAACAGTCATTCATTAAATGGCTAGTTTGTGCCCAGCTCTATGCTAGATACAGTGAGGGAGATAAGAGGTAAAGATGCCTGAGACTTCAGGGAACATAAGTTTTGGCAAATGCCAGAGAGCTAACTTAATCTGTGTCTCTGCACAGCCCCTTCCCTTCTCTGAGTCCAAGTTTTTCCTCTCTGTAAAATGGCTTCTTCCAACTGTGACATTGGGACAGTGAAGCAGTCTAGGAAAAGTAGGGTATTCAGGCTAGAGGAGAGAAGAAAAGAGAAGGCCAAGGAAGGGGTGAGTGTGGATGAAATAACTGCTCTATAATAGAGAAGCAATGTGGCCTAGAGGATAGAGAACTAGATCTGGAGTTAGGAAGAACTGAGTTCAAATTCTGACTTTTTAGCTGCGTGATCCTGGGCAAGTCACTTAACCTCTGTTTGCCTCAGTTTCCTTTCCTATAAAATAATGTGATAATAGTATCTCCCAGCATGGTTGTGAGGATCAAATGAGTTATTTATAAAAAGCACTTCGTAAACTTTAAAGGAATTTGGAAATGGGAGTTATTATGGTTACTAATTGCACTGATATTGTGCTTTAATGTTTGTAATATGCTCTCATTTGAGTCTCACAACAATCCTAAGAGGCAAAATAGGTGCTATGTTAGCTTTACAGATGAGGAAATTGAGTCAGAAGTTAAATGTGTTGCCCAGGGTCACATACCCAGTAAGTGGCTGAGGCTGGATTTGAACTCGGGTCTTCCTGACTCTGGGCCCAGCACTCTATCCACTGGGCCACCTAGCTGCCTCTAGTTAATTCTTAATATCTGAAGGATTCTCATGGGGCCAGAGGGAGCAGACTTGCTCTGTGTGGCCCCAAAGGGAAGAATTAGGAGTCATGTGGAGAAGTCAGATGGAGGCAGACTTGGGTTCAGTAGAAAGGAGAACCAGCTGGTTTTAAGGTCCCTTACCACTCTGAATCCTAGAACTTTCTAACAGTCAGGATTGTCCCATAATGCAGCAGAGAGGGAGGGCACTCCCTGTCACAACATTATTCAGGTGGGGGCTGGATGAAGGCCAGTCAAGGAGGCTGTAATAAAGGTGCCTAATCCGTGTTAGGGGGGAGGTACAGTTAGCTGCCCTGTGAGGTGCCTGAGAATCTACGAGGCTAATAACATAGGCATCAAATGGGCCCGAAATCTCTTTCCTATGCATTATCCACCCACAGACTTTCAGGGCCGAAAGGGCCCTTAGAGATCATCCATCCCAACTACTCCATTTTTATAGCCTAGGAATAGAGGGGGGAGGTGATGTCCAAGGTCACACAGCTGGTTAGTGATGGAGAGACCCAAAGCCAGGGCCCCTGGCTCCCAATCCAGTGTTCTTTGCTCTCCTTAATGCTGCTCCTTTGCCCTTCCCAGCCAGTGAGGAAGGGAAGGAGGCAGGGGTTATCACAGGGCAGGGTGCTGAAACCCAGAGAGGGGAAGGGGGAGATCACTTGAGATCACAGCACAAGATGGTGGCAGAGCTGAGACTAGATTCCCAATCTGTTGCCCTCTAGGCTGGGGCCCTTCCCACTGCACTGTCTGTCCTGCTTCCTCTCCCTTAGGACCCCTGCCTGAGTTCTCTCTCCCTCTTCTGCAGAAGGCAGTTGGTGGCAAGAAGGACAGATCCCTCTTCCTCTTCAGTGACCTCCTGGTCTGCACCACCCTGAAGCGGAAATCTGGTTCCCTGAGAAGAAGTTCAATGAGTCTGTGAGTGATGGGCTGATGGGGGAGCCCTGGGGCAGGGGCAGAGGCAGGGCCCCACCAGCCCAGGCCTGAGCCCTCAAACCAGGGACACCCCCTGCCCCACCCCATCTATCCCGTTCTCTCTACTCTCTTCCCCTGTGGTCTGGGATTCTAAGGGTTATTCATTCATTTCTTCAACAAATATTTACTGAATATATTAGCCCTACTTTCAAGAATACCATAACCCAAAGGTTCTTAACTATTGAGGTGCAGGAACCAAGGTGACAGATTTCAGGGAGTGTGTGAACTTGACTGAAAAAAATACATCTTTATTTTCCACTAACCTCTGACTAAAGTAGCATTTCTTTAAATTATTTTAAAACATGATTTTAAGAGGTGTCCCAAGGCTTCACCAGATAGATGCACAAAAAAGGTTCAGAACCTCTGCTCAGAGGGAAGGACAAGAACCTTTGGCCAATAATGTGGAAGAGAGGAGAGCCTTAGGCCAAGAGCTGCGAGCAAAGGGAAGAGGGAGAGACCCCTTTCACGGGAGCGGCTAGGGAATCCAGCTTCATGGAAGGGATGGCATTGAAGGCAGAGAGGGCTTCAATCTTTAGATACCTAGGGGGGAGCCCATTCCAGCACCCCATTTCTGTGGCTAAATGGGTGCCCCCTGGGGGTTCAGACTACCTTCTAGTTTCTATTTGCCTAATTCCCATGCCCTTCCCAGCTTCTGTGTCTCCTGGGGGAATAATGGAGAGTGATCTAACCCCGAGAGTCAGCATATCAGGTTTCTAGCCCCAGTTCTGCCACAAACTCTCTGTGTGATTTAGGGAAAGTCCTGGTTTCTTTCTGGGTCTCATTTTTCCCATCTGTAAAAGAAGAGATCATTTCAAAGGTCCCTTCTAGCTCTAACATACTCTGTATTCTAATGCCCTTTCCAGCTCTGCCCTTCTCTGAGTGTGGTCTGAGCTGAGGCTGGGAACTCTGTCCCTCTGGCCCCATCCCTCGCTCAGACCTTCCCTCTCTCTACAGCTATACAGCCGCCAGCGTCATTGACATAGCCAGCAAATACAAGCTACTGTGGAAACTGCCCTTGGAGGATGCAGACATCATCAAAGGTATAGCCAGGCTCCCAATGAGAGTCTGTGGATACCGTGGTCAGAGGGGGAGGCATGGCCTCCCTTCGGGAGCCCCACATGCTCCTGGGAAATGTGTAGCTACTAAAAGTACCATGTAGAGTAACCCATTCAGCAAACACTTGTACAGTGACTCTATCAGTGAAAAAAGCTGTATGCAGAGACTAGGGGAGCTACTGGCATTTGTCAGCGGAGTCGCCTGGTGACCCTTCTATCCAGAAAGCTAGAGGAACCTTTCCTACACTGAGAATGTTTGTGCTAGATGCCTTCTCGGGTCTCCTCCAGCTCCAAGATTCTAGGAGTCTGTATTTCTAGGTCTCCAATCTGAATTCTTTGTTCCTAAGATTCTACATTCTAGGTAGCGGAGTGGATAAAGTGCTAGGCGTGGAGTCAAGAAGACCTGAGTTCAAATACGACTTCTTACTTATCATCTACGTGACCCTGGCCAAGTCACTTCACCTCTCTTTGCCTCAGTTTCCTCATCTATAAAATGGAGAGGTTGTTGTGAGGCTATAATGAGATACTATGTGCAAACCTTAAAGCGCTAACATAAATGTTATTATTAATTGTATATTTGTAAATTTTGTTTCTAAACTGTCTATTTCTAAAATTTTTCATTTTAGGATTCAAATTTAAAACATCTAAGATTCTAACTTTTATACTTCTAAATAGGGGTGTGCTGGAACCAACTCCTGAATGCCTATTTGTAAATGTTCATTCAGTGAGAGCCTTTACACCTTGGGAATCGGCAAATACTACAAAAGAGGCCTTGATTTATACTTGTTACCTTCTAAGATAGGTTATATTCCTCTGAGATTCTGCCATCTAAGATTCTAAATTGAATACTTCCATGATGATAAATTGTCTATTCTAATATTCCATATTATAGGATTCATCATTCTAAGATTTTAAATTAAATCCTAAGATTCTAAATTCTATCTGTCTAAATTCTACATTCTAAGATTCAAATTTTGTTGATTATCTCCACTTAAGAGAGTAATGGAGAAAGTGTTAATAATGCAGATCAAGCTTAAAAGTACGCCTTGCACAATTCCCACCCCACCCCCAGCCTATTATTAGACATTTACCAGCACAACACTGCTTCTAAGATTCTAAGATTCAGCATTCCACGATTCTAAATTGTTTCCATGTAAGATTCTGGAATCTTCCAAATTGTATTACTTCCAAAAGAGTTCTAAGAGATCAACAAATTAAAGTTGAATATTTCTAAGATGTTTCATTCTAAGATTCTAAATCATGTAATTCTAAGGGTCTACATTTTAAGATTCTGAGTTTAATATTTCTAAGATTCTACATTCTAAGATTCTAAGTTTTATATTTCAATATTCTAAATTACACAGTTCAAAGATTCTAATTCCAGGATTTCAAACTGCATGCTTCTATCATTTTGCATTCTAAGATTCTAATCTGAATATTTTGATCCTGCATGCCAATATTTCCAATTGGATATTTCTGAGATTCTAAATTGTATATATCTCAGATTCTACATTCGAAGAAGCTAAAATTTATATTTATAAAATTCTATATTCTAAGATTCTAAGTTACATATTTATAATATTGTACATTTTAATATTCTATATTTAAGTATTCTAAAATTTACATTTCTCAGATTTTGCTTTTTAAGATTCTAATTTGAATTCTGTAATTCTACCATCTAAGATTCTAAATTGAATACTTCTAAGATTCTATATTCTAATATTGCAATTTGTTTATTTATAATAACACGCATTCCAATAGAGTAAATTGTAAGATTCTAAAGTATATATTTCCAATATTTTTCATTTTAAGATTCTAAATTGAATACTAAGATTCTGCATCCTAGGATCCTAAGTTTCTATATTTTAAGACTATAAATTATTTTTCTCACACTCTACATTGTAAGATTCTAAGTTGGTTTCTTCTAAGATTCTAAATGTTTTGCTTCTAAGATTCTTCGGTCTAAGATACTAAATTGAATACTTCTCAGATTCTAAATTGTATACCTTTTATATTCTACATTGTAATATTCTAAATTGTTTACTTCTTAGATTATGTATTCTAAGATTTTAACTTAAATGATTCTTTTTCCCAAAAAATTATTTATTTATTTTTAGTTTACAACATTCAGTTCCACAACCTTTTGAGTTCCAAATTTTCTCCCTTTCCCTCTCCTTTCTCCTCCCCAAGATGGCGTGCAATCTGATTTAGGCTCTACATATACATTCACATCAAACATATTTTCACATTAGTTATGTTGCAAAGAAAAATTATAACCAATGGAATGAACCACGAGAAAGGAGAAACAAAACAAAAAAGAGACAGAGCAAATAGTATGCTTTGATCTGCATTCAGACTCCGTAATTCTTTCTCTGGATTTAAATAATTCTAATATTCTAAATTTAATCCCTCAAAGATTCTGCATTCTAAGTTTTTAAACTGAATTTTAAACTTCTTGGATTCTACATACTAAGATTCAAAATTTTATGCTTTTAAGATTCTGCCTTCTAAAATTCTTCATCATGTCCTTCTAAATTCCTGCATTCTAATATTTTAAATTGACTAAGACAGCATTCTAAAATTCTAAATTACTTACTTCTAAGATTCTATGTTCTACAACTCTAAATTGAATCCTTCTAAGATTTTAAATTGAATACTTCAAAGTTTCTACATAATAAGAATCTAAATTATATAATTCTAAGATTCTTAATTGTATGCATCTACATTTTTCCATTCTAAGAATCAGAGGTTGGCAAACTACTGGCAGCCTATTTTTGTACAGCCAGCAAGGCAAGCTAACAATGGTTTTTATATCTCTGAATAAAGTTTTATTGTATTTTAAAATGTAAAAAGAAACATTTTTAGCTTGCTGACTGTACAAAAACAGGCAGCAGGCCAGAGTCTAACCATCCCTGCTCTAAATTGTTTACTTCTAAGGTTTTAATTTACAAGATTTTAAATTGAATGCTTCTAAAATTCTACATTCTAAGATTATAAACTGTATACTTGTTACATTCTAAGATAAGTTACACTTCACTAAGATTCTGCCTTCTAAGATTCTAAATTGAATATTTCTATGATGATAAATTGTCTATTCTGATAGTCTATATTATAAGGTTCAGCAGTCTAAGATTTTAAATTAAATCATAAGATTCTAAATTGTATCTATCTAAATTCTACATTGTAAGATACAAAATCTTATACTTCAGAGAGTCTACATTCTAATATTCTCAGTTGAATACTTCTTAGATTGTTATATACTTTTGACTTTAAATTCTAAGATTCTAATACAGCTAAATTGTTGCATTCTAGATTCCAAATTTTTTTACTTCTAAGTTCTGCAGTCTAAGATACCAAATTGAATACTTCTGATACCAAATTGTATGGTTCTAAAATTCCATATTCTATGAATCTAAATAATATAGTTTAAAGATTCTGTTTTCTAAGATTATAAATTGTATACTTCTAAATTACTGCATTTTAAGATTCCAAGTTATAGTTCCAAGGTTCTAAATTCTAAGATTCTAAATTTAATACTTCTAAGATTCTGTATTCTAAGATTTTGAACTGAATACTTCTAAGACTGTAAATTATATACTTCACTGACCCTCAATTCTAAGTTGTATGCTTCTTAGAATCTACATGCTAATATTCTAAATTTTATATTGTAAGCTTCTATATTCAAAGATTTTGCATTTTATATGTATGATTCTGCATTCTAAGAATCTTAATTGTATATTTCTAAGATTCTACATCTATGATTCTTACTTGAATACTTCTAAGATTCTATATTCTATTATTTTAAAATATATCTAAGACTACATTCTGAGATTCTAAAAATTGTATACTTCTCAGTCTTTATATTTTAATGTTCTAAGTTAAATGCTTCTCAGTATTTAACACAAAGATTCTAAATTGTATAATCTAAAATTCTACATTTGAAGATTCTAAATCGAATACTTCTAAAATTTTGCATTCTAAGATGTGTAATGCAATACTTCTAAGATTCTAAATTGTGTACTCAACCTATACTTTAAGATTTTAAATTTTATATTTCTAAGATTTTACATTCTCAGTTTCTATGTTCTAAAATTCTATATTGATTTCTAAGAATCCATATTTGAAAATTCTAAATACTTTACTTCTAAGAGGCTACCTTCTAACAATCTAAATTAAATCCTTCCAAGATTCATAATTGTATCCTTCTAAGATTCAAAATTGTGCATTCTCTATTTCTAAGTTGTTTACTTCAAAGATTCTTTATTCTACAAGTCTAAATTGAGTATTTCTAAGATAAAATACTGTGTACTTCTCAGACCCTACTTTCTAAGATTCTAATTTGTATACTTCTATGAATTTTCATGCAAATCTTTTATATTGTATAAGATTCTACATAATGAGATCATGATTTTTTCTGTGATTCTGTATTCTATGAATATTAATTATATACTTCTAAGAGTCTACAATCTAAGATTCTCATTGAAATACTTCTAAGATACTGCATTCTATGAGTCTGAATTTAATACTTTGAAGATTCTGCATTCTGAGATCCTAAGTTGTACACTTTAAGATTCTACATTTTAAGCTTCTAAATTTTAGCTTTATGATGCTGCATTTTCTGAATCTTAATTGCATATTTGTAATATTCTGCATTTTGAGATTCTAAATTGCATACTTCCATGATTCTCCACTGTAAGATTCCTAATGGTATACACTAAGACTCCACATTTTATTATTTTAAATATTATACTATTATGAGTCTGCATTATAACATTATTAATTATATACTTCCAAGTTTCTTCAGTCTAAGATTCGAAATTGAATAGTTCTAAGATTCTTCATTCTAAAATTCTAAGTTGTTTACTTCTCTACTTGCTAAGTAAGGCTACATACTGATTCTGAATTGTATACCTTAAGTTTCTACACTTCAAAATTCTAAGTTTCATAATTCTACAGTTCTGCATTTTAAGAACCTTAATTTGCACTTCTAAGATTCTGCAGCCTATTCTAAACTGTGTGCATTAAAGATTCCTCATTCTGATATTCTAAATTGCATATTCTAAGATTCTAAATTGTACATTATGAATTTTATTCTTCCATTCTAAATTGTATACTACTAAGATTCTTCTTTCTAAGATTTGTAATTGAATACTTCTAAGAAAGGTTCTGCATTCTAAGATCCTAGATTCTGTAGCCTATTATTCTAGATTGTATGTTTCTAAGATTCTGCAGTCTCAGAATTTGCATTCTAGGATTCTAATTTTAATACTTCTAAGAATCTACATTCTAACAGTCTAAATTATTTACTTTTAAGATTCTGCATTGTAACATTCAAAACTGAATCCTTCCAAACTTATGATTTAATCCTTCTAAGATTCTACATCCTAAAATTCAAAATTCTACTTACTTCTGAGATTCTAAGTTGTTTCCTTATAAGATTCTTGATTTCATACACCTAAATTTTGTACTTTTAATATTCCAAATAGTATACTTTATAGATTCTACATTTTAATTTTTGGTTATATACTTCTAAACATTTTCATTCTAAGATTCTACATCCTATTATTCAACTGCTACTTCTTAGATTCTAAATTGTCTAAGAATCTTCATTCCATGAGTCTAAATTTAGTACTTCTAAGATTTAAAATAGTTCTTCTTAGATTCTACATTCTAATTCTTGGTTGTATATTTTTAAGAGTTTTCATCCTAAGACTAAATTGAATACTTGTAAGATTCAGCATTCTAAAACTCTAAATGTAATAGTTCACAGGTTCTAAATTGTATATTTTTTAGATCCTACTTGCTAAGATTCTAAATTGTACACTTATTGTCTTCTTTCGCACTATGACTAATATGGAAACATATTTTACATGCTCACACACATATAACCTATATCAATTTCTTACTGTCTCAGGAAGGAGAGGAATGGAGAGAATTTGGAACTCAAAATTTAGAAAATGAATGTTAAAAATTGTCTCTAGTTGTAATTGGGAAAAATAAAATGTTATTTAAAAGAACTGTAATCAAAAATACATATTTCTAAGATTCTAAATTTTAAGATTCTACATTTTTGTACTTCTAAGATTCTTTGTTGCATACTCGTAAGACTCTGAATTCCAAGGTTCTAAATTGTATATCTCTATATGCTAGGATTCTAGATTTCATGTTTCTATGATTCTGCTCTCTAAGAATATTAATTGTATATTTCTAAAATTCTACTTTCTCAGATTCTGCATTCTAAGATTTGAAATTGTACAAATCTAAGATTTTTCATTCTAATAGTCTAAAGTGAATACTTTTAAGATTGTAGGTTGCATTCTTCTTAGACCCCACCTTTAAATGTTTTAAATTGACTATTTCTAAGATTCTTTATTCTCAGATTCTGCATTCTGATGTTCTAAATTCTATTAGTATCCTAATAGTACTCTAAAGAAGACTTTTAGGAATCTGTATTCTAGGATTCTAAATCGAATTCTTCTAAGATTCATAATTGAACCCTGAAATTCTACATTTTAAAATTCAAGATTCTGCATTCTCATATTCTAAATTAATTCTAAGATGATTCATTCTATGTCTTCAAGTTGAATACATCTAAGATTCTAAGTTGCATATTTCTCAGACCCTATGTTCTAAGACTCATAATTATATACTTCTAAGATTCTGCATTCTGTAATTCTTAATCAAATACTTCTCTGATTGTAAATTGCATACTTGTCTGATTCTACATTCTAAGATTCAAAATCGTATACACCTAAGATTTGGCAGTATAAAATTCTTAGTTGAACATATCTAAATTTCTGCATTATGACTCATAATTGTTTATTTCTAAGATTCTGCAATCTAAAATTCTAAGTTGAATATATCTGTGTTTCTAAATTTTACGCTTTGACATTTTACATTTTAAGATTATAAATTTTATCATTCTGCATTCTAAGAATACTAATTGTATGCTTCTAAATTTCAGTATTTTAAGATTACAAACCTAATAATTCTAAGGTTCAAAATTGTAAATGCTAAAATTTCACATTTTAACATTTTAAATTTTTTATTTCTGATTTTGCATTCTAAGAATCTTAATTCGATACTTCTAAGATTCTTAACTGAATACTTTTAAGATCATAACTTGAATATTTCTGTGATTCTACATTCTAAAATTCAAAATTATATACTTCTAAGATTTTTAATTTAAAATGCTTAGATTTCTGCTTTCTAAGATTCTGATTTACTTCTTCATTTTACAAGTCTATATTGAATGCATCTAAGATTGTGTATTCTAATGTTCTAAATTGAATACTAATATTCTAAATTGAATGCTAACATTTTAAATTGAATGTTTCTGAGTCTAAGTGCTAAAATTCTAAATGGCAGACTGATCCTACATTTTAAGATTCTAAAGTTTCTATTTCTGTTTCTACATTCTAAGACTCTTAATTTTATACTTCTTAGATTCTGCATTCTGTACATCTAAATTGAATACTTCTAAGACTGTAAATTATATACTTCTCAGATTCCACATGCTAAGATTCTAAATTATATACTCCTAAGATTCTATATTTCCAATTCTAAATTTTATTAGTCTACAATTCTGCATTCTATAAATCTTAGTTGTAAACTTCTAAGATTCTAAATTGAATACTTCTATCAATCTATATTGCATAGTCCTGATTCTACCTTCTAAAGTAAACAGTGTATCCTTAGGAGACTATATTCTAACATTATAAATTGTATCTTAAGATTCTACATTCTAAGATTCAAGATTGTATTCTAAGATTTTAAATTCTAAAATTCTAAATTGTCTTAAAACTCTACATCCTAAGATTCTATATGAATACTCTTATGACTCAGCATTCTAGGTTTCTGTTTTCTCTCGTTTCAAGGGTCTGCAATTCTAGAGAAGGCTTCCAGAAAGATGGAAGTTCTGAGCCAGGGTCACGCAGAAGGTCACAGACTAGAATGCCACAGGCTGATCTAGCTTGTTGTTCCCCCTTGGGTCTTTGCACCCCCCCCCCCAGTTTTATCCTATTACTAATCTTCCTGATATTTTCTGTCCCTCTTTCTCCCTCCCCAAGGAGCATCCCATGCCACCAACAGAGAGAGTGTCCAGAAAGCCATTAGCCACTTGGATGAGGACCTTAACACCCTGGGCCAGATCAGCAAGCTGTCTGAAAGCCTCAGCTTCCCCCATCAGGTGAGACCCTCCCTGGGTGATCCTTAGAGTTCCTTGCCCTAGCTTCTCCCCAAGTCGGATTCCTGGGCAATAAGTGGTAGAGGACACTAGGCCCCTCACACAGTCTTCCTGGTCTGAGAGTGGAGGTGCAGCCCCTTTGCCCTCAGGGAACCCTCAGAATCAGGGGGTTCCTGCCTCCATGGAGCTCCAAAATTGAGATGAAGATATGGCTCCTTAGAGAAGCCTGTGATCTGGGATGGGGGAATATGACCTCTGCCTTAAGGACCCCCCGGTCTAAAGGAGTAATGTAACGTAGCTCCTGTTTCCAGAGAGCCCCAGGTTTGAAGAGACAGAGAGTCCTCTTGTCTTTGGAGAAGCTTGGGATCTGAGGGGAGAGGCATGGACCTTTCCCCAGGGGTACCCCTGCCTTAAAGGGGTGACAGCCCTAGAGTGAGAAAGAATTAAGTAGTAAATCCTGGAGCTTAGAGAGAGGAGGATGGGCTACAGTAGACAGGCCTCTCCCACCACCTCCACCTCTACCCCCTATGAAAGGGAGCTTGATCCCAAAGAATATGGTGAAGGGGGCAGGGGGAGGGAGGAGGACAGAATAGGACAGGCATTGCTTGAAAGTGAGGTGATATGGACTTAGGGGCAGCACTGAAGCTGGCATGGGCAAGGCCTGCACCATAGCAAAGGGCAGGATCTGGTTGGGGCACCCCAGGCCAGGAGGCCTGGATTGGGAGATGAGGTCTCATGTGCTTTGCAGAGCCTGGATGACGTCATCAAGGAGCTCACAGCTGCTGCCCACCGAGACCTGGCCGAGAAGCAGGCGCTGTGCTACACACTGTCTTTTCCACCCAACAAGGTGGAACTGTCAGCCACACGGCCGGAGGGCACGGATACTTTCATCTTTGAGTTCCCCCACCCAGATGCCAGAGTTGGTTTTGAGCAGGCCTTTGATGAAGCCAAGCGGAAACTCGGTGAGGGTCCTGGCTCAGCTCTAGTCAAGCTCCAATCCAACCATAGGCACATCCTTCCACCATGATGTGGTGGAAAGAGATGCAGGCCAAGAATAAGGAGAATTGGATTGACATCCTGACTTCATCACTTATTAACTGTGTGACCTTGGGCAAGTTCCTTCCCCTCTCTGGGCCTCAGTTTACAAATTGGTATAAGGAAGGGGGTGGACTAGAGCAAGGCCTCTTCTACCTCCCCCACACTGTCCTTAGTACTTCATCCTTCCAACCTTCTGGCATCTTAAATATTTAGAGCTAAAGAGTCTCAGAGATCTAGTCCAGGATTTCAGGGGGTCCGTGAACCTTGGAACATTTATTATTTTGATAACCAACAACTGCATTTCAATATAATTGGTTTCTGTTGTAATCCTGTATAGTTTATTTTATACACTTAGTAACTAGCCAGCATTTATATAGTGCTTTAAAGGCTGCAAAGCATTTTTATGTCATTTGATGCTCATAACAACCCTACAAGGTAGGTGCTAGTATTATCCCCATTTTACAGATGAGAAAACTGAAGTAGACGGAGTCCAGGTTTACAACAGCTCTTTCTGGGGCCAAATTTGAACTCAGGTCTTCCTGGCTCTAGGCCCAGTGCACCACCTAGCTCCTTAGAAACATCATTCTGAAGTGTCCAGAGGATCATCAGACTGCCAAAGGGCTATAACACAGAAAGAGTGAAGAACCCCAGCCTAGTCTATTGCCTTCATCATCTTCAATGAGGGAGAGAGGAAACAAGTATTTATTAAGCACCTACTATGTGCCAGGCACGTGCTAAGCACTTTACAAAAATCATCTCATTTGATCACTCCACCTATGCCATGCTGCCTGCCCTGGACAACACTCATCTCTTCTCACTCCACCCTCTCTGCATTTACTCATCTATCTCCATCTCTGATTATTCATTTCAGCCTCCAGAAAAAACTGTCTGGACCCAGAATTCCTGAAAGCCATCCCCATCATGAAAACCCGAAGTGGCATGCAGGTAAGGGTAGACTGGGGCAGGGGGGCTCCTCCCAGAGGGATACAGCCCTTGCAGCATCCAAGAACTCAAATTCCCTACCTTTTCCCGCAACTTACCCTCAGGCAGGGAAGATCTCATTTCTGAGGCTCTGAACTCCCATCTTCAGGGGTCAGAGGGCCTTCTCTTCCACCCTCACCACCACCCCATGAGCTTCAGCTTCCACCATCTCTTCTTCCTCCTATCTCATAATCGAGGCATCTACCAGTTTAAGAGAGAAGTTCAGGTTCAGGAATAATAAACTAGGTTATGAGTTAATGAATAAAGTACATTTTAAAAATCTACTTCATTCAAGCATTCAATAAACATTTATGAAGTGCCTACTATGTGCCAGGCTGTGTGCTAAGTGCCAGAAATACAAAAAGAAGCAAAAAACAATCCCCACCCTTGAGGAATTCACAGTCCAATGAGGGAGGCAACAAGCAAAGAAGTACAAATAAGCAACATGCAGGAAAAATAAGAAATAATTAAAAGAGGGAAGGCACTAGAGTCAAGAGAAGTTGGGAAAGGCTTCCTATAGAAGAGGGGATTTTGGTTGGGACTTGAAGGAAGCCATATTGGAAGGCTCCCAAGTTTACTTGTATAGAGTTCTCTAACTAAAGTTCATTCATTCATTTCAAAAACATCTATTAAGCGCCTATTGTGGGTTTGGCACTGGAAATACCAAGATAAAAATGAAATAGCCCCTGCCCTCAAGAAATTTACATTCTAATGGGGAAAAATGATATGAACATGAAAAGAAAACAAAATATTTACAATGTAAATGCAAACTGATTTGGTGAGGGAGGGCAGAGCACTAGCTACTGGGGGAGTCGGGTTAGGCCTTATGTAGAAGGTGGTGCTTGAGCTTAGCCTTGAACGGACCTAGGGATTTTCCAAGGTGTAGGTGAAGAGAGAAGGCCATCCAGGAATGGAGAACTCCCTTTGCAAAGACAGAGAGATGAGAGATGGAATGACAAGTAGGCCAGTGGCTAGAATGTAAGATGGGTCAAGAGGGATAATATGAAATCTATCTGGAATACATAGGCTGGAGTCAGATTATGAAGAGCATTGAATGCCGAGATGAAGAGTTGGCATTTTATCTTGGAGGCAAGAAGAAGCCGCTAAAGCTTGGAACAGGCCCTCAGCCCCACCCTGAATCCTTGCCCCCCAGGATCCCACACTCAGGCATCCTCCCCTGTTTGGACTCCCCAAGTCAATTCTATAAAATCAGCACTTATTAAACATTTAATTGGTGCAAAGCCCTGCATTCTGTCTACAAAATACTGAGAGGCTGAAAACAGACTCTGCTCTTGAGAGCCTTGCAATCTAATGCAGCATCTGGCACAGTCATGATAGGGAAGAGAGGTGGTCAGACTTAGGAAGGTCCCTTAGTCCAGAGGGCATGTGGAATACCATGATTTAGAACCAGGAAAAAACCCCCGAAGGCCAGATATCTCAGAATTCTACTGTTACAAGTGACCGTGGAACACTGGCCTGAACAAGGATCTCCTTTGCCAGGTATCTGACAGGTGAGCATCCAGACTCACCCAAATCGATAAGTCATGGCAGAGCCAGAATTCAAATCCAGGTCACAGACCAACCTACTCAGGTGGAAGAGGGCACCCGGTCCAACGCGGATCTCTCTGACCAAGAATTCTCTCTACCATATTTCTGACAACTGGTCATCCAGCCTCTATTTGAAGCTGTCTAATGAGAGAGGTCCCTACACTCCCCACCAATCTCCTGAGACAGCCCATTCCACTCTGGGATAGCTCTAATTTTAAGGAATCTTTTCCTTATAACAAACTTAAATCTGCCTTCCTACTACTTCCACTCACCATTCCAGTTCTACCCTCTGGGGCCCAGCAGAACCAGTCTGTTACCTGTACCACAAGGAAGGCTTTCAAAGATACAGATACCCCGAGTCTTCTCCTTCTCTAGGCTAAACATTCCAAATTTCTTCACATGATCCTTATTAGGCATGGTCTCAAGGCTTATCAGCATCCTAGCCATCCTCCTCTGGACACTCATCAGCTTATCAATGGCCTTCCTAAAATGAGGTGCCTGAAACTGAACACAGTAGTATAGATATGATGTGACTAAGGCAGAGGACTGTGGTACTGACACATCCATCATTTTGGATACTGTCACATCCATTGTTCTGGATACCATTGTTCTGGATAATGCCACATCCGTTGTTCTAGATACTGTACTATTCTTAAAATGGTATATAATAGCATTAGATTTGGGGCTACCCTATCACTCTCATACTGAGCTTACTGCCCACCTAAACATATGGATCTTTTCATGCAAAGTGTTATCTAGTCATACCTTGCCCATCTTGGACTTGTAAAATTGATTCTTTGGACCCAAGCATATGCCCTTTACATTTATTCCTATTAAATTTAATCTTGATTCCTCCTAGCTTCATGTCATCTTCAAATTTGAAAAGCACAACATCTACCCATACTTATTCAAGCTCCCCAACCAATAATTGACCAAAAGGGCAGAGCCAAGCATAGATTATCCAGAGGAGGTCAACCTCCAGGATCTTGAAAGAGCTTAAGATACTACTATGTGAGGATCAGTTAAAGGAACTGGAGGTGTAACTGGGAGAAGAGAAGCCTTTGGTGGAAAACAACTTGGGGACCACTCAGTAGTCTTGGCTGGGCTTTTATATACCTGGCTGATTCAGCTGAAGCAAAGGAAAGAGGATATAGAAGGAAATGAGAGGAGACTGGAGAGAGGGAGATTGGGACCATAAAGGGCATTGAATGCCAGGTGTCCAGTATTTGAAGAGTTGGCACAAGGAACAAACTTGTTCTACTTGGGCTCAGAGAACAGAAATAGAGACAATGTGTAAAGTCGTAGAAATACAAATTTTGGTTTGATGTTAGGAACATATTCCTAAGCATAAGAGCTATCCGAAAGTGAAAGGGATATCTCAGGATGCGTAGCAAGGACCCCTCACTGGAGGCCTCCAGGCAGAGGACCATTTGACAGAGATGGTGTCAAGAGGATTCTCAGGTTGGATGACATGGATATCCGAAGTCCTTTCTTCTCCTGAGTTTCTTTGTTTCTCTGATCTCTGTCCCAGCAGACACTGACTGTCTTCTCCTTCCATCTCCTCCAGTTCTCCTGTGCCTCCCCTAGCCACAGCACCTGCGCTGAGAGTGCCCACGAGGTGTGGGTGTGCAACAGCGATGGCTATGTGGGACAGGTCTGCCTGCTGAGCTTGAGAGCCGAGCCCACTGTGGAGGCCTGCATCGCCGTCTGTTCTGCCCGTATCCTCTGCATGGGATCTGTGCCTGGCCTGCAGCCTGGTGGAGGAAGTGGAGGAGGCAACAATAGCTTCAGGTATTGGGGGCCCTTGGCCATGGGAGCATGATGAGGCCAGAGAATGGTGCACACGCAAGTCGTTCCCCACCACCTTAGTCTGGGAAACCTTCTTAGAGGCAGAATAGGGCTTAAAACCAGGGTTTGGGAATCTCTAGGAGGATTAGTATGGGAAGGTTCCCAGAGGAGGTAGGCTTGGCACAAGGGTTTTGAAGTGTCATGGACACAGGAGATACCAGATGAGTTAGTCAGAGATGAAAGGACTTGAGTTTGGAGCAAGAGTTTGTGAGTAACTGGCCAGCTTAATCTGAGTGACTTCCTAGAAGAGGAGTTAGACTTAGAGATGATAGTCTAGACAGTCTAAATTCCTGGAGGAGGCAGGTTTGGAACAAGGCTTTGAGTTGCCATGGGAACAGGAGAGCTTGGACTGTTTAGTCTGAGGCTTCCCAGTGGCAGACATGAACTTAAGAGGAAATATGCTGGTCGAATGAGTCTGAGGCAGTTTCCTGGAGGGGACGAGCTCAGAGCCAGAGTTTTGAAGGTGATGCCCATGGCCTCCAGCCCCACAAATATCCAGGCCCAGACTTATGGTTCACATTAATAAGACTATTGCTGGTAGCACCGAGACTGAGCCCTGCAGGGGCAGGGACAGGTGATATGAAGATTACTTATCAGAATCTGGAGAACCCAGAATTAGGGTGCTGGGGAAAACCTTGACCAAGGCAGAAAGGTTTCTTAGAGGAGGCAGCAGCTGCTGCTGTCATCCCTATGGTTCTGGAACCCCTAACATAAGGTTTGGGGAGGGTGTGACAGCCAGGTCTAGAACTTTGCATTGACTTTCCCTTTGTTGCAGGGATCAGCCCCCATCATTGGTAAGCCCAGCATCTCCCCCAGAGGTGGTAGCTACAGCAGCTTCCCTGGATGAAGGCAGTTCCCAGCCCTGCCTGCACATCTCCATCTCGGGCTCTTCCCCAGAGCTGCCCCCAGGGCCTGCCAACAGTACTCCGGGCCCAGAACTCATGCCCTTCGACAGTGATGATTCAGATGATGAGTCATCTCCCAGCCCCTCTGGGACACTACAGAGCCAGGCCAGCCGCTCCACCATCTCCTCCAGCTTTGGCAGTGAGTATCGGTCTAGGGAGGTTTCCTGGAGGCAGAGGTAGCCACAGCCTCCTCTCTCTTGGTGATTTGGGGGGTGGGTAAAGATTGTGGGCTGGGGATCAGAAAGTCAGGTGGTTTCCAAGCTGTGTGTCAGAGCTAATAGATTGATCAGTAAATCAGCTCAGTTACTTACCTAGTCTCCCTCCCCAGTCTCCACCTCTGAGTCCATGTGTCCCTATGATGTGTAAATGGGAAAAAAGGAGGCAGGATGGTAATCATGAAAATAACATGGAATTCGAAGGATCTGGTCCTGAGTTCTAGTCTTACACATATTCACTGTGGCAGCCCTCTCTCTGAGCCTCAGTATCCCCTCTGTAAAGTTAACAGTTTGAACTAAATGATCTCCAAGGCCCCTTCCAACTCTAATGTTCAGTGATTCTGAGACCTGGGCCCTGAACTCAGGAAGCTCACCATCTGGTTGGGGAGATGAGAGACACCCAGGGAACATTTCAAGAATGAAATAAGATTCAGATACTAAAGGTTGTAGGGGCTCCAAGAAGACTAAGAATTCCCTTTGGACTGTGTCAGTTCATTGAGGGCTTCCTGGAGGCGGCAGGGCCTTTGTCAGGCTTTGAAGGACCAGAAGATCTGAACAGGCAGAAAGGAGAAAACAGCTTGAGCAAAGTTCTATACCTTTGTCCACCAGAATTAACCTGGTTCCTAAAGGAAAGGGATTGATTCATGTAGTCTAGCTTCAGAGAAGGGGAATAAGAAGGTTCTGGTCCCACTGTCCTCTACTCTGGTCAGATCACATCTGGGACCTCTTTTAGGCGCCATGTTGTAGAAGAGACATTGACAAAGTGGAGTGCATCCAGAGGGGGGCAATCAGCATGGAGGTGGCCTGGAGAACAGACCATCTAAGGATTGGCTAAGAGAACTGGGCATGTTTAGCTTGGAGAAGGGTAGACCAGGCAAGGGTGAAGGCTGGAGGGAATGAAGGCTCTCAAGTATTGGCCAGAAAGCAAGAAGGCATATGAAGGAGGGGTTACTATTCTGTTGGACTCCAGAAAGCAAAACTAGGAGCAATGAGTGGAAGTTAGAGAAACCTATTTCAGCTCAATATAATGAGAAACTTCCTAATAAAGAGGTCTATACAAAAATGAAGTATACTGCCTCAGAGGATAGTGAGTTCTCCATCACCAGAGATCTTTAAGCAGTAGCTGGGTGACCCCTTAGCAAGGAGATGGCAGAGATGATCCTTATTAAGGTATACACTGGTTAGTTTGGATGGCTGCTGAGGTCCCTTCCAACCTTGAAATCCTGCCACCCTCTGAGTAAGGCCTGGTGAGGATGGAGAGAGAAGATGCAGCCAGATCAGAGACCCTGCTTTTCCAGGCTGACGAGGCTAGACTTCCATGACATCTGGCCCATAGTTAGGCAGTGGGGAGTCAGGACAGGTTACTGAGCCAGAGGAGGGACATGGAGATGGGAGGGCCCTTAGAGATCCAACCCCCTCATTTTATAAAGAAGGAAGCGGAGACCCAGAGAGAGAGGAAGGGATTTTCCTAAAGTCACAGTGAGTCTGGGGCAAAGTTTAGACTCAAACCCAGGTTTTCTGGCCCCTGACTCAAGGCTTTCTCTCTTGTACCCCATTTGGAAGGTGACTCCACCTCTGCATCCAGGGAGGCAGGTAGAGACTGAGGAATTGGGAGGGGAGTCAGGAAAAAGTTTGCTGTAGTGGGCAATGAATCTGCAGGGTGGATGAAAGAAGGGTGCAAGGGAGAGAGGAAGGAAGAGAAAGCTGCAAGGGATCTGGGGACCTGGGTCTCCACATTCTCTTTCCCCCTCCCCAGATGAGGAGATGCCCAGCTCCAAAGAGGCCACAGCAGAGACAACCAGCTCTGAGGAGGAGCCGGAGCCCGGCTTCCTGCCCCTGTCTGGCTCCTTTGGCCCCAGCGGGCCCCACGGTGGCAGTCCTATGGATGGACGAGCCCTTCGCCGCTCCAGCCGTGGGTCCTTTACCCGGGGCAGCCTGGAAGACCTGCTCAGCATGGACCCCGAGGCCTACCAGAGCTCCATGTGGCTGGGCACTGAAGATGGCTGGTATGGCCCCCAGGGGTGGACTATGAGGGACTGGAGGGTGGAGGGAAGGGACAGGGCAAGCAACAGCAGCGACCTCAGCATTCTAGGCCAACAGTGCAGCCAACATAGTTAGGGCTACATTGGCTTTCCCCATGCTCCACTTATGGAGATGTGAAGTCTAGATAAGACACAGTGCCCGCCCTCACGATGCTCTAAGTCTAATCGAGTCTATCTAATCAAGTCTCCCAAAACTAGAGTGCAGCACAAGTTGGTGGGGACAGAGAACAGGCAAACTTGGCTAGAGCAGGAAATGTGTGAAAGGTAATGACATAAGTCTGAAAAAGCAGAGGAGCAACAGATCATGGAGGGCTTTGTATGCTAAGCTCCCCAGAAAGTTTGAACTTGACTCAGTAAGTAATGTGGAACCACTGAAGGGTTTGAACCTAAATCAAAGTTAAAGATTGTTCTAGAAGCATGTGATGGCTGAACTGGATGAAGAAGAGAGCATGCAGGAATAACATAGCTCCCACCTCTTGGCAAAGGGCTAAGGGACTAGAGATACAGAATGAGATCTGTTGATTTGTTTTGCTAGAATACACATGGTTGTGACAAGAGTCGGCTTCTACTAGGAAAGGAGAGGGGACTGTAGCAGGCTGTTAATAGGTACTGATAGATTTACTCCCCAAAAGAGCATCACTAAAACACTTTTCTAAATGAAGCTATTATAGTAGTCCAGGCAGGTGACGATCTATACCAGAATGGTGGTGGCAGAAACTGAGAGATGGGGATGGACAATGAAGACATTGTGGGCGGGAGTCTAAGGCCTGTCAAGCACCCAACAAGCCTGGTTCTTCTGAGGGTTCTTGAGTCTCAGCATAAGGGCCTGGGGTCAGACCAAAGAAAGAACCAGCCAGGAGAGGAAGGCTGGGTCTGCCTTGGGGCCAGGTAATGGACTTGAAGCCATCAGGCAGTGGACAGGGTCAAGGGCAAAGCCAGGGAGGAATTGACGTCTGTCTCATGGCTATGGTCCCTTGCAGCATCCATGTCTATCAGTCGTCAGACAGTATCCGCAACCGCAAGAACAGCATGAAACTTCAGCATGCAGCAGCCGTCACAGCCATCATGTAAGGCCCTGTACCCTACTGGCCCTGAACCCCCAAGCCCTCTAACCTTCTTAAACACCAAACCCCTAATTCCTCCAGCCTTGCCTTAGAAAGATAGAGTCATACTGAAGAAGGAGTGCTATGCTTGGAGTCAGGAGACACCTGGGCTCACTTGAATGCAGACTAGCTATAAAACTCTAAGCAAATCACTTAATTTCTCTGAGCCTCATTTTTTCTTATCTATAAAATGGGAATAATACCTACAGTACCTGCCACAGGTGGAAAGATCAAATAAGTGATATACATAAAGCATTTTTCAAACCTTAAACTACTATATAAACAATAGCCATTATGAAGCCTGCCTGACCCAACTCTTCATTGGTTTGTCCACTGATTCCCTCTACCCACTACTCTACCGTTGACCCCCAACTCTGCAACCCTTCAACCCTACCCACTCATTAGGAGTGTTGGGGTGGGGAAAGAAAGTTGGAGAGACTGTGTCTGAGAGACAGAAGACCTGAAATCTCATCTGGGCTCTGCCCCTGTCCCACAGCGTAGCTGTGGACAAATCCCCACTTCTCTCTCGGTCTCAGTTTCCCTGTTGATAACGTGAGGCAGTTGAGTTAGGACCAAGATTCTAGGTTCTATAGTGCTCCCCAAAGTTTGTCTAGAGGTAACTGGAAAACTAATTATTTCCCTAATCTCACCCTACCCCCCCACTATCACCACTGCTTCCAGGTACCGATGGGTGTCCCTGAAGTTCTGTTTGGGGGAGGCCATGGTTGGGCTCCTAACTAACTCAAGCTAGCCACAGGGACCTCTGCCAGCCACAGGGAAAAGCTGACTCCTTCTTTTCCTGTCCCCCAATTCTCCCCGGCTAGGTACCTGGATAACCAAGTGTTTGTGTCTCTGGCGAATGGAGAACTTGTTGTTTATAACCGGGAAGCAGGTAAGGATCTTGGGAGCCAGGACTTCTCTGGGTTCAGGGCAAGTAATTGGACGCTGGGACCTATGAAGGAGACCTAGGGTCCAGCCATGTTTGTGTCACTTTGGGCTGATCTATTCTTTCTCTGAGTCTCTCCCAGCCCTGATACCTTGTGATTTCTAAACAGAGGGTACCTGGTAGAGGAGTAGGACAAGGGTACTGGGGCAATGGGAATCTAGGGAGCGCTCTGATGGAATGCCAGCCAAGCCCTCTCTTCTCCTTTCTCTCCTTGGGCAGGACATTTCTGGGACCCCCAGAACTCCAAATCTCTGGTCCTGGGGAGCCCGGGGAACCCCGTTACCAAGATGGTGTCCGTGTCAGGAAAGTTGTGGTGTGGATGCCAAAATCGAATCTTCGTCCTCAACACAGGCAGCTTGCAGCAGGAGGTACTTAGGACCAGGGGAAGGGGAGGGCCTTGTAGCAGGGAGAGGGACCGGGTTAGGGGAGGCGGAGAACCAGCCACAAGGGCCTCAAGCCCCCCATTTGGGGACCATAGGCACTGAGCAACCAGCCCTGTTGTCTTGGCAGGGGTTGATCTGGGAGAGGCAGGAGCCCTGGGCTGAATCAGGAGCGCTGCCACCAACCCATTTCTCCTCTCTAAGCCTCAGTTTCCTCATCTGTAAAATGGGGCACATAATCCTCCCTACCCTACAACATTGCTGTGAAAAAGGCACTTTATAAAACCTTCAAGTGCTGGAAAAGTGGGGGTCGTCACTGGACCTCAGTTTCTCCATACATGAATTGGGGATAGCACCACTTGGCCAGCTGACCTTCCTCCCAAGACAGCCATGCACCACGAGCTGCCTTCTAACGTTTTTTCCCTTAAACTTGCCTTGCTCGGGTTTCAGAGAGCTAGGAATGCAAACTTTGATCTAATGTCCCTTAGCTTTGATTGGGAAAATCAAGTGAGACACCAGAGGTAAATGTGTTTGAGTTCATTCATTCATTCATTCATTCACCTGAACACTTACTGTGTGCCAGGCATTCTGCTAGGACCTGAGGGCACAAATAGAACAGTCCCCACCCTTAGGGAGCCCATATTCTACTGGAGACAAAGAGAATGTACCTAGAAACACTAATATAAAATATAGACAAATTCTTGGAGCAGGAGAGCGCCAGTAACTGGAGATGTGGATAGAAGGCAGCCAACCCATGAGCTGAGCCTTGAAGAAAGCTGGGGATTCTCAGAAAGTGAAGAGAGAATGCATTCCAGGCAGGGGTACAAACCAGTGCAAAAGCATGTAGGTGGGAAATGGAATGTTATAGAGAGCTGCCAGTAGGCTAGTCTGGCTTCAAAATAGAATGTGGAATATGTGAAGAGGAGGCTTTATGATGTAAAACGAGCCTGGAAAAGTCAAAGTCATCCCTCATCTCCATCCCACCCCTTGCCACCCCAGCATACGTTTCAGGTTGGCTTGGACCCCAACCGCAATGTGGCCTGCATGGTGAACTCCAGCCTGGGTGTCTGGATTGCCCTACAGAGCACAGCCCAAGTACGACTATACCACTCAGGCACCTTCGAGCAACTGGCTGAGGTGGACATCACACCTCCTGTGCACAAGATGCTCGCTGGTAAGGCGGGTCAGGAACCCAGGGCCAGGCTGGGGGAAGGAGAGGGGGAGGCCGATGGCTTGGTGGGAGGGGAGGCCCAGGCTCCACTGGAGCCTAAAAGGGCGGTGAGTGAAAGGAGGAAAGATGAAGCGAGATGATTTAATGCTAAGGACGCTGGATCGGTGTCAGCAGAATGGGGTTCAAATGGCTGTTTACTAGCTGTGTGACCTTGGACAAATCTTCTGACTCCTCCAAGCTTTAGCTTTTCCATGGGATCTTGAGAGATCTCCAGCTTATCGAGGTGCATTGAATCCAGGCTGGTCAATGAACTTGTGGATGAAATCAACTTAGTTTTATGATTGTGGATTCAAAAAGACCAGAGTTCAAATCCAACTTCAGACAGTTACTAGCTGTGTGACCCTGGACGAGTTACTTAGCTTCTGTCTGCCTCAGTCTCCTCATCTGTAAAATGGGGATAATACTACCGCCTGCCTCCCAGGGTGGTTGTGAAGATGAAATGAAAGAATATTGGAAAAGTACTTTGCAAACCTTAAAGTGTTCTTTAAATGCTAGCTGTCATTTTTAAAATTTTTTCCCACAACACACAAACAGTACATTGATCAGTAACGAGAGGCGGGGAGGCGCTCCTCTGGTTAGGGTGGCAAGGGGTCTGATGGTCATAGTTACTGACACATTTAAACAGGAAGCCTCAGGAAGCAGAGTTGATGAAGGTCAACAGGGGCATTGGAGCTAGACTGTAAAATGCCTCCAACATTAGGCTGGGAAATTCATTCAAGTGCATGGCCACAAACTAGGTCATCAGCAAGGGCCAAGGGCCGGGGGCATCAGGAGCCGTGAGCTCGAGTCCTGATTCTGCCAGTGAGGGAACCTTGTACACGTGGCTTCCCCTGTCTGAGGTCCAGGATTATCTTCTGTACCATGCAGGGTTTGGAGCAGATGGTTCCTAAGGGCCCCTCCAGATCTGCCATTCACCTGAGGGAGCTATCCCTTGCCCCCTTCAGTTAGGCGTTTGAAGGCTGTTTTTGTAGCCTTGGAGCTGTGGGCATTTAGAAGGGTAGGGAGGCCCCACATCCCATTCATTCCCACTCTCCCCAGGCTCCGATGCCATCATTCGCCAGCACAAGGCTGCCTGTCTACGCATCACAGCCCTGCTGGCCTGTGAGGACCTGCTGTGGATCGGGACGAGTGCTGGAGTGGTGCTCACGATGCCCACCTCCCCCAATACCGTCAGCACCCCTCGAGCCCCGCTGAGTCCTGCTGGCCTGGTCCAGGGCCACACGGGTCATGTGCGCTTCCTGACCGCTATTGAGCTCCCAGACAGCTTTGACCTCCTCTGCCCTCCGCCATCCCACGACGCAAGTAAGTCAGCCAGGCTCTGGGAGGATGGTAGCCACAGCTGCCACTTTATCCTCTCGCTGGGAGGACCTCAAAGGTGAGACATAGGGAGCCTTTCAGACGCTCCACAAATCCAGGAAGTGAGTGTGTAGAGAGGGGGATGTTACCCGAGACAGGAAACAGGTCACAGGAGGCTTGAAGCCTCAGATGGAGGCTACTGCACAGCCCACATTTTCCAGGGCAGCTCTTGTTCTCATGAAAAGCCAGAATACTTCTAGCCAGGCTTTGTAGAAGGGCTACTTTGTCGAGCCGTGTGTCCTAGTTTTCATTTCTGTGTTTACTTTGTTTTCCCCTGAAAATATGATCATTGTGAGAAGTAGCTTGGCATAGTGAAAAGAAGGCTATCTGGAGTCAGGAACACATGGGTTCAAGTCTTGCCTCTGACACACACTGATCAAATCACTTAACCTCTGGGTGCTCAAGGCAACTCCTTAGGCCTGGAAATGGCAGAGAAGGTGGTGAGGCTACTCTCTCATTGGGAGTTCCCTACAATGAAATTGCAAGTCTGGCTCAAAAGGATTGATTGCTGGAATAGTCACTGGGAAATGGTCTGAGAAGGGGCAAGAGATGGTCCTGCTACCCAGGAAGTAGTTTGTGGTCGATAGGAAGAAGCCATACAAGATCAGAAGTGGGCCGTAATTTTTTATAGCTATTTCATAGCTATATATGATGAATGGATAGATGAGAGGAAGGAAGGTAGGAAGGGAAAAAAGGAGGAAGGGAGGAAGGGAGGAAGGGAAGGAGGGAGGGAAGAAGGAAGGGAGGGAGGGAAAAGGAAAGAAGGAAGGAGGGAAAGAAAGGAAGGGAGGGAGGGAAAGAAAGGAAGGTAGGGAGGGAGGAAGGAAGGAAGGAAGGAAGGAAGGAAGGAAGGAAGGAAGGAAGGAAGGAAGGAAGGAAGGAAGGAAGGAAGGAAGTGAGAAAGGAAGGAAGGAAAGAAGTAGAAAGAGCATGGTCCAGAAAAAGTTAAGAACAGGGCCAGAGGGAATAAAGGAACTAAAATGGAAAAGAAATGGCTGGTAGGGACTGAAAGTAGTTTCTGATAGGAAGTGGCCACTAGGTGGTGCCATAGTGCACAGTGCGTGGTCTACGCTATCAGGAAGCCCTGAACCCAAATCTGGCCTCACTTAGTAGCTGTGTGACTCGGGACCAATTACTTAACCTCTATTTGCTTCAGTTTCCTCATCTGTGAAATGGAGATAATAATCTCCCAAGGCTGTTGTGAGGATCAAATGAGATAATCATCGTAAAGTGCTTCCCAAGCCTTCGAGAACTATATAATTAATTGCTAGTTATGATAATTATCATCATTATTGGTGTTATTATTATAAGTGTCCATGGCTGCCACGAAGTAGCTTATGGTTATAAAGGAAATTGTTATGCATGACGGAAATATGGCTTGTGGGAGACAGGAAGTGGCGGATATGTGGCAGGCAGGAGGCCATTATACACGACAAGAACTGTGATGTAGGAAACAGGAAGCAGTTATACATTAGAAGACAGGAGAATGGTTGTAAAATGACAAGAAGTCACATACAGAATGGGAAGTGCCATGGAGGCAGGAAGTGATATGGTTTGAGGCAGAAAGTACCAAAACAACAGAACATTGGGATGGACCGCCTATTTCCCACTGACCAGATTGCCCTACTGCTCCCCCCTCCAGGTCCCGAGAAGCCAGCCCTGCTGGAACGAAGGGATTCTTCTCGACACCGAGGCTCAGCCCCAGCCCTGGTCAAGCCCAAGATGCTGGTGATCAGCGGGGGTGATGGCTATGAGGACTTCAGACTGAGCAGCAGTAGCAGTGAGACCGTGGGGCGGGATGATAGCACAAACCACCTCCTCCTGTGGAGGGTGTGACCTGGACATGATCCCGCACCCCTGCCGCCTCCCCGCTCTGCACCGGTGTGTGCGCTTGTGGGCGTTGGGCTGACTGGTGTGTGGGCGTCCTGGGCACAGGCATGTGGCCCCTCAAAGGACTGGTGTCTGAAACACACCCGGCCAGGCTGCATCCAACGTCTCCCCTCATGGCATCCCCCATCCTCTGCTCCATGTGCATCTGGGGACCACACATGTGCATGAGAACAGATCGCATATGGAGAGGCCTTGGCCTGTGGGGCAGCAGGATGCCAGCCGCTGCCAGCCCCAGCCTCCTCACCTTGCCCTCTCTCTGTGTTCCCAGGGTTGCCCTGATTCCCTCCTTGTCCAGGTAACCGAGGCCCCATCACACTCCCTTGGGGCAGGAGGAAGGCCTCATCCCAGGGCAGCCACGGGCCAGAGGGCCATGTGCAATATTGCAAGTGCTTCCTGGAGGCTGTGGGAAGAGTTGGGGAGGTAGCCCCACAGGGCAAAAAGTAAGGGTGAAAGGGTGAATGGAGCCCAGGCTGGTGGCTGGCAATCTGAGGAGGAGGCAGCCAGGCCACATGAGACGTGGAGGGCACCTCCCCATGTGTACAGTATTTATGTATATTTTCTGATGCTCATGGTACCTCCCAGAGCACTTATTTATGCCCCAGTCCAGCCTAGCAAGCAAAGGAGAAAGTGAGGGAGATAGGAAGGGCAGGATTTGGGGGCAAGAAACACAGAATTGTCCCTTCCCTAGAGGGGTATTGAGTTCATGTCTGAAACTGACCTTCCTGAAGGGAGCAGAATGTCCTTGTCCCCCCATCATCCCCATCTCCACCTCGGTCCCCAGAGAATAGTTTTGCACATTCATAGCACCTTCCTTTCCTTCTGGACCCTTTAAACCCACTCACTTCCTCCCCCATCCGTATAGGCACAGCTTCACAGACCCTGCCCAGAACATGCGGCGCACCATGCCACATCTATGACCCTCATGGCAATTCAGGGCTGGAGAAATCAATTCCACTTGTCAGCATCCCCTGCTAGAATTTGAAATAGCTCTGCATATGGAGGCAGAGAATCTAGATTCAGATTCTAACTCCGCTGTGCGACCATGAACTAGTCACCTTCCTGTCTTTGGACCTCAATCTCCTCATCTGTAAACTGAGGGGCATCGGACTAGACAATCGCTGAGGTTTCTTCTAGCTGTGGACCCTGTGCTCCAGGGATTCCACTCGCCCATTTCTGGTTCTATTCTCCTTTATCCAAGGCAGGGAAGCAGCTCTATTGTCCATTATACAGGGTTTGAGAAAGCTCCATTCTCAGTTTTCTAGACCCCTTTTCCCGTCACTGAGGGATGGGATGGGTGAGGGAGAATCAATTGAGTCTTGAGTCTCAATTCTCCAGGGGTTCCGTGTATAAATTCTCCAGGTTCTTTCTTCCACCCTGAGCCGTTTTCCTGGTCATTGGCAGCTTTTCATTAGTTTATGTTGTTTAAGGAAGACATTTGAGAGCCCTGGATGGATGAGGGAGGCAGCTAATGATGTGGTGATGAGGGTGGTGATGGTGATGATGATGATGGTGGTGATGATGATGATGATGATGATGATGATGATGAAGCCTCTGGGTTATCCAGGTCACACAGCGAGTTCCACATGGGTTATCTTTGGTTTCCCAGCCCTGGGCTAATTGACCATTGGTCAAGTTAGGCAGGAAGGGCCTGGGAACCTTCTGGTGCCTTTCCCCTCCAGGCCCATCTGAGCCCCTAGCCCCACTCCCATCATGCTTGCACACTGTGGCATCTGGTACACTGGCACATATGATGACTAGGGGACAGGGGAGAGGGACTGATGGAGTCAAGAACCAAATCTGGAAGTCCCAAGCTCCCTCTCTTCCACCCCAGATTCCAACCACTGAACCTCCTTCCCTCCTGAGTTCTCTCCATCCTCACAGACTGAGCCCTGCCAGGAAGATAACCTCCTAGTCCCTTCTACTTCCACCCCCAAAGCAGAGTGAATGTGATGGGGCCTCTTTAAGGGACAGGTGAGGGAGTGGTTTGGGGGACCCAGATGTACCCCCTGTCTAGCCCCAGCTCCCCCACCCACTCACCTTCGAGGAAAGAGCCTGACCTCCCTGCTGCCTGCATTCTCAAAGCTGTAACTCCAAAGGTTTTGCCTCACTGGGGACTCTGGCTTGTGGTGCCAGGTTTCGAGAGGGTGAAGGCTGGGGACACGGGTTCAAGGTCCTGTTTTTCTCACTACCAAATGACCATGTATTAACTCCATGGATGATGAAGTTTCAAACAAGTCAATAAACAGAAACACAGAGAAAAAAATAAACATGTCCCGGAGTGGGGGTGGGGTTGGGAGGATGACCATAGTTCATTCCTGCCACCTTGGTACAGACATAGGGCTGACAGGCCACAATGGGGCATGTGAGAGGACCACTCTGCACTTTGGTCATGCCCTCTCTGGGAGGTAATGCCTGCTTGAAGGGAGCTAGGGACTCTTAAGAAGCCCAGCTTTGTCACTTACTACCCATGTGAACTTCGTCAAGTCCTTTCTCTTCTCTGGACCTCAGCTGTCTCATCTGTAAAATGAACAGTTTGGACTAGATCAGAGGGTCTTCACCTGGGCTCTCTGAATATGTCGATAGATTTCAGGGAAACCATGAACTCATGTAGGGAAAAATGTATCTTTATTTTCACTAACCTTCAACTGAAATTTAGCATTTTCTTCAATTACAAATTTTTTTAAAAATTCTTCTGAAAAGGTTTCATCAGAGGGATCTGTGCCAAAAAAAAAAGAAAAAGGTTGGGAACCCAGACTGGATGGTCTGGGGTCTCTCCCCCGCCACCCCCTGCCATTTCTAAATCCTATGAAATAATTGGCTCAGCTTCCTTCTGGGACAGGAAAGATGCCAAACGTTTGCCAAGATGGTGGCTAGGAGCACAGAACACATTTTCCCATAGAGACAATGGTGTGCAAAGTTGGATTGTCAAATTGTCCCACAGAAGGAACATTGTACCAGGAATGCAAATTACCTACAAGTTTGTCTGCAGGTATTGTGAGGGCTGGGTGTCCCCAAGAGATGATGGCCAAAACAAGGAGAGAGTGGAAAGCCATACCATGGGAGAATGGATGGGAACGAAGGATTCAGAGGGAAGGGACAGAGATTGACTAGGCCAACCCCTTCATTTTATACATGAGGAAATTGGCCTGGAGGATTAATGTGACATCCAAGGTCACAAAAGTAGGAAGAACTAGCAATGTTAAGCCTGAAGAAGAGAAGACTTGGGAAGACACTCTACTTGTCAGATGTTTGATAATAATGTAGTTCATACTTTAGAGCTATTATCCCAACTCCCATTCTCACTAACTAATTGGGTCCCCAGAGTATGGTTATTTACATTGTCTCAGGGTTCTCAGGTTACCCAAGAGGGATGTCTTTCTAATGCTACAGCTCAAGCCCCCACCAGTGTGCTTCCCTTCTTGATTATTAGTTAATATCATTTAGTCATCCAGACTCAATTGGTTGTTAGAAAAGTAGTATAGTAAAAAATAGTAAAAAGAAAGAAAAAAGGCCCTAAAAGCCTGTGACACACTCTCCAATAAGTCCATACAAAGTCCAAGGGAATGTGAGCTCCAACTTTAAAAGCACATGTGGCAAAAGGGTAGCAGTTACTGAAAGTCCTTACGAATGTTCCCTTTAGGTATGGTATAATTTTGTTTGTTTTGTTTTGTTGCTGGACTCTTTATGGAGCCTTGAATGTTCATCCAGGCTGTCCTTGGATCCTGATGCAGACACTGCCATCAGCTGATCCAGAGACACTGTTAGAATAGTAATGGGAAGATGGAAAGGCTCAGGCCTCTTTTCCTTCCTCTTCCCCACCCCTACACCCATTGAATCCTTCACTGGAGTTTAGCTAGAACAATCTCTTGGGCCCAAACTGACTTGATATTTTATAGACATTTCTTAGGGCATAATCTGGTTTCTGCAGACAAATTTGAACATTCCTGTACCATGCCACTCCAGAATCTGAGTACTGATCAAAGACTCAGATTGATTAATTAAGACAAGTGTAAATTTATTAAGTTATAATTAATGGGTTTCAGGTGAGCGATTTGATTGATTTATTTGAGTCCCGCCCTTGTAGTAATAACTGTCTCTACCCCCCATTTCTGTGGTGCATTAAGGTTTACAAAACAATGTCCGCTTAGCATCCCTATAAAGTATAGGTAGTACAGGTATCATCCCCCATTTTATAGATCGAGAAACCATCAAGGCACAGAGTTGAAGTGACTTGTTCAGAGTCATACATCTAGGAAACAAACAAACCAAAGGATCATAGATTTAGATCTAGAGGGACCTTAGAGTTCCTCAAGTCCAACCTCATCATTTTACAAGTAAAAACATTAAGACATAAGGAGATTAAGTGATTTATCCACGGTCACAGAACTAGTAAACATCTAGGTCTTTCTGACCACAAATCCAATGGCTTATCCATGATATCATGCTCCTACACAAAAGACAGTTTGAGGAAGGGGGAGCCAATCCCCATCTAGTCCCAAGCTTCCCCATCCCCAGGCTCCCCATTTCCAATTCTTCCCCAGATTCAGAGGTAGGGGCCAAGGGATGGAGATGATATAGGCTGTGTGATGTTCTATTTTTCATACCACCAAATGACAGTGTATTAACTTCATGGAGAAGCACAAAGAGAGTGGGAAAAGCCTACCAGCAGGAAGGGGCCCAGGCACTGACCCCAGGGGACAGAACTAGAAGCAATTGGAAAGGGAGATTTCAGTTCAATTTAAGGAAAATACTTCCCAACCATTAGAGCAGCCTTCAAAGTAAAATAGGCTAGCATATGAGGTTACAATTTGTTTATCACTGTGGATCATCAAGTGGAGAATGGATGACCACTTTTCAGGTGAAGCTGTGAAGAAAACTCTTGCTCAGGTTTAGATTTTGCAAGATTTCCCTCCCATTCTTTGCAGGGTAGGGAGGAAAATAGAGACGATCAGGGCTTCCTGGAGGACATGGTGAGCTTGAAGGAAGAGGAGGCTTTCAGCATGCAGAGATGGGGAAGGAGTACATTCCAAACTTTGGGGAGAGCCTATATAAGTGCACGAGGCAGGAGAAGGTAGGACCAATAAGACCAACTACTGATCTAGTCTGGTTGGAACAAAAAGGTCCAAGCATAGTGACCTATGCCTTTAGATTTAGAGCTTCTACCTTCCACTACTTTCTAAACTTTGTCTCTCTCTAGCCTCAACTCACTTGGACCTTCCTGGCTTGTTTGGCTTCCTGGTTTCAGTCCAATTACTTCCTTCCCTAATCACCTTCTCCCTTTTCCTGGGGCTGTTTGCCATAACTGGCCTCCTTGTCCCCGCATTCATTTTAAATGCTGTGGTATTTCAAGCAACTCACTTAACCTCTCTGAGCCTCATTTTCCTCAACTGTAAAATGAGGGGAATGGCATTGGACCAAATTATCTCAAAAGTCCCTTCCAGCTCTAAATCTGATGATATGGATAGAGTGAGAGGTTGTGCCTAAATGAAGCTTTCACTCACCTCTACAGAACAACTATAAGGGCTAGATAAAATATTATCTAGATACTAACCAGCTAAAACAATATAAACATGATTAGGAAGAAATCACTTAGCACAGAGCAAATCTAAAGAAAAAAACAAGGTGGCCCTCTCTGTGTCTAGTACAGGGATGGGGAGGCCACATGTGGCTCTCTAGATCCTTAAGTATGGCCTTTTGACTGAATCTAAACTGCACAGAACAAATCCCCTTAATAAAAGGGGACTGCCCCTAGTCTAGTATTACCTTTGTCCCACCCACCATTGAGATGCCATTTTAAATTACCTCTTGGAATCACTACTAAAGAGGATTCCTTTGGACTTTGTCCTACCTCCTCCTCCAATGCTCTTAACAAATAGAAATCCATGAATTCAACTAATTTTAGTGGACCAGAGAAAAGCAGGTGACTATGGACTGGAGAAGGGCCCAACAAAACACCATTTAGTACAACAACAATAACAATAGCTGATTTTAAATGGTGCTTTAAGGTTTGTAAAGAATTATTATAGATATTTGATACTCACAAAAAAACCCATGAGGTAACTGCCATTTTTATCCCCACTTTACAGCTGTGGAAACTGATGATAAGAGAAGTTGTGACTTGCCCAGGATCACACAGCTGGTCAGCAACTAAGGCAGGATTCAATCACGGGTCTTATGACTCCATGACAAGTGCTCTGTGCTTTATGTCACCAATATGGAAGGGAAGGAAATTCCATCAGAAATGTTCATTGAAAGGCACAGTACAAATCCACCCACAGCTGCCTTTTGGAGTTGTCTTCAGTATGTCTCTAGTCCCACTGTCCCAGAATCATGTCACTACATGTCCCATTCAGGTTTCTAGGGGTACCCCTTGAAGGATTAGGATGTCTCTTGTTTAACGTCCTCAATGTTCCAGGTATGTTCCTTCTACTGTTAGCCACCATTTGGCCAATTTTACAAAGGGATATTTACTTCAAAGATATGCCTAGAACAGAAGGTCAAGCATTTTCCCCCAATATCTCAGGAGGATTACTCTCCCTTATATGGTCCCTGGGGATAGTGGGCTCAGAATTTATATAGCTTCTATGTAGCATTGGTCACACCAAGGTCAGATCTGTTGTTGCTAAAGGAGTCTTTGTCTCAGCTACCATGGGGCTAGGTCCTGAAGGAGCACTGCAGCTGGCGTCCTCAAGGAACCGTTGCTGTTCCTTGGGCTGCAAAAACCTGGCATGTAGTCAACTCCAGGACATCAGGGGACTCATCACCCTGACCTTCCAAAATCTACCAGTGCACAGTCTCTAACTTCTCCAAAGAGAACTGTGAGGCAGACAAAGAACCAAGACTGTATTCACAAGGCCACATGTTGGCTTTGGAGAGAGAGAAACCAAGGCCTCTTACGGCATTCCTTTCCTAATGAGTGAAACCTAGAGCAGAGGTCCATCCGAGAGGCAAGAGTAGTGGATAACTAATGCCTTTGAAGGATTCTCCGGGTCTAGTTTCACAGCTGTAGCCAATTAAGAAGCTGCCATTCACCAAGTGATTAGCAGATCACAAGCAATTATAGAATATCGCTGCCTGTTCCAAAGTTTCTTCAAGGCGCTTCCGTTATACATTATCGAAACCCTCTTGGAAACAGGCTCCTCAGCCTCTTCCACATGAGGACTTGTATCATACTAATGCATGCTGTGCAGGCTCATGATGGCTGTCCTCCATTACACCCAACCTTGGGGGTCTGGAAGAGAGAAAGTGAGAGGCCATGGATGGGAGGGAGGCTCAACCGTGCTGGCCTGCATCAAACTATGTAGTATGGAAGGGAAAGAACTTCCATTGAAAAGGCCAATTATAGCTGGAACATCACAGAAAAAAAAACAACTGAAAAACTGAGAAAGCAGAAGAAATGAGTACACAGTTGATAAAAAAGGTCAGGGAATGCAATGAATAATTACAAAGAAGTAAGGGAAATTAACTTGAAAATCCCTGAAGCAAAAGAAAGCATTATATAGAATAAATTCTATGAATAGCCCCAGAAAGCAATTGATCAATTAAAAGCATTTATTAAGTACCTTCCATGTACCATGAAGTGGCAATGAACAACTGCAAAAACCTTCAGAATGATTCAAAAGATCATTAAATTAAATTTTAAAATAAATGAGTTAGGATAGAAGTTAGAGCTCTCAAGAAGAAATAGAGTAATGAAACTTGGCTACACCACAATGTGAAACATGCCTGTGAGCATTTAATGGATTTCAAGTTCAACATGAATGAACAGCATTACAAGGAAGACAAACGAGCAAATACTCTTCTGGAGTGCATTATGACACATAACATCCATGCTGAGGAAAGTGAATTCTGCTGTACTGTGCTTGGTTGGGTCACACAGGGAGTCCTGGGCATCACTTTTAGGGAATGTCAGTGGGAAGCTGGAAGAAGTCTAAACGACAATGAAGAGGCTGGTGACAGGATTGGAGACAATGCCTTATGATGATCTGTTGAAAAAAAAATGGAGGGGGGCAGAGCCAAGATGGTGGCTAGAAAGCAGGGACTTGCGTGAGCTCCCTACCAAGTCCCTCCAAAAACCTATAAAATATGGCTCTGAACAAATTCTAGAACTGCAGATCCCACAAAATAGCAGAGGGAAGCAGGGCTCCAGCCCAGGACAGCCTGGATGGTCACTGGGTGAGGTCTATCGAGCACAGAGCTGGGAGCAGGAGGAGAGCGGAGTAGAGCCCAGCATGTGCAGCAGCAGGACCAACCAGACTGGGAGCCAGGCAGCGCGGGCCCTAGCGCCCTGAATCAGTGAGCTGTGGCAGTTACCAGACTTCTCAACCCATAAACACCAAAGACAACAGAGAAAGTTAGCGAGAAAAGCTGTGGGAGACAGAGTTCGAGGTTCGGCCATCGCCCCAGGGGCAGTGGGGGTGGTGCAGCTACAGAACTACAGCTGCAGTTACTTCCAGCCCCAGGCCTACCTGGTGGGAGGAATTAAGTGGCAGATCAGAGTAGGAGTGCAGAGCCTGCTGAAGATTTGAGTCAGGTCCAGATTGGTGGTTCTTGAGGAAGGAGGAGTGCTGGTATGGCAGAGCTGGCTGTATAGAAATAGCTCTGAAATCAACAGCGCATCCCCTCAGGCTTGGAACAAAGTACTCTTTGCTCTACAAGCAGTCATACCCTGCTGAAAAACTCAAGGGTCAAGCAAGTTGGCTGGGAACATGGCCAGGCAGCGAAAACGAACTCAGATTCAGTCTCAGACTTTGGAATCCTTCTTTGGTGACAAAGAAGACCAAAACATACAGCCTGAAGAAGTCAACAAAGTCAAAGAACCTACACCA
>CM053622.1:711387964-711540158 GCA_028646595.1 Phalanger gymnotis
TAATCAAAAACAAACACTTTCGAAAAGGGACAGGGTCAAGTGAGAAAATTCAATAAAGGCGGATAGGTTAGGAAGAGAGTAAAATATAGTTAATCTTTCACAACATGAGTATTGTGGATGGGTTTTACGTAATGATACCCATGTGGCCTATGTTGAATTGCTTGCCTTCTTAGGGAGGGTGGGCAGGGAGGGAAGAGGGGAGAGAATTTGGAACTCAAAGTTTTAAAAACAGATGTTCAAAAACAACAACAAAAAAAGTCTTTGCATGCAACCAGGAAATAAGATACACAGGCATTGAGGCGTAGAAATTTATCTTGCCCTACAAGAGAAGAAGGGAAAGGGGGATGGGAGGGGAGTGGGGTGACGGATGGGAGGGCTGACTGGGGAACAGGGCAACTAGAATATATGCCATCTTGAAGTGGGCGGGAGTGTGGAAATGGGGAGAAAATTTGTAATTCAAACTCTTGTGAAAATCAATGCTGAAAACTAAATATATTAAATAAATTAAATTGCATTTAAAAAAAGAAAAAAATGGAGACATTTAGCCTAGGCAAGAGGAGACGTAGAGGGGGAAGAGTCTTATTTGTAGCAATGTCATATAGAAGAAAGTTCTGCTTCACAACCAAGAGAACAACTAAGAACCATTGTTTTTAGGGGGGCAATAGCAAAGGGGTGATTCAGGCTTGAAAAAACTTTCTAACAATTAGAGCCAAAAAGAAATAAAATGGGTTGTCTTCAGAGGTAGTTGGTTCTCCCTCACTAGAATTTTACAAGCAAAGGCTTGATGACCATCTGTTGACAGCATTGTAGAGTGGATTCTTGATCCCCCAGGTATAGACCAAATGGCTGCTGAGATCTTTTCCAACCCTGAGGATCTGAATGAAATCAATATGACAGTAAAGATAGTAGAGAATTTAGAACAAACAATGGAGAAAGTCTCCAAAATCATAGATTCTCTGAAAAAGAGAGTAGCAGAAAAACACATTTTAAACCACATTTTTAGAACACAAATGTAGTTAGAAGAAAAATTAATTGAAAAAAAATTTTAAATGACAAAGTTGAAGAACATATATGATCTCTACAAGTCAAGGAACTGCGCTTGAAGATAGGATGCTATATGAAGATAAGATTGACCTATTGCTAGGCCCTCTCTGACAAAAGTGGCTCCATGTTCAACCATTGACTGAACCACCTAGCTACCAAGAAGTTCCTAAGTAACTGACAACTGGTTTGGTCTGCTATATTTAGGCAAGGAATGAAAGGTTAGCAAACTCTCTTATGAAGAGACTGTCAAAGGGTAGTAGGCCTCCCAGAAAAACACAATGAAACAAAAAGTCTAAAGACTATAATTCAAAAAAATCTTACAGGAAAATTTCCCAGATGTATTGGAAAAGCAAAATGGATATGACAGAATCTATAGACTGCTGACAAAGAGATACCTCAGATTTAATTCACTAAGAAACCTCATAATCTAACCAATGAACTCTTGTTTTAAGTAAAAAAAAATATTGTAGGTAACTAGAAGAAAGAGCATCATATAATAAGAAGAAATCCAAATTACTCAAGACTACTCCCTATTTACGAGAAATCAAAAGAAATATTAAAATATGAAATTCTGAAAAGAACCCCAAAACAATACATCCTGCAATGCATGCTTAAACACCAATGGAAAAAAAGATTGTTTTTTAAAGGAGGATTTCTTTCAAAATAAAGCAGAAGCAAACAGGGCATTTGATAAGCAAATCCAGTTTTTTAAAAAAGAAATATTAGATAAACAAGTACAGTTAACAAGAACTGGATCACACAGTATGCAGGGTGAAGAATAAGGGATAAGAAGATTGAAAAGGTGGGAGGCACCAAGTTATGGAGGTCTTTAAAGGTCAAATAGAGAAATAGTCAAATAATATTCGATCATGGAGGTGATAGGCAGACAGTGGAGTTTATGATATAGAGGAATGATAATGGTCAGATGTGCACGTTAGGAAATACAATTTGACAGTTGAGTGAAGGATAGACTAGAGTGACAGGGAGACCCATTAGAAAGCTTCTGCAGTAGTGGAGGGGTGAGGTGACGAGGTCCTGTACCAGGATGGTGGCAATGTCAAAGGAGAGAAGGGGATCATACAGGAGATATTGCAAAGGTAGACCTAACAGGATACAGAGGATAGAGTCTGTGTGTAGATGTTGGGAAGGTTCCATCAACTTGGACAGGAAAAAAATCACATCTTTATTTTCACTCATCTCGTACTAAAATTTAGCATTTCCTTCAATTATTTAAAAAGATGATTCTGAGAAGAGGGTCATAGGTTTCACCAGACTGACTCTCATATGGTCCATGACACACGAAAGGGTAAGAACCCCTGGACTAGGTGATTTCTAAATGAGCTCTGCCATTCTGGTTCTAAGGTTCCTTCCATCTGTGGCATTCTGTGTTCTAAGGTCCCTTTCAGTTAACATGTTCTGGAGTCTTCGTGCTCTACAACTTATGAGACTCCATCTCTCAACACAGAGAGGGAAGAATAGGGAAACACAGTTAAATTAAGGGATACTTTCTATTACCTTGCAATTAGAATTGTTCAGTCGTGTCTGATGCTTTGTGCCATTTGGGGTTTCTTGGCAAAGGTACTAGAGCGCTATTTCCTTCTTTACCTCATTTTGCAGATGAGGAAACTGAGGCAAACAGAGTTAAGTGACTTGCCCAGAGTCACCCAGCTAGTAAGTGTCTGAGGCCAGATTTGAACTCAGGAAGATGAGTCTTCTTGACTCCAGGCCAGGAATTCTATCCACTTCCACCACCTAACTGGCTGCAATTAGAATAATTCAACCCAATTCACAGGCCAAGCCTTGTCTTTAGAAGCATAATCTCACCATGGGCTGGTAACACAGGCACAGGGGACTCATCTGGGCTGAGGGCAAGCCCAGGAGAAATGATGTGGTGCATGACATGGTAGAGACTTTCGAATGAGAGGAGAGACAGGGAAAAAGAGGAGTGATCAGGATGGAGACAGCTGCTTCCCTGTGCTGAGATTTCATGAAGTGGAACACATGGAGGGCAGGGACCATAGAGGGTTCACTGGTACAAACGAGCAACCCCGGAGAGAGTGGAGATGGGGGATGTAGTGAGCTGAATGGGGACCACAGCAGAGGACAGTGGCAATCACTTTCCTCAGGTGCAGAGCTCAGGAGAAGGTTTGACAGGGGTGGGGGACCTGCTGCTTCAAGGCCACAAGTGGCCTTCTAGGTCCCCAGGTGTGGCCTTTTGACTGAGTCCAAGTTTTACAGAACAGATTCTTTTATTAAGGGGGTTTGTAATGCGAAGTTTGGAATCAGTCAAAGGACCTCACTTGAGGACCTAGAGAGCCACATGTGGCCTTGGGGCCGAAGGTTCCCTACCCCTGGTTTAGCACTTCAGAAGGCCAGCAGCGAGCTTGGTGGAGGGGCAGAGAGATGAGACTGATATCCTAGGAAGGATCTCAGCATCTTCAGGCTCTTCTGAAGCCTCTCCACTCATAAATGTCCCCAGTGCCCTGACTGAGCTTAACCTGAGATTCCACACAGGCCTTCATTTTAATCTCTTGAGAGTCTCCATTTCCTCCTCTCTAAAATGAGGAGACCAGATCAGATGATCTCTAAGGTCCCTCACGGGGCAGCTAGGTGGATAGGATGGTGGGCTTGGAGTCAGAAAGACTCATCTTCTTGAGTTCATATCCAGCCTCAGACACTTACTAGCTGTGTGACCCTGGGCAAGTTACTTAACCCTGTTTGCCTCAGTTTTCTCAACTGTAAAATGAGCTGGAAAAGGAAATGGCAAACCACTCCAATATCTCTGCTAAGAAAACCCCAACTGAGGTCATGGATAGTCTGACAAGACTGAAAATGACTAAACAACAAAAGGGCCCTCCCAACCCTGAACTCCTAATATCCTGCGAGTGACAATCCCTTTAGCACAAGGCTCTAAAGTGCCAATGGCTGGAGGAAAGGGGAGTGTAGAAACTGGTCCCAAAGTCGGGCACGGAGTAAACGTGGACTGATTGGTTGCTTGACTGGAAACCTAAGAGAAGCTGACTTAGGGGAACAGTTTCCTAATAGGGCTGCTCAAGCGAAATGGGCCGGTCTTGGTAGCGAGCTCCCCTTTGCTAGAGGTCTTCAGCTGGAGGCTGAACGCCCAGGTGTCAGGGTTTTATCATAGAGGGGATTCATATCAAGGAGGGACTGAACAAGCTGCTTCTGAAGTATGTCCATCACTGAGAATCTTTGATTTCAGGATCATTCTGAAAGGTCATTTCCTCCCCCACCAGTGAAAAGTGGGGTCCAATGGAAAGATTGCTGCATTTGGGGTCCCAGGATCTCTTTTAAAATCCCAGCTAACTAGTTGTGCAACCTCCAACAACTCACTTAAATTCCTGGAGTCTCAGTTTCTTGATCTGTAAAAAATGAATGGGTTTTGAGAGTAAGGGAGAGTTGGGCAACAGAAGTGGAGTAGAACATTGTGTACATTGTCAGCCACCAGCAGTTAGGTGCATTATCACAGACTATCCAAGAGAAAAGGGACCTCAGAGAGCATCTACTTGGTAACTCAACAAAAGATCCCCTCTGCAACAAGCCTGAAGAGTAGACATCCAACCTCTGTCAGATGACCTCCAGGAAGGAGGAAACCAGGACCTCCCAAGGCATCCATTTACATTTTAGATAGCTCTAATGTTTTTTTTTCCTTTGGTTTTGCTTAAACTGTTTTACTTAGTTAGGGGAAAGGCTCAATAGGTGGGTAGATGAGGAGGGAGGATATCAGGAAATTACTATTTTGTTAAAAAAAAAAAGAACCAATGAAACTTAACAACAAAAAGGAAAGGATTGGGTTACCAGCCCTGCCAGCTCTAAATTCTAAAATCTTGGAAGGAACTAAGATGAGGGATGATTATCTAGCCTTTTCCACAGAAACGCTTTGTATGAGCCTGGGTCAATCAACACATTCTTATGAAGTGCCGACTACACAGCAGGCACTGTGCTAAGTGCTGGGGGTACAAAGAAAGGCAAAAAAAACCAAACCCCAAAACAAAGAACAATCTCTGCTTCAAGGAGCACACAGTCTAATGGGAGAGACAACACACAAACAACTATATATGAATAAGCCATATAGATAAATTGAAGATAATCTTAAAGCAAAGGCATTAAGGGAGATACAGAAAGGCTTCTTGGAGAAGATGCTATTTAAGCTAGGATGCAGGAATACAGAAGGTGGAGATGAGGAGGAAGAGAATTCCAAGCACGGGGGACTTCCAGTAAAAATGCACAGAGTAGAGAGATAGTGCATCTTGTGAAGAGCTTTAAAAGGCATACAGACGGGGCAACTAGGTGGTACGGTGGATAGACTACAGGTTCTTAAGTCAGGAAGACCTGAGTTCAAATCCAGCTTCAGACATTTACTAGGAGTGTGATCCTGGACAAGTCACTCAACCCTGACAGCCTTAAAAAAACAACCCAAAAGCCACAGATAATTTTATATTTGATCACGGAGGCGACAGAAAGACAATGGAGTTCACTGAATAGAGAAGTGACTTGGTCAGATGTGTATTTTGGAAAGATCAGTTTGACACCTGAGTGGAGGATAGGGAAGAGACCTGAATTGTGGAAGCCAACCAGGAGACTACTGTAATATTCCAGGGGGATGGTGAGGAGGGCCTGCACCAGGGTGGTAGCAGTATCACATGAGAGAAAGGGGTCTATAGAAGAAATGTTTCAAAGGTAGAAATGACAGGATTTAGGAACTGACTGGGTATAGTGGTGCAAGAGCAGGAGGGAGTGTGACATCTAGGTGCCAGGTCTGAGGGGACCTGGGAGGATGGAGGTGCCTTTAGCAGTAATAGGGGAGTTAGAAGGAGGGGAAGGAGGGTGGAGATGAGTTCAGTTTAGGACCTGTTTGTTGAGAGGAATCTGTCTACTGGACATCTGGTTTGAAATGTCCAACAGGAAGCTGAAGATGTCAGACTAGAGGTCAGAAAAGAGGTCAGGGCTAGACTAACAGATGTGAGAATCATCTGTATAGAGATGTTAACTGAATCCAAGGGAGCTGATGAGATCTCTAAGTGAATTCGTATGCACAGGTTCCCAAAGTGATAACACCCCCTGAGGGTCACTGGACTGATCCAGGGGGGGCAACAGTAGCCTCAGATGCAATTGCGGGGCATTGAATAAAAATAACAGGGCAGTGGAAGCATAAGAAAAGAAGAAAGAAGATGAAAATTTTGAAAAACCATTCATACATGTTTCATTTATTTTATAACAGAGTTATAGTTGTACATTATTTTCCAAATAAACACACAAAATGCAAATTACAACTCATCAGTGGTCAAGTCCACTGATGGGCCTTAACAAGCAAGTTGTTGGCAGGTGAGCATGTTGCACATTGTTGGGAAGTCCAGCATGCATCCTCAAAAATATGTGCATGTAATGACTTGTTTACAGTACCATACTATACAGCCAGCCAGCACAACCTGTGGCCAAGGCCCATAGGCACACAAAAGGATTTCAGTTGGCTGCCCAAAAACACAGGCCCCTCAAAATCCTTTGGTGGGCTGCAGTTGTGCAGGCCTGCTATACAGTTACATAATGCAATATCGTGTTATTGAAATGTCAATGCAGGAAAAACCACACAAATTTACAATAAATTATTAAATTTGAGATGTATAATTTTAACATATATATATCTTATATTTTTTTTGAAATAACACAAATTTCAAAAAAAATCATTAATGGGTTAAAGAAAGTAGATTTCCAGAGGGGCATTAATTTTTTTCTGAAAAGGAGCCAGTAAGCAAAATAAGTTTGGGAACCTCTATGAAAAATTAGAGAAGGAGTACCCAGGGTTAGGGGGTATGACCTGGATGAAAATCCTGAAAAGCAAATGGGGAAGAGCAGGAAGGGGTGGGGTGAAGCCAAGATGGCAGAATACAGGCAGCAACCCAGCTGAACTCTCCCAACATTTCCCTCTAAACAACTTTAAAATAACTCCTCAAATAAAGTTTTGGAGAGGCAAAGTCAACGAAAGGTCAGATTGAGACATTTTTCCAGCCAAAGACAACTTAGGGGGCATGCAGGGACACCCCAGTAGGCCCCTGTCCCCTCTCCTTCTGCTGGAACTCCCCTTCTCTGGGGTCCCCACTCCCCAGTGGGGCCTGGGCCTCCAGAGCAGTGCAGCCATGGTGCTGTCAGGAGGGGGCCCAGCTGACAGCCCTGTCCTGGACTAGCCTTCCCTGCTTCTGCACTCCTCTCCAGGCCTCTCCACACAGATCTCAACACTAAACTCCCACAATGTCTCTGAGGCCAAGAATAGTAGATTTTGATGCAATATGGAACAAACTCTTAAAGACAATCATGTTGGATTATGCTGAAAGAGCATCTTAGAATGATTGCTTTTCAGACATTTATGCTTTATATGTGCCTTATCCTGAACCTCCTGGTGAAAGACTTAACATAGAGACTACAATTTTTTTTTTTTGGAAAATCATGTATGCCATTTGCACAAGAGAGTTCTGGAGTTTGAAGAATAAATATTGGTTATGTATCATAGGTATTGGGAAGAATATAGCAAGAGGACAGACTATATGGACTGTCTATACAAGCATCTCAACACACAATTTATTAAGAAGAATAAATGGATGGAATCTGACCTTCAGTATGGTTATGGCAGTGTAAATATGAATGAACCACTTATGGAAATAGAAAAGCTTAGCATTGGATACGTGGAGAAAATTGATGATTGAGCCACTTCAGGCAATCCTCATACAAATGCTCCTTCAAGAAATAAAAAATGAGCACTGTGGGGAAGAAACAAATCAAAAAGTAATCCATGGGGTTGGTTATTAACTCCTTTGTTCATGTTGAGCAATAGAAGAAAAAATTCCCCTTAAAGTTTTATCAGGAAATTCTTGAGTTGTCTTTTCTGACTGAAACAGGGGAGTATTATAAACAAGAAACTTCAAATCTGTTACAAGAATTGAGCTGTTCACAATATAGGGAAAAAGTTCTAGGTAGATTAAAAGATGAAAAAAATGTGATGTAGAAAATATTTACATCCAAGTTCACACAGTAAAGTGATTCATGAATGTGAGTAGCAAATGGTAGCAGACCATTTATAGTTCCTACAAGCAGAATGTCACAATATTATCCAATGAGAGAAAAGAAGGGGCATAGCAAATATGTACACCTTGTTTCATGCTGTGTCAAGTAGTTTACTTCATATGGTTCAAGAACTGCAGAACCATACTCACAATGAGGGTCTTAGAGCAACGGGTAATCTTTCTCAGAAAAAATATGCCAACTCAATTTGTGGATTCAGTTTCACAGGTACATGCTAAATTTGCCCAACTTATCAACACTTTTTTGAATGGTGATCAATGCTTCATGAGCGCCCTAGATAAGGCTCTGACGTGCAGAGTAAACTATAAAGAACCCAAAGCTATTTGCAAAGCATCTGAGCTACTTACCAAGTACTGTGACAACTTGCTAAAAAATATCCACAAAAGGAATGACTGAAAATGAAGTGGAAGACAAGGCTACCAGCTTCATTACTGTTTTCAAATATATTGATGATAAAGATGTTTTTCCAAAGTTTTATGCCAGAATATTAGCCAAACGTTTAATTCATGGCCTGTGTACATCTATGGATTCTGAAGAAGCCTTGATCAACAAATTAAAGCAAGCCCGTGGATTTGAGTTTACAAGCAAACTCCACTGACTGTATAGAGACATGAACATCAGTGCTGATCTCAACAACAAATTCAGGACACCGTAATTGATTTGGGAATTTGTTTTCAAATATATCTCTTACAAGCTACTCAGGCTTCTTCCTCTACATTTGCCACCTCTCAGGAACGGGAAAAAAAGTGTACAGATGTTTGAATTATTTTACGGTCAGCATTTCAGGGAAGGGAAGCTTACATGGTTATATTATTTTCGTGCAGGTGAAGTTAGAATGAATTATTTGTCCAAACTGCTTGGGCACAGTGACAACATGCCACATGGCAGTACGCCTTGCTTTTTTAGTTTTTAAAATTTTTAATTGACAAATTTCTTTTTAGTTTTCAACATTCACTTTTTTGATACTGAATTGTAAATTTTACCCTCTCTCTCCTCTACTGCTCCCCCCTCCCCAAGACAACTTGCTTTTCACAATAATGGAGCCACCATTTTCAAAGAGCTCCATGACATCACGTAGATGAATGAAAAGGAATTGGCAAAAACTATCAAATCATTACATGATTTGAAAATGATTAACCATGATTCAGAAAAGGAAGACATAGATGCAGACTCTACTTTTTCATTAAATATGAACTTCGGCATAAAAGAATAAAATTTAAAATTACCACATCGATGCAAAAAGACCTACCACAGGGGATGGAGCAGACCTGTAGTGCCGCAGATAAAGGCAGGAAAATGTACCTCCACGCTGCTATAGTCTGTGTCACAAAAGCTCAAAAAGTGTTTGGGCATGATGCTTTTATTCAGGAGGTCATCAGTCAGTCAAGAGCTTGGTTTAACCCAAGCATTAGCATGATTAAGAAGTTCATTGGCATTCTGATAGACAAAGAGTGTGTTGCAAGAAGCCGAGCATCGGCAGATGAATACAGATATGTGGCGTAATGATGCCAGCCACCCTGCAAGTGAGCTCAAAGAAGATCCTAACTGTCACTATTTGGTGTGTTCCTGTGGAAAGAAGTAGGCTCGTGCCTCCATAGTTGGCCCCTTGGCAGCCCCTGTTTCTCTGCTGTTTTCAACATCACCAGTACTACATCATGAGCTGAGTATCAATGAAAATGCCTATAGATATTTCAAGCTCATGTTATTATGATATTTCTTAAAACTTTACTAAATGAATGAGTAAAGTATTGCTGAAAGGTGGAAATTTGGTTAGGCAGCATGCTATTTTTTTTCTCCCTCACGTCTGCAGTTGCTGTGTTAGGTTTGTTTTTTTTTTTAATGCATCTTAAAGGACGTAAAGCAAACACCTAGATAATGTAATATAACAGATAATTGCATCTAGGTTAAAATAAACTGTAATCAGGGCCCCTGCTCCTTTGTGACCGACCACAAGCATTCTTCTTAGACCTCTTACCCAGAACTGCGTATGAGCAATACAGTTGCCAATGAGTGCTAGCTGCTCCCAGCGCCAGCAAAGGGTCCCTTGTCATTTATTTCTGACTGGTTGTCTGACCCTCTTACTGTCTCTGGGTTGAGAGCTGCTGAAGCTGCTGTTGTCACTGCCACTGCCACTGTTGCTGACACCTCTAAGGCCCGCTGCTGCTGCTTCTAGTGATGCTGTTGTCAGGTTCCCTCACAGTCCCATTCCGGAGAAGCTTTACTGCTTGTAGCTGCGGGGGAGCAGGGGTCCTTCTTAGATAGAGACCAGAGCACAGAACACAGGAACAGTGACCATACTTTTCCTCACATCACACCACCTTAGAAGCACCTGCAGACCCCCAGGACTAGCTCGGAAAACAGTGGCACAGAAAAGCCTGAAGCTTGAGACAGTGCTTTCTCACCCCAGGGTACTCGAGTAAAGCCCAACTTTAATGTCAAGTTCAAAGTCAAGAAATAGGCTAGAAAAACGAGAAAACAACAACAAAAAGACTTGATCATAAAAAACTACTACTGTGGCAGGGAAGACCAAGACATAAGCTCAGAAGAAGACAACAATGTGAAAACAGCTACAAACAGTAAACCTTACAGGGAAAAGTGCTGGTTGAACCCAGGCCCAACAAGGATTCTTGGAAGCATTAAAGAAAAAGGTAAGAGTGGTAGAGGAAAAATTTGGCAAAGAAATGAGAGTGATGCAAGAAAATTATGAAAATAGAATTAACAACTTGGTAAAAGAGGCACAAAGAAAAATACTGAAGAAATAACATCTTAAAAAACAGAATCGACTTAATGGCAAAAAGGCACAAAAATTCACCTAAAAAAAGAAGTCCTTAAAAAGCAGAATTGGCCAAATAGGAAAAGATGTACAAAATCTCACAGAAGAAAAGAACTCCTTAAAAATTAGAACTGGGCAAATGGAAGCTAATGGCTTCATGAGACATCAAGAAACAATAAAACAAAGTCAAAAGAATTTAAAAGAATAGAAGAAAATGTGAAATATCTCTTTGGAAAAACAAATGACCTAGAAAGTAGATCAAGGAGAGAGAATTTAACAATTATTAGACTACCTGAAAGCCATAATCAAAAAAAGAGCCCTAAACATCATATTTCAAGAAATTTTAAAGGATAACTGCCCTGGATCCACAGGGTAAAAATAGAAACTAAAAGAATCCATGGGTCGCTTCCTGAAAGAGATCCCAAAATGAAAACTCCCAGGAATATTACAGCCAAATTCCAGAGCTTCCAGGTCAAGGAAAAAATGTTTCAAGCAGCCAGAAAGAAACAATTGAAATATCATGGAGCCATAATCAGGATCACACAAGACTTAGCATCTTCCACATTAAAGGGGCAAAGGGCTTGGGATGTTCCGGAAGACAAAGGAGCTAGGATTACAACCAAGAATAACCTACCCAGCAAAATTGAATACTATCTTTCAGGGGAAAGGGATATTTAATGAAATAGAGAACTTTTAAGCATTTCTTATGAAAAAAACAGAGCTGAATAGAAAATCTGACATTCCAACACAAGGCTCAAGAGGAGCATAAAAAGGTAAACATGAAAGAGTAATCATAAGAGACTCAATAAAGTTAAATTGTTTATAATCCTTTATGGAAGATGATGCATCTAAGTCCTAAGAACCTTATCATTATTGGAGCAGTTAGGAAAAGTCTACATAGACAGAGGGCATGCGTATTACATTGGAATGATCTCAAAAAAAATGAAGGGATGTAAAAGACTTAGTTATTCTGATCAATATGCTGATCCAAGACATTTCCAAATGACTCATGATGAAAAAAATGCTATCTCCCTCTAGAGAGAGAACTGATAAACTCAGAATGTAAATTGAAGTATTATTTTCTCTTTTTTTGCTTTTTTTGGTGATATGGCTAGTACGGAAATATTTTGTATGATTTCACATGTATAAATTAATTGATATCACTTTGTTTGCCTGCTCAATGGGTGGGGGAAGGGCCGGAGGGAGGGAAGGAGAGAATTTGGAACTCAAAATTTTAAAAAGAAAAGAATGCTTAAAAAAATACATTAAAAAAAGCAAAGAATGAAAAAAGAAAAAAAGAAAGAGAAGGAAGGCCCCTGGCAGCTATGCATAGGAGAATCAATCTAAAATTAAATGTCTCCAGAGGTAGCCCCAGCCCAGTGCCCCAACCTCCCTCATCCCCCCAAGCCTGTCCTCCACTTGTAACTCTTCCCAATCCAGCATTGCCCAGCACTCTCAAAGCGGAAAAAAATAGTGAAAATAATCTTTAGATGACCCCTTGAGCCTAGGGTTCAATGCCAATCTACTTCCATTTTAGCAAGCATTCATTAAACACCTACTAGGTTCCAGGCACTGGGGTAAATGCTGGGGATCCAAAGACAATACAAAAGCAGGCTTTGCCCTCAAAGAACTTACATTCTACTCGGCAGGAAATGACATGTAAAAGCTTTCTGTAGGAAATGGCATGTGAATTGGTCCTTGGGTTCATAGAGCTGGAAAATGTCAGAGCTAGAAAGGAACCTAGAATATAGAATGTCATAGCTGAAATGGAACTTAGAACACAGAACATAAAATGTCAGAACTATCTACTATCTAGTCCCATTGTGCCAAGCACTGTGCTAAGTACTTAATAAATATTCTCTTATTTGACATAAGAGGAAATTGAGGCCCAGAATCATGTGACCTGGAACCAAAAAGGCCAATAAATGCCAGCAAAGAAGGAGACATTTGTTGCCAGTGTTTCTGGTGATCAACAGGCCCAAGTGAGTTGTTCTGATTTTTGAATTGATGGGAATTGTCTCATTGACTGGCTGGTATCTATTTGTCCCTCTGCAAAGGGTGTTGGTGAGCTAAGTGGTGAGGTGAGGAAGAGGAAATATACAATGGAATAACTGATTCCCTCAAAAAGGAAATCCTTTAACTTAATTTAAAGCCAAATCTCATACAAAAAGAAGAATCTTCTTGTACCTTTACAAGCATATTTTCAGACACAAGATGGCACTGTAATCACTACCCGCTCTGTCCTGGTTCATGGTCCCGGGCAAGGCCCTATTCCCAGGCCAAATTCTTTGCCCCCACCACTCATCCTCTAATCTTTTGGAACCTGCCCTTCCCCCACCCCTCCAGCCAGGGCCTATTGCTCTAACTTCAAACCTACTTCACCAAGAAATCCCCAACAGTTGAGAGTGAATCTGAGGATACAAAAACTCATCTTGTCACTTAATGCACAGTGACATTGAGAAAATGATTCTCCCTTCTAAGACTTAGTTTTCTTCCCTGTCAAATGATGAGGTTAGGCTATATGATCTCTCAGGACCCTCCCAGCTCTGACATTTAAAGCCCAAAGACCCCCTCCGGATCCCCTCTGCGTTGTACATTTCCTGCCATCTCTCACGTTCTATTTCCTATGAACAAAGGGGCCTATGAACTTTTAAAAATAAATATTGTGCTGATTATATGTAAAAATACTATAATTGGCTTCCTTTGCAATCCTATGTATTTTATTTTGTGCATTTAAAAATATCTTTCTGAGAAGGGGTCCATGGCTTCCTCAAACTGTCAAATGGGTCCATGGCACACAAAATGTTAAGAACTGCTGTTCTAAGGTACTTTCTAGCTCTTATAATTTATGTACCAAGATTCTCTCCTACGCTACCATTTTATGCTCTATGTTCGAAGGGGTGAGTAACCTGCAGCCTTCAAGATTTGAAGTTTGGATTCAGTTAAAGGGTTGCACTTGAGGACCTAGAGGGCCACAGGTTCCCCACTCCTGTAGGTCTCTCTCAACCCTTAACTTACTATCTTTTATATCACTCTCAGCTCTGTTTCTAAGTTCTAATTTAATAAGCTCAGATAGTCTATGTTTTAATACACTTTCTAGCTGTAACATGCTACATTCCCTAATCAAAGGCATCTCCCAGCTGTGACACATTCCACTCCACTGCCAAAGTGATGTTTCTAAAGCCTAGGTCTGACCGTGTCATTCCCCTATACAGTGAGTGGCTCCCTACTCCCTCCAGCATTAAAAAAAAAACCCAACAACGACACTCTGCTTGGCATTTAAAGTTTTCTTCATAATCTGGCCATCCTTCCTCCCTTTCCAGTCTTGTCACATTCGACTCCCCCCATGTATTCTATGTACAACATAGAAAATTTGGCATTAAATGGCATCTGGGAAAGTCTTTAGAAATCATAGTCTAACCTCATCATTCAACAGGGTAGAAAACTACGCTGCTATTCCTTGGATACCGCACTCTATCTCTAGACTTTGTGCCTTTGCCTGGCTGCGCCCTATGCCAGGAATACTCTTCCTTCTCACCTTCACCTCTTGGCTTCCTTCAAGACCCAGAAGCCCTTCCCCAGACATGCTTTCCTCTCCCCCGCCTCCCTTGCTTTTATGGAATCATTTAGCCTGAACCTAGTGACCATCAGGCAATGGACTTGGGAATACAAGTGTAGTATTCATAACCTCAAGGTTGAGCCCAGCCTGGGGAAATGAAAATTCCCTTTCTCTCATACAAGGTGGTGCCTGGTTTCTAGATGGAATCCCCCTTTTCTGGGAAACACCTCATCACAGCCAAGCCCCTGTTCCCTACCCCATCTTCCTGTTCACGATGCTCCTTTTGTTTACATCCTTCCCCCTTCCCTTCCCTCTACGATTACTTTCTATTGAGAGAAATGATTATTTCTCTCTTGTGTTTCACAACTAATTATTGTATTAGGCCCAAGGTTTTCTCCCTTTTCTATTTCCTCATTCAGAAACTAGCCCATGTAGGTTACTCAGATCTACTCAAAAGACAACTTTATTAACTTTATTAGTATTTATTATTATTATTAACTTTAAGTGAGTTTACAGATTCCAGACCATTGTGTTTTACTCAGACAAGTATGGGAAAATGTGAATTCTGATTCTCCCTTTTGTCAGACCTATGATATAGATACAGATAATTCTCTCTGACAAAAACTGAGTGATCAAAGCCACATACCCCAGACCCTCATTAGAATAGGTCTGCCTCTCATTCATTCTCTCTTTATTAACCAATCAGAGTTGATTTCCACCCTCAGGACCACCCACTCTTTCAAGGGCATATAAAAAGGTTGAGTGGGTTCTGTGATTTGTCTTTGGTCTAAGAGAGACAGCCTTTTATTAACAATATGCCAGCATTATTAATAAAATGATAAATTCTCCAGAAACTATGTCTCTCTAGAACTTTTTATATGTCACACTGTCTACTCAGTATATATCTTCTTTGTGCATCACTGTTTGAATGTTATCTACTCCATCCCAACGTGAGCTCCTTGAGGGCCAGCTGGACCATGTTTTTGCCTCTTTGGTATCCCCAGGGCTTAACTCCGTGCCTGGTACACTTAGAAGATGCTTAATAAAGGTTTATTGGCTGATTGATGGTGATTCTGTCTATCCTGATACCAAGATTTCGTTGTTTTCGGATTCTCGGGTCTTCTGAATCTTTATTATTGCCTTTTATTGAGACCCCAAAGAGCTGAGCTGCTTAACTCTGCCCCTTCTCCAAGCCTCACTCTCTTCCCTGAAGCCCAGACCACAGAGGCAGCCAGAGGCTTCTCAACTCTAGGAGAAAATGGTGAAAATTAAGGTAGGGGAGAGTAGAGGGGGAGTCCAAGCCCCCCAGGGCCAGAGAGTCAGTACTAATCTGGCTTCTGCCTTACTGGGAGAATATTCTGCAGGTGAAGTTGAAATTGCAAGGCAATTGCCATCAGGGCTGAATCCCCAAGAACTGTGGAGCCAGACTTGAGCCCCTGGGCAACCAGAGAGGGGACAAATTCAGGCCTCAACTCAAAAAAGTAGGCAGGTGTGACTCCATAACTCCAGGGTTCTGTCAGGCTCTGGATTAGTTTAATTTGTTGTTTTGTTTTATCAGAACTGTCTTAACCAAACAGATTAAATATGAGGAAGTGATTCTTCAGGACAGCATAAGAGAGGGGACCTATTGAGCCCTTGGTCTCAGAGCCAGACAAGCAGGTCTGTCCTGCCTTCAGGGACCACTCCCTTCCCCCAAAGCAAGGAGAGGGCCCCTGCTTTTATGGAGTCATTGGTAGGCCTTGACTTAAGAATTGCACCTGTGATAGTATTGACCCTGGGGCTGAGCCCAGCCTAGAGAAATGGAAACTCCCTTTCTCTCCCCAGGCTGGTGTCCTATTCCCAGATAGAATCTCCTTTTCCCTAGGAACACAACTTCATGGCCAACCAAGTCCTTGCTTCCTACAGGCTAAATACATCTCCCAGTTCCAGCTGCCGTTTTTGTTTACAATTTCATACCCTTCCACAATCAGATGTTACCCTCCCAGCTCTCCCCACCCAGCCCAACTTGTCATTATCCTAAACAACCGGGACTTTTCAAGGCTGGGTCCTCTCTCTGCCTCTGCACCTCATCAGTCCCAGCTTCTTTGGGAAGCCCTCTCTGACCACTTTAGCCCAAAATAAATTGTCCCCTCTTCTGGGGTCTTGTGACATTTATCAAGGCAGGGGGATAGTGTAGAGATTACAAGGAGGAGGGTGGGGGAGCCGCAATGAGCTCCACCAAATAGTGCCAAGGGGCAAAGCAGCAATGAAAGCACTTCAGAGCTAGAAGGAGGACCTGGAATCAGGAAGACCTGAGTTCAAATGTGGCCTCAGACTCTTACCAGCTGTGTGACCCCGGGCAAGTCACTTCACCCTGTTTGCCTCAGTTTCCTCATCTGTAAAATGAGCTGGAGAAGGAAATGGCAAACCACTCCAGTATCTTTGCCAAGAAAATCCCAAATGGGGTCATGAAGCGTTGGACACGACAGAACTAAGTGAACAACAACAAAGAGCTGGAAGGAACCTTGGAAGACCACTGAATACCCTGGGTAAGCAAGCCCCCAGTGCAGGGATGCGGTGGCGAGGATGGGGCTCAAATGCAGCTTTCCCAACGCCTATTCTCTTGGGCAGAAAATAGAAGCGAAGGGATCCCCCGTCACCCACTCTTCCTCCCCCGCCTCCCCTCCTCCAAGGACGGCTTCCCCTTCCCATTCCGCACGCCACCCCCACCCCGCACCTCGCTCTGATCACTGATGATGGAGGGAGGGACGTGCTGCATTTCTCTGGTGGCCCAGGAGATGGTGCAGAGGAGTCATACGCCTAGTCCCCTACTTCTGGGCTTCGAGTAGCCTGCAGCGGGGAGAAAACGCAGAGGGTAGTGGGGAGAATCTTCGTGACGTCACAGACTAGACTGGAGGGGCGGGGGCGCGGGTAAGCCGGCACTTGTGACGTAGCCTGTAGGCGGGGCTCCGGAGCCGAATTGTTACTTTGTGCTCTGCGGGCGATTCATTCAAAAGGAGTACGCCGAGCCGGCGGGCGTAGGAGCCCCCGGCGCGGAGCGGAGTAGAAGGGGGGCTCTGGTCGGCAGATGCGCCCTGGCTCCGAGGACCGGTGGAGCGAGCCGGAGCCTTGCTCCGCAGCCCGGGCGGCCAGGTAAGGAGCGAGCCTCCGTCCTAGATGGGGTTGCTACGGCCACTGACCTTCAGCGCGTCGCGGCGGGCGGCAGACGCATCCTGTTCTGGCCCCGCGGGGAGGCGGACCATCGGGCCAACGCCAGGATCCGGCTTTGGCCTCGCCTCTGGGGCGCCTGTCCTTGGCTATCCATTCAGGGCTGAGACACCGCCGGTGTGTGTCCCACTCTGCGTCTGAATCTGGGGTGGGGAGGGCGGGTGGCGCACTCTAAGGGCCAGTGGGGAGACGATGCAGAATGCCATTGCCAGCGTGCGAGAGCCCTTTCCCTTGGGCATCTGTTTCCCTTACCCTGTCCTGGCAGAGACCTGTGGCACAGCCCCCATCTACCTGGATATCTGCTTCAGGCCCTCAATCTCTTGTCAGTCAATACCTTTGGGCCACGGGCCACCCACTTTTCCATCCTGGACATCTATTTCCCCCAGTTCCCTGTCTCCAAGGAACTGAGATCACCCCCAAACTGTGTCTTTCTAGCTTCGAGACTTCTCTTTCTTCTGGATCTCCCGCTTCCCTTCACTCTCTCCTCAACTTCGATCTTCCCAGCCCCTTACACCCTCATTTTCACTGACTTACACAGACGCACACTGCCCCCCCCACTCAATCTGCGGCCCCACATCTCTAGGATCCTTCACCATTTTCCGGATCCTCCTTCCTCCCGGACCTCTGATTCCACAGAACCCCCTATGTATGTCATTATGTATATATCCTGTTGAAACCCCTCCCCAAGATTCCTCGTCTCCTCTTCTCATTCTTTTCAGTCCATGGGCCTGCAGCCCATTCTCTAAGGAAGAAGCTGTGACTTGCCCGACACTCCACTTTATCTCCTTCCCCACTCTCCAGACCCCAACTCTGAACTCCTGTGTTCAGGCCCTCAGACTCCTGACCACCTGTCTCTGTGACCCTGAGCCTCTGCCTCTACTGCTTTCATTCCAGATTTCTTTCTCCCAGGTTTTACCTAACTCAGCCTTTCTGTTTCTGGAACAACTCAATTCCCATTCCCCATCCTCTCCGAAGACCCCCTGCTCCTTCAGATTTTTAGCTGATCCACACTTCCCCCCCCCCCCCCCCCGCAAATGCCTCTGTTCTCCCAGCCCATTGTTTCTGTGCCCTCTAGCTCCCTAGGGAAAGGAGGAGGGATTTGGGGCCCAGGTTTGGGAGGGGGAAAGCTGACTATACCCACCAAAACTTGCTGTTTCATGAATCACATTAGGAGGTTGGGGGTGGGGAGTGTGGGGAGGGAGAGAGGAGTCGTGTTTAAATTGCTCGGCAGAGAATGCTTGTACTCAAGAGCCTGCAGGCCCAGGCCACTGCCTGCATTATCCACCTAAGGGTACCAGGCACTGGGAGGTCTGAGGGCCACAGGTCAGAGCCCTTTCAGTGTTGGAGTAGGGGGACTGTCCCAGAACATCCTTCCTTCCTAAGCAGGCTGGCCCTATTGGAATCTGCCCTCAATGAGGGCAAAGCTCTGGTTAGGTGCCCAGGATCAGGGATCCAAGACCTGACCATGTGGGAAGGGAAAGAGAGAAGGTTGTCAGCTGCCTGGGCATCCCCCCTCCCCAGGAAACTTTAGCCTAGAAATTCTGGGCCAGGTGACACTGTGTCTGGGGAGGGGGGGCGGCACTCTATGTGAATGTGAGAAAGGCAGAGAGTGCATGTGTGGTGAGATTGGTAGCACAGGTGACGCTGTCACTGAGTAACAGAGTGAGACTGTGATCAGGGCAGGATCTGTGAGGGGGAAGGGTAAGAAATTAGTGTGGAGACTAGGGGAGGGGGCACAGAGGAAGTGCGAGCCTTGCCCTGAAGCCTAAATAGACACAATTAGACTCTAGCCTAGTCTAAAAAGGAAGACTTAGCACCAACCATCCAGAGGTTGCTGGTCTGTGGCTGAGATCTTTCCCCTGAACCAGGGCTGTGTAGGAGCCATAACTAAGCAGTGCTGAAAAGAGGACTTTTCTTACCTAGAAGCTGAATTTCCTTTCCTCCATATAAAGCAAAAGTCTGGAGAAAGTAGGGGAGGGCTAGAGAGTGTCTCCTCTCCCCCCATCCCCTAAAGGTGAGGCTTACAAAGAGAGGTCTCCAAATTTCTTGTACTGAGCCTGTAGAAGTGGAAAATCACTTTAATTAAACTCTGAGTAAAAGTGTCAGGCGTTGTGCTGAGTGATAGGAATACAAATACAAGCCAAAAGAATAACAGCCCCTGCCCTTAGGGAGTTTACATTCTAGTGGTGGAAGATTATATAAAAAGGAAGCTGAAAAGGGGGTAAGTAGGGTGAGGGAAGGGGGCAGCTTGGTAGGGAAAGTCTAGTGGGTCCAGAGTGCAGCCTAGAGAGGAAGGAGCTTGGCCCAGGCTTCTCCTTAGAATGAAGGTTCTGGAAGGAACCAGCCAATCCGAGGAAGAGACTGTAGGGCAGAGGGTACTTCAGTGTGAAAAGCCCAGGCTGCAGGGATCTTCCAGAGTGTAGAGATTTCTGTGTTGTAGTAGAGAAGGTCAGCATCCTGGCTTTGAATCCCACCCCTCACTTGCTTCCTGTATCACCTCGGACAATTCCTCTCTGTCATTTTCAGCTTCTCCTCTGTTAAAAGGAGGGAAGTTGAGCTACAATGGTCTCGAAGGTCCCTTCTAGCTCTGTTCTATGTCCACAGCTTCCTTCCAGCTCTAATGTGTTATATTGTAGGTCTCTCTCCGACCTCTGACATCCTAGGCTCCTTTCTAAATCTTTCTTATATAATCATTGTTCTTTTAACATAGCACTTTAAATATCTTTTGGAGGAAATTGGGGTTGTGACTTACCCAGGGTCACATAGCTAGTAAGAGTCTGAGGCTGGATTTGAACTCAGGTCCTCCTGACTGCAAGGCCAGTGCTCTATCCACTTCTACACCTAGGTGTCCTTTAGTGCTTTAAAACATGTAAGGCACACAATAACCGATTCTTTGAGGGTAGTAGGTGTTACGTGCAGTATTGTCTTCATTTTACAGAGGGAGAAACAAAGGCTCTGAGAGGTTATGTGACTTGTCTGGGTCACATAGCTTGCCAGTAAGTGTTGGAGGTGGGATTTGAACCCAGGAGATCCTAACTCCACGTCCAGCATGCTCTGTCAGTACTACATTGCCTTGTGTTCGGTGGGTCTGAGTGTCTAGGCTTTCTAGGCTCCCGAGGGCTGACGTTGGGCCAGAGGCGGTCAGAGCAGGGCTTGGAGGCTGTTAAGGAAGCTGGATAGTCCACGGGAGGGTGGGACATGATCATTAATTATTCTTCCTTCTTCAGGCTCCCCACTCAGGGTCAGGTGGCCTCATTCCCTGAGCTTGCTTTCTTGGGGGCTGATCAAAATAGCTGGGAGGTCCCAGGGGATTGAGGCTAGGTTATTTTTGACCTGGGTAGAAACACAGAAATAACTCCCTGGGTCCGGGAGAGTAAAGAGGCTTCTTCTTCTCCCAGCCAGGGACGGGCATCAACTTTGATGGCTCCTTTCCCAGCCACCCAAGTTCAGGCCAAGTCTTCTTGGGAACATTGGCCCCTTAGGATATTTTCTGAGGAGGGGAGGGGCCGCCAAAGTCCCTTCCATTGAAGAAGGGGGATGGGAATTCAAGTCAACTCAAAGACTGAATCCTAGGGGAGATGGGGGAGGGGGTTGAAGGAGACCCTTAAGAGATTGAGAAAAATCTGGTGGAGGGGAATAGAGTGAAGAGAGACTGGCTTCCTGGACTCCCATGAACCAGCTGTCCAAGACAGAGGCCCAGATTTGTGTCTGGCAGGGCCTACTCTTCATCAAACTCATCTCTCTAGGGTCTGAGCATTCCCATGCATTGCAGTCAGCTTCCCTCCCTGGTTTATCTAAGCCTGAGGACAGGTCCATTCTGTGTGTTGCTTAGATTAGATACTGAGGAGACTTTAGGGTCAAATATTCTGATTAAACTAACATTTATTAGGCACCTACTATATGCAGAGCCCTAGCCTCTCAAGCACATAGGAGGTTTAGCTAAGAGACCTGTCTCCTGTCTTTTTGGAGCTCTCCTTCTAGTAGAGAGATAAGGCACCAGCATTAGCTGTAATACAGAATATGACACAAGAAGGGGTTAGAACCAGAAAGAAACACAGACAAGCAGGATAGCTTTGAAAGCTACGAGTTGACTTTATTCTATGCTTTAAAAGAAAAGTGAGCTGTACATGATAGATACCAGACGTTTCATCTATAGTCTTCTTCTACTGTATATACAGAAATGCCCATTTTATTTGGGGTTTAAGATCAGAATAAAAAAGTGGGGAAATATGACATTAATTAGAAAGGGACAGATCCATTGCCAGGTGAGGTTGGAGGGAGAAGGTCACCACCAATGAAAGAATCAGGGCTATCTTTCTGAAGGAGATAGCAATTGAGTGGGGTTTTAAAGGCTGAAGAGAGAGAAGAGAAAGAAGGAGGAGAATTAAATGAGCAAAGCCCTGTGTCCAGGGCTGCCTAACTCTGAATCCCTGGCAACATCACCTCCCCACCTTCCCACCCCATCTCCAAGGAACAACAATCCCCAAGAATCTAAACAGCCTAAGAGTCGGACAGCCTCTCCCAGGCCACCCTTCCTGGACAGGACTTTGGTTGCTAAGGTCCACTGCTCTTATCTCCTTAGCTCTCCCTGCCTCTCTTGCTAGGATCTCATTTTGCCTTCTCTCCAGGCTCCCGCCCAGGTCAGACCAGCAACCCAAGCATGGCCTCAGGAATTCAAACCCTGTAAACAAAGTTTGATATCCAGACATGATTCACAGTCCAGTCCCTCGGAGAGTCAGGTACTGAGATTCTCTGAAAGAAGGCAGAGAGCTGGGAGGGGGCTGCCTCTCAGGAATTCTGCTCTGTAGGCCTGTAGGGTGCCTGGCCTCAGGGAGCCCCTGATCTTCCCTCCAGAAGCTCAGGTCTGTGAGTGAGGCAAGAGACTTTTTCCTTTGTAAGGGTCATTTGCCTCCTTTTTCCCACAGTGCCTTAGTGGTCTCCAAGTCCTACCTGTCCTGCAAGGCTCAGCTTAAGTGGAGAGACATGAAAGACCCCACCAGATCTGGGGTCAGGAGACCTGGTTTCCATTGAGAAGACAAGTGAGGGACCTGGAGTGATGCCAGGCCTGGGTTCAAATCCTACTGCAGATACTTACCGTCAGTGTGACCTTGAGCAAGTCACTTGCTTTCTGGGCCCCAGTTTCCTCAAGTATAAAATAGAGGGTTGAACTTGACAGCCTCTAAAGTCCCTTTCTGCTCCAAATGTACTGGTCAAAAATCATTTATTCAGCTTCCACACTGTGATCCCGTGATCCTGAATCTTCCATTTATTACCTTTATGGCTTTGGACAAGTCACTTCTCCTCCCTTGGTCTCAGTTTTTCCTGTAAATCAAGAAAGCCTGGAAGAAACGACCCCTTCCAGGTCTAAAGTGAATTTCCATCTGTTAAGTGCCACCTCCTCCAGGAAGCCCTCCCTGACCATTCCCACTCATGCTGGTCTCTCCAGTTTCTCTTCTCCTTGGATTGTCCCAGCCATTGGGCATATAGGTGCCCCTCATAGCCTAGCAATGTAGGTTTATGGACCTGAGATACCCACAGGTTCATAAAACATAGAATATCATAGAAGGGATGTTAGAGATCACTGAGTCTAACTAATCCACAGGCATTTATTGAGCATTTACTATGGCCATGCACTATATACTAAGTGCTAAGAATGATACCAAGAAAATGTTACAAAAGCAATTCCTGCCCTCAAGAAGCTTAATTCTCTCAAGGAAAGAAACAAAGAGATGCATCCAAGATAGATACAGAGCAGGAGGCAGGTAACCTTAGAGGGCCAAGGAAGGCTTGAGTGGCCGGGGGGAACCAGTAAAGGCTGGCATTTGAGCTGAGAGTAGAAGAAAGTGAAATATCAGGAGGCAGAGAGGGGGGAGGGAGAGCATTCCAGGCATGGGGGGCAGCCAGTGGAAAAGCACATTGAGGCAGGAGATAAACAGTCGAGTGTGAGGAGTGGAAAGTAGACTGGTGTGGCTGAAGCATAGAGCACATGGAGAAAAGTGTTTTATAGAAAGAGAGAAGATTGGTGGAAGGGACCAGGTCATGAAGAGCCTTAAAGACCAGCCAGAGAACTTTTACATTTGATCCTGAAGGTAATAGGGAGCCATTGTAGTTTATTGACTAGAGGAGGTGACATGGTCATACCTTTAATTTAGGAAAAAAAGCAGCTGTGCTAAAGTAGTAGATACCAAGTAAGGAGAGACTTGAGGTGGGGAGATCAGTTGGAAGGCTATTAGATTAAGTGATGAGGGTCGGAACTAGGCTGTGGTGGCAGATAGGAGGTTTAGCAAAGTGAGTGCAAGGAGGGAATGTATGCGAGAAGTGTAACAGTAGACATTAGATTTAGGTAAACACAGATTGGGAAACTAACATCCAGAGGCCCTTAGAAAAAGGGCCGAATTAATCTCTTGCCTTTCTCAGGGTCATTTTGCTCTACTGTTGAAATGGAAAGCAAACAGCTCTGCTAATATAAGGCTCACATACAAGGATGGATGGGTCATATGTAGGGTATTTTGTGTATATGTGTGTATGTGAAACAGGAGAGGCAGTGAAGAGAGGAAGGAGAGAAGGAAGGAAGATAAGGAGAGGGAGAAGGCAGAAGAGGGGAAAGGAAAAGAGTTGAGGAGGAAGGGCATTGTGATAGAGCCTAGCCTAGCTCTGGCAGGGGTTGGGGCTGGGGGCTTGGCCAGGTTGAAGGTCTGGGGGTCTACACAAGGGGTCAATGGATGATAGATTCCAGGGGACCGTGACCTTGGATAGGGAAAAAAAATGACACCTTTATTTCATGACAGTTTCCTTAGAATCATATGTGTTTTATTTTATGCATCTAAAAACATGATTTTGAAAAAAGGGTCCATAGGCTTTATCAGGCTTCCAAAGGAATCTTGGTCTCAGGCTTGGAGCCCTAATGCTACTCCTTCCTTCCAAAGACTATAATAGTGTTTCACCTGAATCCGTCAAGTTACTATAGCTAAGGTCATCCTGCCACTGTGTGTATGTGTCTCTGGGGGACCTTGGCTCTGTGTCCCTGATTGGTTCTAGAGTATGTGTGTCTGGGGACCCATCCCCAAGGCCTCCTTTGACACCCTCCCAACTCTGCATTGCAGTGTCTCTGGCTTCTCCCCTTCAACCCCCACTTCCTCCACAGGAGCAATAGGAGGGTGACTGGCTTTTGCCTGGGACCTCTTGCTTCACTATCTCCTGTCTGTTTGTCTGCCTGTCTGTCTTCCCACCTGTCTCTGTTCTCTTCCTGTGTCTATTTGTCCCAGGATAATGGATATGACCAGACAGGACGAGGCTGGGTATGGCTGATCTGGGCACAATGCCTTGGTTTCTGAAGGAAGGGGGACTGGTTCACGTCCCCGCAAAAGGGAATCGGGCAGAGGGAGGAATGTGGGGAAGTTTTCAGGCTTCCCTTCCCAGACTATAACTACCTCCATCATTTACCCTGGAGCCAGGAAACCTAGTGGTATATGGACAATCAACCTTGGAAACTAGGGGCTGGGACTCCTGATTCCATCCACAGCTTAGCCTCTGGGACATAGATATCTTCCCTTCTCCCTTAATGGGATTTCAGAATTGGAACCAAAAAACCTGGGTTTGAATCCTGTCTGATTCTTAATACCTCAGTGACCTTGAGGAAATTACTTCTTCCCTTTAGGCCTACCTCAGTTTCCCTTCTGTAAAATTAAAAGCATTGGGTTAGATCAGGAGTTCTTAACTCTTATTTGTATCAGGGTTGCTTTTGCAGTCTGGTGGAGATTTGGACCCTCTCTCTGACTAATGTTTAAGTATTTGAAGGAAATGCTAAATTTCACCTAGAGGTAAGTGAAAAAACATATGTATATTTTTTCCCATCCAAGTTTAGAGACCCCCTGAAATCTCCCCATGGACCCTTTGGAAGGCCAGGTACCAATGTTAAGAATCCTTTGGCTAGAAGGTCTTATGGTCCCTTCCAGCTCAAAATCCTAGGATTGTCTAAATTCTCAGCTTCCGAGGAAATCATTTAGGGATTGGCTTGTCCAGCCAGCTTCAGCCTTCTAAGTAGGACTCTGATCTTTACCTCTCTGTGCCTCAGTTTACTCATCGCTGAAGTAGGATGAACTAGTTGAAATTATTCAAAAGACCCCTTCCACTTCTAATATCCTGTATTCTGAGGTTTCTTTCAGTTATGAGACTTAAAACAAACAAGCAAAACCAGTAACCTTTTCCAGGAAGCCTTCCCAGATTAGCCCTACTCAGCCCCTTGCCCACTCACTCACTACCTCTCTGTAGCTCAGAGACATGGCTGGCTTTCTAAGTTGTTGGTTCTTCATGCCTGGAAGGTTCAGACCTTGGTTGAGAAGTTTCACTGGGAGGGTATCAGGAAAGGTAGTTCACTCTGTGCATTCTTGTGTTAATATAGATTCTGGTCTTTTATAGAATGAGAGAGCTAAGTAAGGCCTAGAGAGGGAAGAACTTGCCCCAAGGTCACACTATGGGCCATGCAGAGCTGAGGGGACTTGGAACCCTGGCTTCCTGACTCCCTGTCCAGGACTCTTTCCATCCCAGCAGCCTGTTTAGCACCTGCCTGGATGTGGCTGGGAACACCATGGCCCAGGAGGGACCATCTGGCCAGCCCTGGGAGTACCTGGTGCCAAGGTTCCCCAGGCTGTGGGAGCTGAATACACAAAACCTGCTCCTCAGCAGCTCTGGCCATGAAGGCAAACAGGGCTCACCTTCCTAGCACTGTCGCCTAGGGTGGGGAGAACCAAAGGCCCCAACTGGGCTCACCCAAGGTCACACAGCAGGGAATCACAGACCAGAAGCCAGCCGCTCTGTTTTCTCCTCCCTCTAGCCCACCACCCCGGGCGTTGCTGGGACCTCTATGCCACCTTGTTCCATGTCCTCCCAATGGACAGATTCCCCATGGACCCCTGCTTCAGAGACTTACCAGTGCTCCAATGCTCCAATTACACACACACACACACACACACACATACACACACACACACACGCAGAGCTAAACTTAGAAATAAGGTCAATATTGACTGAGATCCCAGCCCATGGTGCATCTGCCCCTCCTAAGTGTCTATAAGAAGCTCTGTACTTCATCCCTGAGGCTGGAGAGAAGGGAAAAGGGGGTATGGAGGATGTGCATTTGCAAATAAGAGCAGATGAAGGGGGGGCAAAAGTGAGGAAGTCAGCCCCCCCCTTCATTCATTCATCCTTTGATTTTTCTGTCTACCCATTCAACAAACATTTATTAAAGCCCACACAGAGGCACATCTCTGTGCTGGTGGTAGACCTGAGCACCTTCCAAGAGAGTCTAGGAGTAGAAAAAGGCCTCCCCTGTCTTTTGCCTTGGGTAAATAACTGCCATGTAAGTCATTCTCTCTCTCTCAGTACCTTTCCTTATACCAGGTTCAATTCAGGTCATCAAAATAATAGTAATTATAGCTCCCATTTGCAGAGCTCTTTAAGGTTGCTAAAGCTCCTTTCCTCACAGCCATTCAAGAAGCCTTTATTAAATGCCTGCCATATGCCAGCGGTGGGCTAGGCATTGGTGATATTAAGATAAAGATATAATAGATCCTGGCCTCCAGGGGCTTATAATCTACTGAGGAGCCTAAAGTGTGGTATGTTCCAATAGAAAGAGCTTTGGAATCAAAGGACCCGGGTTCAAATTTTGCTTTATCATACTGGCTTCGGTTCTGTGATTCTGCCAATCCTGTGAAGTAGGGGCTACAAGTGTTATTATCCCCACTTTAAAGATGAGAAAACTGAGGTTCAGAAAAGTAAAGTGGTTTCTAAAGTCCAAGGTCATTCACGTAACTAGTTTGTGTCAGTGTTGGGATTTGAACCCATGTGTCCCCACTCCAAGTTTGGCGTTCTTTCTACCACCTCGTGCCTCTAACAGCTCAGCTTTCCGTGGCACTTTAAACATCTCTTCTTTCATAACCACCCACCCTCTGAGGCAGAGAAGTATATCGTGTATCACTTGCTTCATTTTACAGATAAGGAGGTTAAGTCCCAGGGTAGGAAGTAGGGTGGGGAGAGGGAAGTGATTTGCATAATATCAAAAAGTGAGTTTTTAAAAATACATTTGTATTGTTTTTTGTTTTTTTACATCATTCGAATTTCTCCTAGTATCCCTCCTCCTGCCCGAGAGAGCCTTCCCATGTAACAAAGAATATTTTTTGTATTTTATTTATTTGCACTGAATATGGTAACTTTATAGTATACAACACAGGACTCTGCTTTTCCCCACTACCAAAGGGGAGGCAAGGACTATAGGAGGCATGAGATTTTCACTATAGGGAAATAGGTTATAACCATACTCCTTGTTGTACCAAGAAATGAGCGTGACGAAAAGGTCATTGAGGGCAATACAAGTGCCCACATCGAAGGCAGAAGAGTAGGTGTAGCTGTGAAAATGACAGGATACAACCCAATCTTCTGTGTAGCCCAAGTTGTCCCAAGGGTCCCCAAATAAATGTTTGCTTCATCACCCTCTCCATCTTGTATTTGGCAGGTTTCTCCAGGTGTCGTATCATATCTATAACAGATCACTGAGCCTAGGAACGCTGAAGGTCATGCCTTTGAGCTTTTCATTCAGCTCAGGGATGACCTAACCCATAATCTTAGCAACACCAGTGGAAACAAGGATGATGCTTTGGGCAGCACCATACCTGTCATGCCACAACTTGCCAGAAGGGCCATCTGCTGTCTCCTGGATATCAGTAATGGCATGGACCTCCACCATGAGTCCTTCCACAATTTGAAAGTTGTCATGGATGACCTTGGCTAGGGTGGGGCCAAGCAGTACAGGAAGCATTACTGATAATCTTAAGGGAATTATTTCTAATGGTTCATTCCCAACATGAACATATGGACGTCAGCCAAAGAGGCAGAAATAATTACACACACTTGGCTCCACCTTTCAGGTGAGGCCCAGCCTTTTCCATAGTGGCAGAGATGCCAGTGGATTCACTACTACTACATACTAAGCTCTAGCATCTCCCTATTTAATATTGGTGGGGTCATGTTCTTGAAAGATAATAATGGCTTTTCCATTGATCCCCAGCTTCCCATTCTCAGCCTTGACAGTGCCCTTGAATATGCCATGGGTGGAATCATAATGAAACATAAAAACCATGTAGTTGAGGTCAAGGAACGGGTTGTTGGTGGCCACAACAGCCACTCCACGTGAGGTGAATGCAGCCCTGGTCACCAAGCGCCCAATGTGGCCATTTCCATTGACTGACCTTTACCACCTTGTCTCAGAGATGCTGATGTAGCATTACTGAGCTTGGGGAAAGAGCTGAGGATTCAAAGTATATTTTTTTCAAGAAAAAAGAGGCAAAGTATCAGCAAAACTAACCATTACCTCAAAAAAAAGTCTGAAAACGTATGCAATGTTTCAAACCCCTGGACCTGCTACCTCTGCAAAGGAGTGGGGGGAGGTGTCATCATAGCTCTTCTTTGGAGCCATTTGTTTTTTTTTTTTAATTTTGCAACATTTATTTTTTTTTCTTCTCATTTTCATTGTTGTAGTCATCATGTATGTGGTTTCTTTGGTTCTGCCTACTTGACTCTGCATCAGTTCATGAAAGTCTTTCCATACTTCTTGGTATCCACCATATTTATCATCTCTTATAGCACAGTAATAGTGCATTACATTCAGGGCCCACAGTTTGTTTAGCCATCCCCCAGTTGATGGGTATCACCTTTCACACAGAGAAAGTTATTAGCAGAAACAAGTCTTCAAACACTCAGACCTAGGGCTATTTCTCCCACGATGTTTCCTCTGTACCCAGGCCTAGATGTTATAGGAACAGGAGAGGGAAGGGATACCCCTGCCCTTGTCCTTGTCCCCTTCCTAGGTCAGCTGGATGGAGAAGATGAACTGGGGAGGGGAGGGAGCAGCAATAAAACTTAGCACAGTGCCTGGTGCTTGATAAATGTTTATTGGATCAGAGGAGGCCTTACATTAAAGGCTAGGCCTTGAAAGATGAGTAGCATTTACCCAAACAGGGAAAAGGGGATCAGGAGAGCAAGGAAAATGGAGAGAGCCAGGAAACCTGGCCAGGTCCCAGTCCCAGCTCTGACATTTATTCACTGTTTGATCCAAGGCAAGGCTCTTCCTTTTTCTGGGCTTGTTTCCTCCTCTGTCAAAAATACAGGAATGGGACTGTGTCAGTGCCTTGTAGCTTGATGAATGTGTGAAGGACTTAAAGGCATTTGAGGCATGGACCAATATGACTCTTGGAGGCTGAGGTCAGGCAGCGAGGGGCTTTGAATGCCAGGCCAAGGAGTCTGGCCTGTTTCTCTGAGGAGATATGTATGGCATGAGTCAACTTCCACTTACTATGTTGTGTGAGCTTGAGTAAATAATTTGCCACTTGACCTTATCTGCCTCTTGAAAATTGAGGGGTTCAACTAGATTAGATAGATAAGTAGAGCTTTTATTATATACCTTTACCGTATGATAGTGAGGACACCTAGATTGCTCAGTGGATAGAATGCTGGGCCTGGAGTCAGGAAGACTCATGTTCCTAAGTTCAAATCTGGCCTCAGACACACACTAGCTGTGTGACCCTGGGCAAGTCACTTCACCCTATTTGCCTCAGTTTCCTCATCTGGAAAATGATATAGAGAAGGAAATAGCAAAACCCTCCAGTATCTCTGCCAAAAAAACCCCTAGAGGGGTCACAAAGAGTTGGACACAATTGAAAAATAACTGAGAATATGCTAGTCACTGTACCAAGCACTAGAGATTCAAATATAAGCAAGTTAAATAGTCCATGTCTTCTAGAAACTTAAATTCTAATGATGAAAACAAAGCATAGAGGGCTGCTGGAAAGTGAAACTGGGAGGTATCTTGAGGAAACTGCTGGGAAGTGGGATGGTAGACTGACCCCTTTTCGAGATAAGGGAAAATTAGCACCAAGGTCCTTTCCAGCCCTAGATCTTATGACCTTAGGATTTCTGGAAGGGGCCACCTCATGCCAGTCACTGCCAGAAAGGCCAATATGATGTCTCTAGATCATTGGCTAAAAAATCCAGAGGCGGAAAGGAGCCTAGGAGGTATGGGGGAAGCCTGCCTACTAGCCAGAGGCTCAAATAAAAACCTGTCGCCCTTATGCCCTTTATGTCTGTCACTTAAAGCTTTCACAGCTTGGCCCCTTCTTGCCCTTCTAATGACTGTCCTCAGCCTTCTCTGCCATCCAGCCATGTTGGCATACTTGCTATTCCTCATGCGTAATGGTCCATCTCCCATCTTACTTCTCACTGGCTGTCATCCATGTTTGGCAGCCAATCCCACCGTGTTCTCTGCCCCCTGGATCCTTGGATTCCTTCAAGACTGCTCAGGTACCATGTTCTCCAGGAGGCCTTTCCTGCTCCTTGAGGCTGCTAGTGTCTTCTACTCCAAGATGGTATTTGATCTCTATTCATCTTGTCTAACCTGTTGTTTCCTTCTTTAGAATCGAAACTCCTTGAGGGCAGGAACTGTTTTCACTTTTCCCTTTGTATAGCTACTGCCTAGCACATAGTAGGTGCTTGCTAAATGTTTACTGATTGATTGACTGATTAATTGACAGCCAAGGCCTGGGGAAGGTGGTCTGGGTCAGTCAGTCAGTCCATAAACATTTCTATTAAGTGCCTACTATGTGCCGGGCACTGTACTAAGCCAGCAGATGTTAAAATGAGGTTCAAAAGCTTCTCTATAAAGACTGATCCCATCCAGAGTCAGAGCTGGTAAAGGCCTCAGAAACAGAACTGAAAGAAGGCCTGGGTTCCAGTCCTAGTTCTGATATTTAATAGATGCATGACCTTGGCCAAATGTGTTCTGACAAGGCCTTCTCAGTTTCCATCTCAGAAAAAGGGAGAAAATAACACTTGTTCTCTCTCCCTACCTCAAAGGACAATTATGAATGACAGCCTTTTGTAAACCTTAAAGCACTATCCTTCTTTATAAAAAGCTAGACTGGTGTCCTTTTTACATCATTGTTCTTTAAGGACATACTTCCTATCGTGCTGTTGAGATCTCTCTTTTAACCCATCCTGCCCCACCAAATCCCAAACCCACAAAACAGTTATGCAAAATCGAATGACATAGTAAATGTCAGACAGTGGTATGCAACATTAAATACCCATAGTTCCCTAACTCTCATTAACACTTAATAAAGAAAAGAAAGAGTGCATTTCTTCTTCTCTAGAACCAAGACTGGTTGTCACTATTAACATGACTCAAGGAGCTAGGTGGAGCCATGGTCCACAAGAGCACCAGTCCTGGAGTCAGGAAGACAGCAAGTCATTTAACCCTGTTTGCCTCAGTTTCCTCATATGTAAAATGAGCCGGAAAAAGAAATGGCAAACTACTCCAGAATTTTTGCCAAGAAAATTCCATATGGGGTCATAAAGAGTTGGACAAGAACAGATCACATGACTTTGGGCTTCATTTTGTTGTGGGTTTCTTTATTTACATCATTGTAGCCTTTGTATCGGTCTTCTGATTCTGCTTATTTTACTCTATCAGTTCATACAGGTCTTCTCATGCTTCTCTGAATTCCTCATATTCACCATTTCTTATGGTGCAATTTTATTCCATTACTTCCCACAATTGCTTACCACAGTTTGGTCAGCCATTCCGCAATCGATGGGTACCCATTTTGTTTCCAGTTATTTGTTACCCCACAAAGTGCTGTTCATGCATATTTTGATACGTTCCTTCCTTTTAAAGGTAGAGAATTTGAAGCCCAGAGAAGGGCTGAAGGTTACACAGCCGTTCAGTGTCAAGAGGGTCACAGCTTCTACCCTTGACTCCTGGCTCCCAGCCCAGGGCTCCTTATCCCGTACTGAACTTCTCCTGTTGACAGCATCTTCTCGAGTATCTGGGCTATGGCCTGGAAGGGAAGCAGCCAGAGACTCAGGATATTCCACTCCCCCTGCCCAAACCCCTTGCTTAGTATTCCCTAAGGCCTGCCTCCCCAAATCCTGCCCAGAGTCTCTATAAATAAGCAGGTTTAAGAAAGGTGCCAATTAGTAGGTAGGGTGGGATGGAGGACAGAAGGGCTGGGGAGAAATGGTGTCTGACCTGACAGGGCTGGGTGGGCAGAAAATTTGAATGGGGCAAGGAGGCTGGTGCCCTCTGAACCTTTATCCATAGTCCTGGGTCAGCCTTACTGAATGATGTCATCCAAGCTTATGAGTCCTGAAAGGAGAAAAGTCAGCAGGAACAGAGCTAGTTAGTCATAGAATGCCCGAGTCATGAGGTACCTTAAGAGATCATTTAGTACAATCCCTTCATTTCACGAAGGGGGGATGCTGAGGCCCAGATAGAGAATTAACTTAACCAAGGTCACATAGCCTGAAACTAGGACCCAGGTGTCTTCTGTCACAGTGAGGTTTTTTTTTTTTTTGGTCGTGCCTCCATGGTCAATACGAAGAGGCTGCAGAAGGAATACAGACAAGGAGAAACAGACTGCATGTTACAGTGGTGGTTAGATAAAGATACATAATGCATTTATTAAGTGCTTGTGTGTCAGGCACAGTGCTAAGGGCTGGGCATGGAAACGCAGGCAAGACAGTCTTTGCTGTCAAGGGCAAGGGAATCCTGGGGTAAGGTAGCTCACAAGGCAGTGGCGGGGATGCTAGACAGGGGCAGGGTGGAACATGGGAGGCTACATGGGGCCTCATTCCAGGCAAGATAAGGCAAAAGCTGATCTATCAGCGCCCCATGCCCCCTGGACTGGTTAGAGCTTCTGGAGGAAGGCCAGAAGGGAGGCCAGATGGTGTGGAGAAGACTCCTGGACTTGGAGCCCAGAAGCCTGGGGTCAGATCCAGGATCTGCGATTTCCTAGGGGTCTCTAGGAGATCACTTATCTTCTCCTAAAAATGAAGGTGAATGAGTAAAGTGGCATATGATTGTAATAGAAGATTAGTGTGTCATGAGAAACATGGAAAGACTTGTATGGAATGATGTAGAGTAAAGAAAGTAGGCCCAGAAGAATCACATGCACACTGACTGTGCCGAATAAGCTAAATTAAAACAGTCCTGAAAGGCAGCTGAGCTCACGTTAATTGCCATGACCAGTCTTGGTCCTGGAAGCAAGAAAGACTCAGTGAGTACAAGAACTAGTTAACCAGCCACAAAAACTGGTCTGTCATTAAGGACCAGACTACACTTTGCTGGGATTCAGACAGTCAGGGCTGCAGAAACTCTCAGAAGGAAAGGAAGACACCGTTAGTTGCTGGAGTTACCAGAGGGCCTCTGAAAGAGGCAGGGCTTGACCGGGGCCTTGAAGGGCAGGTAGGATTTGAAAAAGCCTAGAGGAGGGTGATGGTAACTTTTAACAAAAGACTTGTCTCTCTCTCTCCCCCTTGTCCTCTCCCATTATAAGCCCACAGGGTTTTGACTTAATTCTAATTCTTAATTCTAGTGCCTACTATCTGTTAATTATTTCCTATTTATCTAGTGTATGGCTTGCTTTGTTTACATTTGTTTGCATGTCTTCCTCATTAGATTGTGAGCTTTTGAGGGCAGGGACTGTCTTTTGCCTCTTTTTGTATCCCCAGCACTTAGTGCTGTGCCTGACACATAGTAGGCACTTAATAAATATTGATTGACTCTGACTAAAAGGCAAGGTAATGACGTGCATCTAAGGTGCTGGGAGCCAGGAAGCATCTGGCTTCTTCAAATCCTGCCTCTGACAGGTAGTTAGCTGTGTGACCCTGGGCAAGTCATTGTTTTATCTGCTTGGTCCTAGAAGAGCTGAGATCTGCATTACGTGGAGTTGCCCACACAGGCAAAATTGCAGATCCTGGTTCTGTCTTTTAATAGCCGTGTGACCTTAGGAGGGTCATTTCCTCTCTCAGCCTCAGTTTCCTCATCTGTAGAATGGAACTAGTTATCCTTATACCATCTCCCTCCAAAGGCTGATGTGAGCAAAGTACTTTGTAAGTGCTTTAATTAAGGCCCTATAGAAATGGGAGCAGTTATGATAAGCCCGGGGTCTGTTTGTTTAAATTTAGCTTATAAAGCCCTCCTGCTCCTTGATGGCAAGCACTGTCGGAGCCTGGATATGGTTGTTAGGGTTATCAGCCACAGGTGCTCTGTCAATGGAGAGAAATCTCTCTAGTATTTTAAGGTTTACAAAGTACTTTCCCCCATAAACTTTAGGAAGCGGGCAGTATCACTATTATTGTCACATAAAAACCAAGTCTCAAAGGTGGGATTTAAGGGGCAGCTAGGTGGTGCAGTGAGTAGAGCACCGGCCCTGGAGTCAACAGGACCTGAGTTCAAATCCAGCCTCAGATACGTGACATACTAGCTGTGTGACCTTGAACAAGTCACTTAACCCCAATTGCCCGGCCTTCCCCCCTCAAAAAAAAAAAGGTGAGATTTGAATTCAGGTCTTCCTAACTAATTCCCAATCTTATGCTCTGTGGGAGAAGCCAGAGAAGGCCCTCTCACCCCAGTGGATGGGGAGAGCTGGGCCTCAGGAGGCAATGCCGAGGCTGGGCTGGTCAGATGGAACAAAGTTTCAGTTTTTCTTGCTTTCTTGATTCCGAGCTATCCCATCCTCCTTCCCTGACATCTTGGCAGACATCCTGGAGGAAGGGGGCTGGAAGCAATAGCAGAGTCCTCAGCTATTCAGCTCAGCCCCACATTTTTGAGGAGGACTTTGTCTCGTCTTCCATGATCTGAGGCCACTGCTCTCCCTCTCCCCTCTCCCTCCCCACCTCTAAGCTCGTTTTATGCCTTGGCTGGTAGCTTTGTATGTCCACACGTCCTGCCTCCTTTTGGGGTCCTGTCAGATATGGGGGGGGGGTCCCTGAAGACAATGAGGGCTGAGACCTAAGAGCTCCCTTGAGGAGAGGAGGATGGGTGCCATAGACCCCAGGCACCAATTACAGGGCTCAGTCAGAGAAAGTGCTTTGGTTGGTAGAAGCATGTGGGTGGGCTGAGATGGTGTGGAGAGGGTTCATTTATGCATCTCCAGTCTTCTCTCTCTTTAACCTCCAAAGGGCCAATTATCACTTGGCCCTGTCTGCCTCTTTTTGCCCCGATCCCCACAGACCTTTTCATCTCCAAGGCTACCTGAGCTGTCTACATAGGTGTGCCCAGACTAGAATCCCAGACAGTCTGCTTCCTTAAGACAGAAATGCACCCTGCCTAGAGGCAAGCGGATGGCTAGGATCACTTCAGAAGGCCTCTTCCATCCCAGGGGAAGATGACATCTAGTGTCCCCTCGCCAGCAGCTGAAATCTCATCCAGCAGTTAATTGGGTCTAATTTAATCTAATAGGATTTAGTTTAATCTGATTCAAGTCCTTCCTCACTGGGATATCTGCCTGGCTACCTTAGAGTATACTCTCCTTGAGGGCAGGAGCTATTTTTACCTTTCCTTGTCTCTCCAGAGCTTCATGCACATACACAGTACCTTGCGCATAGACAGTGCTCAATCTTACATCCTCCATTCCCCAGGAGGATTCTGGAGGGGCTTAGGGCCTCCCCGGCTCTTATTTGGGCCTAGCTAGAAACGCTGGATCACCTGAGGAGGAAGCAGCAAATGGAACCCTCTGTGACTCCCGATCCTGGGTCTCCCCTCTGCAGCCCCCTCTCCCACTCACTGTCATCAGTTTTCCAAGGCCACATTGCTTTCAACCATGGGATCTTTTTCTCATCAATCGAAAAGATCACCTGCTTTCCCAGGCACCTCATCGCTGCCCCTCTGGGGCAGAGTAAGAACATAATAGAAACAATTTCAACAGCAATAGCCGGCATTTATAATAGCACCAACTATGTGCCAGGCACTGTGCTAAGCACTTTACAAATATTGTCTCATTTGAGTCTCACAACAACCCTCCAAGATTATTATTATCCCTATCTTACAGTTGGGGAAACTGAGGCAAACAAGTTAAGTGACTTGTTTAGACTCATATGGCTGGTGTCTGGGGCCAGATTTAAACTCAGGTCTTTCTGACTCCAGGTCCAGATGTCTATCCACTGCTCCATCTAGCTGCCTCCAAAAAGAGGTGGGGAGGGAGGTCATCTGGCTGTCAGTCTCTTCAAAGTAACCACAGGAAGGTGTCTGAAGGCTTCCCTTCCTCCACATGCCAAGGACCTCTCCCTCCTCAGTTCTCCACTTGGCTTGTAGACTTGGTGTCTTCCTTAGGAGCGTCTCTGCTTAGGGGGAACATAGAGCCCCTGGACCTCATGGATGCCCTAGAGGGAGGGGAACAGGTGGCCACAGCCTTCAGCCAGCCCTGGTCTGAGACTGGGGGAAGATGCCCATGAGAAACAGACATAAGAGCAGAGCATCATGGGCAGCCTATAATCAAGGGAGCAGTAATTCCTCCCTAGCTCCCAGTCTGTGTGTGTGTGTGTTTGTGTGTCTGTGTCTGTGTCTGCGTCTGTGTGTAAGGCTTTACAAGGCCACAACACGACTTGAAAAACTCTCTTATCAATGCTTTCAGAAGCAGGCCAAGCAGGTCTGTTACCCCCACCCCCACCTCCACCCTCCCTTACCCCCTTAAAAAAATACTAGTCACCATTGCTGGTGGGGTCATGTGGGCCCCTCTGTTTGTTATAGTGTGGGCTATGTAAACGGGAAATGGGAAGGGGGTCAGAAGGAGATAAAGGATGGGAAGTAAGGGAGGGAACCCAGATACTAAAAACTTCCCCTTTGACACAGCAGAATGTGTGTGTGTGTGTGTGTGTGACAAGAATGCCCTTGGCAAGGGAGGGGAGGAATACCTGGGTTCTGCATTTAGAGCAGGGGGTCTTAACCTTGTTTGGGTCATGGACCCCTTTGACAACAGCCTAGTGAAGCCTATGAGTTCCTTTTTAGAATAATATTGTTAGACTAGCTAAAATAAAATATAAAAGATTAGCAAGGAAACTAATTATATTGAAATAGTTATCACAGTATTAACTAACAAACACACCCTCTCACACACTCTCTCTGTCCTCTCTCTCTCTCCCCCTCCTCTCTTCCATATGCTTCTCTCTCTCTCTCAATCTCTGTCTCCGTCTCTGTCTCTCTCTGTCTCTCTTTCTCTCTCTGTCTCTCTGTCTCTGTCTCTCTCTGTCTCTCTCTCTCTCTCTCTCTCTCTCTCTCTCTCTCCAAGTTCATGAACCTATGTTTAATAACCCCTGAGGAAGAGATTCCCACTGACCAACTATGTGACCTGGGGAAATCATTTACCTCCCTGAGTCTCGATTCCTCCATATGCTTTGTAAAATAAGGAGGTAGGACCAGCGGGTCCTCTGTAAAATGAGCTGGAGAAGGAAATGACAAACCACTCCAGAATCTTTTCCAGGAAACCCCAAATGGGGTCACAAAGAGTTGGACATGACTGAAAACAGCTAAACAACAACAGCGAGGTGGTCCCTCCCAGATCTCGAGCAACGATCTTCATTTGCTTTTAGTCTGTAAGCTCTCTTCCAGCTCCGACGTTCCATTCTCCCGCTGATGTTCTCTGTTCGATGCTCTCAGGTTCTTGCTAGCTCTGACATTTTGTGGTTTGGACACTGAAGGCCTTTGGTTACTGTGCCTGTTGTGGGTTCTATGAGGCGCTCTCGTTCTTGTCTCCCACCTGCTCTTCTAGTGGGTTATTCCCGATCTCCTCTGGAAGTCCCCCGGTTTCCCAAAGGATGTCAGCTTCCTGGCTCTGAAAACTCCCTAAGGTATTGGGAAGGGAAGGGTGTGTCCTAAAGCCCCAGTGCTCTTAGCAACAGCCCCTACTGACGGTTCTAGGGACCATCCTGTGCCTGGGAGGCTTTCAAGACTGTTTAAAGACTGCTCTGAAGCTGAAGCTGCTCCTTTGGAAACACCCTCAGGTGAAGTTTTTACTTAAATGTGAGACCTTAGCAAAGTCCCTTCATTTCCTGCCTTTGTCCAACAAAGGTCTTGGACCAGATGACCTCTGGAGTGGGGCTCTATCTGGGTGGGGCTTCTTGGAAGAGGTGAGGTACAAATAATGGGCATTTTATAGACGCTGTCTCCTTTGACCCTTACCCGCTGTCCTTGTGAAGTACATAGCGCAGGCATCAGCACTATTATAGATGAGGAAATTGAGGGTCAGAAAGTAGCAGAGGCAGCTCCCATTTCCCAAATGCTTTATGGTTACAAACACAAAACACTCAACACTGCTTTGAGCTAGTTAGGTAGCATGCAGGCTGCCCCCATTCAACAGAAGGAGGAATCAAGGCCTAGAGAGGAATTGACTTCCACAGAGTCATACAGCGATTATATGACAAAGCCAAGATGTAAACTTAGGTCTTCCAACTTTTTTTGTTTGTTTTTGAAGGAGGGAGGGCAGAGAAATTGGGGTTAAGTGACTTGCCCAAGGTCACACACTAGTGTGTCAAGTGTCTGTGGCTGGATTTGAACTCAGGTCCTGCTGACTCCAGGGCCAGTGCTCTACTCACTCACCCCCTAGCTGCCCCAGTCTCCCAACTTTTGACAGCAGATTTTGCCCTTCTGATGATGCTGGAGACTATTGAAAAGAGCCTAGGTTTCTTGAGACTAAATCAGGAGGCTGAGGAGAGAATTTGAAAAGTAGCCCCCATAACCATCGTGTGATGACTCTCACCATGGCCGAGGGAGGATGTGGAGAATGGGGGTGATTTGCCTCTTTTACAGAGGGGGAGACCAAGGCCCAGAAAATAATTCTAGTCCCTATTTCTCTAACACTATAAAGTTGTACGAGAATTACCGTCTCCACTTTAGAGATGGGAAAACAGTTCCACCCAGGTAAAGTGACATCCTAATTTACAGAGAATATGGTGTTGGCTAAGTTAGGAAGAGGAAGAGACATGTAAGAGAGTTGGGCTTAGAAGTCAGGGATTTCCCCTAGAGGAGCCTCCTGAAGGCTGGGAATATAGAACAAATATTTCCCACCCCCATCACCCAGCCACCACCAACACCCCTACCACCCTTAGCCACCACCACGCCCCCTTGCAGGGAGAAATCTTAGATTTCAGGCTCTCGCTGTCCACCAGAGAGCTTCCCACAGTAGCCAGGGCCGATTTGTCTCTTTGCCACCACACAAATTTAGTTAGGTAATATAAACCGTATTAATATAAAGTATTACCCTTGGGTTCAAAAACTCAGCTACCCAAGATGGCTAAGAGATGTTAGAAGGATGAAAACTGCCTGAGGGGTTTTGGCCAGCCACTGGCCCAACCTGGCTGTCTGAAAGGCTAGTGGGGTATTAGAGAGAAGCGAAGTGTCTAGACCCAGACTGAAGATGCAGTCCTGCTGTCTTTTGTCTGGGTCGAGCCACCTCTGGGCTGTGGCGTTAAGTTCTAGAGCCACATTTTTGGTCAGATGTTAACAAACTTGGAGAGAGTTCAGTAAAGGGGTGACTAGAACAAGGGCAAAAGTGGGAAAATCCACTGAGAGAGGAGGAGAAGGCTGGAGAACAGCTGATTTAGAGAGAGAATTGCCTGTGCTCAAATATTTGAGTGGCTTTGGAGGAAGTGAGAGACATCACCCCTCTCGAAGGAGCTCTCGGTCTGAAGGGGAGAGCAGCAATCCTAGCTACCCACAGGGAGCCCTTAGTCTGGGGAGGGAGACACAGAGTTCCCGCTCAGAGGGAGCCCCCAGTGTGAGCGAGAAAGCAGCTGTATGTGCAAGAAGAAACCTTGCTACTCAAAATGTCTCAATGTGCCCATTCCACGGGGCTCTGGTCAGGAGAGCTTCCCCCGTCTCGACACCCCCCACTGGCCTAGTTAAACCTGAGTTGCCAGGAGACAGATGCTTTCTCTCTTTGTATTAACTTGAAGTTTTCTATTGGTTAGTTGGTTCTTTCATTTTTTCCCTTGATTTTCTGTTTGTTGCCCATGGTTCAGAGCAAGAGGTTATTTGCCAACCATCTGTGCCTCTGGCGGCAGTTGGATCAGAGTGGTCACTGGGATGGATGCAGATGGGGAAACTGAGGCATGTGGCACGGAGAGACTGTCCTCAGTTGGAGGGCTGAGGCAGGTACTTTAAGAGACCAGCCTAGCTGTCGCATAAGATATCACATAAGTACAGTAGAAAGCATGGATTCTGTGTCCAAGGACCTGAGTTCAAATCCTCATTCTATTACTCACTTATTAGCTAGGTGACTTTGAGCAAATCACAGTAGTTTCCTGCAGTTTCGTGGCCTCTTCTGCCTTAAATCCTGTGATCCTCTGTGTTAAATGATGACCGAGAGCTCAGAAAGTCGATTATAGAATGACTGAACATTAGAGCTTGGAGGCACCCTAGAACAGAACCTCAGAGTTGGTGAAGGGTCTTAGCAGCTCATCCAACTCCATCAATTTACAGAGGCAGGAACTGAGACCCAGAAAGAGGGATGGACTTGTCCCAGATCATTCAGCAAAGCTCCTTCTGTTATTATGCCAAAGTGGGAGAAGCGGTTGTGGTGAGCTGTTGTGGAGATATTTCCCCAGAGGACACTGGCCTCTAAGGCCACATTCTAGCATTCATTCTCTCTCTTTTTTTATCCTCACAACAACTCTGTGAGGAGAGAGCAAGGACTTATTCTCCCCCATTTTACAGATGGGGAAATTGATACTCTTAGAGGGAAGGAAAGGGGGCAAGCATTTATTAAGCGCTTACTATGTGCCAGGAACTGCATAAGTGCTTTACAGATATTATCTCCCAACAAATCTGGTAGGTAGGTGCTATTATTAGCTTCATTTTACAATTGAGGAAACTGAGGCAGACAAAAATTAAATGAATTGCCCAGGCTCACACAACAGAGCAGGATTTGAACTCAGGTCTTCCTGACTCTATCCATTCTACTACTTAGCTACTTCGAAAGAGAGAAGAGGGAGAGAAGCAACCTGCCTAAGGTCAACAGCAAGCCATGTCCCTTGACCTCAAAGCCAGGCCTCTTTTTATTTAAACAGAGCTAATGCTGGCACGGAAAGGAAAAATTAGCTTTCTGAGGAGGGGAGAGTCTGCCTAAGTACTGGGGGAAGAGGGATAAAGTCCAAGGGAAGAAAAGGCTGAAAAAGTTGGGGCCCCACTGAGGAGCCTTGAATGCCAGGTTAAGGGATCTAGACTCTCCCCCAAGGGCCTTAGGGAGTTATGGCAGATTCTGAGCAGGTGATGGGTGTGGGGAAATGAGCGCTCCTATGAATAGGAGGGACAAGAAGCAATTTGGATTTCACATAGATTTATAGGGGAATCTCTGACTATGAAGTAAAATGCTCTTCATTTCCCAGGCAGGGTAAAGGAAGAGCGTACCCCTCTGTTAATGACACCAGGTCAATTCAAGGTGATGGAAAATACAGGAAGCTGAGGAAAGAAGAAGTGGGGTGGAGGGGTTGAGTCCTCAAACTGCTTCCTCTTTCTAGACCCGACTCTTACTCCTGGCCTCCTGTATGAACTTGGCCAAGTTCCTTCCCCTTTCCAAGCCTCACTTTCTTTCTTTGCAAAATGATGAGGCTGGACTAGGTGTATGGAACCAATGCTACAAACCTGTGGACTGCTAGAATCTTAGAGCTGGAGGAACTTCTTCCATCCATCTAGCTATCTAGCTAGCTTTGTTTATGTTTATTTATTCCTTCATTCATATTTAGTTATAACATTTAAATATTTTTTGAGTTCCAAATGCCCTCACTTTGGCCCCTTCCCTACCCATTGAGAAAGCAAGCATTTTGATACCCATTATGTATATGAAATCATGCAAAACATTCCCATATTCCCACATTGCTCTCCAACCCAAAAAAAGAAGAAGAAAGTTTAAAAAAAGTATGCTTCAATCTGCCCTCAGAATTCATTAGTTCTGTTTCTGGAGGTAGATAGCATTTTTCATCATGAGACCTTTGGAATGATCTTGGATCATTGTGTTGATCAGTGTAGCCAAGTCTTTCACAGTCAATCATTGTTACAATGTTGCTGTTACTGTGTACAATGTTCTCCTCATTCTGCTCACTTTGCTTTGCATCAGTTCATGTAAGTCTTCCCAGGTTTTTCTGAAAGCATCCCTGGAGGGACCTCTCGGACCAGTCACATAGCCTCGTTGGGCCTCAGTTCCCACCTCTGTAAAATGAAGGAGTTGGACTAGAATTACCTCTAGGGTCCCTTCCTGTCCTAGATCTGTGATCCTATGATTCCTCTCATTTCTTAGACATTGAAATGGAGGCTAAGAGAGGAAGGGTCTTGCCCGTGGTCCCAAAGTGAGTGAGTGGCAGACCCAAGACTAGAACCCTGGTCTCCTGACTCCCCACCACCATCACCACTACAAGTCTGGGACTCTGCTGCCTCATTTGTTGAAACATTGGAAGATGAAATGTGAGACTCAATTCAACTCAACAAATATTTATTAATAGCCCTATTAATGGTACTTTGAGCTAGAGAGATACAAAGTTTGAATATGACATAGTCCCTGCCCTCAAAGGGCTTCCAGTCTTGGAGGGGTTTAAAATGCCAATGCAGAAAACTGAAATCCACAATGATACATGATAAGTACATAGCAGAAGTATTGACAAAGTGCTAGATGAGGTCATAGAATTACAGAATTAGATTTAGGCCTTAGGATATAAAGCACTGAAAGTCAGAGCTGAGAAAGACCTTAGATATCTCATCCAACCCTCTTATTTAGAGATGAGGAAACTGAGGCCCAGATTCCACACAGGAATATACTAAGTGGTAACAGGAAGATTGAACCTAGGTGCTCTGAATTCAAATCCATTTGTACCACGGAAGAGCACAGAAGGCAGCCTGGAGGAGGTAGCATTCAAGCTGGATTTAGAGGAGAGGTAGGAATTCAGAAGGTGCAAAGGGGGAAAGAGGATATTCCAAGCATCAAGAACAAAAGTATGGAAGCAGGAACGTACAGGGCAAGCTTGGAGGACCTAGAATGATCTAGTTTAGTGGAACAATAGAATTTCTAGAGGGGAACGGTATGAGAGAAAGCTGAAAAGTTAGGGAGGCACTTGATTGTAGAGAACCCTTAATGTCAGACCTCTGTCACGCTTTCTGCTCTTCAGAGGTCCCTTTATGGGCTACATGCCATATGCCACGTGGTGTTTAGGGGAGAGGAACAGTGATCTAGATAACCCCAAACATTGGGTAATCAGCAGATGACTTCTGGCTTCCTTGCAGAACGCTTGTATGTTTGGCGGGCGCTGCACAATGATTAGGGCCTCTTCTCTTCCTCCATACAAGTCACTGCTGGGCTCTTCAGGCCCAATGAGGTAACAGAACCTGGAACCCTGACTGCCTAATCCTTCCTCCCTTTTTCCCCACTGCAAGGGCTTTCATTTCCTTCCTCCTCCTTTTCTCAGAACTTTAAAATCCCCACCCAGTTCCTAAAGGAGAAAGCAATCTGGGTTGGGGAGGGAAGGTGCAAAGCTAACTCTGGAAACCTGTGAGCTGCCCTGAGCAAAGGTAAACCATCCCAGAATCTCAGAGCTAGAAGCAACCTGAGACATCATCCGGTGTCCAAGCTCTCATTTAGGAGGGGAGGAAACAGAACGAGGGACTTGACCAGGGTCACGTAGTCAGTGACAGAGTTAGGATTTAAGCCCAGGTCCTCTGAGGCAGGCCGCAGGAAAGGCGCAGTGGGAAGAGGGTTGGATTCTGAACCAGACCACCTCATTCTGAGTCACAGTTGTATCAGTTACTAGTTGTATGATCTTAATTGGACTGGAATCACTTCTGAGGTCCCTTCTGTTCGAGGTCTGTGATATCTATGAGTCCTCCATTTCTTAGAGGTGGAAATGAAGGCCAAGAGAGAAAGGGTCTTGCCTATGGTCCCAAAGTGAGTCCCCCCGCCCCGAGTCCAGGGCTCTCCTGCCTCACTTGTTGAAACATTGGAAGATGATGAATGTGGGACTCGATTCAACATGAATGGCCTTATTCACAGTCTAAGCCTCAGTTTCCTCATCTGTAAAATAAAAGGGCTTGGACTACGACCTCATGATTTCCTTCCAGGTCTAGATCTATGATCCTCTGATGTCTCTGGAGTGTTCGTTAAGCTTTCGCTTGCAGAACTCCAGCTGCGGGGAGCTCACTATCTTATGAGACAGCTCATTTTACTTTTCCACTAGTGAATGCTAGGAAGGTTTTCCGTGCACTGGAAACTGCCTCTCTGCAGTTTTCCGCCCCACCCCCTCCCCAGCCCCGCACTATGATCCTCAACATCTCCAGTTTATACAAATAATAGTCTTCACTAGGCCACAGCTTCTATTACTTTCTCCATATTGGTCACCCTGGTAACTGGTCTGGCTTTCATTGGTCAGCAATCTTCCTAAAATGTGGATCCTGTGTTCTAGGTATGAGTCTAGGGCAATCCCTGCCCCCTCTCCCAAATGCACTTCAGACAGAAACTGATGCTTGCAAGGTGGCATATTAATGTAGAAAACCCCAAGTTAATATTACCTGTTTTGTATTTTGGTTTACTTATTTTTTGTATTTTGTTATGGTATTATATTGTATATTTTTATTTTATTTGTTTTGTTAAACATTTTATCTGGTTCTGGCCATCCTGAGGAGTTTTGCAGACCCCCAAATTTGACACCTCTGGGGGACTTGGGTTCAAGTTCTTTGCCACTAACTTGCTGTGTGACCCTGAGCCAGCCCCTTCTCCTCTGGGGGCCCCTGAATCCTCCTTTGGAAAATGTCAGGATTGACCTATATGAGTCATAAGTCCCCTTTACACTCTAAGCCTGGTTTTATGCTGTTTCTTTTCTACCAGGACCCCTGTCCCCTCTCACAAAATATATGGCCTTTTCTCGTAGAGAATCTCTAGTCTGAGGGAAAGCCATGACCGCATCAGTCAATCATAAGCATTTATTAAGCACCTACTATGTGCCAAGTACTATATTAAGCACTGGGAATACGGAGACAAAATCGAGAAAGTGTGCTTTCCCTTAAGGAACTTCTGTTGGGGGAGGAAGGGTAGGGAAATAATATATATAAATATGTATTTACAAAATATATATACATATACAAAATATATATTGTGTGTGTATATATATACCCAAATATATATAATATAAAGTTTTGTATGTATTTTATACAATATAAAAGTATGCAATATCTAAACAATATGCCATGTAAAAATTTACAGGATGTATTTTTTTGAGGCGGGGTAGCCCTAGCAGCTGGAGTGAATCAGGAAAGGCTTCTTGTAGGGGAAGGGGTTGTTGGAGCAGAGTTGAAAGAAACAAGGCCTTCTCAGAGGCAGAAGTGAGACTTGAGAGGCCTGAGTAGAAGGGGCAGCTGAGGTAACAGCATTTCTCTGGGGAGGGTGGTTTGAAGGGAGGCCAGAAGGTCCTGGCTTGTTTCAAAGGAGAGGGGAGGGCCTTTGTGAGGCCTGCTCCCCCAAGTGTGTGATCACCAGGTTTTCTTTTTTCGCTCAGACAGCACCTGAGGCTTCTGAAGCGGGGGTCTGTGGAGATTAAGGGCCAGACAGCCAGGAGTTTTACAAATAGCCAAATCGGCCCTAAGAATGATTGTAGAGTCTATAGCAGCCAAGCTGGCAACCAGTTCCAGGCTCTAGGCTCTGAGAATCGTCCAAGACTCTTCTAGTATTAGCCTTGAGGTCTTGCATAGGGTCAGCAGGCCCTTGGAATAGTTCTAGGCTCTGCAAACAATCCTGGGCTTTGTGAGCCAGCCAATGGGCTTTAAAGGGTAGGACTCTGCACCAATGGGCACAGACCACCAGGGCATCAGTGTTTGATGTGGACAAAAGCCCCATCCTGGATGGAGGAGTAGAACATGAGGCTTCATTAGACAGGAAGTGTGGGCTGGGATAGTTGGGGTAGGATGGTCTATAATAAGTGGGGCAGACTGTGGCCATAAACATGTATTTAGAGCCTAATTAAAAGCTTCCAGGTGAGCAGGTCTCTGTTTATAGTCTCTGTGGCCTTTGGAGCCATCATCTCTCCCTTAGGAAGTCTTTTCTAGAGTCTAACCTCAGCCCTTCCTGTTGTATTTGGGGACTGAAGCAGAGGCATCTCCCTCTACCTTTGCCTCCCAGCTTTGGACAGGGAGTGAAGAAGGAAGAATCTGGCTTCAGCCAGCATTAGGAAAACCCCCTTGGGGACTGGGCTGGTCTCCCTCCCCCTTCCACCACGAGGTGTAACCTGAACCACTGGCTAGGTCCGGGGTGCTTGTGGGGCCTAGTTGGGACAATGAAGGATCAAGTTGCCTCCTGGCTCAGTTTTTCCAGCCCCTAGAGCTGAGGTTCCTTTCCTTGGTTTGGGGGGTGGGGAGGTTGGAGGTCACCTGAGGCAGTAAGGAGACCGTGGAGGAGCCCAAGCTTTGAAGTTGAGGGTGTGACCCCCCATAAGCTCTGGGGCCTGGAAGGGACATCTGGGAGATCTAGTCCAACTCTTGTGTTTGAGGCTGGGGTACTAAGGCCCAGAGCAATGAATAGACTTGTTGAAGGTGTCCTGCTGAGAAGCGGGAGGAACACAATTTGAGTCACACAGCAGAACTAGGCCTCTAGCCAAGTCTTCTGACTCCAAATCCAGGCTGCCTCGCCGTCATCATGCTGCCTCCCCCTTCTGCCCCTGTCCTGGGAGCCTGAGCTCCACCTCTGGGCCTGGCAGTCAGACAACTAGGACAGCGTGAACTAATCATAGATAAATGAAGAGACTCTTCTTCCTCATCAGTGAATAAAAGATCCAGAGACGACCAGGGCCAGAGACAGAGAACAAAGCTCGTCAAAGTTGGAAGAGATTTCGGCTCATCTAGTCAGGCCATAACTAGGGCAGAGCCACTGGGGCTTTGTCCTAGGGTGCCAAAATTCAGAGAGTGCTAACAGCAGCATTATACTCCTCAGCAGCTTAGGACCTAGTTAAAAAGAATAATTAGTTAAAACTAGAGAGTATGTCTCCTCTCTGCCTAATCTCTCTGCTGTACCCCCGGTAAGCTTTCTAACTTGAACTGGCTCAACTCCAGTAGTGGCTTCCCCAGATGACCGCTCCTTAGTCTAGCTCAACTCTACCCACTCACCCGAGGCCACCTCAGCAGTGCTCAACCTTGGCATGTCTTCTTGCCACATTTCATGTCTTCTACCACAAATATAAAAATGTTTAGTTGTAGTTTCTGGTATATAGTAAGTGCTTAATAAATGTTCTATCGATTGTATATCATCTGTCTCTATCTAGTTATCATAGGATCACAGATTTAGTGCTGGGTGGGATTTTAGAGATCTTTGAGCCCAACCATGTCATTTTGTAGATGAGAAAAGAAAGGTCCCCTGAGAATTAAGTCACTTGTCCAGGGTCACATAATTATTAACCATCTGAAGTGAGATTCAAACCTGGACCTTCCTAATTCCAAGTCCAACTTCTCTCTACTATACCATGATGCCTTATGGTTCTGTATTTAGCCCCAATTTCCTTGTCTTGCAATGGTGCAACTGAGGCCCAGAGAGGGGGAGTGGTTTGCTCATGATTACATATTGACTCAGCAGCAGGCCTGGATCTCAAACGTGGCTCTCTTCGAGTCCCTGAGAGCTGTTTGGAGGATAGCTGGGTCCATTGGATGTCATCAGTTTGTCTGGTTACTTACTGGATGATGGGTCCATTGGAGTCATCGGTTTGTCTGGTTACTTCCCAACCTCCTCTTGTGTATCTTCCTCTGTATCCATCTCCCTTCTTGTTACTAAGATTGTTCACTTTGAAGCCAGACCCCATTCCACCATCAATCCTCCCAGTCATTTTCAGAAAAGCAACTGGGTTCATGCCCAAAGGAGATCTGGATGTAGAGTCACCCTTCAAAGGAAGAGAGAGAGGTTCTGGGGTGGGGGGGGGGAATGTGTTCCAAGTCACAGCACGTTAGGTGTAGCAGTGGCATGGGACTGTTATTCAGTAATGTCCAACTCCAACTCTTCATGACCCCATTTGGGGTTTTCTTGGCAAAGATACCGGACTGGTTTGCCATTTCCTTCTCTAGCTTATTTTACAAATGAGGAAACTGAGGCAGAGAGGGTTAAGTGACTCACCCAGGGTCACATAGCTGGCAAGTGAGGCTGGATTGGAACTCAGGTCTTCATGACTCTAGGGCAGGCATTCTATCCACTTTGCCACCTTGCTGTCCAGGATGGTAGCTTGGAGCTCATCAAACAAGATGGCAAACCTTAAAGTGCTATATGAAGAGCTCTTAATCTAGGGTCTGTAAACTTGTGTTTTTTATAATACTATGTTTATATTTAGTATATTAATATATAATTAAGTTAATGAAGTATAATTAATATTTTATACATTTTAAACATAACTAATTGTATTTCAATATAATTATTTTCCTTTATAATCCTACATACTTTGTTTTATGAATTCAAAAACCTTCTGAGTGGTCCATAGGCTGCCCCAGGCTGCCAGATGGGTCCAGTAATACGAAGGGTTAAGAATTCCTGGGCCATATAAATGCTAGTTATTATTGCTATTATCATCTGTCAAATGAGGGGGTTGGCCCAGCCAGACAGCTTCTGAGCTCCCTTCCAGCTCCAATCCTATGATCTGTTCCAACCCCTTATTTGACAGAAGGGGAGACTGAAGCCCAGAGAGGGGAACGTTCTTGCCCCAGGGAGCACGGCCAGTGAGTGACAAGGCACAGACTTGAACCAAGACCTCCAGGATCTCCAAAGCGCCTTCTGGCCTCTCCAGCACACCCTGCTGCCTACTCTTAACAGGCTTGTTACAGATTTAGAGCTGAAGACCTAAAAGATCATCTGTTGAAAAGCAAAGAGGCCTTGAGGAAGAGACAGACTTTCTCAGGGTCACACAGGTGTTAAATAGTAAAGCTTGAGTGTGAACCTTGCTGATTTGGGCGAACAGGTGGGGCTTTTTCTTCCCTCGCTGCTCCTGCCCGCCCTGATGCCCAGCTTCCTCTCCTCTCTCCTTAGGTCAGCTGGCCCAGCCGCAGGGTATTCTGATGATGAAGTGGCGGAGACTGTGCTGGTCCCTCACCTGCTTCCTCACTGTAAGTTGGGGTGGATGAAGCTGGGGCCAGGAAAGGGAGTGTCTAGTGGACCTTCTGGTGGTTGAGGGTGGGGCGGGGGCATATCCTGGGGGATTGAGAGAGATTGCAGGGACCTTCTGCCCTGGCCTAGGTCACTTAGCCATGCTCAGATCCCAAGATCTGCACGATAGTACATCTACTCTGAAATTTTCTACATTCCTCCTACTGCTACTGTGCCATAAATAGTAAAGACTTTGAGGGTTCACAGATAGATAACATTCTCCTGGGTATGGGTGATGTGTCAGCCTCCTGTTTATCCTGCCTCTGTCTGACCTAAGCCAGCTCAGGGACAGGCAGGGACATGGACAAGATGATACAGACATGCTTCCCAGGGCTTCTCTCCCTGTTGACTTGGGCCTCCTGTGGGCTGGGCTGGTAAGAAAGAGGAGGAGTCATGGAGGGTAGTCAGCACTGGGAGGGCAAGGAATGGGTAAAAGGAGCCTGGCCCTGGCATGAGAAAGGTCATTGCTGAGAGTAGGTGCCCATCTCTCATCTGGCACTGGGAGTACCATACAGCATTGAATTAGGAGAAGAGAGATGGGATGAGGAGAGAGGAAGGAGGAAGAAACTGAGGAAAGAAGGAAGAGGAGAGAGAAGTATGGATTAGAGCCTTAGACACTCAAGCCTTTAGAGCTTGGAAATAGAGAGCTTTAGAACCTGACTGTTTTAAATCTTAAAGGTATCTGCTAATTAATGAAGACCAACCTTTCTATTTTATGTTAGAGGAAACTGAGGTCCAGAGAGGGGAAGGGAAAGAGGTTGGATGAGAGGTCAGGTCTTCTAACTCCCTGCCCAAGGGTCTTTTCATCATATGGAAAGGAGATGGAGGAAAGGAGAGAAAGAGTGAGGGAGAGAAAGAGAGAGAGGAGATAGAAGAAAGAGAAAAAGAGAGAAAGGAAAGAGAGAGGAGAGAGAAAGAGAAATAAGAGAGAGAAAGAGAAAAGAGAAAGAGAAAAGAGAGAGGAAAGAGAGGAGAGAGAAAGAAGAGAGAAAAAGAGAAAGAGATAAAAGAGAAAGAAATGAGAGAGGAGATGGAAGAGAGAGAGAGAGAGAGAGAGAGAGAAAGAGAGAGAGAGAAAGAATGGGGGGGGGGAGAAAGAGAGTGAGAGCAAGAAAGAGAAGAGCGCAATGGGGCCCTGAGAAGTCTCTCAGAGTAGATCAGTCTTTCCCAGGTTCCCATTCCTACGGTCAAGGATGGGGTTGTCTTGGAACCACGGATGGAGATGGGGTTAGGTCCTCTCCCTGGCCCTGGTACCTGGACTTTTGGGTTCTCTTCTTCCCTATCTTTGACTTCCTCTGTGAGAGTTCTTCTCTGAGATCACATGATCTGGGGAGGGTAAATGAGACTTACACCCAAGAAATAGCCACTTACAACCAGGACAGATGAATAAGTCCAAGTTAATAACAGAGTAAATAGCGTCTACACTGGCTGGGGGCATGCAAGGCACAACAGGAATCAGTGAGTAGGGTCCTTCTGGGAAGGCTTAGGATATTAGGGAGAGTATATATGTGTCTATCGGGGGTGGAGTGTGTTAAGTCTGTTACCATGAGTGGAGTCCAAGACACTAAGATCCAAATCACAAACCTTGTTCTTCTCTCACCTGTCCTCACAATATTACTTGTAAAAGACTGAGAAAGCCCTCTACAAAGGTGGCTCCATAAGGCATTGGCCAGCCCAGTAATGGTTCTCAGCTTGGCCTCCCTTTACTGAAGCTGAGTGTGGGCAGTGGGGAGGGAGGGGTAGACTCTGTTGGGACCCATAGTCTCCTGGGATTTCCTTGGGACTTCTGGTTTGGAGCATCCTGTAAAGGTTGGGGTATAGTCTCAGGTCCCAGATAGATTGAATGGGATCTCTCTTGGGTCTTCGTTCCCAGAACTTGGCAGCTCTGTATAGATGAGGAAAGTCCTAGGCTTCTGTCTGGAAGAGGTGGAAGCCTCAATGGGCCACAGTGGTAGGAAAGGAGAGCCCCAGGGTTCATCCATTTCTCTGTTAAAGAGTCATAGACTGACTGCTGGCAGGCCCCTTAGAACATACTGCTAGAACTAAGCGGGCCTTAGAATATAGAATGCCAGATTTAGACCAGGTCACGTGGACAGTTAATCTTGGAGGTGAGATTTGAAGCTAAGTCCTCTGACTCTGAAGGTGGGGCTCCTCCTGCCTTACTGTTGGTTTGTGTAATGGTAGTAAAACATTCCTCTAGTTTAGTGGGGGATGGTCCATTGCTACTTTTCTTGAGTTGTTATTTTGCTGAATGCTTTTGCTTTAAGGTGATAAAAACCCAGAATGTGAGAGCTGGGAGGGGTCTAAGAACATGGAGAAGTGGGAGGGGCCTCATAAGAGAAAGACAGAGTTGGAAGAGGGACTCTTAGAGATCATCTGGTTCAGCCCTCTTGTTTTACAAATTAAGAAACTGAGACCCAGAGACAGGGACAGATCTGCCCAACTTAAGTTAATGGGTCAGTGGCAGAGCTAAGACTAAGAGCTTGGTTCCTAGCCATCCAGCATTCTGTTTTCTGTACTATGCTCTGAGTCCTTACCCACTCCCCTTCCATCTTAGCACAGAGGGTTCTGTGGGGAGGGCTGAGAAGATTGGTGGCGGCAATGCCTGCTGGGCGTAGGCTGGGAATTGGATTGGTGCCTGCTCTCATCTCAGTGTCTGCTGGTGCCAGCCTCCCTTCACCCCTTCTCTCTCAGCTACTCAGCGGGCATCAGTCGTCCTCCCTGTCCTGCCAGGACTCCGAGTACCAGACAGAGGCGGGAGATTGTGCTGTGTGCCCCGAGTGCCCACCAGGAGAGGAGCCCAATCAGGTGAGCCCATGCCTGGCTCCAAGGAACACCTGCCCTGAAGGGGGAAACATGCATGACTCCTGTCCTCGAGGACCCCTCGCTTTGAAGGGGGGAGCTGTAAAGATGGTTGGGTCTAAGAGGGGACATTTAGCACCTGTCCTCAGAGACCCCTGGCCCTGGTAGACTGGAGAACAGCCAGGACTAATCTAAGATGGCTTCTTGGAGAAGGGAGCCTTTTAGGAGCTGTTGCATAAGGGGAGAGGGGATAGGGAATAGGGGAGAGGAACTTTCTGTGGCTGTGGGGTGCCTTTGACTGTCTTTGCCCCTTCAGGACCCAGACATCCTTCCTTTCTCGGCTCAAGCTCTCTTTCCCATAAAGCTTCCCTTGATTGTCCTTGGCTGCTTAGTGGCCACCTCCTAAAACCACCTTGTATTTATTTGTATATATGTAAATGTATATCCTGCATCCTATATTCAAATGTTGGTTCCTTGGGCAAAGAATTCTTCCCCTTTTTTGTCTCTGTATCTTCAGTACCTGGCCCACAATAAGTGCTTAATAAATGCTCGTTGATTGATTTCCCCACATAGGAATGTGGTTCCGGACTGGGACTGGGTACCGTGTGCCGTGCCTGCAGGCCGGGCACCTTTTCAGCCAGCCTAGGACGAAGCCCCTGCCTGCCCCACACTGGCTGTGCCCGGCTGAGGAGGGTCGAGGCGCAGGTGGGGACCACAACCATCAATGCTCGGTGCGGTGGCTGCATTTCAGGGTGAGCATCTTTTCAGCTGTGGAATTGAGAAGGGTATCGAGCCTCAGCCCAGGGCCACTGAGGTAGGGGAGCAAAGGTTCCTTCCCCCAGTGGGAGGCGTCATTTGTTGCATTGGAAAGAAAAAAGAATCTTAAACTTGGAGTCGGGACATCTGGGTCTGTGCGACTTTGGGTGAGGCCCTTCCCCACTCCCAGCCTCATTTTTCTTATCAGTAAAATTAGGGTGTTGGACTAGAATCAGTGGTGGGGAACTTGTGTCCTTCTAGGTCTTTGGGTGTAGCCTTTTGACTGAGTCCCAAGTTTTACAGAATAAATCCTTTTATTAAGGGGATTTGTTCTGTGAAGTTTGGATTCAGTCAAAGGGCTGCACTTGAGGACCTAGAGGGCCACATGTGGCCTCGAGGTCACAGGTTCCCCGCCTCTGACTAGATGATCTCTAAGGCTCTTTCTGGTTGTCCTGGTATCTTGATAGTTTCAAGGTCCCTTCCAGCTCTGATATTCTTGGTTCTCTGTTCTAAGCTTTCTTCATGCTTGGGCATTCCGTGTTCTATGGGTCACATCTCTCAAACTCATTGGTTTCAGAAGGAAAGAGGAAACCTCAGTGACTTAGGCATTGTTCCATTCAGATCTCTGTTAGGCATTGGGGAAAGAAGAAGATTGGGACAGGAGGGAGAATTTGGGGCTGTCTCGGAGCCTCGATGACCTGAGGGCTTCTGCTTCTCCCCTAAGGGAGACTTGAGGCCCAGGGAGTCTGCCTAGGCCATCCATCCAAACTGGAAACAAGGGCCCACCATGTGCTTCTGAAGGGCTTCTATGTTCCAGGGTGGCCATGTTGGAGGAGTCACTTTTTTTGTTGAAAATAATCATGGCTGCTATTTGTAAGGCTGTTTAATTGTTTACAAAGCTCTTTACTCGCATCATCCCCATGCCCTCATTCTTATCCCTGCTTCATAGATGGGGCTAGTAAGATTCAGAGATGGGAAGTGATTTTGCAGCATCCCAGACTTAGAACGGGACCCCAAAAGGACCCCCAAAATCAAATAGTCCAACCCCTACTGGATAGAAATTCCCTTTTTTAGCTTTCTTGGTCTCTAGAAACAGGGAGCTCACTCTATCTGGGCAGCTCATTCCACTTCTGGTTCTGATAAAGCACCCTGGTGTGGGGTTGAGGTCTCTGGGAAGCAAAAGGTGAGAATGGGAGGCCCTGGGGGTGGTCACGTAAGGGCTAGGTCAGAGGAGACTGCTGGGTTTGAGGTGGGGATGTGGAGCTGACTCTATCTACCTTTGTTCTCCTGCAGGTTTTATGACCCCAGAAGGCACCCAGACACTGCGTGCAGGCCTTGTTCTCGGGCACCGATGGGCACACCCGGCTGTGGGGGTGAGTGTGGGGCTAGCATAGCAGGTATTGGGAGGACAGTGAATGAGAGACTAGTGGAGGCAGAACTAGAGAAGCAAAGGGATAAAGAAAAGCAGAAACAGAGGGAGAGAAGTTAGGGAGAGAGAAAAACTGAGAGACACAATTTGGTGTTTTATAAATGATTGCTGATTAACTTGACTGTGAGAGAGGTGAAGAAAGAAAGGTGAAAACAGGAAGAGAGTGAGACAAGAGTAACGAAAACCAGCAAAACCAAGAAGAGGGAAGATGAGTGAGTGTGTGTGTGTGTTTGTCTGTGTCTGTGTCTGTGTGTCTGTGTGTGAGAGAGAGAGACAGACAGACTGATAGACACAGAGAGAAAAGACAGAGACAGAGGCAGACAAACAACGGGTCTGAGATGCCAAGCGAGACCCAGCTGAAGATACCAAAACTGAGTGAGAGACAGAGACAGAGAGAAAAGGAAAACAGTGAAGAAAGCGAAAGACACTTTAGAGAGGGAGGTGTAGAGGGAAAGGCAGGCATGAAGAGAGTTAAAGACACAGAGACAGACAGAGATGGGACACAGAGAGTTTGAGACCGCAAGAGAAAAATGCAGAGAGATAAGACAGAAAGAGACAGATGTGCGGAGAGATGGGGACAGGGAAAGACAGAAAGATGAAGAAAGGCTCGGGGATGGACACGGAGGGAGACTGAGAGCCAGAGGTGCAGGACAGGCAGGCGTGGAGAGGCAAACAAGGTGAGTCAGATGAAGAGAGATTGAGAGAGACAGAAGAAGACAGAGACAGCGATAGGAAAAGAGAAGCAAATCACCAAGCTGGAAGTACGGGAAGATTAAAGACAGAGGCTGAAAGAGCTGAAGGAAGAAGGGAGAGCCAGACAGGGGAGAGAGACAAAAGGGGATGGAGACAGAGTGATGGAGAGACCAAGACTGCAGAAGAGATGAGTTAGAAGAGAGAGCAATAGAAAAACCAAGCCCATTGTCCTGAAGGAGCGATCTCCTCTTTTCCCTCTCCCTCTCCCAAGCTTGAAAGAGGGAGAGCCCTACCCAGGGCCGATGCTGACCCACTTTCAGCTCCTGAATGTGCTGACTCTTTCCTACGATCCTTGGAGGGGCAGGAATTAGAAGCCAGCCAGGGCTGAGACAGCAGCTTTCTCTTCCACGACTGAGATATGTCCCTGGGGGAAGGAGGGCCATAAAGGAGCTGGGTACAGAGAGGCAGGATGGGGCTGTAGAAGGAACCCTGGGCAGAGAAGCAGGACACTTGAGAGTCCCTGCTGTGCCACTAACTGGCCATGTGACCTTGAGCAAATTTATCCCCCCACCCACCCACCCCATGGACCTCAGTTACCCTATCTGTAAAATGAGAGTATTTGGATTCAGGTTTCTGATGGCCCCTCCTAGCATGTTACATAGTCCTAGGATAAATTTTTGCCTCTGATTCCCCCTTATTTTGAAGTGTAGAGGGATAGGTCACACCAGCAGGATGGTACATTGAACTAGAACTCAGGACTTAGGAGGATCACTTCTCCCCTCCATGGGGTCAGGACCTGTCTCTGCAAGTCCCCAAGTATCACCTCCCCCTTGCAGATAATCTCTGAGATTGTGGAGGAAAGACAGGGACAGTTGCTGCCTGTTGAATGTCTGGTCTGTGACTTCCTCTAGCTATGTTGGCCGTCTTTGCTCTGTGTCCAGCTCTGTGTCCCCTGAACTTTATGAAACAAAGTGAGGTCAGGTGGCTATGCTGGTGACAGAGGCCCTACTGGCACATCCCCTCCCCAGGGCTCAGCCCTCACTGTCCTACCCACATGCAAACAGGACACACAGGTCAGTGGCAGCCACAGAGCTTCTCACACACGCGTACTCATACGTGGACAAGCAGCAGCACCACAGATGTACCCGGGCAGCCCGAAGAGGCGGGAGAGCAAGAGGGGTCAGAACACTGATCTTGACATCCAAGGCCCTGGATTTGAATCCTGGCTTGGAGATTTACTTGTTCTGTGACCTCGGTGAATCATTTTACTAATCTGAGCTCCAGGAAGACGTTGGTATATATGATTCTCCGAGGTCCCTTACGTAGATTGAAGGTCTGTGATCTTGTGACACACTCACATGCTCTGACACACTCACATGCTCGCACTCAAACACACAGGTCTCACACCCTGATGGGGCCATCCGTACACACACACACACACACACACACACACACACACACACGCCTTTCTCTCTCCATCTTTCACCTGCTGAGTCACCCTTAGTGGCTGCCACCCTGGATCAGAGCCCAGAGCCTGACAGAGTGGGGAAAATAAGGCCATGTGGGCCCACAGCTCTGAGTGCGTGTGTGTCTCCCAGGACGTGTACCCACTGTTTACAGACAACATCGAAACAGAAACTTACTGTTTCGTAACTGATTTGAAGACATTTCTCTGCAGCAAGGGGTGAGGTGGGGAGGGTAGATGTGTTTGTGTGAGAACATTGGGCCAGGGGTTCTAATTCCACCTCTGCCGCTGACTTACTCTGTCTCTTTCCCTTTCTGGGAAAATATGTAGCATATATCAAATAAGGGGGTTGGCTAGACAAGTCGTTTAGAGTGCCTTGGAGCTTCTAACATTTTGTAACGTTGCCTGTGTCTCTGAGCACAAGGCAACCTATTGAAATCAAGGTTCATTTAGATATTCCAAGGAACACCCCCATGCCCTTGCCACGGGAGACAGGCCCCATCTCCATGCCTGGGTGGGCCCGTCTCCTCCAACACAAGAGTTACCAGGGAAGAGGCTGACAAGCCAGGAGGTGGCTCAGGAAGAGGGCAGGAGGGCAGAAGAGGAGCTTCTGGGAGACACCAAGGGGTGATTGAGAGGGAAGTGTGGGGGCAGAGGTGGGATAGGAGGGTCCCTGCTCCTGGGAGAGGCTGAGGTGGGGTGGTGTCCCCCAAGCAGTCTCTGGGGCTGTTCTGGGCTAGTGTCCCTTCATCCCTTCTCACTAACTTGGATCTCTTTGTTTTTGACTCTATTCCCCATACCTGATCCTCTGCCTCTGTTTCTCTTTCTGTTCTCTCTCTCTTCTCTTCTCTTTCTGTCTCACCTCTCTTTTCTCTTCTTTCTCTTTCTCCTCGCTCCATCTCTTTATCTCTTCTATCTCGCCTATCTTTCTCTTCTTTCTGTTTCTCCTCTCTCCATTTCTTTTATCTCCTCTCTCACCTCTCTTTTTCTCTCTTCTTTCTCTTTCACTTCTCTCTCTCTCTCTCTCTCTCTCTCTCTCTCTCTCTCTCTCTCTCTCTCTCTCTCTCCCTCTCCCTCTCCCTCTCCCTCTCCCTTTCGCTTTCCCTCCCTCTCTCTCTCCCTTTTGCTTTCCCTCCCTCTCTCCTTCTCCTGGTATGTATTTCTGCCTGTCCCCTTTTATGTCATTCTCCTATCTGGTGTCTCCTTTCAAATGGCCCTCCCTCTGTCTTTGGGTCTCTCTGCTTACTGTCTCTGTATGTCTCTCCTTTTTTACTGTGTGTATCTTCTCTGTCTGACCCCTGACCCCCATCATTTTCTTTCTCTTTGTGTGTCTCCTCTCTGTGTGCCTTTGTGTGTCTCCTCTCTGTGTGTCTCTGTGTGTCTGCCTCTCTGTGTCTTTCTATTTCTACATGTCTGTTCCTTTGTCTCATACTATGACTCTCCCCCCTCTCTCCTTTTCCCTCTGTGTGTCTCTTTCTCTGCTTTCCCTCTGCCCTCTCCCCCTGTGTTTCTCCCTGCCATGTCTCTTTGGCTGAGGGCAGAGCCCGGCCTGGAGCGTGGGGGCCGGCAGCGCCGTAATGTGGAAGCCGGCATGGGGCCCGAGGTCCGCCCCTCGGAGAATGGTACCCAGGCAGAGGTTCCTGAGGAAGCCGCAGCCCAGTATGCTGTCATCGCCATCGTCCCCATCTTCTGCCTGATGGGTCTGCTGGGGATTCTGCTCTGCAATCTTCTCAAGAAGAAGGGCTATCACTGCACAGCCCACAAGGACGGCGGAGAAGAGGCTGGGCTTGAGGGCAAGAATGGTGAGAGGAGGGCTCCAGAATCTTGAGCAGGGGAGACGCAGCCTTGGGGAGCTGCAAGTCTGAGCCTAGGGAAAAGTACCCTGCCTTTGGTGTGTGTGGGGGGACTCCTGGTCAGAAGAGGTGATCCAACCCCTCTCCAGGTGTGCCTGACCAGGGAAGGGGAAGCAGCTGATGGTGAGGATGAGATACTGATGGGAGGACCAGGTGGAGGTGGGCTGGAGACACCTGGATACTCTAGTCTGGAGCCCAGGAAAGGCATCAGGCTTAGACCTGGGAGTCCTCAGCAGAGAAGAGCTTGCCAACAGAGAATTTGGAGAGAAAAGATTAGGGCCCAGGACGGAGCCGCACAATTAGAGGGAAGGAGAAGAAGATGAACTTGGAAAACAGATGGAGGAGGAAAGGGCAGACAGCTAGGAGAACCGAGAGAGAGCAGGACGTCACTGGAAGAGACGGTGTCAGGCAGGAGAAAGATGAACAGCAGCAGTGGTACCAGCTGTAGCCAAGAGGAAGAGAAGGAGGAGGAGAAGGACTGAGAAAAGGCCCCTGGATTTGGCGACAAGGAGGGCCTGGGGGACCTTGGGAAGAGTGGTTTTAGTGGCATGTTTGTGCTTAGAGAGAGTAGGCAGTGAAGAAGTAAATGACTCTTCCAGAAATTAGATGGCCTAAAAAAAAAAGAAATTAGACAATGAAGAGACACCTGGGGGAGAAATGGAGCAATAGCTTACAAACTTCTGAGTCCTGGGCCTTTTTAGTGCTAAGGGATTCCAAGTGCAGAAGTTCCAAAGTTTTAGGGGATTGAAGGTTTTAAAGGCCCTAGGTTCTAAAGTTCTGAAAGTGTTAGGTACCAGACTCGGGAGGCAGGAAGACCTAAGTTTGAATCCTGACTCAGATGCTTACTAGTTGTATGGCCCCAGACAAGTCACTTCTCTCTCAGCCTCTGTTTCCCCATATGTAAAAATGGGAATGATAATATGAAACTCAAATGAGATAGCAGAATTTTCAAAAAGAGCTTTAATGGTGCATTTTAAAATGTCTTTAAACAGCTTGAAGGGGGGTTGGCGGAATTCTATGAGTTTGACAATCTGAGGCTCTAAATGGTCCCAAGTCAAAAGTTCTGCCTGGCTGACTGCAATTTCCCCTGGTGGCTGAGATCAGGAATGTGAGGCTCAGAGGAATGTGGACAGTTTTCCCTCTACCTGCCTGAACCTCTTCTGGGGAAGGGGCTGAGCACGGTCTCCAAGGCAGAGCAAAGGCTCCCAGGACCTGCCCTTCAGAACCACATGGCATAGGGGCCCTAAGGGAGCTGACTGCACATCTCCTCTGACTTACCCAAAGTCATTCATCCAAGTCTGGGACAGAGCTAGAATGAAAACCCAGGCCTCGTGCTTCCTGGCCAGACTCATTTTCCCCCAGCCACCTTTTGGCCTAAATTCATCCGTGGGTCCTAAGGCCCAAGCAGCATCAGCAGATGAGTTGATTGTATGTGTGCTGGCACTTTTGTTCCCAGCCAAATGGCCTGTTTATTTCACTGTAGGCTGCTGTCCTCATCGATGCACATTAACATAATGCAATATTGTTTGACTCAGGCAAAGAGAACCATTATATTTGTATTCTGTTTACAGAGAGGATTGGGGTGCTTCCAACCACCTGAGAACCCCTACTTTCTCATGCTGCCTTTTGATCTGCTAAGAGCCCCTGATGTGGGCCTGAGAGTAGGAATGCCATTACTGGGGCCATAAACTCCTGGCCTCAGCCTTCCTGTACATTAGTTCATCTGTAGAGGGAGACTCAGGGTTACCCATTTAAGGCTGCATCAGTTGAAGGCCTCTACTGAGCCGGAAGGCCAGCTATCCTTTGGGTGGGTGGGTGGGTGGGTGATATGGAATGTCAGGATTCTCTAAGGGGAATTCTGGGGCCAAGTGTGTCCGAGATTAACTCTACAGCTGTTGAGGAAGCTTCCCCAGCTGTCTCCTTCCCTGGACAGCAGCTAATAACACCACCCCCATCCTCCCACATCTCTGCTCCCTAGGAAGGACTGGCTAGGAGACACAGAGAGGAAAGACCTTCTTTCTCTTCAGCGGTGGGGGCAGGGAGTTCATCTTGCGTTTGTGGGGGAGGCATCCAGCCACCTATCCCCAATCCTTTCTGCGGCAGTTAAGGCCACATTTCTGTGGCAGGGGGAAGCTGGTTCTCTGGGGAATGAGCCTAAGAAAGATTCTAGCCATGGCTCTGCTGCTCATTCACCTGGTGCTTTTGATGAGCCTTCTGGTGGTGGTTCTGGGTCTCTAAGGGCCTCTTTCCAGCTCTGCCATTCCGTGAGTCTGTACATCCTGATCCTGTGCTCTGGGCAAAGGAACCACTGTACCTACAGGGTTGCCGCTACCCCATCCCCACCCCAGGGATCCACACTAATGCCCATGGAGAAAGAGCCTTAAGTTGATTGTGTAGGGGAAAGACAGAGGCAGGAGAATGCCAGCTCCACAGCCTCAGGGACCCCCACATACCGAGGGCTCACTCCAGCCTTGGCATTGAGCAGACTGGTTCCCTGCCCAGGCCTTGAACCCTGTTCCTATCGCTTCCCTCCCAGTCTCCTAGACTCTTGTCTTTCTTCCCCAGGGACCAACCCTGCCTACCGAATGGATGACCCCAACGAGGACACCATTGGGGTCTTAGTCCGGCTGATCACAGAGAAGAAAGGTGAGGCTGGGGAAGGGGCTGAGGTGTCAACTGTCCCCTCCCCCCACTCTTTAAACCTTGGGGGCTCATTAAGATATTCCACTCTACCAGGACCAGTCACTGTGAGATAAGTGGAAGTGCCGTGGTGGGAACGCATATTAGGGAATTGGGGTCTATCTGGTTGATTGAGCACCAGTTTTTCAGTTAAGGAAAGGAAGCAGCTCCTGCTGGCTTGCTGTACAGGTATATGAAACCAGGCCCCCTCCTGATTCGGCCAGGGGAGAGGGGGAGGGAGGAGACAAGCATTTATTAAGTTAACGTAAATTAGTTATTTCATCAAATGAATTATTAATAATAGAATTATTAATTTATTAAGCATGAATTAATATTTATTAATACATTAAAGTACTTTATAAATACTATTGCATTTGATCCTGGGAGGCAGGTAATATTATCCCTATTTTACAGATGAGGAAACTGAGGCAAACAGAGTTAAGTGACTTGCCCAGGGTCACCCAGCAAGTAAGTGTCTGAGGTTGGGTTTGAACTAATTCTTCCTGACTCCAGGCCTGGTCTTCTGTGTGTTGTGCCTAGCTCCTAGCAGTAACGATAATGGTTAATAGTGGACATTTTGAAGTTTACCAAGGTGTTTTCCTTGCTACAGCCTTGTGAAATAGGTAGTCCTAGTGTTATCATCCCCATTTTCCAGGGCCTGAGGCTTGGAGAGATTAGATGATTTGCCCAAAGCTATTTCCTAACTCCCAGGCAATTTTTGCCTCAGTTTCCTCACTGTGCCATGCTGTCTGTGTCTGGTATGCCATGGCGAAACCTGGGACCAAGACAACACCCTTCTGAAGATGCTTCCTGTCTCATCAGCTCTTTGTCTGAGAAAGCGCCCCTGCGCACAGACCACGTTCTAGCCTGAGTTGGTGCCGAGTTTAGATACCTCCTTGTGTGCCTGGTGGATACTAAGAATGTGGTGCTCTGAATGGGAAATCAGGAGGCTTGGGCTCTAACCTGGGCTTGGTCACTGCCTCATTCTGTGACCTTAGCAAAGTCACCGCTCCTTTTGGGCTTTGCTTCCCTCCTCTGGAAGGTGTGGGCACTGAGCTTCTGAGTTCCTTCCAGCCCTGGAATCCTGTGAAAAAGAGCTGGAGACAGAAACACTTCAGTGTGATCAATAGCCAGGGTCTGGGGGTTCCTGATAGTCAGGGTCTGGGGTTCCCAATAGCCAGGGCCTAGGGTTCCCGATAGCTAGGGTCTGGGGGTTCCTGATAGCCAGGGCCTAGGGTTTCCGATAGCTAGGGTCTGGGGGTTCCTGATAGCCAGGGCCTAGGGTTCCCGATAGCTAGGGTCTAGGGGTTCCTGATAGCCAGGGTCTGGGGTTCCCAATTGCCAGGGTCTGGGGTTCCTACAATCTCTGCCTTCCAGTTTCTAAAGTGCTGCCCTAAGGCAGCTAGGTGACACTCTCTGCCAAGCTTGGAATCAGGAAGAACTGAGTTCAAATTCTGCTTTAGGATTTACTAGCTGGGTGACTGAGTAAGTTGCTTAATCTCTTTCAGTCCATCTCTTCATCTGTGAAATGAAAGGAGTGGGACTTGGTAGCCTCTGAGGTTCTTTTCAGCTCTCCGCCTCTGACCCTTTGTCCCATTGGCTCCTCAGGGGAGCAGGACCAATTGAGGGTGGAGTCACAAGGGAGGGGGAACATCATAACAACTGGAGCTATACCATAGGAGAATGGGCTTCTTCCATCAAGTGATCCGAGCCCCGTTGCTGTAGGTCTCCAAAAGGGATGCCTCTTCTGTGGGATTAAGCTGGGATTGAATCTTCTCCTATCCTACCTGCCATGAGGGCAGCTAGGTGGCACAGTAGATAGTCTGCCAGCCCTGGAGTCAGGATGACCCAAATTCAAATCTGGCCTCAGACACTTACTGGCCGTGTCACCCTGGGCAAGTCATTTAACTCTGTATGCCTCAGTTTCCTCATCTGTAAAATGAGCTGGAGAAGGAAATGACAAACCACTCCAGTATCTCTGCCAAGAAAACCCCAACTAGGGTTATAAAGAGTCACGATATGACTAATCAACTAAATAACAAACCCTGTCTCTATGACTTTTGTGCCTCTGGGTGAGGAGGGCAGAGCCTGGGCGGGCATCAGTGGCTGGTGCCTGAACAAGGCCATAGATCTCCTGGAGGCTGAGCCAGAGAGCCTCCCGGAGAGGGGCTGGGGGAAAAGGAGGCAGCTGGGAAGACCAGGCCCACCCTGACCTGTGGCCCTTTGCTTCCCAGAGAACGCGGCCGCCCTGGAGGAGCTGCTGAAAGAATACCACAGCAAACAGCTTGTGCAGACCAGCTACAAACCTTTGCCCAAGTAAGCCAGAGGCCGTCAGCGATGGGGAGGCGAGCCTGCGGAGGAGACGAGAGCTCAGCTCGCCTCCTCCTTTGTTGGCCACACGTGTTTTTAACTAGCTGCCTTGTTGCTTTGCTTCACTTGGACCTAGTTCCTTTGGCTCTCCTTCCCTCCGGCTTGTTTTTCCTCCCCTCCTGACTTCTCTCGCCTCTGCTGCCTGACTCGGTTTGCTGCTGGTGCCTGCTTTCTCTCCGTGGTCGTACTGTCCTTTGTGGTTCCTCCTGTCCTCTGCTGCCTGGATTCTTGTAGGCCCAGGCTCCTTGGGGGACCTGGATGTAGAGGGGGCAGAGGGTTTGCTAGTATCATCTAGTCCTTGCTGTTTTCTGGGGATTCAGGGAAGGACAAGAGCAGTTGTTTTTTCCTCAAGGGGACAAGAGTCTCCCTCCCTGTGGCATGGGTTAGAAACAGGGAATGCTTGGCCTCAGGAGTTGGGTAAGGTCATTGAGGTCAGGCTGGTGGGGAAGGGCACTGTGCTGAGGCTATTTTCAGCTGGAGGGACTGTTTAAAGGGCCCTCCTCCTTCCTTTTCCTTCTCTTCCTCCTCTTTTCTCCTTTTTCCTCCCCTTTTCCTTCTTTTTTCTCGTCCTCCACTTCTTCCCTCTATTCTCTCCCTCCTTTTTCTTTTCTCCCTTCCTCCTCTTTCCTCCTCTTAACTCCTCTTCTCCTCCTCATCTTCTTTCTCTTCTCCTTTCTCTTCACTTGGGGTAGAGTCATATTGTCTCCAGGTGTCTGTGGGTAGAGGCTCTAGGTTGGAGAAGCAGGCAAAGCCTGAGGTTACACTAATCCCTTCGTGCTCTTCCCAGGCTGCCACAGGGCCCCGCACCCATACCGCACATCTGCCAGCACCAGCACCACCTGCACACAGTGCAAGGCCTGGCCTCCCGCTCCGGGTCCAGCTGCTCACGCTGCAGCCAGAGGAAGTGGCCCGAGGTCCTGCTGTCCCCCGAGGCTGCTGCAGCCTCCGCTCCCACACCCAGTGCATTGCCACCCCGAGGCGGCAGCAGCAAGCCCCCTTCCAAAGGGAGCCGCCCAGGGGAGATCACCATCCTCTCCGTGGGCAGGTAAGTCCAGGGCGCCTTGGGGAAGGGAGCAGGGAGAGGAACTGGGATCACTGGTGCCAGGGGAGAAAAGAGTTTTGGCTCTGGAGAATTCAAAATCTGCCTTTGGAGCTCACTTGTATGACTTAAGGCACTTAAACTCCCTGCGCCTCAGCGTCATCAGCTGCGAAATGGGAACAGTAATACACCTCCCTGTGAGGGTTGTAGTGAGGCTCCAATGACTATATAAATGTGGGCTGTTTTAAAAAGAGGGGGCCGGACAAGCCAGCCTCTGAAGCCCCTTATATCTCAGGGCCTGTGATCCCATATACTCAGGGTGGGGGCTATAGCTGGCCTGCACACAGCTGAAGAACAAGGGGACATGGGGATTGAAGGTAGACGGCAGAGCCGAGGTTGCTGACTAACAGGTGGGAGTCCAGTGTCTGCTACATGTATGCCCTTGGGAAAGTCATTTCCCTTGGTGAAATGATATGGACTAGACAGTCCAAGAGGCCCCTCTCAGCTCTCACAGATTACATGACTATAGCTAGGGTCAAGATTAAAGAGGAAGGGGCAGTGAGGTGGCACAGTGGATAGAGCACCGGCCTTGAGTTCAAATCTGTCCTCAGACATTTACTAGCTGTGTGACCCTGGGTAAGTCACTTAACCTCAACTGCCTCTGGGGTGGGGAGGGAGGGAGGAGGGAGAGAGGGGGGAGAGAAAGAGAGAGAGAGGGAGAGAGAGGGAGAGAGAGGGAGAGAGGGAGAGAGAGAGAGAGGGAGAGAGAGAGAGGGAAAGAGAGAGAGGGAGAGAGAGGGAGAGAGAGGGAGAGAGAGAGAGAGAGAGGGAGACAGAGAGAGAAACTAAAGAGGAAAGAAATAGGGGGATCAGGGGTACGGCAGGTCAGCTGGGAGGAGTGAAGGACCTGGGGTCAGATGGAGTGAGGCAGAGTGAGATGTGGAAGGACAGAAGCCCAGGGTCCAAGGCCACCCTTAGTACAGTTTGGATTCAGAGGCAGAGCCCATGGAATTCAGCTCTGCAGTTTGGCCAAGAGCTGTTTAGTCCTTCCTCTGTGTCTCAGGCCAATCCATTTCTCTCTGCAGGGCAGACTCTTCACTGCCCTCAGCCTGGGGCTCCCTTGTGACATCTGGGAGAATCCCCTATGCTCTGCTACTTACCACCTAGTTCTAGTCCTCAGGCAAAATTGCTCTCCCCCTTTGTACCTCAGAGCCCAGGCTCATCCTCTATCAAAGGAGATTGGACCAGGAGGTGCTAGAGCTTCAGTTAGGCACGCTGGGGAGGGATGGTATGGGACGTACACAGACGATCTCGTGTGCCTGCATGAGTCTCCTGCGCACTGGATGGGACACATTTGTGGCCGCACGTGTGTGCCTGATTCTCCCAGCTCTCCTACAGCGAGCTTTGATCGCTCAAACAATAACAAAGCACCTTACTCTGCCCTTGCCTTCGCTAGCACAGCTTTCTTTCCAAAGCCTGGCTTGGTGAATGGCCACTGCTATGGAGATGGAAAGGAGGGTGGCCTGTTGTTTTCACCCCCTTGGGATTTTCTTTCCAGAGGTATCTGAGTTCTTTGGCCAGAATGTACAGTCTAATAGCAATGCCTCCTCTTGGCCTAATCCTCCTGAGTTTGCTTCAAGTCTCAAAGGCCCAATTTCAGCTGGAGATGAGGGATGGGACGTTGAAGTTTGTAAACCAGGAGAAGGAGGACAGAGACTTTGGGTTTTGGAAGAATGCTTGAGCGCCAAACTGGGAGTGGTTGTTCTTTTTGGTGATGGTTGTTTTTTAATTAGAGCATTGTATTTTTTAAAAAATCTACAGAAGGGAGTTTTGCTGATAAGAGTCGGGGTTAGTGAACTGGAACGAACACTGGACATAGAGGCCAAGAGCTAGAATTCTTTCTAAACTTGGCTCTGCTCCTTACTAGCTGTGTGTCTTTGGAGAGCCCTTTCAACTCGGGAAGCAGCTATGAAGCACCCACTATGTGCTAGGCATAAGGGATACAGAGATAAAAATGAAAGAATTAAAACAAGTCTATCCGTTGACAAACTTTCAAGGGAGATAAAATTTCCCCATTCTATTGGGAGGATACAGTATTTTTTTTTTTTTGGTTTGGAGAGGCAATCAGAGTTAAGTGACTTGTCCAGGGTCACAAAGCTAATAAGTGTCAAGTGTCTGAGGTCAGATTTGAACTCAGGTCTTTCTGACTTCAGGGCCACTATGCCACCTAGCTGCCCTGGGAGATGAGTAAATTTAAGATAATTTTGGGAGGTAGCAATCAGTGAAATCAGGATGACCTCCCTATAGAAGGTGGTACCCACACTGAGCCTTGAAGAAAGCTAAGGATTCTAAGGGAAGGTGAGTAGGAAGTCCATTCCAGGGATGAAGAAGCAGCCAATGCCAATATCCAGAGAGAGAGGGAATGCTGAATCTGGTCAGGATAAGGCCAATCTGGCTAGGACATAAACCACATGAAAGGTAGTAATGCAAAACAAGGCTAGAAAAGTAGGATAAAGTCAACATTGTGAAGTTGGTGAGTTTGTATTTTCTCCTAAGGGAAGCAGAGAATCGGTGTAGACTCTGGAACAGAAAAGTAACATGGTCAGATCTGTACTTCAGGAAGATTTCTTTGGCAGCTGAGTCAGAGGATAGATTGGAGAGGGAAAGACTGAAGGCCGGGACCAGGGGGCTAGTGCAATGTCCCACATGAGGCGGCAAGGCCTGAGCTAGAGTGGTGTCTGTGTGAGCAGAGAAAAGGAGACCGAAACAGATGTTGGGGAAGTAGAGATGACAAGATGATAGAGGATGAAGGTGAGGCGGGGAGTCGAGGATGACCTGGGTGAGTGAGGGGCATCTGGGGGTTGGCAGTTTAGGGAGGAAAGTAAAAGTTCCATCTTGGACGTATTGAGTTTGGGACACCCGTAGGATATCCGGGTGGAGATGCCCGTGATTTAGAACTGGAGCTCATCTGGGTCTGGCCACCTGCATTGTGTTTGGCCTTCGTTTTTGAAGAAGACCATGACATCAGAGGGATGATGCCATAATTTGTAAATGAATTAGATTTGAGTGAGAGAGGGCTGTGCAAGGTCACCAGCCTCACTTTCTCCTCCAGAGCCATCTAGATCTAGTGACCAGATATTCATTAAGATGACTGGAGATGGCCCAGGATGCAAGGGGAGACTGTGTGTGTGTGTGTGTGAGGGAGAGAGAGAGAGAGAGAGAGAGGCAGAGAGGCAGAGAGGCATTGAGATAATAGTTGAACCCAAAGGAACTGTGATTCCAGCCCCCTTATTTTATAGATGAGGAAGCTGAGGAAGGCACCCTTATTTTATAGATGAGGAAGCTGAGGAAGGCACAAGTAACTTCCTTAGAGGGTCTCACAGCCAGAAAGTGGCTGAGGGAGAATTCAAACCTAAGTCTTCCTGGTTCCAAGTCCAATGTTAATGGTGATGCCCATTTCCAGATCCCTCACCTCTTTCTAGCTCTTCCCTCTCTCCTCCTTGCCCTGTGTCCATGCAGTTCTCCAGCCTCTTGAGAGTGTATTTTCTTGGGTTTTTCCCAATGGAGGAGAAAATACGGAGATTCAGAAATAACACCCTAGGGGAAGGAAGCACATCAGCCACATAGGTACATTAATATGTCCTGGACTATTAGGCCCCTGAACTTCTAACCTCACCCTGAACTTCAGAGGCCCGGTCCCAGCATGCACCAGCTGGATCCTGTTTAGACCGAGGAAGCCATCAGGCTTCTCATCTTGGCCCCAGATGAGACTGGCTAATGAGATAAGGAGCTGGCAGAGCAGTCAATGGGGAGTTGGCTCCACTGGCAGCAGTTTGGGATGGGGAGCGGGGAACAGGCTGTTATCCAATGCATTTGGTTCTGTGGTCCAATCTCCAGTTTCCTGGCCTCTCTCCTCCCCCCGTACTGCTTTTATAGGATCATGAATCTAAAGCTGGAAAAGTACCTGAGAGGCCATCTACTCTTAATTCTTTTGATTAAGGCTCAGAGGATGAGGGTTGGAAGGTCACACAGAAACAGATTTGTCTAGTGATACCAAGTTGAGCCTTTTTTCTTCGGGATCACAATGTTTTTATCTCTCCATCATTCTAACCTAGGGGTGGGGAACCTGTGGTCCTCTAGGCCCTCGAGTGCAGCCCTTTGACTGAATCTGTGAACTTCTGTGAGGTTTGGGTTCAAAGAGCTGCACTTGAGGACCTAGGGGGGCCACATGTGGCCTCGAGGCTGCAGGTTCCCCACCCCTGCTCTAACCCTACTACCCCTTTCATGTATCTCCCCTCTCTTTCCTTCAGGTTCCGTGTGGCCCGAATCCCTGAGCAGCGGCCAAGCCCGCCACCCCCAGAAGTGAAAACCATCTCAGAAACCAGTGAGGAAGGGGAGGCAGCCGAAGCTCCTCCGCCTGGGCTCCCCCCTGAGAACAGGGCCCTTCTGGGCAGTGGTGGAGGGCGACCCAAATGGCTGAAGACCCCAGCATCTGGGGCAACAGAGAGCAAATCAGAGGTGAGCTGGGTGATAAGAGGGCTGGGGCATGGGGCGTGTGTGTGTGAGCTGATGGTGGGTAGGGGGTGGTCCACAGGACCCAGTCCCTGAGAACAGCCACCTCCTGGCTCAGTCAGGGGCCAAGGATGTTGGAAAAGGAGCTTTGGTCCAGCTAAGGCCTCCCAGAGTTCCCAGCTCCCAGTAGCCCCACATGTTTTCTCTGCCTGCGGTTCCCTAGCCCATCCCTTGCTTCCTACTGACTCCGAGGGAGGTGTGTTTATCTTTCTATAAATCAGGCCCAGATTGAAGTTAGAAGGGCCCATCACTTCCTATGGTCACACAACAAACATTATTAAGTACTTGCTGCGTGTGAACTTAGACGAGGCAGGTTTTAACCAACTTGAGACTCAGTCTCCTCTTCTGTAAAAGGAGGGCATCGGATTACATGAACGATTCCCCTTTGCTCAGCCCCACCCAACACAAAGTGAAATATGAAACAGCTTCTGCCCTCGAGGAGTTTGCGCACTTTGGGAGCTGGCCTGCAACTGCTCCCCCATTTCTGATCTTTGTTACAATTTCTCCCCTAGGAAAATCGATACGTGGTCAGACTGAGTGAGTCCAACCTGGTCATCTGAAGGTAATGTAGCACTGGGAGTCCCTGCACTGAGGGGGAGATAGCCTGCCCTCAGGGGGTCCACTGTCTGAGGAAATACACAATGCAGTGTTTTTAGAAACATAGAAAGAAGCGGGTGTGGGGGGGAAGGTTTCCTGGAAGTGGGGGAGGGAGAGAGAGATGGGCTGAACCTTGAGAGATCTGGGCCAGGGGAAAGCGTTTCAGGTGAGAGGTAGTGAGTGAGTGCTGCTGGCTTCTGAGCTTCTCCCCAGGGCAGGGGTGGGATAGGGATTCTGTGTCCTAGGTGCTGAGAGCAGCATCACTTAAGAGTCTGTCTCTGTCTCTCTCTCTTTTTACAGGTGCCCTTATGATCCGCTCAGGCCCAGGGCCTTGTGAGACATTGGAGCCTGGGAGTTGGCAGCAACCAGAGGCCCGGGGGGGGGGGGCTGTCCCTCAGGCCCCTACACCCTGGGCAGCCCCAGTGAGCTCTGGGAAATGGGCAGTGGCAGGGGAGAGAGCTCACTTAAGCCTGAGCTACCACAGGCAGCTTATTTTAAAGGAAAAGATGACCTTGTCCTGGGAAGAGAGGGAAGGAGATGGCCCTACTTGATGAGGAGTGGGCTGCCTTGTCTCCTTACTCTGTTCCCCCCCCACACCCCCCACCCCCCCATCCCAGCATCTTCTCCATGCTAGCAGCAAGTCCCTTCCTGGTCATCTGGTCTTTCCCTTGCTCTGGATGGGACACCCAACCCAGCTTCCTGGGTCCTCAAAGATGACAGAATTTACACCCAAGTGGGGATTTCCTGCCCAATGCTTCATAGATGGGACATCTAGCCCCAAGTAAGGGCCTTCCCTGGTGACCCATAGATAGGATCTATCTATCCATCCATCCCCATGCAGGGGTTCCCAGGAAAAGCCAAGGGCTCAGCCTCTTCTTCATCTCCCTTGTACTTCATCTTATCACTCCTTGGCCCAGGAAGTGACAGGAAACATAGGGGGAAGAATTAATGGTGGGGGTCCACTGTCACAGGATGTTAGAGCTAGGATCATCAAATCCAGTCACTGGGTAAGTGAGAAGATGGGCCCAAAGAGAAGAAATCTTCCAAAGGTCACAGTGAGTTTGGCAGAGCCAGGACCAGAACTTGGGTCTCCTGACTCCCCAGCCAAAGGCCCTTTCCATTGCCTTATAGTCATGGGGAAAGAGGTCCTACCCACCATGCCTCCTCTTCCCTCCCCCATCCCCCCACTCCCCAGAACTTGGTCTTAGTCTTCAAGATGGGGCTTGTCCATGGGAAGAGATTTTGGTGGGGTTTAGATGGGAGATCTGAGGAGAAGGGGCTTAGCGTTTGGGCTCACATCCCACGCTCTGATCCTTTACCTCTCTGTTCCTCAGTTTCCCCACCTGTAAAATGAGAAGTTTTTTCCAGTTCTAAGTCTCTGATCCTATGACCACTCCTGGCCACGGGGCTTGTGGTAGAAGTCTAGTTTAGTCCCTGAGGTTGCTGGGAGGGGAGGTAGCCACGGAGCGGAAGGAACTCTCAGGAGACCTGGGCTCTGGGTCCGGTTTTGCCTCCCTTAATTTGTGTGAGCCTGTTTACTCCTGTGAAATGAAGGGCTGGACTTGGTGGTTTTAAAAAGATCCCTTCCAGCTTTGACATTCTGAACCTAACCTGCTGTCTCTCTACGTCATACATTTTACCTCTGAGCTCCCATTTGCCAACTCCTGCTCTGCTCACTGAGCCACAAACCCCCACCCATATCTGGAAAGGAAAAAAATGTGACTTAGGGTGACACTTGAGAGGTTTCCCCTGCATTTCTCTGGGAAGAGGACCCCTCATTGTTCTGAGTAGGACCCACAATGCCCTTTCTTCCCAGTGGAGCGGCAGAGGCTTGCTTCTCTCTGCCTGGGGGCAGGGGCAATTTGGGGTCTATACGGTATAGCTCAGCTCCCTCCCCTTCCTCTCCCTCAAGGGGGATCAATATCTCTATTAGATTCCCCAGCTCGCTGCTCTTTCCCCCACCAACCCAACCCAGGGCCTTGCTTCTGCACAAGGAAGGGGGTGCCTTAATGCATGTCAAGCAGCACCCCCAGGGGTGAATAGCTGTTTTTAAATTTAAAAACCAAACTTGTTCTGTGTTGTCAGCTGTAGTTTGGGGGCCTGTGTCCTACTATGGCCCATTTTCTCCCCCCTTCCCCTAAAATAAGTGCTTTAGAATCCCCATGGCTCAAAGCCCCGGCCAGTGCAGTTGTAAGGGAAGATGTGGGCTCTAGGTGCTGACCATCCCAGTTATGACACCCCTGGTTATGCCTTGTCGACTTTCCCTGGGCCCCCGACTTGCTTTCTGTCTGTCTAGTTTGCTGTATTGTGTTCTCTTTTTGCTCCCAGGAGAGAAGTATGGGTGATCCAGGCAGCAAATGGCACCCATCCGTCCCGTCTATTTGTGTGGGTGCTGTGCGGGTCACAGCCCCTGCTGTCACCTCCCCTCCCCTGGTGGGGGGTTGGGCCCTGGAGTTTGGTAACTTATTTATTGAATTTTAGTCTTTCCTGTCTCCTGTCTACCCCTCTTACGCATCCTCATCCCCAGTTTCTTTAAGTTGGATAATAAAAATATTAGAAAGTGATACTGTGTGGAGGAGTCTTTGTCCTATCGGGGGGTCTCTGATAACCCCCTACGCATTCTCTCTGGGTCACAGTCGCACACATAGGGACTCAGGCTCCTGCGCCCTCCTCCTCATGATCCAATGTATGGGGGCGGCCAGGGAAATACCCATGCAAAAAAATGTGTCCAGGAATCTCCCTTTACAGCCTCTGACAGGAAGTTTGAGAGAAGATTGGGGCCACATGATGATCCATGGGGGGCTAGGGAAATAGCCACACAAAGAATGTGTCCAGGAAACCCCCTTTACAAGAACAGGACAGGTCAGTCAGTCCCTATGGATGCTCTCCTTCACCCCATGGGCCCAGATTTGTGCTCAGCCTCATACTGGCCCTTGGCACAGAGGATAGAGTGCTGGGCCTGAAGTCAAGAACATTCATTTTTGTGAGTTCAAACCTGGCCTCAGACACTTACTAGCTATGTGACCCTGAGCAAGTCACTTAACCCTATTTGCCTCGAGTTTCCTCGAGAAGGAAATGGCAAACCATTCCAGTATCTTTGCCAAGAAAACCCCAAATGGGACTGCCAAGTCAGACTTGACTGAAACGACTGAACAATAAACAGCAGCTAACTACCACTATAATGAAATAAGGAGTAATCAAAAGTCTAGTACATATTCAAATGTGCAACTGTACCTTTAGTATGTAAATATGACCGGGGAACTAAGGACATGACTTTTCATATCAAGTTGACTGGAAGCTCTGAAGCTGCTAGAAGGATTCTGGACTTTAGAAAGGATTCTAAGCAGCTAATTATCATGTCAATGGTAATGATGGTTTTGATAACTTGCAGAGCAGGGGGCAGGTAGCAAGATATCTGGGTACACGAATGCAAGGTGCCAATATTAAACAAATTAAGTGATTGAGAATCATGTAGTCCTTTTATAGAGGTAGGAGGAATACCTCTTCATGTGTGTATTGGACTGGATACCTGCCAAGTCTCTCCCAGCTCAGAGAGTGTGAAGTTTTAGGAGAATAGGGAGGCCTCATTCAGGATATCTAACAAACCCAAGGGATTAAGAACATTTAGCTTGGAGAAAACAGATGAGGTAAAGGTGGAGAAAGGAGAAAGGGAAGTTATGAGAGCAGATTTTGACTTCCCTAAGTACACACTTCCCAGCAATGAAAGAGATTCCCTAATGGAGCAAGCTATCTCTCTCTAGATATGAACAAGAGGTATTCGAGCAAGAGATTAGATGATGCCTGTTAGGGAGGATGTCTTGTCTGGAGGTGGGAGGCACTGCCCAAGGGCACAAGCCTTTCAGGATCTGAGAGTCTTCTCTTGACCTAGGAAGAAGAGAAGGCTAGGGCTGAAGACCAGGCACTGTGTGGTTGGGTGGGTACACTTCCTTTTAGCCTGAAAACACCCAAGCAGTCTGAGGAGCAGCTTCCTGAGGGTATGCCCGCAGAGGAAAGGGCTTCCACAGCTGGACTTGATGGAGAACTTCCTGAAGGCTGCTAGATCAGGCTGGTGGGTCTCCTCCATACTTCTTCCCTAGGCCTGCTGTCCCCCACCAGTCAGCACCAGGCAGGAAACAAGAAGTCCAGTTGAGGGGGGTAGGTTAAGTCCCAAGCTTAAGCTATTTGTTGCCAAGTTTCCTGGGGCAGTGAGGATGGGAAGGAGACTACATTTTAGGGAAGGAATGGTGCATCTGAGGATATTTACTTAGCCCTTTTAAGGTTTGCAAAACACCTTTGTGAACAAAATAATCTCTTTTGTTCCTTACAACAACCTTGGGAGGTAAGAGCTAGAGTTATCTCTTTTACAGATGTGAAGCCTGAGGATCAGAGGTGAAATGGCTTCATCGGGTATACACAGCTATTAACAGTCAGAGGCAGGAGTCAACCCCAGATGGCTCCAGACTCATGAGTCCAATACTTTCCACTACACCAACCACACTGTATAAAGGCATGACTATCTGAGTCAATGAGTGCGTGCGATTGTGCAAATAGGTATAGTATTTCAGCCAACCTAGAGGCAGTATAGTAGCTGATGGAAGGGCTGTCACATAGAAGAGGGATTTAACTTGTTTCATTAGGAACTAGAAATGAGAAGGATAAGTTACAGACGGATTGATTCCTGCAAAAACGTCTTGCCTTCAAAGTGTCCTTAGAGGTCATCTTGTGCAACACCCTTATTCTACAACAGAAGTTCAGAGAGGTGAGGGTGGTCACACACTGACTGTCCAAAGTCACAGAAGAGTGGAGATTCTAATCTGGGCAACTTAACTCTAAAGTTTTTGGTCAAGTTCCCCCAGTACATCACACCACAGCAGTCTGCCTCTTTGTTATCCCCAACCCAAGGATGCTTGGGTACATCTGGGTGTGTATGTATGTATGGAGAGAGAGAGAGACAGAGAAGAGAAGGAGGAGGAGGAAGGAGAGGAGAAAGAAAAGAAGAGAAAGGAAGAAGAAAGAGAAAAGAGATAGAAGAGAAAGGAGAGAAGAAAGGTGGGGAGTACAGGAGTCTGTAGGAGCTGTCTCAAGATGAAGTAGGCAACCTAGTGGGTGGATGGATGGAGGTAATGATTTTCCCATCACCAGGGGTCTTCAGGTAGAAGTTTGGATGACTGCTAGTCAAGGATATCTGCTCAGATCAGAAGTGGACTAGATAGCCTCTAATATTCCTTTAAATGCAGAGATCCTGTGAACCATTTTCTGTGTGCCTTACCTCTCATTGTCCAGGTTGGGGCAGGCCTGGATTAGCCAGGAAAACCTAGTGATCTACCCTGAAACCTCACGCTGTGGCCACCAGATGGAGCCCAGAATCCACAATGCGAAGCAACTCTAGCAGAGTCAGGCTCAAGATATAGGGTTGGGGTTGGGGGAGTGGTAGAACGAAAAGCGAAGCCGCATAGATGGCCCTATATCCCTGCAACAGCCTCCGCAGGCTGAGCGCCTCCTCCACCCCGCTGCCACCACACTCGCTCCCCCTTTATACATCCACATCCTCCACAGGGACTCCTACAGTGTCTCCAACAGCCACCTTAGCCTAGGCACCCAGACCTCAAGGGAGAGGGGCTCTCCCCAAGCTAACACTTCACAGACATGCTGGCTGTCTCCAAAGACAATGTGATATAAGGCAGAGTGATTGATTTGGAGTCAGAGACCTTGGTTCAAGTTCTGCTTCTGTGTGACCTTGGGGCGATCACTGAATCTCGGCTGAGTTTCATTTTCTTCTCTGCAAAATGAGCATCTTAGACTACGTGTCCGGAAGAAGGGGGAAAATTTCAGTATTTACAATGCACAAAGGAGTAGATACAGAAACAAAGTGAAGCAGTCCCTGCCCCAAGGAACTTACACTCTAAAAGGGGATGACAACACACATAGGGGAGGGGTAATTGGTTTGGAAAGTCAAAGGCATGGTAAGTGAAGCCAATAGGACAGTAGATCGGTATAGCTTTTCCAGTGGCTATGACCATGATAATTTTGGTTTTGGTTCAAAGGTTGGAAAGGGGTTGGGGATGGTAAGGGTAGCAACAAGAGTATATAAGATGTCTGGGATGTAAAATGAAGCATGCCTAGAACCAGTGTAGACAGGATGGGCCACGAGAGGCACACACCAATCAGGACAATGTGGACCCCATATTGGGAGTTTCAGGGATAAAATGATTGAGTCCTAAAGGGTTAGGTCTTTTGACCAAGGGAGTAATTGCTTGGGCTGATGGTCAGGAGAATCTGCCCTGCTCTACTAAGAAGACTGGTTGTAGGTGTGCATGATCTCAAAGGTCCCTTTCACATCTAAAACCTAGATTTGGAGATCACAGGATCCATCCTGGAGCAGAGGAAGCAACTTATTTTGTGGGATCTCAGAAAGCTGGACTAGGACTATAGTGTGTGTATGGGAAAGGCAGAGAGCTGGTGTTACATTTTAATTTACATACTAGGGACTTGGGAACAGAAAGGATTGTCTGGTAAGTGGAATGCATTGACTCATGGTGGGTTGAACTCCATATCACTGGAAGTGTTAGAGCAGGTGCTAGATGACCACTTGTCAGAAATGCTGTCCACAGGATTCCTAAACTGTGAGGGAAGAAGGATGTTTCAGAAATGACTAGCATTAGGGAATGCTAAAAGCTAAACTGGAGACATAAATGACTCTTCTCCATCACCCAGGAGGGTTGTAACTTTGAGAGCATTTCTAGGAGATCGCAAGTAATGGCAGTAGTAGGCTTTGGCTGAAAGAGCTCTGGAGTGGGAACCAAGATACTTGAATTCTGGATCAAATCACAGAATTGCAGAACAGAAAGGACCTTGGTAGCTGTCAAGTCCACAATATGATAAAAAAAAACCCCAAAGTGTCATCCAGTCTTTGCTTGTAGATCTTCAATGAAGGAGAGCCCAGCGCTTCTCGAGGCAGTCCGTTCACTTCTGGCTGCTTTTTCTTGGATCAAGCCTACATTTACCTCTTTGAAACTTTCATCCACTCAGGAGGCCAGTTTTGCCATTAACTCACCACATGATCTTGGGTAGGCCACTTCCCATCTTTAGCCTTAACTTGCTCCTCTGTGAAATAAAAAGGTTGAACTAAAATGGACTTTAAGGTTCTTTTCAGCCCCAAATTCAACAATCCCATGTGGATTGCTCCTCAACTGAGCCAATGTAAAGCAAGAGGAGATCCAGAGATGGATAACTTGAGGATCGGCATTTACCAGAGTCCACGTGTTCTGCCCCGGCCTAAAGCAAGCCAGGAGAAAAAAAGTGACCTAAGGTTGAGAGGGCTTAGGATCGGTGTCTGTAAAGTGGTGAAGGGGACCTGTTCACCTGAACCCAGTGCTTAGGAAGCCCTCACATGAAACCTAATGAAGCTGTTGAGGGCAAACTGTACCTTCATCCCTTGGCTTAGTTCCCGGGCATGAAATGCTATCTTTGTTGTTCAGTTGTTTCAGTCATGTCCAACTCTTTGTGATGCCATTGGGATTTTCTTGGCAAAGATAATGAAGCGGTTTGCCATTTCCTTCTCCAGATCATTTTACAGATGAGGAAACTGAAACAAAGAGGGTTGAGTGACTCACCCAGTGTCATATAGTAAGTATCTGAGGCCGAATTTGAACTCAGGAAGAAGTCTTCCTAATTCCAGGCCTGTGCCACCTGCCTGTAGTGAAACTCATATCCTTCAAAGTTGCCTCAGATGCCACTTCTTCCAAGAAGCCTTCTCTTCTAATGCCCCTAGTCAATAGTGAACCATCTCTCACTAAACACTCATAAGGCAACATAATCTGATGTCTCATGCATTTTTCATATTCGATTTTGCATTATGTAGTCTTGTGCATATACATGCTCTCTACCCACTGACATTACCACTGTTCAGTGCCACTTTCCAAGACAAGGCAGGTCCTCATGTCTTGTATAATACAAGTCTTCCTCCAGTGTCCCCTTGTAGAGTGGGGTGAGCTTGGATTCTTATTCTCAGCAGGAAAGCGGCCTTGGCAAACTTAACTAAATTGTTAAGACTGAAAGAGTGCAGCCCCGAGGAACAGCTGCACGGCTGTTTCCTGTTTCATTTAGTGAAACGTGGGGAGGTTCATCACTGGTCACCAAAGCATGATTTAAAAAAATTTATCTGCCACAATTCATGAAATTATCTACTAAGTTAGAGATCTGCACTGGAGAAGGGGCGACCCATACTGAGGAAATCAGAACCTTTCAATGGAAGTAGAAATATAGGCATCATTCCTCTGCTAGTGCTGGAACTCTGCAAGGGGAGGAACAGATGCTTACAAGTTTTAGGCCAATGTTTGAGGAGTTGAATTACACAACTGGAACAAGTGGTAGGGTAGGAATAGGGATGCATGCATGGCCCAAGCCAAATGCAGAAAGGCTGCAGGTGGCAAAGCAATCCATTGACTGGTAGAAGAACCAGGTCCTTCCTCTGTTTGCCTTGATAGCCATTGTCTGCAGCTTTGAAGGGAGAGAGTTTAGGAGCAGGACAGGGGAGAGAGAATAAAGGGGCCTCCTTGTGTTATTTGGAAAGAGGACCTGCCTTGTGTTAGAAGAGAGGCACCAAACAGTGGTAATGTTGGGATTGGGCTCCAGATGTGGTTTAACTTCCAAGGCATGTGGCATAAAGCATGAAAGCATGAAGAGCCTGGGATGACGGTCATGTTGGTTTAGCTTTGAGATCACAGGAATCATTTCTCCATTGTGAGCCCCAGGTTCCTTCTCTGTAAAAGGATATTATTTATTTATGTGCTACTTACCTGACAAGCTTTTAATGAAATCACTTTAGCAGTACAGAAATGAGAGTTAGCACTACCCTTTCCCCTGCTAGTAAACTCTTCTGAAATCCACTCCTGGCTTGGCGTTTGCTGTTTAGGGAAAAGGAGGTGTGTGTGTAGAGGGTGGGGAGGTGACAGAGATATTCTATTTAATGGATACTGGGGTTGTAAGCTTCTTTCTAAACGCCACAGACTGAAGGCAGCGATACCGTGGAGGGAAGGCCGCCTTCCCAAAGCTTTAGGGTTCCTCCCAACGAGTGCTTTTAGGACTACAGAGTTAAGGAAGGGAGCAGTACCAGGAACAGTACCTCACTGGTACCCTGCAACCTGCAACCCACACTGGTCACCCATTTCCCACACATTTATTTATGAAACCTACCCTCCTTTACACTCAACCCCTCAAGAAAACTGCTAAGCTTGGCCACCTGGGCCAATTTTTTTTTTTGGGAAACATTTTAATAGTTATTGAATGTTCTACATCTTACAGTGAGTATCATACAGTTACAAATTGTTGGCTTAAATCTGTCTGGGAGATCACTATCTGATCTTCAAAACCAAAGAAAACTGAATAACAGAAATTGAAACCCAAAAAATCAAGTCAGATTTACATTTCATACACACAAGCTGGGGCTGCAGGGCTATCATATTCTTAAAAACTCCAGGCTGTTTCTAAAATACATCAAAGTCCTTGGATCAAGCTTGGAAGACATTGGTCAAAGTTTGTTTGTTTTTAAATATATTTTTCTTCTCTATGTGTGAGTCCCAATAAAATTTTAAAATTAGGATCAAACCTGTAGATTAAAATTAATTGTAAAAATACAAAATCATATACCCATCCCCAGAAGGTTAAATATTATAGGAATGCATATTCCCTGGTATGAGCTACTGGACTGGATACTGATGCTGATGAGTCGGGAGATACAAAGAGTGCTATTGAAAAGCCATGGTTTTTAGATCCATCCTGCTCTCTTCTTAAGCCATGTGAACATTCTGTACCAGAATAACGGCCAGGTAAGATACAGGACTCCAGATGCCACTGGGGGAAGAATCGTTGGATCACCATACTAGGTGGGGGGAAATGTTCTTTGGGCCCGACAGGTACATATGACTATGGAAATCCAACTAGGGCTTCTTCACCTGAACACCTAGTATGACAGGAAGATACCATTCCTTCCTCTTGTGAACACCAGGGGATAGGGAAGGGTTGCTGTCTTTGCCAGGTCACTGGTTATGGCATTTAACCTCTTCAAACACAAGCTATAGCCACTGGTGGGAACTGGGATGGGAAGAACATGAGGGCCTCACCCATGTTAGCTGAGCTCACTGCCATGGTACTCGCTATGGTCTAGAAGGCTGGCACTTCCATGTGAAATTCACTGCCTAACAGTTATTCCATGACCTGTGTCACTCGCTTGGCCTACCTGTCCTGTCCCCAGCCCAAACACTGGACTCATCTGCCCTCTATCTTCAGCTGGCCTCTTCCTAGAGTGGAACTCAAGCCATTGGGACCCAACAGCACACGACAGAGAAAGTGCTTAATGAGAGAAACTGAGGGAGGACTACAAGAGCCTAGAGTGCAAGGCTGTGGACCCAAGGAGCATCAACTTAGCAAAACGAAAATAATTTAGCAGAGGCAGCAGGGGGCACAATGGAGAGAAACAGGAGATCCCTCTTCAAGTCCTAACCTGCTACTTATGCAATAGTTTTGAGCAAATCACTGACCTCTTCTGGACCTCAGTTTTCCTACTCTTTAAAATGGGCTTAATAAGACCTGGCTTGACTATCTCCTAGGGATTTTATTAGGACAATGCTTTGTCAGCTATAGCCATAGAAATAGGAGCTGCTGATATTTCAAGAGTTTCAGGGATAGGAACTTAAAAAATGGATAAAGCCAACAAAACAACCAGGCCATTATTTCACCAGGCAGCTGTGCTTACATTTGGACGTGTGGTAAGTGAGAGTAAGATGGCTCCCCCCTAATCTGACCCCCACAATGATTTTTCAGTGACAGATTCCCACCCTTCTGGGAGATGGTGCTTGGGAGCCCTCTGCTGGCCTACTCATAGACTTTTCCCACTCCCTACCGGGGGCACTTTCCCAAGATGAGGAGGCCCAGCTTTGGGGTCCCTCCTCAGAGACCCTCGACCAACACTTTCTGTAGAAGTCTTCGTATTAGAGAAACTTCAGAGCCTGCACAGGTTCGTAAGAACATAGAATTTAGAGTCAGAAAGGACCTTAGTGATGCTTCTAGTCAAACTTCTGCATTTTACAGAAGAAGAAACAAACTACTGTTTGGGAGGGAAAAGGTTTTTCCCAAGGTCATAAAGCCTGTGATCTCTGGTTCCAGCTACCCCGTGATTTGTAAGGTAGAATGAAAAAAGAAGTCTCTAGCCTGGAAAGTTGAAGGCTTAGGCTCCAACCCTGACTTCAACCAGACTTGCTATGAGCTGGTCCTTTCCTCTGTAAAATGGGATGAGATGGTTGGTGTTGGGTATCACAACCTCTATGGTCCCTTCCAGCTCTTAAAAAAAAACCCTAGGAGTCTAATTTTACACAAAATGTTTAAGTAGGTCAACAAAGCTGTAAATACCAGGGTGGCCAAACACACTGAAAGTTCTAACATGGCCCTGACTACTCTCTAGGTCATTTTGTTCGGTCAACCTAAAGCCTTTGGCATTTCTAGAAACAGTGATCTCTGTACCCACATGCCACCGTAATCCTGTCATAAAGAGGATCAAAGGATTGTAGAGCTGGAAGGAACCTCAGATCAGCTACTTCAACACCATGTCCTTACAGATGAAGCCACTAAGCAAGGCCCAGGCAAGGGGAATGACTTCTCTAGGATCACACAGCTAGTGAGGGAACTGAAGTGCCCTTATCCATCCTTGGAGTCTTGAATCCATATTGACCAAATCTCTCCATCGTCCTCCAACCTTTTGGAAAATGCTGGTAAAATAAGGCTAATGCTAGGCTAATGCGTTTCTCAGTTATACATGGAAAAGGAAGTTTATGAGGTTATGTCTATTTGGTCATAAAATGCAAGGAAAGATTTGACTACACGTGGCTCCCTTTCTGGGATCACTATTTGGAACATTGGTTGGAGTCACACTTCCGTGGTGATACTTGGTTCAAGGTTTCATGACAGTTTGGGCTTGAGAACAAAGCTGACTTACTCTATGGCAGTGGTATCATCGTCAAACTAAATCAATGTCATTCCAGGGTTCCATCATCACCTCCTTTTAAGCATTACCCTTCCTTGAAGGGAAAGACCCTTCATGTTTTAGCTAAACTTAGTATCTCTTCCAGTGCTTACCCTGGAGCCCTGACAGTAAGTGCTTAGTAAATGTCAGTTGCGTTTTCGTTCTGTATTACCTACTTATTATATGTCAAGGCGCAGGTTCAGGTATGGAAAGATCAGCCCTCTTCTTGATAATAACTCCCATCTCGAGTGTCTAGGTTAACAAAGTGCTTTCCTCACAACAACTCCGGGAGGCAGGTAGCGCAAATATTATTATCCCAGCATTACAGACGGGGAAAAACAAAAGCCCTGGGAAGGGGCCTGACTTGCCCATGGTCACACCTGACTCCAAATCTAGTGTTCTCTCCTCTACGCCAGCCCTCCTGTTTCACTGAAAAAGAAACTGAGACATGCGCAGTAGCTTGGCCCAAATCACATAGCTGGGATTCAAAACCAAATCTCCTAATGCCAACTGCAGTGCTCTTGCTCAACACAGGAGCTCAAACTTGAACGCAGGTTTCTTTCCACCCCCTGCTGCCATCTCCTTCTTTGCGTTACCAAAGGACCCCTCTAACTTTAAAGTCCTCCACAGAGAGGTTAAAATGTCCCTGTTGTCCTTTCTTTGTCCTCTAATCAAAAGGCCTGCTTCTTGAGGGGTTGGATTATTTGGGGGGTTCTTAACATAGGGTCCATTAACTTTTTAAAAAAATATTTTAATAACTATATTTGAATATGACTGGTTTCCTTTGTAATTCTATGTTTTATGAATTTTAAAAAATGGCTCCGAGCAGGGGTCCATGGGCTTCACCAGACTGCTCAAAGGGTTCACAACATTTGTTAGAGGGTGTGTGTGTGTGTGTGTGTGTGTGTGGTGTGTGCGTATGTGTTGGTAATAGGTTCCAGGCCTGGGTAGGCAAATTGATCTCCCCCCCCACCTTCTTGGTCTCAGTTTGCACATCTGTAAAATGGGGACCGTAATACTTACACTACCTGTCTTGTGGAATTGTGAGGATCAAATGACATATACAAAGCACTATGTAAACACTCATACCCTACGGAATGACTTAGCACCATTGTTACCTCCAAGCAAGCGGGCCCCAAAGACACCATCCTTACCAGTGCTGGTCTCTTGCCAGTGGCAGATGTACCCTCCCATCCCAACTTCTCCAACTCTTGTTCCTGCCACCATAGGCATCAAACCGCTCAGACACATTTGCACTCTCTCTCTCCCATCTCTTTTTCCTCCTCTCTCTCATGTGTTCTTTCCTCTCTTGCATGCTCTCTCATCTCGCTCCCTCCTTTCTCTCTGTCTCTCCCATCTCTCTCTCTCTCTCTCTTCCCCCCACCTTTCTCCCTCCCTCCCCCAACCCCCAGTGGCCAAGACCTTAATGCAGTGCTAACAAGTGGGGCAATCAGAAACCAGTCCTTTTTTCACCAACCCTGGGCTATCTTTCCTCTGGCTGTGACATGGCCTTGAACTCCCTTAGTGACTTCTCTGTCCTCAATCAGGCCCAGGGTTTAAGGGCCCAAGGGCAAGGCTACTTCTGGCTAAGGGACAGAATAGTATTTACTAGGCTCCTTTGGTAATGGTGATGAGAAACAGCCATCTCATGACAGATAAACAATCCCGGGTATCCCACCTGAAGCATTCTCCAACATAAACACCCCACTAGCCACACCCTGAGGGCCTCTAAAATAACACAGCTTTCAGAGCTACAAGTGCAACTATCTTTCTTTTATCATTTATGCTGATGGAAATATGGCCTAGTCTGAACACGAAATTTCTGAAATCTTCACTTTCTCACTTCCCCACTCTGCTCACATGGATCTCTGCTGCATTCCTTTCCTTGACCTTCAGGAGGGTGAGCTGCCATGTACCTTCAGTGTTATTTCCAAAAGATGCTTCCTCCTCTACCATGTCCTCTTCCCTCTGGCTGTATATCTTTATTGCTTTATGCCCACCTGCTGCCCAGGTTTGGGGAAACCGGGGCAACATGGAACTCTAGAGACCACAGTATGAGTCCTGGCTCTTCCATAAACTTACTGTATGACTTTGGACAAGTCCCTTCTCTTCTTTGGGCCTCTTCTTCCTCTGTGAAATGGGGATAATCACTCCTTTCCTGCTTCCTTCTAGATTTTTTGGGAGGGTCAAATGAAATTATGGACTGAGAAAGTACTCTGAAAATTGCATATGATGCTATAAACATGGGAGGCATATTTTTTGTTCTTGACTTCGTGGTACTTTTATAACATGTGTGTGATATCCACTGGTATCCACAAAATGTTAAAAGAACAAGAGAAAGCCCTTCATTATGTTGGGTGGAACCACTATAGAAAATTTACAGAAACATACAGTCAAGAATTATAGGGGATAAGAAGACATGGAAGGGCTTATCAACACTGATGAGATCATAGATCCATCCAAGAATTATTTAAGGTGAGGTCAGAGATTCATAAATCAGACTTATAAAACCAAAAATTGGGTGGATGTCTTTGCAAAGCCAGGCAGGTTAACACTGTGGAACAGTTATTTCTTAAAAAAAAAAACAAAATTGAGGTACAGCCCAAAACACCACCATGTATGTGTGTGTTACTTCTGAAGTTTCTTTTTTTTCTTTGTATTTTTAAAACCATTTTTGATACATGACCTATTTCCTCCCACGTAGCAAGATTGAGGGAACACGATGGATAGCCCAAACAAGCTCTATACCAGGACACAAAAAAGATGAAAAGGACTAAAAGAAGTTTCCAGTGTAGCAGGTGGATCCTCTATGGAGACATTAGAGGACAGAGCCAAGAATCCCAGTAGATGGAAAAGTGAAGAAGGGTTATAACCTGCATGCCATGGATATGACTGCATCACTGAAGGCCCCGACAATGACTAAAAGTCACAACTGTTGCCTTTCTCTCTCAGGCATTGGGATGACCTCTTTCGTGAGGAGGCTCTAAGAAGAAGGGGACCCAAGTACCCTTCCAGCTTTGAGTCTATTTTTGTTTTGTTCCCATCCTTGAGGAGGCTGAGAACAAATCTGAGTTGCTTTAATTTTCTAAGGAAAGCCATTGTTTAAAGCATGGAATAAGATGTGCACCCCTTAAGGATAAGACCTATCTCGTTCATCTTTTCATTCTCTTGTTTCCCTTCACAACATTGATCGCCAAAGCCCCCCAAAACAGTAGGTACTTAATGTCTGTTGAATTATCACTTAATTCCTGAAGTCCCAGTTTTAAGCAGTAAGATCTCCTTACAAATCCATTTCATCACAGGGTAACACCAAGATTTTCCCCCTCCAACCCAAAACAACCCAGGTAGGGCAGTGGATAGACTGACCTTTTCCCAAGCTTTGGCCAGCATCTGAGTGGTCCCAACCCGAGGGGCTTTTCAGGAGTCTGTCCTGGGATGGGTCTGGGGACCTCAGGTGGTCATCGCCCTTTCTCAGCATGTCTCCCCCTCCTCTGAGTACAACCTGCATTGTTTTCTTATCCCAGCTTGAAGGGGTGTTTGGTCCCCCAGCCCCCAGAAGATGCCGAAGTCTAGGCTATGCTGAGGTGCTGCAATTCTCTGGCCCCACTGGGAGCTCTTCTGCATTTCTTTCCTTGGCCTTCAGGAGGGTGAGCTGCCGTGTACCTTCAGTGTTATTTCCAAAAGATGCTTCCTCCTCTACCATGTCCTCCTCCCTCTAGCTGTATATCTTTATTGCTTTATGCCCACCTGCTGCCCAGCCCTCACACCATCTGCCCCTTCTCCAGGGAGCTTTACTTGCTGTGTGACCTGGGGCAAGTTAGTTTCCCTCTCTGGGTCTTAGTTTCCCCAACTGTAAAAGGAAGGGGTTGGACAAAACGGCCCCTCCAGCTCCATGAGTTTATGAAATGTTTATTGCTATTGCTCCATGATCCCAATTTCACCCTATTTTCCTCACTGCCCCCACAGTCCTTTCCCTGGAAGCACCTCAAATGTTACTCAATAACTTCTTCAATGAACAAAATAGTGTTAGCAGCATCTGGGACCCGGTGCTGGGCAGCAAGGACTTGTGGTGCTCTGGTCCTAATCTGCTTTGCTGTGCCCGCCCCAACATGCCAGAGTTCGTCCCAACAAGTGGTGGTGGTATGGTCTCCATCACAAGATGCCACCACACCCCCCTCGAGAGCAGACCCTGTGCCCCACCAGCTCTTGCTCCTCCTCCTCCAGGGAGGTCAGCTCAGGGTGATAGATCTCCTGGGCTCTCTTTGGGTGCTTGGGCCTGGCAACTTCATCTCCCACCCAGGAAATAGCTGGCCTTGGAAAGCAGACATCCTGATGCATGACTTGAGATCCCTATGTTTCTTTTCTATCCACCTGTGCCATCAGGGGCTGTTACAAGCCTCAGCTGACCTTAGAGGAACTGCCTGGTTATGACAGTGCAATCAGAAGGTCTGACACCCAGATGGTCCAGTACTTGGAAGGTCTGGTACCCTCAAGGTCTGGTAATCAGAAGATTCAGTACCCAGAAGGTCTGACAGTCCCTCAAGTTCTGGTCACCAAATGAACCCAGAAGGTCTAATACCTAGAAGGTCCAGCAATGAGACCTCTTACAACAAAGTTGCCAATCCTATGCCAGTTTCCAGTTGTAGCCCTCTTTTCTTTCTATCCCTTGGCCTCCAAGACCATTCCCTTCTCCCCCCCCACCACCCTCCCACCCCCATCCCTCTATTAAAAAAGCAGTCCGACCTTTCATGAGGAACCAATCCAAAGCCTTCCTATGTCCTAAAACTAATGTGTCCCATTGCTAACGCTCCCACGAGCTCTGGATTCCTATCGATGGGCCAGCTTTGGATGATGGATTAGGATTGGTCACGACGGCTCTCTGGAAGACGCGAGTTTCATTTGTATCATGGTATGGAAGAGTCAACAACTGATATCACTGCCCCCACTCTTCAGAAGAACAAGAGAAGGAAGTCAAACCAGAATGAAGACCACCTGCCGTACCACACACCGTTCTCGCTACAACAAACAAACAAACAAGCCCAGTCACTGGCTGAACAACTCAAAACAAAACACCAGCGGGGGCGCACCACCCCAAAACTGAACACTTGGGCCTAGAAATAAGAAGACTAAAGAGACTGTGACCACTGGCCAGGGTCAGAGTGAGGGTCGTCATTTGGGGGATGTGGCGGGGAGTGGGCTGGCAGAAAGGGACAAGGGGAAGAAAGAGAAGATCAGAAAATGCAGCTTTTTTCCCCCCAAAAAAGAAAAACCCCAAACACTAAAGGATGCATAAAGTGACCCTGGCACTTTTCAGTGGTTGTTCTTGCAGACGGGCATGGTGCTGGTCTGGAATCATGCCAGCACCGGGTGTAAGACTTGAGTTGTTGCATACCATGTCTGACTCCCAATCTGTGGAGACAAGATAGAAACAAAGGGGAATATTAAGGAACAGGATCATTCATACATAGGGGGTACTGAAGCACATTTGGGGTAAAAAAAAGAATCCTTCTTACTGGTCACAAGAATGTTGGAAAGTGTCATTACCTGGAATCAAAGAATTCAGAAGTGGGATGTGGGATAGGGGTGGATATCAGCTGGTCAGAGAATTCCAGAATGTCCGTACAGGAAGGGAATTCAGGTCATCTAATTCGACCCTTCCTACCTAATCCAAACCCCCTCATTTTACAGAAGAAAAAACTGAGAGTAATTAGCTTGTCCAGACTCACTTAAGTAGTCAGTAGTGGAAGCTGCATTTGAACCCAAGTCCTTTGACTCCAAATGTAACCCTTTTGCCAAATACCCCAAAGGTAAAAAAAGATCTTGGAATATCCAAGCTAAAGCTCTGCTAACGCCATGTCCCATTTGATGACAGTGGGAAGTCCATTTTCCATGCACATGAATCTCTAAGTGAGAAGGGCAAATGAAGTGGGAGGCAGGTGCTGTGGCACTGAGGACGTTTCCCTGACCTGCGTGACCTGGACCGTCCTCTTTCTGGACCTTCATTTCCTCTTGCACCTGGCTGCCAGGCTGATGGTGCTTGTATCACCTGGCCCTCTACCTCCTGTGGGTCTCAGCCAGGCCCACACTCCACATGGGCCCATTTCTTGCACCTGTCCCACCACTGACCATTTGCCCTTTTCCTCCCTCCCCTTCCTTCTCGCTCCAGGCCCAGAACTGCATCGTTATCGGCACTGCTCCTGCAAAGTGTTAACCCACTCCCCGACTGCTCCTTTCAGCACCTCTGAGACCGCCCAGACCATTATCCTACACGTTTTGTCTTCCCCCAGTAAGTTCCTGGAGAGCAATGACTTTCTTATTTATCTGTATCCTTAGAGCTTGGCACAGAGTGAGCACTTAATACATGCTTTTTCATTCATTCATTCAGTTTATAAACTGTAAAGTACTCTAGAAATCTGAGCTGTGATCATAGTTTCTGATTCACACCATTAACTACCACTAATAACCTTATTGTTCAGCACAACATCAGTGCTACATGATCCTGTTGTATGCCCTCCACTGCTTGCCCTGCCCTTCTCACCCCATGTGGAACTTTCAGGGAAATACCACACTTCCCAGTCCTGCAACCTTCACTGGACCCTTCAGGGTAAGTCTGGGAAAGTAATTCAGCTGAATGGGAGCTGGGCCATGCAAGCTTAGAAGAAGCCACAGGATAGCAGATATCAGTACAACATAAAGAACTACTCAGTGGGTAAGAGCTGTTTTACAACAAAATCAGCTCCCTCTAGATTAAGGGAGCTCTCCGCCCCTCAAAGTATCCAAGCAGAGGCTAGCCCCAAGGCCACATGTGGCCCTCTAGATCCTTAAGCATAGGCCTTTGACTGAATTCAAACTTCACAGAACAAATCCCTTAATAAAAGGATTAGTTCTGTGCTTGTTTCTGTGAAATTTAGTTCTGTGAAGTTTGGATTCAGTCAATGGTCACACTTGAGGACTTAAAGGGCCACGGGTTCCCCACCCTGAGCTAGGCTATTATTTATCAGGGAGGGCACTGTCTAGGGGATGTCCATTCAGGTAAGACTGGACTAAATGACCACTGAGGTCTCGAGGATTTGTGATGCTTTAGCTATAAAACATAGAGGAGGCTGCTTTTCCCTTCTTTTAATTCCCATTTGTCCCTGTGAAAGGCAGGAAAAGTCATGGGCCAGGAGTCAGAAAATGTGGATTCCAATTCCAGTTCTGCCATTAAAATGATGGTTGGCCTTTGGCATGTCAGTTCCTTTCTCTGGACCTTTATTTCCTCCTTAGTAAAATAAAGGGCTTGAACTAGAGCGGTCCTACGTTCTTTTCAAGTCCTGACATTCTATTTTCTAGGATCCCTGGCACATAGGAGGTGCTTAATAAATATCTGTTGAATTGACCTACATCCTCCATAGCTTTAACACTCTTTGTTCTAATTAACACTGAGATTCTATGATACTCTAAGAGGGCTCTGGAGGAAGTTACTTAAAGTTTAGGGCAAAGTCCATATTGTTGCTGCTGCCACTCCTACCTCCACCTCCTCATCCCCTAACAGAAAAACCACCGGGACAAGGGTCAAGCAGGGAGCACTCAGGCTGCAAGACGGGATAAAGTCTGAGATAGCCACTCACGTGAATTGGCTGCTGCAGTTTACCAGTGCGGAGGCACGTAGCTGTACGTGGGGGTCCCTTGGGCCCGGTATGTTGGCACGGAGACGGGGTGGGCTCCGATTGCAGTGTGCTGCGGTGTAGTTAACAGGGTACCTAGTAAGATGAAGAAAGGAAAATAAATCTCGTCGCAGTGGCCCAGCTTTGGCCCTTACTGGTTGGATGATCACTTCGCCTTTCTAAATCTCAGTTTACTCATCTGTAAACTGGAGATAATAACACTAGTGCTACACAGTCCCCAGGAAAAAAGTACTCTGTACCATAAACATCTGCTACAAGACATTGTGCTCGACACTGAGACCACAGAGACAATAATGAAGCCATCCCTGATCTCAGAGAGCTTACAATCAACCTGAAGGATGCAAAATGCTGACAGTTAAGTACAAGACAAGAGAATCTGAAGAGGGAGGGCATGAAGGGTGAGGGGCGACAAGGTAGGAAGGTGTGATGGAGAAGATGGCCCCTGAGCTGAGCATTAAAGGAAATAATGCTAGAAAGAAGAGGCAACGAGGGAAGGCATTCCAAATATAGAAGATGGCTTATGAAATCAAGAGGTGGGGGATGGAAGGCCAAGTTTTAGCAAAAGGTAGTAGCCTAGTTTGGCTGAAATACATGGTGAGTGAAGGGAGTTGGGGCAATCTGAAGTAAGGCTGTAAAGAAAGATAGCGCCGGACTGTGGAGAGCTCTGAATGCTAGGCTGAGGAGTCTGTATTTTATCCCAGAGGGGATTATTTCTGGCAACTGTGTGGAAGATTGATTGGAAAGAAGAGAGACTGGAGGCAGGAAGACCAATTAAGAGCCTATTACAATATGCCAGATGAGAAGTGATGAAGGCTTGACCTGTGGTGATGGCTGTATGACTAGAGAGAAGGTGGCTGGTGCTAGGAGTGTTATGGAGGTAGACTAAGCAAGACTTAGTAACTAACTAGATATGGGAGAGAGGGGCAGCGAAAGAGGGAAGCATCAAGGGTGATGCCAAGACTGGGAGACTAGGAAGACCATTAAGTCCTCAACACAAACAGCCAAGTGTGGAGAAAAGGCAGATATAGCAGGGGTGGGGATGGGAGGAGGAAGTGAAAAATTCCATTTCTTCTTTATCAATAGGAAGAACAAAATTCTACATCGTATGATTATATTCCATCCTGGACATGCTGGTTTCGAGTTATCAGTGGCACAACCATATGGAGATGTCTACCAGGCAACTGGAGATATTGGCCAGGAGTCCAGGAGTTAGTTTAGAATTGTATACATAGAATACGGAAGTCATCTAAGCAGAGGTAACTGAATTCATAGAAGCGGGTCAGATAACAAAAGGAGAGAGTTTAGAGAAAGAGCAGGAGGATTAGGACCAAACCTTACCTTGGAAGTCACTAATATTCAGGAGGTGAAAGATAAATGATGAACCGATTAAGGATTAATGAGGAATTGAGACTGAATAGACAACAGATAAGAGGACAATGAGGAGCAGGTAGCACCATGGAGGCCAAGGGAGGAAAAAAAGCGAAGAAAGTTTGGTCAATAGTGTTGATCAAAAGCTGAAGAAAAGTCAAGAAGGACAAGGGCTGAGAAAAGGCTATTAACTTTCAAATTTAAGAAACCAACGAGAATAGTTTCATTACCAGCTAATGGGTGGTGAGACAGCTGAGGCAATTCAACTCAATAAGTATGGGAATATAAAGATAAAAATCTTGGCTCTGCCATTTGCTATCTCTGTGATCTGGGGCGAGTCCTTTCTCTTCGATGGCCCCTGATTTAATTAACTATACAATGAGGAACTTACACTAGGTGATCTGTAAGTTCCCTTCCAATTCTAAATCTTATGACTTAAATGTAACCTCTCTCTGGGGGAATCTGCATTTAAGAAGACTAAGCAGGAGCCAATACCTAATCCTCACTTGGGTTGAAGAGTAACTATTTTCAGGGTACATTTAGCATTAGAAGGAACCTTAAGCACCCCTCTCTCTGCCTAGCCTGGAACAACAAAAACAATACTCACCTGCTGACATGGCCATGGTGGTGCCAGCGACCATGCCCATTGCTACCCCATTGGTCCTGGGAGCAGCCACTGGTGCTGGGTAGATGGCGGATGGAATGCTGTTGGGCTGGACAACAGTGGTGTGGTGGATAACATGGGGTTGGGCGGCATACACAGGCTGTGTATAATAAGCTCCCTGGGGAAATATAAATCAACATGTAACAAAAGAGAGGAAGGGACAGAGGAAAGGAAGCCTGGCTAGACTCATGCCAAGACTAAAGCTGTAAAATGTGAAAGGTGGCATGGTGGATACAGCACTAGACCTAAAGCTAAGAAAACCAGAGTTCAAATCCAACCTCAGACACTAGCTATGTGATTCCGATTAAGTCACTTCTTTTGTTTGACCCAGTTTCCTCATCTATAAAATGGGGATAGTAGTACCACCTACTTCCCAGGCTTGTGAGGATAAAATGAGATCATATTTGTAAAGCATTTCACAAACCTTAATAGCTAGCTATTATTATTACTGTTCAGGAAACCTGCATTCCAGTCCTGGCTCTGGGACTGCCTCCCCTTGTGACTTTGGGCAAGTCACTTTCCTTCTCTGGCCTCCACTTTCTCTAGAAATGAAGGAGTTCAACTAAGGCTCTGGAAGTTTCCCTTCACATTCCAAGTCCTAAGGCGCCTGCAGGTTCTGACACTGGTATTCTAATGTCCCCTTCAGTTCTAATGTTCTGTCAGAAGGTCCCTTTTACTTCTGACATTCTATATTCACATATTCTATTTGCTAAGGGCCCTTCCACCTTTTACATTTTATGTTCTAAGATCCTTTTCAAATAATCTTCTGTAGTCTGAGAGTCCTTCCAGTTTTAACATTCTGTATGCTAGCTAACACTCAATGTTCCAAAGTCCCTCCCTGATCTTGGATATTCTCTTCTAAGATTTTTCTAATATCCTATGGTATCCCTCTTTCTTATTCTAAGATTCTGTGTTCTAACATTCTCTCTCTCTCTCTCTTTCATACACAGTCAAACACACACACACACACTCTCTCTCTCTCTGATCTATACATTTATTGCTCCTTTAAGGACTTATATTTAAAAGTACAGAGTAGGGAAAGCAACGCTTAAGCTAAGGGAATAACACTCTAATGCATTTTAAGGGACTCAGTAGGGGAGATATTTCTGGGAAAAAATGGGTCTCCATGGACCACCTCATATCTCTCCTCACACCAATATGGAGTTGTCCATGTAGAAGAGAGAGTACACGTGGATCTCCCATACCTGGGCATACAGGTTCTGCTGAGGATAGGCACTTCGAATAGGGTACATAGCCGTTTGGTAAGGGTTAGGTGATGGAGAGTAGGGAGGCGGTGCATTGTTACTCTGGGTGGGAGGGACCTTGTAGGGTGTTCCTGCTGTGTATCCTGTATGGGCACGAAAAAAACAAGATTTCACATTAGGGGACGCAATAGCATTCTCTCTCCTAACAGCAGCTGAACCAAGAACATGCATGGACAAGCAGCTGAAGCCGTGCTAGAAACAGATAAGCAAGATGATGTGAGGGAAAGAGTCTTGGGTTAGAATGCAAGAGACCTGTTTTTGACTCCCAGTTGGGCCATGAATTCACTCTATCACCTTATGTGGTACAGTGGAAAAAGCACTAGCTTTAGAGTCAGAGGACCTGGGTTCAAATTCTGCCTCTGACAATACTTGTGTGACACCTTAGGCAAGTCACAATGTTCCTGGGACTCATTTTCTTCATGTGTCAAATTAGGGGTGGGAGGGGATTGGATCGAATGATAGCTGAGGTCCTTTCCAGTTCTATTATCCTACGAAGTCATAGCCTCAAGTCTGGGCCTCAGTTTTCTCATACATAAAATAGCAATAGTAAACCCAGCTAAAGAGATAGAGTTTGGTGTAGCAGTAAAAGGCTCAGGGCAATCCAGCAAGGGCTTGGGAGTGTGTGGTGGCATGTAACAGGTCTGGCCTTCAGATCATGGGGTCAGAATAAACCCACATTATACAAAAAAGCATGGGAAAATATACGGACTGAGGCCAAGTGAAGCGAGCAGAGCCAGATGAACAACATGTACAATTACAACAAAGTAAATAAAGAATGGGAATTTTTTTTTCAAACCTGTGAAATTATAATAACCAAGCAAGACCCCAAAGATGAGATATGCAAAGGTACCTCTCCCCGCTTCTTTGTAGAGGCAGGAGCCATAAACACAGAACAAAGCACATAATGTCAGACTTTTTAAATATGTGGCTTAATTTTGTTGAACCGCTTCCCTTCTCTTTGAAAATTATTTTTAAAACTAAAGTACTGCCCTCTGTAAGGGGGATTAGAGAGAAATACAATGGGAAATGTAGGTAATATAAAAACAAAAGATAACAAGAAAATATATTTCTAAGAAATATTTAGGAAAACCTGAGAGTTGAAATTCACTATGCTCCCTCCCCCACAAACATATATCGGCTGTGTGACCACAGGCATGTCAATGCCTCAAGTATTCTAATACTATTAAATTGCAGAGTAGGTGCAGATTTGTATTGGTAAAGGCAGTTTCCTTGTCGACTTCCCTATATTAATGGAACCACTGGTCTTGGTCAAAATATGTATCAGTTTAGTCTACATCATGGGGCTGGCAAATGCCTTCCTTGTACACAGCAGATGTTCAAAACATATTTGCTGAATGAATGAGGAGCAGATGAGAAAAAAGTGACTGGAAAAGCATTTTGAAGGAATATGATTATTATGGAGTAGTTCATCCAAACCCGACCTCTCGGTCATTAAGGGAACTAATTATAAATGGACTGCTTTGTTCTATCATGGCTCAGAAATAAAATAGAGGGTATAAAGAACGCTTGCCTCAGAGTCTGCAAATATGAGTTCAAGTCTTGGCTTTGCGACGTCTTAATTGACCTCAAGCATACTCCTGCCCCTTGTTTGACCTCAGCCTCTTTACCAACATAATGAAAAACTTGGCACTAAATTATCTCTAGGATTCCTGCCAATTCTGACAATCTCCAACATGACTTTTCTTTCGTAAACAGTGCCCCCTGGTGTGGAGCATAAAACAGGTTCTTTTGAGTTCTCTTTAAAACCCAGACAGCAAGTGTAAGCCTGGCTCTGCTCATTATTGGTATAACCCTGCATAGGATATTCCAGATTTCTGGACCTCTGTTTTCTCCTCTGTAAAATGGGAAAGTTGGACTAGATGGAACTATAATGTCCCTTCTAGTTCTGATGATTATCTAGGATTCTCTAAACGATCCGCAGGAAGACAAATAGATGTTTATGGATATAGGAAATCCAGAAACGTTTCACTTTTTCTTTAATCTCTCTCTCGCCTCATCTTCTTTCTGCCCTTTCTCTTCCTCTGCTCTCTGTCTCTCTCCTGTCCTCCTTTCTCCCTGCCCCCCGCCACTTTCCTCTTATTTCTCTTTTCATTCCCACCTGCCCTCCCTCTTGCCTTCTTTGTTCCTTTCACCTTCTTGATTTCTCTCTGGACTTCTTTCACTTTCTCTTCTTTTCCTCCTGTTCTCTCCTTTTGTCCCACTAGCCAGGCTCCCCTTATAATTAAATGCTTTGCCCTTGTTATGAGAATTTTTTACTTCCTTTTATTGAATTTTATTCTGCCGTTCTTCCTGGAACATTTAGCTGACTGAAGCCTGTTTTCTCTTAATGTTAACCTCATCTAGCTAAAACCTGACACATGGAATCAGGGTATTAAGGAAAGGCTTTTAACATTTCTGAGATATAAAATCAAGAGAAGAAGGGTCAGAGTTAGAATAGAATCAACAAAAATTTTTAAACCCTCCAAGTGATTTAGCTAACTCTATTTGTGGAAGAATTTCTCTAACAGTGAACTTTTAGTTACCTTTGTCACATGCAATTCTCTTCTCCGCAATTAGCCCATTGTGACTTCTTTAAAATGTAGCCTTGTAGTTTTTTAAATGTAAGATTTTGCAAAATCATTACTTAAATCTGTAACTTAGGCTGTTTGTTCGTTTGTTCTAACTTCAAAGCATGAAAAAATTTAAGTCATTTAATTTCTAATCACCCACAGCCAATTCTCTGAGACTAAATTGCCAGATAGTTTTTGCTCTTCTTTGGAGAGTGTTTCCTTACCAGGGAGTTGCTTACATGGATGAAATCATAAGTCTGTACCCCCCAAAAATTCCCTTATCAAGTAACATTACATATAATAGTTATCTTTGTTCTGATTTATATTTCAACCAGATCTTAATATCCTTGAGGGCAGGGACCTAATATTATCTAAACTGTGTGTAAGGGTAGGGATCTACTGAGGGGGGTCATGAGGTAAGAACTTATCTCACTGGTTTTTATTTGTGCCCCACAGGGTATGACTGACTCCCTTTAAGAGAGATGTCCAGGGTTCTTCATACCTCTTTTTGATTGATTCATGTATCCCAACTAAGTAAGGCAAGACTATTCTTACATGTATGTCTCCCTTAGCTCCTAACAATGTTCTGTGCACAGCAGGGGCTGAATAAAACCAGCTTCCTGCTCCAGCAATGGAAGTGGCCCTTCTGGTCACATGTGTTTTTAGCCTCTTGCAAAAAGGCACGCAAGACCAGAGGCTCCCTTGGGTTGGGGGGGGCAGGGAAGTGCAGAGGAGAAAAAGGGGAAGGGGGAAAGAGAAGCTTGGGCCTCCAACTATTCCAAACAAAGGCAGTGCAGAGATTTCTTTTCTTTCTCCTTCTCTCTGGCAGCAACTATTATGGCTATATACATACAACAAGAGGGCAAGTGACTGCTTAGCCTGAGACTCTATCTTAAGTACCTAACTACCTCTTCTGCTTTGTTTTTCTTCCCTTGATAGCAATTTTGAGATAGATATTCATACTCTTCAAAAGTCAGGATTCACTAAGAAGTCTGGGTGCTGCCCAGTGGGAGGTGCTTCCTGCAGCTATACCCTACCTGGAAGAGAAGATGAACACAGCCAGAGCATGAGCCATGCATACCTGGATGGCCAAAAGAGATGGACTTCCAATGAATGTTTAGACAGTGAAGACTGAGGCAAAAATTCAGTCTGTTCAGTGGTCCCACAACGTGTTTCATGTTCTTAAGAGAAGTGATAGATCACAAGTTGGTTGGGTTTTTTTTACTTGTTTATAGACTCCTACGAGTCCTTTGTCATATGTTACTATTTCATGTTTTAAGTACTTGTTAATGTTCACTTAGAAATATTTTGCATTTTAAGTATTTCTTTTGTGTTACTCCATTTCTGATGACACATGTGCCATGTGTCAGTTAAAAGGACAAGTGTGGAAGTGATCTGAGCACGGGACCCACCAGAAGGACTAGGATCCTGGTTCAGCTGATTCCATGATTTCTGTGATGTTAATATTCTAGCACTTGGTAATTCTAAGATTCTGTTATTCTACGGTTTTAAAGTTCTAACATTTTAAGAGTCTTAAGTTTTTATGTTTTCTTTTATGTTCTGAGAATTCCACCCAGAATGGACCTGGCCCTCCCCATAAGGAAGACTGAATTATCCTTTCTGTGCAAGGACAAATATGTTGGGGGGGGGTGGGAAGCACAAGTATAACTTGGGGGAAAAATCAAAAGGCATCAAGTTACTGCAGATGAACTTTGTTTCCACATCTAAGAATAACCTTTTTGATTATGTTCCTTTTTCTTCTTGTTCTGAAATGAGCAAGGCTCTGAACATAAATCAAAAGTCCCGCCAAAGAAAAGAACATCTGGGAATCTGAAAACCAAATCTGAATGTCAAGAGGAGGAGAGATCTTAGAGATCACATATCCAAACATTTCATGTTATAGGAGCTCCAGAGAAGGGAAGTGAACTGTTCAAGTTCATGAAGAAAACTGAATTGGGACCAGAATCTAAACCAAACAATACTGAATCTTAATCCAAGGCTCTTAAAAGATCTCTGAGTTGGAAGGTCCCTCAGAAGCCATCTAATCTAAACCATACCTGACAACTTCTATACAACCTACCTGTGATAAATGACCTTTCTCAGTGACAAAAAACATCAGGATTAGATGACATTTATGTTTTGTTTTAAATAGGAACATACTGTTAATGTTTGAAATCAGGAGGAAAGGAACTAGCAAAGAGAGAGAAAAGAAAGATGCTAATCTCCATTACTTCCAAATCAATCCTTCCAAGTATACAAGATTGACCTTCCCAAAGCATATCCTCCTTGACCAAATTTCCCAACTTAATATGCTCCAGTGATACTCTTCTGCCTCCGAGAACCCTGTCTATATTTACGGTCTTGTCCCTTCTACACAAACTATCTACTCTAGACAACTGTATTTTCTCCCACAACCTTTGCTGATACCATTTCTGCCACCCAGGATGCTCATTTTTCCTCTGATCCAAATGTTACTTTCCAACCTCTAACCTGAATGCCACTTCCTTTATGAAGCTATTCAGGATCTCAATCTTTGCATTTCTGAAGCAAGTTGGCCAAGCATTCAGCACTTATTTACTGTTTCTGGTTATTTATTCTTGATGTTAAGAGTCCCTATAAGATTCTATGATTCTGTGATGTTAATATTCTAGCACTTGGTGATTCTAACATTCTATTATTCTATGGTTTTAAAGTTCTGACATTTTAAGAGTCTTAAGTTTTTATGTTTTCTTTTATGTTCTGAGAATTTCACCCAGAATGGACCTGGCCCTCCCCATACTGTATATTGTGTTCCTTATAGTTACGGATGTATCTTAATACTTTTATAGTTCCTTGGCCCAAATCACACTCTCCAAATGCCCATAATTGGCACCAAACAACTATGTGATTATTGTGTTGCAGAAGAGATAAGTGTGGGGTTGAGTTATGGGAATGATTTCTGCCCTATGTCTCACAAAACTGGGAAAAAGGAATCAAAGATTGTAGTTGAAGAAGGAGTTACCCTTAGAAAAATACCAAATCCTTGGAGGCTAGAGAAAAAAGAACAAAATAGTGGAGTGTATATGATTACAAACTGAAACTGAAAGGAGTTAGATAAAATAGCTTAGTAGGATCAAACAAGAGCTGATCTCTTCAAGTAGAGGCCTGGATGAGCACTGACTTGGGTATGTAGGGATTCCTTTTTTGTATGAGTTGGACTGGTGGCCACTCAGGTACTTTCCAACTCTCAAATTCTATGATTCTGTCTTGGTCATACAGCCTTTGTTCAGACTTCTAATGAAGAGGGAACTCACTGCCTTCTGAAGCAGTCTATTCCACTTCTGGAGAACTCAAGGTGACACAAAGTTTTTGATTAGATTGAGCCAAGGTCTCCTTCTTGTGGCCTTCACACCACTGCTCTCAACTCTGCCTTCTGGGACTAAGAGTAGCCAGTCTAATTCCTTTTCTACCAAGCCCTTTAAATACTTGAAGGTGGATAGTCATCTGCCTCTTAATTTGTTGCTTTTCTTGACGAAGCTCCAGTTCCTTTAAATGATCCTGGTATAGCATACCTTCAAGGCCTTTTATCATTCTAGTTGCTGTGAAGAGGGCTGACCAGAGAAGAGGACAATAGGCCTTCATTTGTTTTGGACAATATCTCTCAATCAATATAGCGGCTCATGGTACAGTGGAAAATGCATCAGCTTGAGTAAGGGGGCCTGAGTTAAAATTTTCCCTGGACTTCCATTTCTTTAATTGTAAAATGAGAGTGTTGGACTGGCAGGCCCCTTCCAGCTTTACATTTATGATTCTAAGATCATATTAATATTTAGCTACCATGTTTTTCATACTTTTGTTTCATATAAATGAGGCCAGTAAGCCCCAATGAGCTTTTCAAAATGAAAACTGTATTATTTGGCCACAGCTCTCTCATCTCGTACTTATGAAGTTGATTTTTTGACCCATACAGGAATTTACATTTATGACTATTAAATTTCATCTTCCTAGATTCAGTGTAATATTCTAGCCTGTCAAAATCTTTTTGGTTCTTGACTCTATTATCCAACATGTTAACTATCCCTTCTAGCTTTGTGTCATCTGCAAATTTGATAAACATGCCACCTACTTATTATTCAAATCATCAATCAAAATATTAAGGGGCATAGGGCCAAACACAGATCCCTAGAGCACTCTACCAGTGATCTTCTTCCAAGGCCACATTAAACCATTAACGATTAATCTTTGGTCCTTCAATTAACTCCTCACTCACTTAACTGTACTTATTGTGTAATTACAATCTTTCTGTTTCGTGCACAATGGCACAACAGACTTTTTCAAGTGCTTTGAAAAATTCTAGGTAATATCTCTAGCATTTGGTAAATGGTAATTTGTATCAGTAGAAAGTGTTTCTATATTGACAGTTACCCATACTAATAAAACCACTGGTTTATATTAACCCTTCCTCCTCTTCCCACCCCACCAAAACATCATATATTTGTACAGAACTTTAAAATCTAAAAAGCATTTTGTATACTGTATCTCATTTGAACCTCACAACTTCAAGAGTGATACAAGTACCATTAGCACATTTTATAGAAAAAGGACCTGAGGCTCAAGATTAATGATTTGCAGATACTACAAAGGTTAAGAAATCACCTAACACTGCCCTATCAAAAAAAAAAAAAAGAAATGAGATTAGTCTAGCATGAGCAGTTCTTGATTAAGCCTTTCTATCCTCTCTTGATTACTTCACCCTTTTCTAGATGTTTAGTAACTATCTCTTTAATAACACATTCTAGAATATTATCGGGAATAGCAAAAACTCACTGGTATATTGATAGCAGGCTCCACCTATTTTCTTCTCTTTTTGGAAACTGGGACATTTGCCCTTCTCCAGTCACATGGCGTGTTTCCATACTTTACATCTTTTTAAAGACCACTGAGAGTGGCTTAGCAGTAACAGCAGCCGGTTCTTTTAGCGCCCAGGGACAGAGTTCCCTTGGGCCTGTTCAGCTGAACTCATCAAAGGCAGCTGCATATTCTCTTCCTATCTCCTCCCTACCTTGGGTTTCATTTCCCCATTAGACATTTTTGTTTTGTCCTTGCCAATCCAAAGCCCATTCTTGGCCGAGAAAACGGAAGCAAGAAAAGAACTGGGCATCTCTACTTATTCATCATCTTGGACCGTCATCACTTCAATCGACAGTCAGTCAATAAGCACTGACGAAGCACCTACTTTGCCAAGTGCTGGGGATGCAAGTACAAAGAATGAAATAATCTCTATGGTTAACTTATAGTCAAAGGTAGAGACAAGAAAATATATAAATATGTACAGGATACATATGAAATGGATAAATGCAATTGTATACAAAGTAATTAAATAGGTCATTTGGGAATAAGGGAGCTACCATTGGGGAGGTCAAAAAAGGATTCCTGCAGAAGATGGCACTTCAGATGAAGAGTGAGTTTTATCTTAAAGGAAAAAGAAGATTCTATGAGGTAAAGTTGAGGAAGGAATGCACCCTAAGTCCAGGGAACACCCAGAGCAAAGGCATGTAATCGGGAGATAGAACATCATAAGTAAGGAACTGAAAAAAGGCCAGTTTGACTGGACTGCAGAATACAGGAGGGGAAGTACTGGTCAATAAGGCTAGAAAGATAGGTTGAATCCAGGTTGTTAAGAGCCTTCAAAGCTAACCAGAGGACTTTATGTTTAATCCTAGAGGCAAAAGGTATACAAAGCAGTTGAATGAGTAGAGGAATCACATGGTCAGATCTGTGCTTAAAGAAAATGACTTTGGCAGCAGTATTTAGGATGGATTGGAGTGGTAACCAATTAGGGGGCTGCTGAATAATCAAAGCAACAAATAATGAGAGCTTGGATCAGCTGAGATGTTGTTGAGGTAGAAATGGCAATTTTGGCAACTTGCAGAATATGTTGGGTGAGGGAGAGTAAGGAATCAGAGATAATGCTGAGTTTGCAGATCTGGAAGAAACAGTGGTGCCTTTAATGGAAACACAGAAGTTTGGAAGATTGTAGGGTTTAGAGGGAAAGAAAATTAGTTCAGTTTCGGAAATGTTGAGTTCGAGATATCTCCAGGGCATCCAGCTTGAAATATCCAAGAAGCAATTGGTGATGCAGGACTGAACCTTGAGAGGGAATAGACTGGATCTACATCTAGGCACTTATCTAGTGATCAACTAATCAACAGCTGATTGATGGATATATATTATCTATCTTTTAAGCTAGCGCTCTCGCTCTCTCTCTCTCTCTCTCTGAATCATCAGCTTAGAGATGATAGTTAAACACATAAGAGCTGGATTTATTTGACAGACAGAATGGTATAGTGGGCTTGGAGTCAGGAAGACCTGGATTCAGATCCTGCCTCAGACACTTATTAGCTTCTACGCTATGGGCAAGTCACTTCATTTCTCTGTTTCCTCATCTGTAAAATAGATATAATAACAGCACTTACCTTGCAAGGTTACTGTGAGGCTCAAATGCAATAATCTTATATAAAGTGCTTTACAATCCTTAAAGTGCTATATGCCGACTACTAGAATTTCATTCACCTCAACACCTCTTTTTTCCATAATATAGCCACCATCGTCACTGGCCACATATTCTTAGAAAACTATGCCCAAAACTGCTATTTGTTCTTGATTACTTACTTCTGCTTCCATCTTCTGCACATCTTCTTAGAATCCAAAAAGTCTTTTAAGTTCCCTGTACATTTACATTAGTCTCTTTAGAAAACTCCCTCTACCCTGCTCTTATCAGAATTGTTTATGTGTCTGTACAATTTAGTTTTGGAGAGCTTTCCACTCCATCCTGTGCTGATTTCTCTAGAATTTTTGTCTATGCTATGTTACCGATTCTGCCTCTGTAATCTGAGGTTGAGAAAATCCAGAGTTCATGTCAGACTTCGCCTAGCTTCTATCTCTAGCATAAATTCCAAAATGGGATGGTAATTTCCTTCAAGCTTCTCAGCATTTTAACTTTAGCAACCAGTTGATGAGAACCTCACCTTGAGGTTGCAATAAGATTCATAGTTTGGGTAACACCTAAATTTGGCTTATTCTAACTGATTCAAGTTTGGCTTTTTTTTTAAATGTAATAGTCACTGGTCAACCACAGAATTCAATTAAAACACTTAATAACTGAGTTTAAAAACATAACATAAGAATAAAAAGAACATTTGTGATCACTGTCAGGAACTGAAGGCCCCAATAGACAGTAGCACTCAGGAAAATATTTCTAACAACATTCCCCACTCCCAGGCCAATCCTTTTATAATTCAAAGCACCAAATGAGACTGAGCCAAGGGTCTGAGGGTGGAATATGGACTGCGGTCACAACAGCTGCAATGTCCCCAGGAGCCCACCCAAGCTCCCACTAGAGTCCAGAATAGTAATTCTCTTCCAGGAGAATAGTAATTCTCTTACCTTTCTAGAAGCATGACATTTTCATTAGGAAAAGCCAAGAAATTATTTGCAGCTCTGCTTTTAGCAGAAAATTCTCCAGAAAATGTCCAGATTGATTATTCTAGCATGGCTCTGGGCCATTTTCCTCATTTGTTTCTTCTTTCTTTCTAGGCAGTTTGAGATACACTACAATGTCACTTCTGTTTGTACCTCCACTGGTCTTCACCCAAATCCTCTCTGCCGTGTTTCTCCCTCTTTGGTTCCCGGATCCCAACACAACATATCTCACATTAGTCCCCTTTTCTACTTAGAGCACAAAGACCCTCATTCAGGCCTATGGTCTTGAGCTAACCCAATTGGCCTCCCTAGACCCTGTCTCTCCCTTTTCCAACACATCCTCCACACAGCTGCCAAATGCACATTCCTAAAGCACAGGTCTGACCATGTATCTTAGACTAAAGAAGCTCCACGGTTCCCTTGTGACTCTAGGATAAGACACGAGGTAATCTACATAACATTTACGGTCCTGGATAATCTGGCTCCAGCCTCTCTTTTCAGAATGATCATACAGTACTCCCTTCCCACTGTCTGCATTCCAGACAGAATGGCATTAGGTACACATGATTCCCTATACACTACAGTATATCTCTTGCTCAGTCAATCAGTAAGCACAGGGCTGACCTCTGAGAATACAAAAAAAAAAAAGCAAAACACAATGCCTACCCTCAAAATCTAATGAAGAAGCAACAAATAAATATGTAAAAATAAGCTATAAAGGAGATAAATAGAAAATAATTAAGAAAGGGTAAGCACTAAAATTAGGTGAGCTTGGGAAAGGCTTCCTATAGAAGACAGGCTTTTAGCTGGGCCTTAAAGAAGGCCAGGGAGGCCTTTAGGCAGAGATAAGGAGGAAGAGCATTCCAGGCATGGGAACAGCCAGAGAAAATGCCCAGAACGAGGAGATGGAATATCTTGCTTCTTAAAAAGCAAGGAGGCCAGTGTCAATGGACCAGAATATGTGGGGAGTAGGACACAAGAAGACTGCAAAGGGAGAGTTAGGAACTTATGAAGCCAAACAGAGCCGTTTGTATTTGATCCTGCAGGAACTAGGGAGCCACTGTAGTTTATTGAATTGGGGGAATGACACGGTCAGATTTGTGTTTTAGGACAATCACTTTGGTGCATGAATAGAAGATGGATTGGAATGAAGAGCGACTTGGGGCAGGCAGTCTCACCAGCAGGCTATTACAATAGATCAGGAATGAGTTGATGAGGACCTGTACCAGACTGGTGGCAGCATCAGAGGACAGAAGGGGCATATTTGAAAGATGTGGCAAAGATAAAATAGACAGGCCTTGGCAACGGACTGGACATGGCAGCAGAAGTAGTGAGGAGTCCAGGATGGCTGCTAGGTTTTGAGCCTCAGAGGTTAGGAGGACGGTGCTGTCCTCTATAGTAAGAAGAAAGGAGGGTGGGGAAGAAAGGGTTGGGGGAAATGATAATGAGTCCTGTTTTGGACACAGTGAGTTTAAGATGTCTACTGGACATCCGGTTTGAAATGTCTGAAAGGCAGGGGGAAATGTGAGCCTGTAGGTCACAAGAGAGGTTGGGGTAGGAAAGGTAGATTTGAGAATCATCGGCATAGAGATGGCAATTAAATCCATGGGAGCTGCTGAACACCAAGTGAAATAGTATAGAGGGAGAACAGGGTTCAGGATAGAACCTGGAGGCACACTTACGACGAGAGGACGTGATCTGGATGAGGATCCAGCAAAGGAAACTGAGGAGGAGTGTGATAGGTGGGAGGAGAACCAGGAGAGAGTGATGCCTCAAAAACCTAGAGAGAAGAGAGTATTCAGGAGGAAAGGGTGATCAACAGTATCAAAGGCTGCAGGGATCTTATATGTATTTTTTCCTATGCTACTACTTCCCTCCCTTAGTTCTAGTTTTGTCCACTCTAGCACAAGTAGAATGTTTCCTCTTTCTGCCCTAAGACAGTCCTTCATGTATTGGAAAAAAGTCTCTCCTCACCCCTCTCCCTCATTCTTTTCTTCCTTGGGCTGAATATACCTCTCAATCGCAATTCTACTTTCTACGCTGTAGCTTCCCTTCATGATAGCTGCATTATAGACAATCATCTCCCTTTCTCTTCACTTTAAAATCCCTTTTCACTGATAAAGGCCTCACTTCCAAAATATACAGGGACCTGAACCAAATATATATAGGAATACAAGTCATTCCCCAATTGAGAAGTGGTCAAAGGATATGAACAGTTTTCAGAGGAAGAAATTAAAGATATCTATAGACATATGAAAAAATGCTCGAAATCACTATTAATTAGAGAAATGCAAATCAAAACAACTCTTAGATACCATCTCTCTCCTGTCAGATTGGCTAAAATAACAAAACAGGAAAATGATAAATGCTGGCGAGGATGTGGGAAAATTGGAACATTGTTACATTGCTGGTGGAGTTGTGAACTGATCCAGCCATTTTGGAAAGCAATTTGGAACTATGCCCAAAGGGCTATAAAAATGTTCATACCCTTTGATCCAGCAATACCAGTCCTAGGGTTGTATCCCAAAGAGATCACACATGTGGGAAAAGGACCCATATATACAAAAATATTTATAGTGTCTCTTTTTGTAGTAGCTAAGAATTGGAAATCAAAGGGATGCCCATCAATTGGGGAATGGCTGAACAAGCTGTGGTATATGAAAGTAATGGAATACTATTGTGCTAGAAGAAATGGGGATGATACCAACTTCATAACAACCTGGAAGAACCTACACGACATAATGCTGAGTGAGCGGAACAGAGCCAGGAGAACATTACACACAACCACAGACATATGGATTCTGTGATGACTAACCATGATAGACTTTGCTCTTCTCAGCCACACAATATGCAGAGACAGCTCCAAGGGACTCACGATGGAGAGTGCTATCTACATCCAGAGAAGGAACTATGTAGTATGAATGCAGATTGAGGCACACTTCATGCTCGCCTTTTTCTCCCCTGCCTTTTTTTCTCTCTTTTGTATTTGTTGTTGGATTGTGTTTTTGGTTTGGTTTTTTTTTTTGGCTCTGTTTCTTCTTTCTCATGAGTCTTTCCATTGGTCATGGTTCTTCTCCACAACTTGACTAGTGTGTAAATTAATTCAATGCAAAGTTATACATGGAAGTTATATGGGATTCCATGCCTTCTTGGGGAGGGAGTGGGGTAGGGAGGGAAGAAAACCTGGAATTCAAAATTATGTAGAATCGTGTGTTGCAAACTAAAAATAAAAATTTTTAAAAAAGGAAAAAAAAGTCCCTTGGAGATTTTGCAAGATTCAGGCAGATATATTCTCATTAGCCCTGGCTAGTTGCATGTTGTGCCTGGTCTTTTCTATCTTTGGGGTCTTTTGAGTTTGTAGCTTGGCATCACCCTCAACTCCTCACTCTTGTTTATTCCACATATCCAATTAGTTACCAAATCTTGTATTTCTACCTCTATAACATTTCTCACATCTGACCCCTTGTCTCAACTCATTCAGCTACCATCAGGGTCCAGGGTCTCATGAACTCTCTCCTAGAGAGAGAGTTTTTGCAATGGTTTTGCAATAGCTTCCTAATTGGTTTCCCTGCCTCAAAGCTCTCCCTACACCAGTCCATGGGATGTATGAGGTATTTACGGAAGACTAAAACCTCTGGTACAAAGGCTTGTTGATCCACCTGTGGTGTCCACCTTCACCCAACTCTCACCTGTGACTCCAAGAAGCTGTGGCATGTTCAGCAGCCACACCCTGGTAAATTCACCTCAGTAGAAGGGCTAAACCAGACTGCATGTAACCAACAGGCCTCAAACCCATTAGACAGATGTCTACCCCAAGCATGTGAAGACATCTCCCAGCAGAATGAGCGGATGAGAACAATTTGTTCCAACAGCCTGGAGCACTTAGATCTTGGTGAGACATTGAAGACGCCAAGGTCATTCACTGCATCCAAGGCCATCACCAGTCCTTCATAAGCCTTATAAATAAATAGCCTCAAACACTGAAGAAAAAATGCTATATCTTCTTATAACACATTCACATAGCTTCAAAAACTTTGCGTAACCTAAAAATTAAAAAAAAATCGGTTTTCAGTATCAAAGAGGAAACCTCTCTAAACCATAAATTAAATAAGAGGCCCCTTGTGAAAATTCTGGACCAACTAAATGAAGGGAAAAAACACATTTTAGAAAGTTACAATGCACACATAGTTGTTCAGGAAGCAAAAACCTAAAATATGCGTGTGTGTGTGTGTGTGTGTGTGAAGATGCTATTAATTTCATGAGGAAAAACAATTTGATATTGTGAAAAGGGTACTATTTGAATCTCTTTACAAATTTTTCTTAAACCACAATCACCTTTTACCTTTCCTGAAAACACAATTTTCTTCCAAATCCACATATTAATTACATCTAAAAGAAACTAAGCCAGTCTGATTCACAAACCACTTTGAATAGTTTGATTTCAGTCATTATTTGATGGAGAGTTCAGAGGTGAAGTCCAATGTATTGAGAAAGATTTTTCTACTCAGAAGCATTATAGATAATGGAAATCACTGGTCTTGTCCATGTACAGTGAATATCAAAGTACATTGATTCAACTGTCATATAAAGCAGAAGTACTACAAATCTATTGTTCTGAGACACTGTCCACAAGATAAAGGTTATTTGTATTTTTAGTGACCTGTACAACATTCACTGGAATTCACATTCAGCCTTTTTCACTAACTGGAACACCACTTCCCTCAACCTCTGGGGATGGGGATGACAATACTCCAAGTTCAAAGCATCCTTGTGCTTTAAATTTTTTTTTAATTTTTCTAACAATAGATTTTGCTTTCTAGTTGACAAGAATGGCTTCTGCCAAACCTTCAAAAGCACATTCTTTTTGCAGGCCCCCTTTTGTGAACATTCACAGCAAAGCTCATTTTTGCCTTCAAAGTTTCTTCATGTTTTTCTCCTCTCTATTACAACCTGTTTTTGATGAAACAAGGACATAATAAGGCTCTTCAGTGTTAAAGCCACCTCTGCTAAAACAATCTTCTGTTTCTGGAAGAAGTCATTTGGAAAATAAATTGTTGGGTCTTATATTTAAAATACAGTTTGCCTCCAATTACCTAAATTGGGGCAGTAAAATAATCACTATGATTCTGAAAATCTTCCTGATCTCCAGGTTGCTGAGGTGAGGGGTTATATGAAGAGAGGCATTCAGGCACCTCCAAGCACAGTCCAGGGCTGTGCTCAGAAAGGGGCAGACTGATGACAACCCAGACTGAAGTTGGTGCCTCCTCCCAAGGGTGGAGGCACTGGGGTAGCTGCTGCATGCCAGGAGGCTTTCCCTCCAGTTCTCTCATTTCTCCCTTTTGCATACTGTGGCCACTCTGCTACCATTCTCTCTGACCTGTTTGTTTTGAACACTTCTCTTGCCAATGATGTCATGAGTTCCATGCCACTAAAGGAAAAACCTAGGAGGTGATATTTGGGATAAAATGGTAAATTCAGTTGATTTCATAAGCTCTAGGCACTGGTCTATAAATGTCTAAAAGCAAAGACATATTTCCTTGTTATTTCCTCCTGTGAAATACCAGACACTTCTGCAGATTCTTCTCTCTGTGTAACGCTCAATGTCCTCACTCTAATAGGGTCTGAGTGAACTGTTAGAGCTAAGCGTTGTCTATTTATGCGTTCATCAGATCAACAAGTTTCTCCCGTACTCATGAAATATTCTGTTCTTAGTAAGAGTTGACATTGATGAGACAACATTAAATGTGTTTCTATAAAGTTGTATGTAACTCTATTTTTAAATAAAAATCCATTACATAGCTCACTATTTAAAAGATTTCTATGGTAAATTTAAAATCACAGATCATATGTTCTCTGAGTTGTAAAGTGCCTCAGACATCATCTAGTCCAATCCATTGGCTCCTTGTATAACAATATTAAAAGAGTTCTAGAGGTTAACTGACATATCAGGATATGAGAACAGAAAAACACAGTATGAGGGGAACTTTCTAATAAACCATCCCTCCTGAATGGAATATTTGTTTTTTGAGATGAAATGAGTTCCCATAATTGGAAGTGGTTCAGTAGAAGTTGGAGGATCACTTCTCATGGATATTGCACAGACTGGACTAAATCATCTCTGAAGTACTCTCCCCAAACCCTCATTCGTACTGGCAGGCTTGGTCCCCTGAGGGCAGCTACTTCTCCCCCTCAAGATTCTAGGCACTAACACTGAGTGGATAGGGAAGCGGGTGTCTCTTTAATACTTTTTGTTCACAAATCCTCATCACTGGGCATCCAACAATGATTATCAGTTGATATGAATTAACGAGTCAGACTTAATTAGCTTTTATTTATCAAAGTGGGGAGGGAAGGATTCTCCTAAAGTGATTCTATCTCAGGGGGTTGGCTGGAACTGCATCCTGCAAGGCAGACCTGCTATCAGAAGGTCCAGGTTCCAAGATGGCTTGCTTATTTTATACAAATGCTCTTTTAGGCATGACTAAGGCTCTTCAGCCAATCCTGATACAATTCCTATGCAAAGTCATTTCATCCAATGGCTTTCATTTCTTCCACACTGGTTACAGACTTTTCACACCTAGTTTAATACCTTCGGGTTGATTCAAAAGAGGTGTTCTCACATTTAAGTGAGGTGGGGGATTAACTCACCTCACCTTAGAATAAACACCTTATAATATAAATATGCTATGTGATGTGTGTACACATACAGGGTGTCCATAAAGTCCATGTGCAATTTAAAATAGTTGTAACTTTGTAAGTATACGTGGTAGAAAGAATCTGTAACAAGGATTAGAGAGCTTGATGTATCTAGTTTATTTTTGTCTTTAGAGATTTTATGTTTATTTTATTTTTATAAATTCGATTTAAAAATTACTTATTTTTCAGGATTACTGTTGACCCATGGCTTCACTAGAAGAGAAAGCAAACTGTGTTCTTTGGTTGGCTGAACTAAAATCTACCACTGCTGTCCAAAGTTTACCATTTTCTTGGCCTCCACGTTTGCCAGATTTGACTCCACTGGATATCTTTTTATGTAGACATGTGAAAACTAATGTTTATTCAACCAAACCCTGATCTAAAGAAGACTTGCAAGCTAGGATAACTGATGTAATTGCGGGCATTATTGAAAATCAGCTTGAAAATGTTTTCCACAAACTGCAGAATTGTATTACCCTTTGTATTAGTAATGATGGTGGACATGTTGAAAATTAACAAGAACAATAAAAAATTGTTTCTTCTTTTGCTTTTTACATATTCTTTCTATCACATACAGTTACAAAGTTACAACTGTTTTAAATTGCACACGAACTTTATAGACACCCCGTATACACACACACAAACACACACACACACACGGTTCAGTTGTATCCAACTCTTAGAGATCCCATTTGGGGTTTTCTTGGTAAAGATCCTGGAGTGGTTTGCCATTTCCTTCTCTGGATCATCTTACAGGTGAGGAAATTGAGGCAAACAGGGTTAAGTTACTTGCCCAGGGTCACGTGGCTGGTAAGTGTCTGAGGTCAGATTTGAACTCAGGAAGATAAGTCTTCTTGACTTCAGACCCAGAACTCTATCCACTGAGCCACCTAGCTGTCATCTATGTGTGTTCTTGTCTGTGTATACAAACACACACACACACACCTTATAATATAAACACCTTATAATAAAATAAGGATATTAGACTATATGGTACCTAGAGGTCACCAGCTCTCCCAACCTGAGTTATATTTTTCTTCTCTGATAATCTGTGTTCTAGAATCTTTTCCAGCCCTGCCATTCTAAAGGCCTCTCTAGCTCTGACATATTTCTGAGCTGAAATGTGCCTCCCACCCTACAAGCATATGTTAGGCCTTATACTAAGTGCTTGAGACAGAACAACAATTAAAACTCCCTTGCCTTCAAAGTGCGTAACTTTTCCTCTAAGTTCCCTTCCCACAAATGGCCCTAGTTCTACCCTCTTGGGCCACACACGATGAGTCTCTTCCCTTTGCTCCAGTGGACTTCTGATATCTAGAGGCAATAATTGTGTTCACAATGAGTCTTCTCTTCTTCAAGCTAAATATCCTCAATTCCTTCAACCCATGCACACACGGCATTGGTCTGGCCGGGTAACTGGGAAGAGATGAGTGTGGGAGAAATAGAAGGATAGCGTTTGTCTTATCTCACCCAGTTGGGGGATACTTTTTTAAAAGCCGAATTTTATTTTGTTTTCAAATGAAGATGTACCTTCGCTCCCTCCTGCCTCCCCCCACTCCTCATTGAGACAGGAAGAAAAACAAAATCTTGGGGGATGTCTCCTAACTGAATTTCCTGCTCAAAGCCCAACTCTTTAAGGACAAAATTATTTTTTTGCAATAAACCTTTCTGATGGGTAGAGTTGCTTAAGGGCATGTAGCTAGTGGCAAAGTCAGCACTAGAAGTCCTTTAAAACTCCCTCAAAGGACTGCTGTTGTTGGGAAACCTCTAGGTTTGAACACCGGCTCTGCTACTCAGTAGCTCTATGACAATGGACAGACCATCCCCTCTCTGAGCCTTAGTTTCCTGATTTGAAAAATGGATACAATCACCTTTGTATTATATCCCTCAGAAAGCTGGAAGCGGAGTGCTTTGTAAATTGTAGAGTGCTGTAAAAAGGTGAGCTCTTATTAGTACTAGAGGAAATGACAAAAGAGTTCTGGTATCTGGACTAGTCTCACTCTTTCTAAAAAGCAAATAAGCATCCCGCTCCCCCCCAAAGTTACTTGTATTACAAAGTCATATTTTCAGATACTAGGTGTGTATATGGCAAATCTGATCACATATTAGTGTTCTCCATGATGGAGATGCTGAAAGACAGTTTGTCAGAGAAGATACTGCTGGATTGTGACTGTAGGCCAATTAGAAATAACATCATCACTCATGTTTATAGGTTACAAAGCATTCTCCCATCCATTAACTCATTTGGTTCTTAGAAGAACTTTTGTCACAGAGGCTGTGCATAGATTATCTCCACTTTTACTAATAAGAAAACCACAGCTTAGAGAGAAGAAAGGGCTTGCTGAAGCTCACAGAATGAGTCACAGGCAGATCCGTGACTAGAGGCCAGAGCTCTGTTATGACCTGCTGCCTTTGTCCATATCGACATTGATACAATATGTCTGGAAAACTATTTTCTAATGCCTCGTCATGGTGGGGCGATGATCCTGGTTTTTCAAAGACCACACCAGCAGGGAGAAAGCTTTGTCACATCCTACCAAAGTGGGAAGGCTTTGAGGATAGGTTCAACGATGAGCTATCATCGAAGCACTGATTCTGCAAAGCTCAGAGAAGATCATCACCAGAGAGATGGCTACAAGATAACTCTGTGTGTGTGTGTGTGTGTGTGTGTGTGTGTGTAGGCAACAACTCATGAAACCATTAACTGAAGTATGGAGTGGCTACTTTCTCTTTCACTCCTGGGAGGGAGGATCCACTTGGGTGAGATCACAGCTCTTTGAAGTACTGACATATCTGTAAATTATATTAGCATATAGTGAGAACAGATGACCGAAGTCATGGAGCAGGGGGCAGTGGAAAGGGAAGGAGCCTTTTCCCCCGCCCCTTCATAAGCTTGAAGAGGCAATAAGCAAAGAAGATTGAAAAGAACACCAGATTTGGGGTCAGAAATCCCGAGTTCAAGTCCTAATTCTCATTTCCTGCATGGCCTTCAGCAAATCACAGTCTCTCTGGGCCACGATTTCCTTCTCTATAAAAGCAGAGAGTCGGATTAGATCATTTCTAAGGTCCTTCCAGCTCTAATATTCTATGGTCAGATATACAACAAGTGATCTCCTCCTTAGAATTCACCAGTAGATAAGGAAGAATTAGTCTGATGGAAAAGGAGAGGAGCTTCACACGCAGCCCCAGGGCTCTTTTTTTTTTTCCTGTAGATGTTCATTTGAGCACTGCTCAGCACATATAAAATCCAGGGCTGAGACCACGAGATGAACGGATGGTACTTTTCTCTGCATGGATGACAATGTCAAAAACAATCCTCACCACAGACCCAAGCAGGCCTCAGGCCTCTGGGAGCGAACCATCCCAGGGTTCATGTGTTTCTTGGGGAGATGAGGTTCTGCTCTTTGATCACTAATTTAAAAACAAAAGATTTCTTTAAACATGTGGGATGAAAATCTTTCCAAAATGGATTTTACATGTCTTTCCTTGCCTCCTTAAATAGAAAAAAAAAGCACACTATAATCTTTCCTAATGGCTCAGAATCACCACTCCAACATTCATGACTGTGCTGGCTAGGAATATAGGGTGCTGTACTCAAATGGCAAAGGTTGTCTCCTTGCTGAAATGGAAGCTAAGGGAGTGAGTAGCTTAAAGGGAACAAGGAGAAAGAACATGGGAACATGAGCCTAGCAAAACGAATCAGCCAGATCAGTTGAAAAGAGTAGTTTAAAAAAAATCATCTCTTAAAGAATCTAGAGTGTTATTATTAGCAATAACAACAATTTGGGATGATGATATCCTCTCATCAATGCCTCTGATGGCCCATCATAACATGGAAGCGACTCATGGTTCCCAAAGCCTATATAACAAAGAGAAAACAAAACTATGGCTGTATAGTGAGGAACAGCCTGGCTGACACATAGCACAAGCAGAATTCAAACCCAGGCCTTGAGGCACCAAATTCAGAATGTAGACTAGAGGAAAGACTGATGGATTTGGAGTCAGAGTCTCTAGATTTAAATTTTGGTTCTGTCACTTACTATCTGTCTGACCAAGAGCAAGTCACTTAACTAAACCTCAGTTTCTTCAACTGTAAAGTGATAGGGTTGGATAAGATGATCTCTAAAATCTCTTCTACTTCTAAATCTATGATCCCATGGCCTAAAGAATGGAGGGATTGTAGTATACCAAGGGAGGGAGCATTTATAATGATGAAATCACATCCTTAAATTACAGATAATTAATAATAATGATGTTAACAATAACAACTCACTCATATAGCATTCTGAGGTGTAGGGGAATCTTCCCCCTACAATGTGTGGCTCCAGTCTGCTGGGTTTGGGGAGTTTTTGTATTTTTTAAAATAATTTTTCCTGTCTTCTTTCTTGTTGGGCCGCCACATCCCTTGTTATCATTATACCTTCCTGTAACAGTCCCTATTCTTTTCCCTTCTAATCTGCTACAGTCTGGAAAACCAAATAGCCAAGCTTATTTACATAAAGTATAAAACAAGATCAATAAATTGACTTTGAATGAGGGCCTGAGGTACTCCCCTATGAGCGAAGAGCATTGTTTTGTTGCATGGGCTTTGTTCTGGGTGAGGTTTTGAAGACCTGTGGTTTGAAAAAAATATTTTTAATTCAGAATTCACAGATTTATAAAATGTTACTGTTAGAAGGGACTTTAATAAATCACCCAGTTCAACTCTATCATTTTGTAGATGATGAAACAAAGACCCACAGAAGCTGACTGATTTGACCAAGGTCAGGACGTTGAACCAGTCTCTCAACTCCTAATCTGGCACCCTTTCCCACTGTACCACATCATCTTCCAGTTAACTAAAGTCACACAGACTCAGCTCCATACACAATAAGATAAATGTGATTCCTCAAATTAATAGCTATTATATTGAAACTGTTTCTTAAAAGAATCAGAGGCGGAAAACTGAACTTAGAAAATAAATTTTAGTGAGACTGTCACATAAAACCTCCAGTTTGAGCTTTCTGTTTAGCTAGTTCTCTTTGAGGAACAGACTCATCAGCCTCTGGAAGCCTTGGCTATCCTCTCAAGAGAATCAGCCATAAATGTCGGCCATAAATAAAATGAGTCTAGTGATTTTTAAATGGTCACTCAGATATATGATTCTGACCCATTATAATGGCACCCATCTATCCAAGACAATTCCAAAGGACCCATGACGAAAAATGCTAGTCATTTCCAGAGAAAGAACTGGTGAACTCTGAATGCTACTTGAAGCATATTTTTTTCACTTCCTTTATTTTTCTTGGGGTTTGGGGGGAGGATCTGTTTTATTTTGCAATGTGGCCAACATGGAAATGTTTTGCATGACTTTATAACTGATATCAAATTGTTTGCCTTCACAAGGAGGGGAGAGGAGGAGGGAAGGAGAAAATCTGGAATCCAAAATTTTTAAAAACGAATGTTAATTTTTTACATGAAATTGGGAAATATTTAACAAGATAAAAATACATTGAAAAAAGAAAAACAAACAATGGCACCCATCTGCTAAGTTTCTGATAGTAAAAGAATAGGATTATCGTATTACTGCACAGTTGGATTCTGGGGAACTTGGCCCAAGTTGTGGACCCAGATCCAGCTATGCCGACGAAACCTTCAATCACTTAGCTGTTGTCCTATAGGGCTCATACTCTGGCTCTTGGAGATTGCTCTGAAAGAGGTTAGACATTTCTAAGCAATGACTGTGTCATGGGAATAATAACAGCAACAGCTCCCATGTACAGAGTTCTCAAGGTTTACAAGACACTCTTCCTAAAACAACTCTATGAGGTAGAAAATACAAGTATTATCACCCTTTTACAAGGATAAGGTCTCCTGAGAAATCCTGCACTTTTCCCATTACTGGGGCAGGGGGCAGCTCTGAAGATGACCTTTATCATTCAGGTAAATTCCAGTCACTTCTATGTATGTCCATATACTTAAATACATGTAAGTGTACTGACGAAGTCTGGGGCAAGAGAAAGAGGACTGTGCGTGTACAAGGCACATTTTACCACTTCAACAAGTCATCTCCAGCGTTTCCAACCCCAGTTGGCATGTGGTTTCATCTCACAATTTTTTATCTTAGTCAAACGGTCCTTAAATTAAGGCGTCTAAGAAGGACCACTAACAACTTTGAGTTTAGGAATATGAAAATGAAAGGTCTTGTTGATTCAAACCACCATTTCTTGGTGGTTAGCTCTTCTTAACAAATATTTACATCAGGTGTGACACAAAGTACCAGACTCATAAATTGTGTGACAATGGGTAAATCCCTCCACCATCTAAAGTCTTAGTTTCTGTACCTGTAAACTGGGGAGGATAATAGCAACCTACATGTGAATGTCATTTTAAAGGTTACAAAGTGCTTTATAAGTTCCTTAAAAAGCTGGGACTATTTTTGATTTTGTTTTTATACTCTCAGAGCCTCACACAATGTTTTGTACATAATAGATGCTTGAATAATGCCCATTAGATTGGATTTAATGGATTCTCTCAACCTGGTCTAATAACAACCCTATGATGTAGAAACTATCCATGTTCTTGTCCTCATTTTACAGATGAGGAAATTAAGTCAAGAGACGTCAAGTGACTTACATTCACAGAGGCAGAAGATGTCGGAAGCAGGATTCAAACCCAGGTTACTCTGACTCCAAGTTTAGTGGTCTACCTATCGTGCCATACTTCTTCTAATATGTGTAGTACTCATCTTACACAGATGCTATAAGGATGAACTGAGATAATGTGTGTGAAATAATTTTGTAAATGTCAAGCTCTATAAAAATAGGAGTTGTTGTTATTTCTTCACCATGGTATGGAGGTGACTCTTAGGTTTTAGAAAGCTATGCCAGCTTAGTTCAAGTCCACCAGGCCCTACGGATCCAGCAACAGATGTTGTGTCTGTTGTCTAAGGACCAGCCCAGCAAAAGCTGAAGAGACTTATCATCAAGGGATGGTCAGCAAGTATGAATTGTTTCAGCCACCGTAACACATGAATACCCACGTTCAAAGGTAGAGAGAAAGCAGCTAGGTGGTACGGTGGATAGAGCGCCAGGCCTGAAATCAGACACTTACTAGCTGTGTGACCCTGAGCAAGTCACTTAACCTTGCTTACTTCAGTTCCTCATCTATAAAATGAGCTGAAGAAGGAAATAGCAAACCACTCTAGAATCTTTGCCAAGAAAACCCCAAATGGGGTCACAAAGACCCAGACATGACTGAATCAACTTGACAACAGCAAAAGGTAGAGAATGGTTGGCTGGGATTTGCATTGGTGCAAAGAAACAGACGAAAAAACCAATTCTTGAAACACTAATCTGAGTACTACAAGCCACTCTAGTTCTCCAACACTTCCTTTGTGTAAAGCATTGATCCTGGGTTCTCGAGGCTATACCAGCAGAGCATAAGCTCAGGAAGGTCTTGCACCAAAACTGAAAAGACTTCCAATATAGGCCCAGTATGTTTATCATCTAAGCACCAGACTTGCCAAGTATGGAGAAACCCATCACCAGAGGGACAACAGAAGACAGCTCTTAGCAACTCTTAAGTATCATTTACTAAAGTGTGGAAGGGCTACAATCTCTACCACTATAGGAAACATCCACACCAAGGAGATCATTGAAGTACGAAAGTATAATTAATAACAAATAATTGGATCATGATGATATAGATTACTTAAAAGCCAGATTGAGGGTTCTGGAATCAATGTCTTGGTCCATCTGGCTATCTGTTTGGCTAGGGGGGCCCCTTCCTCTCTCATCCTTCCCCATGCATCTCATCCAGAGCTCTCAACTTAACTGAAGACAAGAGGATGGTCTTCTCAGACAAAGAAGCCCACCTGTTAGGATCAAGTACTTGAGTATTTACAAACCAGTCCCTTCCCCATCCCCTTGAAAAGCCCGCATGGTCGGTCCTCTCCGGGGGAGGAAAAGCAAGGAGAAGGAAAGCAGTATTTACTGAAAGCCGCCGACGAAGCTTGGTAAGTTCGGTTCTCGGTCCCAGTGTCCACCGGGAGGTGGAAGGTACCTTCAGTGGCACAGGACGATGAGGTCTGGGGCCAGGCCTGTTTCATCAGCAGCGTGGCTTAAGTGGAGACACAAGAGAGGCATTAGGCAGAAGCCATCACAAATCATACAGCATCCCCAGCTGGAGAATTTAAATACCTACCCCCCTACCTCCACCCTCTGTCAAAAACATCTTGTCAACTGAGAGTCCTATCAGAATTCCCTAGGACTAGTAGTTTCCTAATTCAACAGAGAAAAGACTGCAACACTGGGACAAAACTTACCAGAATGGGGTGGTAGTATACATTTAGCTAAGAAGGAAGTACATGTCTCTGGGATATTTTTTAGAATGATTATCTATCACTATCTAGTACATAGAGTCCCAACTAAGCTGGGTGACTTGCTATCTAAATGTACCTTGAACCACCACCATGTCATTCGCTCTTCTCCATACCTTGAACGTCTTCCTCATTAACCCCTGCTGAAGTCCTCCCTCTCCTTGATGACCGAACTCTAATGCTCCCTCCAGGAATCTCCTTCCTTTGATCTTTGGCTCTTAGCCATCCCGCCAACTAGAAATTACTTGACCCACTTTGCTTCCCCTCTTTGTGCTCCTGTGTTCTATTCGGTATTAAAGCTGTCTGCGCACACACCATTCATGATAGTGATGACAGTCTCATATTTACAGAGGGCTTTAAGGTTACAAAGTATTTTCCTCACCACAACTCTCTGTGAAGTGGGCAGTGCAATTACTGTTATCCCCATTCTACAGGTGAGGAAACCAAGGTTTAGAGAAAGTGACTTGTCCAGGGTCATACAGCTTGTGTCTGAGTCAAGCCTCCTGCCCTGAAGGTCAGTACTATTCACTATTTACACTACACCTACTGTTCCCAATGAGTCTCCTGAGGTCAAGGATCATGTCTTACTTCCTGATCATAGATCTCTGTGAAGAGCAGGCACTAGGCACATATTTATTGATCTAGAATGGACTGAAGGCAGCAAAATGCAGCAGATCCAGGCATCTAAACATGGAAAGAGACCTTAGAAAGCTCATGCAGTCCAAACCTTCATTTTCCAGATAGAGGACCTGAGGCTCAGAGAAGGGAACAGGACTTGCCCAGGGTCACAGCTAACGGGCTGTAATAATAATAGCTAGCATTTATATAGTGTAGAACCCTGGTCTCCTGACTCCTAGTCTGGTGCTCTTTCCACTACATGCCGAGCAATAAGAGAATCTCAGGGTTGTAAGGGGCCTTGGGTCATCTAGTCCAATTCATACTTGAACAAGCATCCCTTCTATTATAATCAATCACTCTCTGAATAAACTGGGCTCCCTCTGGGGGTGCATGGCCTTTTTCAGATCACAAAGATACTTAATAAACAATGTCTGAACCATAGCACTGAAACTAATGACTGGGAAAGACTCCCATTTCCGGACTGTCCTCTCTTCAAAATGCTTTTAGATGACATACTAAGACCTGAAAAGTACATGAATTGCATGACATTTGCCATCACAGAGAACTTTTCTTTAAATTATACCCAGTGAAGAATTCTCTTATGTCACCAGATCTGCTCTCCTTTCTATTGCAAGATTTAGTACATTTATACGAATTAGGTCTGTGTTCAGTCATTTCAGTCCCATATACGGCTTCCTTGTGACTCTGTATGGGGTTTTCTTGCCAAAGATACTAGAGAGATTGGCCATTTTCCTTCTCCAGCTCATTTTATAGATGAGGAAGTGAGGCAAACAGGGTTATAGGACTTGCCCATGGTCACCCAGCTAGCAAGCATCTAAGGCCAAGTTTGAACTCAGGTGTTCCTGACTCCAAGGCTGGTGCTCTATCCGTCACCACCTAGCTGCCCCCATACTAGATCTAGTCCACCCATACATAAAGATCTGGTCTGCTCACCTCATTACCTCTGTTCCCTACTTCTCTAAATCCAGCCCATTCATCTCCCTCAATGGACTTATCTTACAAGAACATGCCAATCTCACCATCTCCAGTCCCTTCACCTTACCAGGCCAATCTCCTCCCCTTCTAACATGGCAAAGTGGAAAAAGTACTGGGTTTGCAGTCAGATGATCAAGGTTTAATTCTCAAGTTGGCTAATTCATAGTACACAGAGAGAAAGTAATCTGGATGATCTTGGGCAAATCATAGAAACTCTGCTTAAGTTCAGCTTCCTTATCTAGAAAATGAGGTGGTTGGATCAGATGTCTCCCAAATCTCTCCTAATTCTAAACTTCTGAATCTACTAAGTCACCTGAATATATCTATGCTGCTCACATCACCAGATCGACTCCCAACACCTCCCAGCATTTTACTCCTTGCTAGCATGGCCGCCACCCCCTTCCCTTGCCCTCTCCCAGCTAGTTCAATCCATTTACAGTTAAAGCTAGTGGGCTCACCTGGAACCACTTAATCTCTCACCTTGCTAGGATCCATCCCCTTACCTATAGAGACCTAGTCCTTTTACTTAGGTCTATTTTGTTTATCTTGGCTAGATTCTATCTTCTCTTCCCCATAGACCGGCTTCTTCTACCTAAATCCAGTCTGCTCACCTAGCAAGCTTGAGTTTCCTCATCTTCATGGATAGTCCATTTTGCTATAACTAGTCGTCTCACCTAGCAAGGTCTAGTTCACTGAAATAATTTGATTTAGGTCGCTCACCCAGTTAGATTTCATCCATTTATGTAGGTGAATCTAGTCAGTTTACCTAGCTATCAGTTAAATCTCCATATTCTGCCTACCTGAATATACTATAATCCAACACTAAATTGCCTGAGATTCTAACTAGAGTTTTTGGAGGATACAGGGCAGGGCTGCGCAGGCAAAGCAAGGACCAGGGATTTGGGTAAGTCTAAAGGGATCAGGCAACTAGCTATCTGAAATCATGAATCCAAAATATCCAGCAAAGAAAAGAGCTTGTCAAGTTCAAGGCATCAGGTAAGGCTGGAGGAATTAAGCAGGTCTTGAAGGTCCTGGAAGACTAAAGCCCAGAGAACAGCAGGGCCAAGGAGATGGGACTATTGAACAGGAACAGTGAGAATGGAGGATGATGTACATTAGCCATCCCTTGATAGAGATGTGATATAGAATGAGAAATACATTTTTGGGCATTGCATTGGGGAAATTTGTTTTGCTTGACTATATATATTTATATAAATATATATACATACACATACATATATACTTATATATAAACAAGAGTTTTCTTTTTCTTTTTATTTTATTTAATATATTTAGTTTTCAGCATTGTTTTACATAACAGTTTGAATTACGAATTTTCTCCCCATTTCTACTCTCCCGCCTACTCCAAGATGGCATATACTCTGGTTGCCCCGTTCCCCAGTCAGCCCTCCCTTCTGTCACCCCTCTACTCCCCTCCCATCCCCCTTTCCCTTCTTCTCTTGTAGGGCAAGATAAACTTCTATGCCCCATTGCCTGTGTATCTTATTTCCTACTTGCATGCAAAAACTTTTTTTTTGTTTTTGAACGTCTGTTTTTAAAACTTTGAGTTCCAAATTCTCTCCCCTCTTCTCTCCTCGCCCACCCTCTCTAAGAAGGCAAGCAATTCAACACAGGCCACGTGGGTATCATTATGTAAAACCCTTCCACAATACTCATGTTGTGAAAGACTAACTATATTTTGCTCCTTCCTAACCTATCCCCCTTTATTGAATTTTCTCCCTTGACCCTGTCCCTTTTCAAAAGTGTTTGTTTTTGATTACCTCCTCCCCCGTCTGCCCTCCCTTCTATTGTCCTCCCTTTTTTATCTTCTTCCTCCTTTCCTGTGGGGTAAGATACCCAATTGAGTGTGTATGGTATTCCCTCCTCAGGTCAAATCCTATGAAAGCAAGAATTACTCATTCTTCCTCACCTGACCCCTCTTCCCTTCCTACAGAACTGCTTATTCTTGCCACTTTGCAAGATAATTTACCCCATTTTATCTCTCCCTTTCTCCCTCTCTCAATATATTCCTCTCTTATCCCTTAATTTGATTTTATTTTCTTAGATATCATCCCTTCATATTCAATTCACCCTGTGCCCTCTGTCTATGTATGGTTTTTTTCTTTTTTTAATGGAAGGGGGAAGGTAGAAGGGAGAGAAAATAAATTATTGAAAAAACCCTTTAAATTTAATCTAAAAACTAAAGAGGTTGCTTAAAAATTAAAAGGTCTATGTGCATAATTATGTTAAGAATCTCAAATCTGTGGGATACATTTAGTGCCTACTTATGAAGTAGCATCCCCTTCCTGCCACTTATTATTACAGAGAAGGGGAGAGGTGAAAGACAAAGCATGGTAACCATCTCCAAAGACCAACTGCACAAGGGTTCAAAATCCTGTCTATTGGTTCCTCTTCTACCTACCAGTTTAAGCACATTTATAGATGTAAACTTTGTGCTATGGCAATATTAGGGACACCAAGATTACATCACTAATCTTTGATGTATCGAGTGAAGCAATGACTATAATACATCCCTGAGTGATGTCAGAATGCATTGGGTCCTTTATGGACTAATGGGACTGGTTTGTGAAGTGATTCCAAACCAGCTCTTTGTTGACCATATCACTTTTGTCATAAGGAGAAAGGATTAAGAGAGGAAATTTGAGGAGGGGGGCAAATACATCTCAGATAAACAAAAGCCTTCTGTACTAGGCAATGGGACTTGACTCCTATCTCCCCTAGTCCAAGTAAGTAGGAGAACCACCTATAAGGTAATAATTCAGATAGGCTCATCAGGGATGTTGGGGCTATCTGAAACCCCAGAATTAGTTCAGGGCAGGGATAGGGAATGCACACAATCACCATAAAAGGTTGAAGATTTGAGGAGGAAGTCTGAGACAGACAAATGCTCTAGCCACCTAGCCTTCTAATTCAATACTGAAGCCTGAATCTCAGCTCAAAAGAAATAGAATCCCACTTCTATCTTAATCCTTTGGATATTAGCAGTCTGAAGAAAACCTGGTACTAATTCCATTGTAGCTTTTTGGTTTACGCTTAAATGGAACCCTCACTCATTTTTCCCCAAGAGAACTACCCCTCTTCTATTCCTAGTATTCATTCTTATGCCCAGCACGTTGTCCCTTTCCATTGCAGGATATAGTGGGATCCTGAGGAGGAAGAGGTAAACCAGAGAAATTCATTTCTCAGGGAAAGCACAAATCTAGGTCATTCCCAATGTTGGGGTAATGAGATTGTTTTTTTAGGTGAACCATCCAGAATAAACAGCCTGGCTGAGGTGTTCCTTACAGGCTCTCTTTCATGTCCTTCAAAAGTTAAAACTTGGCCAAGGGGTATGTGAAGAAAACCAAAATTACAATATTATATGCTGTCAGAGTGCCATGATCTCTGGTTTGGGCTCATCTGAGGAGAGAGGAAAGACTTTATTACACTGTAAGTTCCATGAGGACAGAGGCCATGTCTTATCCAAACTGTGTATTTTTCTGCCCAGCATAGTTCTCTTCCCAATTGTAGATGCTTAATAGCAGTTAATAGGGAAGGACTCAGAAGGTATTGTCAATGACACAAAATTCTATTCTGCTAATGAAGACGTCTCACCTGTTGTTCCAACATACTCACAAGTTAAGCTCTGTGACACATGGGTCAGACTAAACACCAGTCCAGAAGCCCTGGATCTCTTTACTTTTATCCGTCTATAGGTAGTTTTTAAAAAGGAACAGCAGCTGCTACCTTTCTGTCCTACAGGTCAATTGCCCTGCCTCACTAATTATGTTAATACACAGGTTATGATTAGGCTTAACCCCTCCTCACTGACATTACAATGCTATGTTGAGGCTAAAGTAACTATTTTAGGGTGTCTGACCAGTGCTTAATATAGTGCCTGGGATTTTTACTCACTAATTTGATAGAACATTAATATTTTGAATATTATCATAAAGAAAGGAGTTGGGTGAGAGACGAAGACTGTGAATGCCTTGATAAAGGAAGGAGAATGAGGGTCAAGAGATAACTGCTACAAGGACAGAATAGGTGTGATATATCTGGATGCAGTGAACCTCAAAGGAGGAGTGGCTGCTGAGTGATGGAAGCAAAGCAGGGGGCATAGGAGTAGGAACAGGGAGCAAGGAGCATGCCTACTCTTCCTCCTCCTCCAGAATCAGTGTAAGGCAGCATAAAAGAAGGCATATCCAGTATGTGACCTTATGAGAGGAGCCAGGTCTCCACAAGTGCCAGAGGATTGAAGGTAAATAAGAGGAACATGACTAAGACATCAAGAAGAGTGTTAACTCAGAGGCCACTGAGCACAGCCTCTTCATTTTACAGACGAGGAATTGAGGTTCAGAAAGGTTAAAGTTTTGCCAAGGGCCACAGAGTTAGTAAGTGTCTGAAGTAGAATTTGAACTCAGGTCTTCCTGACTCTAAGTCCAGCACTATGCAATACCATAAGGGGCTTTCACTTAGGTGGTTGGGGACTGTGTATCACTGGAATTGGAAGAGTAAGAAACGGGAGCTGGTGCTATGGCACCAACCAGATGGTAGGCCATCTGGAATATCTAGAGCATGGGTTTCTTAACCTGGGATTGGTTTACAGATTTTGGAGGGTTTGTAAACTCAGATGAGAAAAAACTACATCTTTATTTTCACTAACCTTTGGTTTCCTTTATCATCCTATGTATTTTATTTTATGCATTTAAAAGCACGATTCTGAAAAGGGAAAAGGAGGTATAAAAGCTAATTGAAGAGTATAATTTGTTAAAAATTAGAATTGGGCAAGTAGAAGCTAATGACTCTATGAGGCATCAAGAATTAGTCGAACAAAATCTAAAGAATGGAAAAATAGAAGAAAATGTAAAATATATCATTGGAAAAACAACTGACCTGGAAAATAGATCCAGGAGAGATAACCTAAGAATTATTGGTCTACTGGAAAGCCATGATGAAAAAAAAAAGAGCATGGACAGTATCTTCCAAGAAATCATCAAGTAAAACTGCCCTATGGTCCTAGAACCAGAGGGTAAAATAGTCATCAAAAGGATCCACCAATCACTTCCTGAAAGAGATTCCAAATTGAAGACTGACAAAGGGACCCATGACACAAAGAAGGTTTAAGAACTCCTGATCTAGGGAGGGATGAACAAAACAGTCCATGATAGACTAGAAACTAAAAAGAGTCACAAAGCTTGAGGCTCAAGGAAAAGTGAGGCCATGTGACAAGTGTCAAAGGAAAGTAGTAGCATATACATTTACAAGCAATGCTGGAGAGCCTGGCCAAAGATGTTTCTATGTAGGAGTTGAGGGGTAAATGCTAGTTTCATAGGCTGTAGAACATCCAGCAGTGGGGCTGGGCCTTGCTGATGTTGCTGAGTTTCCCAGAACACCAATTCTTCCTTCAAACTGGTTGAGGAGGCTTTTTCCCTTGGCTCCAGGGCTATCACCATTAACAATTTGAAAAACCTCATTTTTATTTAAAGGATCTTGATTTCTAAAGGATCAAATCTTCTGACCTTCTCTAAATCACTACTGATCAGAGAAATGTAAATTAAAACAACCTCACACCTATCACAGCGGCTAACATGACAAAAAAGAAAAATGTTGGACATGGGGGGGGGATGTGGGATAACTGGGACACTAATGCACTGTTAGTGGAGTTGTGAACTGATCCAACCATTCTGGAGAGCAATTTGGAACTATGCCCAAAGGGCTATCAAACTGTGTATACACTCATTGATCCAGCAATACCACTGCTAGATCTATATCTCAAAATGGGAAAAGCAACTACTTGTAAAAAAATATTGACAGCAGTTCTTTTTGTTACGGCTAAGAATTGGAAATCAAAGGGATGCCCATCAATTGGGGAATGGCTAAATAAGTTTCCCTATATGATTTTAATAGAATATTACTGTGCTATGAGAAATTACAGGCAGGATGATTTCAAAAAACCTGGAAAGACTTACATGAACTGACACATAGTGAAGTGAGCAGAACCAGGAGAATGTTGTACACAGTAACAGCAATACTGTGTGATGAAGAACTGTGAAAGACTTAGCCATTCTCAGCAATACGATGATCCAAGACAATCCCAAAAGACTAATAATGAAGCATACAATCCACCTCCAGAGAAAGAACTGATATTGACTGAATACAGATTGAAGCATGCTATCTTTCCCTTTCTTTTTTTCTTTTATTCAAGTCTTCTTGTACGAAATGACTAATACGGAAATGTTTTACATAATTGCACATGTATAATCTATACCTGATTGTTTACTATATCAAGGGGAGGGAGGGAGGGTGTGAGAGAATTTGAAAAAAAAACTTTAAATAAAAATGTTAAAAAATTGGGAAAAAAATTTCCTGAACTTCTTCAGTCCTTTGCTTGCTTGTCTCTCTGGGTTCCTAGAATTGCCATACACAATCCTTAATCACTTGTCTGTTTTCTCCTAACACTGCTATCACAGCTACATCTACTCCCTCTTTCCCTTTTCTCTTTTGCTTCCACATACTCCAGGCCACAAGAGTGTATTTTCCAAGGTTTATTCACAAAAGAAGAGAATATATAAATTTAGAAATAAAACCCCAAGGCAAGTTTGTTAGAAGAGGAACATTTTTTAAAAAAACTTCATAGTCCCAAGCTGGGTGGCACCTAAACTTTACAGCTAACTTTTAACTAAAGTTCCGGAACCTCAGTCCATGGCCCTCACAGGATCACTGATTTAAAGCCAGGACAACAGAGCATCCTTCATGGTCTCATATGAGAATGACTCTTTCACATTAGAATATTCCCATGCTTCTTTTGTGATTCACCTACCTAGGTAGGTCCCTTGGATTGAACTAACTAGCCATTCTATAATTCTGGGTGCTCTCTCATCCAATTAGGAAATCTCCTAATTGCATGGTGGATTTAGGGGTAAATCTACACATGTCCTTGATCACCTGCTATCTAAGTTCCCCTTCTCCAGATGGGAAAATCAAGAAAATACCAACCAATAACAGAGTGGCTGTTTCCATTATGTCAAAAATAGAATTTGGCACCACTCTGAGAGTATACAATTCAATGAAGAGTAAATCTTAGCACTTCTTTGTTTGCTTACAGAGTGGTCAGATGCTTCTTTCACGCTGAGACCTTCCTCCTACTCATCTAGGGTCTTAATAAGCTATCTAGACAAGCCTAGGGTCTGATTTTCTCAATCTTTCAGAGAACACAGATCCAAGAAGGAGTTGAGAGACTGATCTGATCAGGTCAAGTTGCTGGGACAGCAGCTACTGATAAGAACTAACTATACTCATGCTGGAAAACGTGGCTCTGAGACTTTAGCTCTCTCTAATAGTGAATGAGAGCTACAAGTCCCCTCACAAAGACAACTTTGTTCATGAATAAAAAGAACCCGGGAAGCACAAAAGAGAACAGGCTTTACCCTCAAGGGCAAAATTCCTGGTTTCAGGGTAAGCTCCCTGCTGTGGCATGGCAGCAGCCTTGGAAGGTTATGCTGAGTACTGCAAGCAGTAGGTACCAATGAATTAAATATCCTGAAGGATTTGAAAATGATCTCTGGCTTGAATACATGAGACAGTTCGCCCCAATGCACCTATGTACAAAAAAGTATTAATTTCTTGCTCTAAATATCAAATCCATGCTTTGATGTAAGAAATGGAATAGAATCATAGAATCTTTGAACTGAAAAAGACTGTCAATGTTCAATGGAATCTAACAGAGTAAACTGGCAATAAAACCACCAAGTCAGAATCTCATGTATATGAGGATGGAATTTGTCAGCTCCTCCGTGTAGCTGTCATGTGGCAGGGCAGGATTAGGCTTGCTCTCCTTGGTCCCAGAAGGTAGAGCTAGGAGTAATGGATTTAAGTTGAAGAGAGACAGATTTGAGCTAAAATGAAAAAAAAACCTGCCCTACAATGAGAGGCATCCAAAAAGCTGTCCTGGGAAGTAGTGAGTACTCCCTATTAGTGAAGATCTTCAGGTAAAAGCTGGGTGACCCCATCTCAGGGATACTGTATGGACTGAATTGGATGACTCCCAACTCTATGACCTGTCCAGTTACTAAAGGGTGCCCAATTCTATGTTGCATTTTCTTTCCTAAAGAGCATACTACACGGTGAGCCACGTTTCTGCTCCAGCTCCAGAGCCTGGGGTTCTCAGTGACTTGTTCGAAGTTACACAGCTGTTAAGTAGTAGAACCAGCACTCAAAGTGATGGTTCCTCTGACTCCAAGCTCCCAAGAAAATGTCCTTATTCATGGGACTATTCCAGAGCAGACAACACAAGTTCGTGGGTGTATAAACATGGCCATGCTCTAATTTCAGCAAAATTTGAAAAAGTTCAAGTCCCTCCTAGGGCATAAGGTCTGAGCCTATGGCTACCATATAGCATTGTGCTTCTGCATAATCTACCCAAGAGGTAATGCTATACTAGGAACTTCCCAAAGGCCACAAGTTAGATAAACCATCAAAATAACTGTTTGTTTCTTCTTTCTCATGATTCCTTCCAGTGGTCATAATTCTTCTTTACAACTTGACTACTGTGTAAATAAGTTTAATGCGAAGGTATATGTAGAAGATATATCGGATTCCATGCTGTCTTTGGGGGGAGAGGGAAGGGGATGGAGGGGAAGAAAAGCTGGAACTCAAAAACATGTAGAACTGAGTGTTGTAAACTAAAAATAAAAAATCTTAATTTAAAAAAATAACTATTTGATTTATTCACAAAACATTTATAACTATTACATGCAAAATCATGTTGACTATCCCATCTCAAGTGTTCCATCCATTCCTCTACTATCTTTATTTCTCAAAATCCTAGCTGTCTTTCAAGACCTCACTCAAATGATACCTCCTCCAAGATAAGCCTCTCCCTCTTCTGCCCATCAGCCTCTTCCTCTTCTTAACTCTTATGACACTTTGTTTAATTTCTTTTATGGCATGTATCAGAGCCCACCTGCTATTATGGTTATTTGTTCATATCAACTCTCTTCACTTCTATTCCTCTGCTCCATAATTATAAGCTTCCTGTGCGTAGGACCTGCATAGGGAGCTACTGATATTTGTATCATCCTCCATTACTACTTGTCACATAGTAGTCAATCAATAGGTCAGTGGATCCTTGATCTCCTTGATGGAAGTATGCCAATCCAGTGGTGCCGATAATAAGTGGAACACTGAGAAGAATGCTGCATTTGGAGCTGGAGAACCTACACTTAATACTGGCTCTTATACCACTTTCTAAACTTTGACCAGGTACTTCCCCTCTCTGGGTCTCAATTTATTCATTTATCAAATGAAGGAATTGGTTGAGATGACCTCTGATGGCCCTTCAAGCTTTAAATCCATGATCCTATTAAGTATGCCTACTTTCAACGAACTTAAAGCAAGAGGTGAAGGTCTTAATAATCCATGTGTGATTTGCTAATGACAGGTAAATTCCCTGGCAAGATATCTTGGGGACTGGATCAGGATGCAAACAGCTGTCTACTGGCCTTGGCTAACGCCACAGTCAGCGATTAGCAATCCTTTTATCCCTTGCAACTGAGATGTCTCAAGGAAATCTAAGTAGCAGATAGGCTAGAAGCAGGCTGACTCACAGACTTACCGATATAGTACGTCCTCCCCAAAACAGTTAGGCTAGCAATATTTTCACCAGTGTCAGGGAGGAGCTTGATACTGGCTATCTGATTAGGCTTCTTTCCCAGCTTGCTGACCTACTGTAACAAGTCTTGCCTAGTCATGTCTCAGGGAAGTGAAAGTCAAGTCACTGTGAAGAACCTATTACTCCATCTGCAGAATTCTGGTCAGTTAAAAGTCTTTGCCAGAGTTGAGAGGACAGCAAACAGAGAAGCAAGGTATCTGAAGCTGAAGGGGTACAGACAGGGGCTAATTAAAATAGTAGCTGCCTATAGATCATTAGGACAGAGAAGTGGGTTGGTTCACTATCAGGAAAAAATTTCTTAGGAATAAGATCTGTCCAAAAGTGGAATGGGCCCTTTTGGGAGACAGTGAGTTCACCATTACTTAATTTTCAACAAAAGCTTGGATAACTACTTGTCAGAGATGCTATAAAGGGTATTCCTGTTTGGGTATAAGTTGGACTAGATATTCTTCAAGGTCTCTTCCAGCTGTGAGACTCTAAGATCATTGAGGAAAATAATATTGAGATGGAGATTTGAAACAGAAAATAAGCCTGGGTCACGATCAAGGAAGAAAAGTCAAAGGTAAACCAAGTGGCTAGAGAGGATTTAAGAGGGCATACTGAGAAGTTTGCTAAAGGTGTTTCTTATAATAAAAGCTATCTTCGACAGCTACACTGCCTGGAATGACACAGACTTAATGGGAAATCAGGTCAGCATCTCCAGGATCTGATGCCTCCTGTCCCCTATGGCCTATGTTAACCCTTTCCACCATACAAGGGGGCTTCCCACCTCTTCATTCCACCAAGAAAAAAGTCAAGAGTCAAAGACCTATCATGACTTTGGAAATTTTAAATAAAAAGCAAATAAGTTAAGGGCACCGGTAGGAGAACCATGATACTGCCCTATACTGCCAAGAGGATAACATGAACTCTCTTGCTTGGCATTCAAGTGTCTCCATGACCTGATTACAATCGTTCCATACAATTTCTATTACTCCCTTTCTGCATCTATGCTATGATCCAACCAAACTGGAATAGAGACAACATGGGGTAGTGGAAATGGCAATGAACCTGGGGTCACACAGACCAGCATTCAGATCCCAGCTCTACAAATTAAGGGGTGACCTGGGGCAAGCGATTCCACTTCTCTGGGCTTCACTTTCCTCCTCTATAAATAAGAGGGCTAGACTAGCTGAGCACTAGAGTCCCTTGCAGCGCTAGCTCTTGGAACCTAGGAATGCTCATGGTGCCCTGATCTCATCATGCCCATTCCCACCTACGTGCATTTGTGCAGGCTGAACGCTATGCCTAAAACACAGTCCTGATCCTCATCTCTACCTGCGGGAGACCTTTTCTTCCTTCAAAGCCCAGCTCAGACTTTTGCCATGAGACCTTTACCTGATCCCAACTGAAAATGGCCTTTCCCTACTCAGAACTTAGGGCAGTACTTTGTCAGGATCTCACCTTTTATGAAATGTGTTACTGCCATCTACCCAGATCCCACTCGTTTATCCCCTGCTGCTCTTCCTTAACTTGACTGTGATTTTCTTGAAGGCAAGAAGTGTGTCTGTTGCCAGTGCCAAACACAGGTCACAGAGTAGGTGCTTAATACATGGCTGCTGTTTTATTCTCATGAATCCAGGTAACTGGGCCACGCCAAGCACGCCCGCAGGAAGGTCAATGTCGAGGAATGACAGAATCTCAGCCACTGAAGGGACCTCAGAAGTCATCTAATCTAGAAGTTTAAGAAGCACTGAAGGGGTCACGAGCAGAAAAAGTTTAAGAAGCGCTGATCTAACCCAACCCAAATCTTAGCAGGACTCCTTTCCAGATCCTTGGCTAATGATGATCATCCAAGTTTCATTTAAATATTCACAGTGATCAGGAAGCCCCTATGTGACAAGCTCCAAATGCTGACAAATGTTCTCTTATGTGAAGCTAAAACTGGCTTATCTGTCACCTCTGCCTACTGGAATCACACAGAACAGATGTAATCCCTCAGAAACAGTCTTTCCAGTACTCGAGGACAATCATGCCCATGGTGGTCTTTAAATCTCCTATCCAAGCTAAACATTCTCATTCTCTTTGGTTGATGTGGCACAGTCCCCAGCTTCCACCCTGGAAACTGGCTGCCCTCTTCTGGAGTCTTCCTGCTTGTCAATATCCCTTCTAAAATGCAACACTCAGAACTGTATCCAATACTATAGATATGGTCTGACCTAGGAAGAGAGGAGTCCAAGCAGATGTATGTATTTCGAAGCTAAGGATTAACAAGACTTATCTCTCTTTTCTGGGGGCAAAGGCAGCTGTCCCAGGAGTCTCTTTTGGGAGTTGCTGGGCTAATTTTGGCCATGGTAAATTCGAAGGACTTGAGAGTTCCATGCCCCTCTTACACAGGTGCCTTGCAAAGGGGCTTAAACATAATATTTTATTTTTAACCCAGGTCAAAGTTCATACATTTCTCTAAGGGGCAGTCAAATGTTAACCAAAGTTAATCAAATACAGTAACTAGTGAAAGAGTCCTTACTGTGCTGCAGGGACCCATGCTAGGCACAGCAGGAGACCACAGAAAAATATAAGACATGATTCCCCACACATAACCAGTTCACAGTCTCAGTGGAGGAGATAAGATGCACAGACATGAAATGGTTGGGAAATGAGACAGCTTATTTACTAATAAAAATAATGAAAAACCCCACTAACATTCATATGACTGTTTATAATAGGAAGCAAAGTACAATTAAAGATCGATGGACAAAACACCTGTGTTCAAACTCTAGCTTGGCAATTTACTGGCTGGTGACTTTGGGCAAGCCATTTAACTCTTCTCAGCTTTAGTTTCCTCACCTGCAAAATGGGAATTATATCATGTTCACCATCTACTTCCCAGGGCTGTTGTGAATGAGGTGCTTTGTAAACTGGCCACAAGAGGGATTACGATTACTTGGAAACGGCATCTAAGGGGATACACTCCTAGTTCAGACAAACAAAAATGGCTGCCACAGACAGAAAGGCAAACTGTGTTCTCTGGCAAAGCAGAAGGGACGTCAGAGAATCAGAGACTGCAGAATGTCAGAGCTGGAGGGAGGCTCAGAGACCATCGCGTCCAATAGCTTCACTTTACAGAGGAGAAAAGAGACTCAGAGAAATGTCTTATCCAAGGGGACAGAGAACGTGGCATCAGGAACAGGACTAGAAGCCTCATCTACTGACCTCCGGACCAGGCTTTTTTTGCCTAAAGGCAAGAACCTGGAGTAGAAGGCTTCTTGAGGTCCCCACCAGCTCTAAGATCCATGATTCTATGATTTCCCTGAAGCACTGAGATCACAGGAAGGAAAAAGGACCCAGGGAGGGAGTGCTGACAGTCAAGTCCCAGAGCCGAGCAGAGCAGTGGGAGGAGGATTTAAAGAAGACAATTATATATGGAATTAGAATATTAGGATTAGGAGGGACCTCAGAAATCATCTTGTCTCACACCCTCATTTGACATCAGAAGAAACGGATAACCAAAGGGGGAAAGTGGCCTGTTCAAGGATTGTTCCATTCATTTCCCAACAACCTAAGTTGTTAAAAGCTTTAAATTTTAGCATAAAGATGTAAGAAGTATTTAAGGACTTTATGAATACCTTGTTTCAAACATTTCTCCCGCTAGCTTTAGGTGGCTGTGGTGGTGGTGATGGGGATGGTCATGATGATGATGCTGGCTTAAACTTACATAGTGCTTTATGGTTATCATTATCCCATTATCACAACAGCCTTGGGAGAGAGGCGGAGAAGGGACTGTTGTTTTATAGAGAAGAAAATTGAAGTTTTAAAGGAAAAAAATGACTTGATTAAGGTCACACAGTAAGGAGAGACTTGAACTCAGGTCTCATGCATTAATCATCTATATAACTGTCAAGGAAACTCAGGGTGTGTTGCAAAGTCAGGGGGCTGGCTACCTACAGGCAGCTGGCAGTCTCTTGAATGAGGAAAGGGGGATAGGGCCCACTAGATCCTCACCTGGCCTTTGGTTGAGAGGCCCTACAGCTGGACTGGGAGAGGAAGCATAGGAATGTTAAGATCTGTGAAAACAGCTGCCGTACTTCAATGGTGGGGTAACCTGAGTTCTTGGCTCATTTTCCCTCCTCTACTCCTGACTAACCTACCCTCTCTGTCACCAAGAATCCCTAATGGAAAGCAACTTTCTTAGGGAAGGAGGCCAAGACCTTCCTGTCTGTAGGCCTAGCAAACCACAAGATATTATAGATGGAAGGAACCTTAGAGGTCAGGAGGTAAAGCTGCTACCAGTGTAACTAGAGCCTAGAAAAATGTAAAGGTCTATTCCTTCACCTAGATAAAACTCATTAATTCATTAATAAAAATAGCATCCTCCCTTTCTACAGCACTTTTCTCACAACCATCCCGCGCAGTAAACAGTACAATCTCGTTATCTGTATTTTACAGATGAGGAAACACAGGCTCAGGTTGGAAAATAACCTGCACATGATCACGTTAAGTAGAAGTATAAGGGTTAGGGTCTTGAACACTGGTATTCTGCATCTCAGACTAGAGCTCCTTCTATTACATTAAACCTCTATTGCCATTCTAGCCAAGTGGAATGATCTCCTTCCCCCCAAAAATAGAGAGGAACCAATGCATGATGAAGAAAAAAAAACAGCCATTCTGTTGAGAGACAATGAATGGAGCATGGGTGTCATAAGACTTAAAAGTTTTATACTTTAAGTCAAAGACCTGGGTCCAAATCCTAGCTCCACAACTAACTTGCTGTGTGATCTTAAGCAAAATCACTTAACCTCTCTGGGCCTCAGTTTCCTCATCTGTGAAATGAGTTAGTACAGATGATCTCTAAGGTCCCTTCCAATTTTAAAGCTTTTAATTTTTAGTCTTTTAAACTCTCTGAACCCCTTGTTCTTCCATCTATAAAATAAAAATAATAATAATATCTCCTAGAGCTGTTGTAAGCATCAAAAGAAACAATATCTATAAAGCACTTTGGAAATGTCAGTTATTATTTCTGTGTCACTCGGCATTCTGACTAAGGTCAGGCTGTGGGGTTGCAAAGCTCCTTTTGGTTCCGCAATCCCGTATTCTCACTTGGTAGGACTGTTTTAATGTTTCTTTAACCTATGATTCTTCACCATTAGACACATCTGCAGTTAGCTCACTACATGCTTCCCTCCAGGTTTGTTTCCCCCAACCCTATGAAATAAGGGAGCTAGACGAGATGATCTCCACAGGCCCTTCTAGCCCTAAAGTTCTATGACATCCCAGGACATTTGGGGGCCCTCTGGGGGCCATTTGAGGGATCCCCTTGCCCAGCTCTGTGGCTTCTGGGGGGTGGAGTGGGGAGAGGAAAGGCAGAGGGGCTACTGACATAATAAGAAAATACATTCATAAGCTATAATACAGATGAGGAAAAATAGTTTTCCTACCATAAGCTGAATGCAGGAACTGAAACTCTGTTGGACAAAAATGTTAGTTGAAATTACCGCTAAGAATTTGCACAATGATGTACACATCTCATCTATGTAAATAGACTCTTCTAGAAACAGCAGTTTAGCCCAGTGTGCAATGTCCCCAGAGGGCCCAGGGAGAGGCAATTGTGAAGACTGAAAAATGATTCTCTGAAGCAAGAGACTGAACTGCCAACACCAAGAGCCTAAATTTATCTATTCAAATGTTCTATATGTTCAAATCCACAGCTCAGTAAGGAAAGGACCTTTGGTGCAGAGTCACACCATAGCGGCCAGCCTGGCCTGCGTCTGGACCATGCCCTGGTTCATACAGTTAGAGAATGTTAGAAAGGAAAGGGACTTTAGAACACGGAATGTTAGACCACACAACACAAATCATCAGAGCTAGAAGGGACCTTAGAATACAGAATGCCACTTCAGAAAGGATCTTTCATTGAATTCCTTAATTTTACAAATTAAGAAATTGAGGCCCAAAGAGAAGAAGCCACTTGCCAAAGGTCACAAAGCAAATTAAGTTCTCAAACTGGTCTTGCTTTTTCCACAGTTTCTGTTTGACTTGATACAGTCCAAAAGGCTTTATTCACGGCCTGCATATTCTATTTGCACTTTCGCTCCCAATTTAGCCTCTAACCCAAAATATCCCACACCACCTCAAGAGGAAGGGCCCTATTTTCAGAAGACCAAAGACCTATTCCCAACTCTGCCACTAACTAATTGTGTGACCTTGAGCACATCAGTTTGCTTCTCTGGGACTCAGTTTCTCCTCTGTAAAATGAAGGGGTTAGACTAGATGATCTCTAAGGTTGTTCTCAATTCTGATATTTTATGATTCTGATTATTTTGCCTCCCATTGATCAGAATAAAGAAATGGGAGCAAGCTGAGAAAGCTTCCAGTAACAAGCAGTTTTCAGGATGAACCAAGGAACATAAAGTTATCTACGTTCTCTGCTAATGACATATTAGTATCTACAACATCTGGCTGAAAACAGCTCTCAAGCACATAAACGGATCTTCTGGCAGCATAAGAGCGCAGGATTTCAATCCTAGGACTATTTTCCCCTCGAGGCTCATTTCCCCTTATGCTCTGATTCGAACATTTCATTGCTCCTGGGAAAAGATTGGACAATCCTCTCTGGTCCTGGACCACCTTGTTCATGGGTGTCCTACAGCCAGCTGTGTGAGCAGTACACCTCAGAAACAGCAAGTGCTACAAATCAGGACTTGATTTATTGTTTTGTTCATTGTCTAGACTGACGTTATTATTGTCTGATTAAACTTAAAAGTGTGTCATGCACAGCTGAGTGGCTTCCTCTCCTTCCAGCAGACTGTTAAACATTTAGGGCACACCCTTGATCTCATGCCACCTATATAGGAGTTGGTCTGTCACTTCTGTGACATGCTCCTAAAAAAGGGAGCTGTGGTGTAGTATAAGGGCCTCTGTAGTAGAAACTCAGAAGATCTGGGTTCAAGTCCCAGCTCTACAAACTCACTGTATGACTTTAAAGAAGTACCTTCTGCTCTCTGAGCCTCAATTTCCTAATTTATAAAAGAAGGGAGAGGTAAAAAGCAGGGGTTGGACTTAGATGGTCTCTAAGACCCCTTGCAGCTCTAACAATCCTCAACTGTAACATGGTCACAACAATACTTGCTATTTACTTAATGCTATTATTGTGAGGTAAAGCTCTTAAAGTTCTACAGAAATGGGAATGAGGATTATTCTCTGTTCTAAGGCCCCTCCTGGCTCTGATGACATTCAGTGGTCTCAGGCCCATCCCAGCTCTACATAATGACGCCACTACAGCTGAAATCATTACATTTCCTATGGAACTTCAAGGTTAACATGATGCTTGATGCAGAACAAGCCTGCGAGGTGGATGGTGCAGGTATTACTATTCCCATTTTACACATGAAGAAACTGAGGCTCTAAAATGCAGGGGAAGTTAAAGAGAATTCAATGACTTCCCCATTGTTGCAAGACTGGCAAACACACAAGGCAGGCCTCAAGCCCAGGCCACCTTCCCGCCAGGTTTGGCGGCCTCTGCCCCATACCACTCTCACATTCTGTGTTCTCAAGTCCTTTCCAGCTCTGACCTTGGGCATCCTTAGCTGTAAAATGAAAATAGCAGCACTTGTACTGCTTGACTCCAAGAGGCGCTGTGTGGAAAGCACTTTGCAAACCTTCGAGTGCTACAGAAACGAAGTTATTCTTCTCTATCCTAAGGCTTCTTCTAGCTTTGACATCCGTCAATCTATGTTCTCAGGATGCTTGCACCTCTAACATTTAATGACTAACAGAGATAATGAAGAAGAAAATGCTGTGAAAAATAGAAAATGTTGCACACATCTAAGATGCGTGTTCCTCGGTGAGCTGTGCCCCATTTTCAGTCTATCCATTTGGAGTTACAGTGCTTCTCTTCGTGACTAATAACTGAGTCAAAGCAGTGGTTTGAAAGCTTGATATATTTAGACTCTTTGAGGGCAAGTCTCCAACATATATACGCCTGTCAACATGTTCAATGACTATATCTATTTCTCAACTGAGATCTTAAAAGAAAAAAAAAAGGCAAAGAACTGGTTTTGTCTTTTGGGTTGAAGGCTAGAGACAAGGTCAGGATTTCTTTGAAAAGTGGGCATCTACACCAAGGAGGGTACACTTTTTCCCCATACCTGTCCTTTCTGAATTCCCCCAACTCTTCCCCACCCCAAGGTCTAGCTCACACCCTCTCAGAGACACTCAGTGCTAGGGGCCCGGGTAGGCTGAGCCTTAAGCACCCAAGCATGGATACTGGGGCTTTATACCCCATAGTCCTATGCCCACAAAACAACCCTCTGCCTCCTCCTTACCTGGAGCATAGCTTGGGCTATTGGTTGGATACAAGCTGGGGTTGTAGGTTGGGGCAGCTGTTGGATAACCAGTAGGGTAACCTGAAAAGAGAAGACAGAGATTAACAATGAGATAAGCAGAAAGAGGAAGAGATTTTGTAGTGGATCCAACACCAGCCTTTACCCATCTGTCAGATACTATGTGAACCTTACACATATACACATTCAAGGCATAGATCCAGGTCTATTACAGTAAAACCAAATTTCAACAAAAATTTCCACATGACAAAAAATGTCACCAAATCCTAATTTGTTTTACTTTTTCCCTGTGAAAACAGAATGAGAGACACCTAATCTGCATATGTGTATGTCAGATTTCGAGCAACCTCAATTCTGGCAAGCAGCTTGTGAAACCATAAATAAGCCCTCCCCCAAAAAAGAGCACTTGATCACCTTAATAAAGTCCATCTACTTTACTCCAGAGAAGAAAAGTGGTCACAGCTAACAGTAGTGGAGGAGAGAGAAGAATGCAACATAAAAAAGTCTGGGGTCATTTTAGTGGGAGGGCAAAGAACTCTGCCCACAACGGAAGTGTTGGAGGCAAGCAGGTCCAAGTTTCACCCTGATTCACGGAGCATACAGAAAAGTCAATTATATGTGGGTAATAAACATGTCCCTATTTTGAAGAGGAAATCTGCAGGTGTCATCTAACAAGATATCCTATTGCCAATATCTGAAGATACTGAGTACATAAGGTCCTAGTTTTGCCGGAGAATTCAAGGGAGAAGACCCAAAAGAGAAGTGTCACATTCCAATATTGCTGCCAGCTGGGAAACAGTCTTCGTTGTCTTGAGTATGAGTCCTAGTCCAGCCCCCAAAGTTCAATTATAGTGATGATGGGTAGGAGAAATGAGTGAGAGATACAGAAAAGGGCTCAGAATAATAGATGGGCTGTTTTATTAGGATTCAGTCCCTACATGTACAGCATGGGAGGAGAAACACTGGTGAGAAAACATTAGTGCCTTGAACACAGAAAGTGCTTAATAAATGTTTAGTTGCACTGAGCTGCGAAATTTCACAAAGATCAGAGAGAGAGACAGAGAGAGAGAGAGGTGAGGGGTTGGGGGTGGAATTAGTGGTAGTGGAGAGAGATGCCTGTTTGTCCAAGGACTGCTAGGAATGGACTTGAAGGTAAATGTGGCCAACACACCCTAGCTTTCTGTCAAAATGCAGCTGCAGAGGGTCTCTTTCTCATATTACAGCCCTGTCTCTACAGTAACCAGCCAGGACTTACAGTCAGAAGACCTTAGTTAAATTTATGGCTCTGGCTCTTACTAGATGTGTGTCCAGGAAAAAGTCTCCTTATACTCCTAAGCTTATAAAATAAGAGTAGTAACCTTTGTATAATGTGTCTCACAGATAAAAAATCAGGATAAAAGCACTTCAGAAACACTACAAAACAACAAAAATCAAGCAATGGGAGTTATTAAAAAGGCAACCCCACCAACCTACCCAACTTCAAACTAGTAGGGTCTATAATGGGCGATTGAGGCTGGGGACTTGTAATCTGATCTAGCTGCTCAATGATAATGCAGCATAACTCTTGCGGTGCATTATTGTTAAGAAATGTGGCAGTCACCTCGAGAGGCTTACTAACAGGGCTATGTATCTGAAGTGCTAGCAATCTCTCTTCTGTCCAGATAGCAAGTGACTGCTGGCCCTGAATCTCCCACCTGGTGAGAGTGCACTGTATGAAAGTGCTTTCAACACTGTGCAACTGTGGATTTCAGATCAGGAGAAGAATAAAATGCAATAGATAATGTTGCTGTTCATTTTTTGTTCCCAGAGCACCAATCACATCATGGGGTGATGTCTTGACTCATGCATGAACTGGATTTAAGTGAGGCAGAATTGCACAAAGTCTTCAGCCTCATTCTCTCTTACAGAATCATCAAAGTCCAGTGGCAAGACAAAAGTCAGGACCCGTGATGGCTCAGGATGCAGTAGGTGACCTCGGCATCTTCAATGTCTGACCAAGCTCTAAGTGCTCCACCGTGCCTGCTTCAGTTGCTTTCATGGTAGAATTGCTCTCATCCACCCACTCTGCCTGGGGAAGTCTTCATCTTCTTGGATCTTCCATCTTCATCTCCTAACTCACTGATGAGTTTGGAGCCTACCCTTAATCTGGTTTAATCCATCTGCTGAGATAGTTTTACTGGAGTATGGCCACTGAACATGCTACAGCTTGGGTGACAGATGGACACCAAAGTTGGAGGAACAACCTGGAAAAGGGCTCGGCAAGTCCTCACACCAGAGGTGCTAGTCCTCCATAAACACCTTATACACATACTTCAAAGTGCCTCAGGAATATTGCATCACCTTTCTGTGCCTTACTGCCTCATTAAAGTGTTCTGCTCTGATAAGAAATCAAGAACAGATGGACTGAACTGGGCCAAGGAAATGGCATCAGCAGGAAAGGTCAAACTAGATGGCTTTGAGGAAAAAGCTAGACATGTTATTTGCAATTGTAAAAAGCTTCCCCTCAAAGGGGAAAAAAAAAAGCTTGCTCTCTAGAGAGCTTCTTCATGTATACGTGTACACAGAAAGCCCAAGACATACACACAAGATCATAGAACTATAGGATTTAGAGCCAGAAGAATCCTAAACATCGTCTATAAATCAACACCCAGAACAGCTGTCAGGGCCAGATGTGGCTCCTAAGCCCTATACGGGCAAGGCGGACTTTCAACACAGTTAGCCCCCAGCAATCTTTGGGCAAACAAGCATCTTTCACCATTGCTACTATTCCAATGACTCCTCTTCTTCCCTCTTGTATCTCCCATCATTCTCTGATCTTCTCTGGTGAATGACTTGAGATTCCAGGTCTTTTGCCCGTGGACTGTTCTCTAGCCCCTATCTTCTATCATTTTTTATTTGTACATGTCGTAACTCATTTATTAAACTGTAATCTCCTTGAAGACAGTGACTATCATGTTTCAATGTCATCTCCCCAAAGCTGAGCATGGGCCTTTTATAATAAAAGTACTTAATGCTTGTTGAAATGCTTGTTATGAATGAAGAGATTCTACCAAAAATGTCTCCTTTCCATTGTGAGGAGTCCCCTATCCCAAATTGGAAATTCATTATACATTTAATATTTTCTTTAGGAAGAGAGAGGTCATTACAGATGCTTTCTAAAAACACTAAAATGCCTTCAGCTCATATTGTCCAATGGGTTCAGACTGCATAGCATTCCTAGTGCTTCCTGAAAGAAAGTAGTAAAGAGATCCTCTATTTGTGAGCTAACGATTAACGAGACAGCTCTTGTTCAAAACAACGTCAGGCTTCCATTCTTGCAATTTATTAATACGTACAACAATTAAAATGAACTAATAAATCATAATCTCTGATTGTGGTGGGCTGAGGAAGGAAAGAAAGGTACAGGAAGAATAGTATGATATTCTTTTAAACAAGGGCTTTATTCTCCATCATCTAAGGGGAAATAGGCACCTAGATGACACAGTGGAGAGAGCACTAGATCTGGAGTCAGAAGGACCTAAATTCAAATCCAGCCTCAAACACTTACTAGCTGTGTGACCCTGGGCAAGTCGACTGCCTCAGTTTCTTCATCTGTAAGATGAGCATAATATCACCTACTTCCCAGAGTTGTTAAGAATAAAATGAGATAATTTGCAAATCTTAAAGCACTACAAAAATGTTGGTTACTGTTATTACTTTGTTGTTATTATACATACTATCTCCTGATTCCTCCTCAACCTCAAACCTTACCCCCATTGGTAACAACCTTTCTTCTCAGACCTTAACATAGCATTTTCAGATAAGTGTAGAATCTCAGAGTTGAAATAGAGGTTAGTGGCCATCTAAGACATTCTTGAACAAGAATTCTGTCCTTCAACATACTTGACAAGTGGTCATCCAAGTTTTGCTTGACAAACCCCTAATGATGGGAACCCACTTCCTTTTAAGGTAATCTGTTCTATTTTCAGAGTCCTCTAAGCATTAGAAAATTTCTCCCTTATATTTTTTGCCTCTCTTGTTTGCATACTCCATTCTTTCCTCCCTTCACTTGTTTTGTTTTTATTGTTTTTTTCTTATTAGAAACATTTGGGCAGTCCCCAATTTGGTAATATCTCTCCCATTCTTCTCTCCTGGCATGTCTCCTAACTCTCTAGTTCCTTCTATCTTCATACCAACACTCCTCTCACCTTGAAGATGCTGTGACACCTGTGGCCTCACTTCTGATTGGTAAGTTCCTTCAAAAAAACCAGTGTTTCATGAAGAACCCAGGTCATTCATGCCGACTTCTTCACAAGCTCATTTCCCAACTCCCCAGACTTTTCCGCCTGGCCCAAACTCAAGCACCTCTACCCTCTTATGTGCTGTCTTCCTCCAGCTTATAAGTTTCTTGAAGCTAGGGGCTGTCTTTTTTTGACTTGTATTTGCATTCCTAATACTCAGCATAGTGATTAACACATAGTAATTACTTAACAAATGCTTTACATATCTAGGTTTCTCTTTTGCAGGATCTTTCCAATGTCATTGTCAATGGTTCAGCAATCACACAGTTCTTCCAGCACCTGAGGATTTGGTTTTTACAGGCTAGGCTCTTTAATTATCTCCTAACTTACTTGAGCCATCAACTCTTTATTAGCCATTTTTGTTTTGTCTTTTCCAATCCGAATATCTTTTGGGATGGCAGAGAAGACAGAAACAACTTAAGAATTAGAGAGCTCTGTCTGGGCACTGCAGTCCCATACACATTGGCTTTATGTCATCTTTGCTTCTCTTTTCTCCAAAGTGGCTAGACCACATGCCTCTCTTTTCTTACTTTGGCTCACCAGCCCCCCTTTATAGGAACCACCTTTACAGAACTGTGCCATTCTTTCATATCCCTCCTCAGCTACTTGACCTTGCTTCCACCTTCTGTACCTGTTTTTTTAAAGGGAGAAGCTATTTCATGAGTTCCGCATGGATGGACATCAGTCTTTTTAGGAAATCGGTCTTCTGGTAATTATTTTTCTTTGTGTCTTCAGAATTTCATTCTAGAGTGCTTCACAACTCTACAGAACTTTCTGGGCAGAAAGTCTATAGGATCCTACCTAATTTCTCTCTCTGAACCTTTTTATACTTATTGGCCCAAAATCTAGGTGCATTTCAGACTAGGCATATCTTTCTTTAAAAAAAAAAAGTTTATTATTTATTTTTTTAACATTCTTTTTTAAAATTCTAAATTTGAGCTCCAAATTTTCTCCCTCCCTTTCACCCCTCCTCAACCCACCAAGAAGGAAAGCAATATGACATCAATTATACACATGAAATCATGCAAAACATTTCCATATTAGCCATGCTGCAAAAAAGCAAGGAAAATAAAGAAAGTTTGCATTCAGAGTTCATCAGTTCTCTCTCTGGAGGTGGATAGCATTTTTCATCATGAATCCTTTGGAATTGTCTTGGGTCACTGCGCTGGATCACAGTAGCTAAGTTTTTCACAGTTGATCACTGTAACAATATTGCTGCTACTATCCAAGACAATTCCAAAAGACTCACCATGGAAAATGCTATCGATCTCCAGAGAAAAAACTGATGGAGTCTGAATGTAGATCAAAGCATGCTATTTTCACTTTTTTTGGTGGCTTTTTCCTTTTGTTCTGTTTCTTCTTTCACAACATGACTAATGTGGAAATATATTTTACATTATTGCACATGTATGACCTATATCAGATTGCTTGCCATCTCAGAGAGGAATGAGAGGAGGGAGAAAAATCTGAAACTCAAAACCTTTCAAAAAAATGAACTGAAAATTGTCTTTACATGTAATTGGAAAAAATAAAATACTATTAAATAAAAAACATAAAATCTAAAAAAATTGCTGTTACTCTGTACAATGATCTTTCAGTTCTCCTCACTTCACTCTGCATCATTCATATATGTCTTCCCAGGTTTTTCTGAAACCATTCTTCTCATAATTTCTTATAGCACAATAGCATTCTGTCACAATTATATATCACAACTTGTTTAGCCAGTCCCCAATTAATGGGCATTCCTTCAATTTCCAATTTTTTAGGCATTACCTTTCATAACAAATTTAGTAGTCACTTCCCACTAAGATTCTAGCATTTCTATCCTAGTAACCATCTCCTTCCATACTGATTAGAATCAGATCCAGTCCAAAAGAATTTCCCCTTATTAGTTTCTCCACATTTTGAAGGCTGAAACTATCATTAAGACAAGTCAAAATATTAGTTGCTTGGTTTGGGGGATGAAAGTTCTTTCCTACCTTACTCTGCCCCCATTGAGAAAAGAAGAAAAACAAAAGTTTGTTATAAAAAACAAAAAGAAAAAACATACTCCTTTATTGGCCAAGTCTGGAAAAAAAATAGACCTCAGTATGCCAAAGCCATCACCTCTCTATCAAGAGGTGAACAGCAAGTTTCATCATAAGTCTTCTGGAATTGTGGTGATCATTGCATTAATCAGGGTGCCTAAGTTTTTCAAAGGCATTTGTTTTGTTATATAAACTGCTCTCTTGGTCCTTCCTGCTTCACTTTGCATCAATTCGTACAAATCTTCCTGGGTTTCTCTAAAACCATCCCCTTTAGCATTTCTTACATCACAATGATATTCCATCACATTCATATACCACAACTAGTGCAGCCATTCTCCAGTTGATAGGCTCCCTTTTAGTTTCCAATTCTTTTCCAGTGCAAAAAAAAGAAAATAAATGCAATAAATGCTTTTATATAAATAAGTCTCTTTCTTTTTTTTCTTTAATCTCTTTGGAATATAAACCTAGAAATGGTATTGCTGGGTCAAAACATATAGACAGTTTAATAGCTTTTGGGGCATCGTTCCAAACTGCTTTTCAGAATAGCTGGACCAGTTTATACTCCATCAACAATGCATTAATGTACCTGTTTCCCCACATGCCCTTGCAGTATGTCATTTTCCTTTTTTTTGTCAATTTTTCCAATATGGTGTGTGTGACATTGGTTCCTGGATTTTCTCAGATGAACACATTTTCTTAACGCACAATGCTATCCCTATTAATTCTCCTGTTAATCGTGAATAAGCTATCCTTCCAGGAGTATATTCCAGTCACAGTTTTCATTCTACCATGTTTCAATGATACCTATGAGATTAATTTGTTTCCTTGTGATAGATCTCTAGTTCACTTTGCTTAGCATAATTATACATTGCTTAAACATCTGAAGCCATGGATTTTAGTACTGGCTCTTTATTCTGATTTAGTCTCTTCTAAACTTTTGGCCATCTCAAGCTCTATTCTTCTTTCTACATCTTAGCTTCTACCTATGGTTCCTAGGCTGGTTGCTACATATAGGCAGTTTTGATTAGACTTGCCCAGACACCAGACATCCTTACCAGTCCTTTAAGGTCCAGTACATCCCTGACCAGGTACCTAATATTCCTATATTTTAACACATGGTCCAGAAATCCACATTCCTTTCTCAGGTACCATTTTCTTAACAAAATGTCCAATTCCCAAGCCTGTTTTATCCTCCTGACTCCAAAGGGTAGCAGTGATAAAAAAACAAACCTGTGCTGAACACCTATGTTCTTCTTAATCTTTGCCTGGGGCTTCATAATCTTTGGCAATGCCTTATTTTAGACCACTAGTCTAATGAACTTATTAAGTAATGTTATGCCTAACACCGTATGTATTAGTATCTTCTTTTAGAATGTAAGCTGTGAAGAAAGGACCATATCTTACATAAATTTTGTATAGCTTCCAATGCTGAATACAGGGCTGTTTCCAGTAGGTGATTAATGTTTGCTGAATAATATGGAGAGGCAGTGTGGCGCAGTGAAAAGAGGGTTGGATTTGGAGTCAAAGGACCTAAGTTTGCAATCAATCAACAATATTTATTAAGTGCCTACTACATGCCAGGTACTATGCTAGGCACAAAGTACAAAGTAGTCCCTACTAAGCTTGCATTGTAACAGGGGAGACAAATATATTCAAAAATATATACAGTGGGTAGTCCAGTGAAGCAGGTTGGGACTTTTCTGGGAGAGGCAGTCTTCTCACTGAAGTATGGCAATGAGGTAAATACCAGCTGTCAAGTCCCCCAACAGTTTCAGGATTTCCTCTGGTATTCTTGAAAAGTCACTGGACTTTGGTAGCTTTGGGTTCTCACTGTGAGACGAACTCTTTGAGTTACCTTGGGGAATGCGAATTCCTATGACTAGAGAAAAGAGGGACTTTCATGAAGTAGTGGAGGATCTATCTGCTTTTGAGTAGTGGAGAATCTATCTAACCCAGCTCATCCCTGGACAAAAACTCCTTGTTCACTACTTCCAATAAGCTGTCATCCAGGACAAGTGGCTGAGCCTGAGCAGGCTGCCTGGACTTGAGGCTGACCTCCTCATTCCCACATTCCTACTGCAGCCTACCAGGCAGAAATCCAGGGAGAAACTATAGAAATGAAGAAAGACATAATTTCAGAGAATGCCAAGTACCATGGACTGATCCAGAATGAAGTAATCAAAGCCAGGAGAAGAATTTATACCAAGGCAACACCTGTAAAGAGGAACAATGTTGAAAAACATAAGACCAGAATGAATAAACCAGAACAACCATGTCTCCAGGGGACCTATGATGTAGCATGTTACCCACCTTCAAACAGAAATCTGATGGACACAAGGTACGTATATTTTTAGACAGGACAATGTGTGGATTCCTTTTGCTTGACTATGTTGTTAATAAGGTCACTCCCTACCTGGAAGTTTTGAAGTGGAATGGGGGATTGGGAAGTAGGGTTAGCAATAGTGATGCCTTAAAAACAGGGGTCACTATAACATTTTTTTAAATGAACAGAAGAGAACAGAAAGTTCAGACAGAGGCACAGATAAGCTTTGAAATGAAAATCTAAATTTTATTACATATTTTAAAAACAAGCAGTATGACATAGAGATCCATGGCTTCATAAGAATCCATTTTTTTGCATTCTGCTATGTGTATGGAAATGCTCTTTATAGAGGTTAAGCTTAAAAATAAAATTTTCTTAAAAACCAATATACATGTACATACATACAGCATAAATATAAAGTTATACATACACACATACATATGTATGTATACATACAAAGTAAAATTCAAGGCAGTTTGGAAGGGAAGGCAATGGGAGGGGGGGTGGGTGACGGGGAACAGGGATCAGGTAAGGCTTCCTGCAGAAGGTAGTGCCTGAGGTACACATTAAAGAAGAGACGGACTTAATGAGGCAGAGATAGGAAGGGAAATGTGAAATGGAGAGCTGTGGGTGAGGAACTAAGAGGTCAGTTTGCTTGAAGCACAGTGTCTGGGAGAGAGAATAACATCCAATGGAGCTGCAAAGATAGGTTGGGGCCAGCTAAACAGAGAGACTTCTATTTGATGCCAGGGTCAATAGAAAGCCACTGGTTGAGTAGGAGAGTCACGGGGTCATACTTGAGCATAAGGAAAATCACTTTGGCATAGTGTGGAGGATGGACTAAAGTGGGGAGAGACTTGAGACAGGAAGACCAATTATAAGACTATTGCAAAAATCAAGATGAGAAGTAATGAGAACCTGAATTATGATGGTAGCTGTGTGCCCAGAGACAAGAGGTCAAAACCAAGAAGAGTTGTGAAGGTAGAAAGAGTAAGATGTGGCAACTGATTGGATATATGTTTGAGGGAGGCTGAGGAATAATGAATAATGCTGGGATTAGGAACCTGAGACACTGGAAAGATAGCAGTATCTTTTACAGAAATAGGGAAATTTGGAAGACTGGAGGGTTTAGGGAAAAGGATACTGAGTTCAGTTTTAGACAAGTTAATGATGTATTTGGGGCATCTAGTTTGAAATGTTCAATAGGCAACTAGTGAACTGGAACTGAAACTCTAGAAAGAGACTAGGGATGGAATATCTAGATCTTGGAGTCATCTTCATGGAGACAATAGTTAAACCCAAGGGAATTCAGGAGGAGAAGAGAAGAGGGCCCAGGACAGAACCTTGGACAACACCCACAGTTAGGAAGTATGAAAGCGATGATGAGCCAACAAAGAAGACTGAGAAAGAGCAGTCAGGAGACTTGCCAGAAAAATGTATTGATGAAAAATCCAGAGAGGAGCAAGAATATCCAGGAAGAGAGGGTAATCGTTATCGGTGGTGTCAAATGCAGCAGAAAGCTTAAAAAGAATTAGAACTGAAAGAAGACCATAAGATTAGGCAACTAAGGGATCCCTGGTAATTCAGAAGACAATCATATCAGATGAATGACTGAAGTGAAAGTCAGATTACAAAAGGGTAGAGGAGAGTGAAAGGAAAGGAAATAGAGGAAGAATATATGTATAATGTATTTATTTACTGTTCTACCACTGAAAACTTGTGTGACCTTAGGCAAGCTATTTAACCTCTAAGCCAAGTTCCTCATCTGTGAAATGAAGAGACTAAACTGTATGATCTCTAAGGCCCCTTCAAAATCTACGGTCTTGTTACTCTAAAATCTTATGAATTATAATAGGACCAAAGTAGACAACATAAGGAAAAACTCCAGACTTATCACAGTGAAATAGGCTGCCTCAGGAGAGAGAATGGTGCCTATCATTGGAGATATTAAAGCAAATGCTGGATGACCCTCTGGCAAGAAGGCAGGAAAGGAGATTCATGCACTGGGAAGAAGGCTGAATGAGATACTCTCTAAGGTCCATTCCAACTAATAAAACTAGAGCTATAGCAAGATGAGTCTTTGGTTCTAAGAGTCTATGATTTCCTGAGCCAATTCTCTAAGGTTCATATACAAACTGATCATAGTAAGAAAAGCATCAATATAGTGCAAAGAGCCCTGAACTAGATTCAGAAGGCTTGGGTCCTAGTCCTGTACTGCTGTTTGAACTTGGGTTAAAATGATGACGATAATGATGATGATGATGATAAATAATAATTTTTCAGGTAAGCTCCACAACAGCCAGCCCTGTGAAAGCAAGTACTATGAGTATTGTTATCTCCACAGATGAGGAGATAGGATTTTAGAGAGGCTGAGTGATGTGTTCATCATGCTTCCTACCAGACCAGTTTGGGGCCATTACAATGCCTTCTTGGAAGCTTCATGTATGGGGGGCACCACATACATTTTCCCCTGCATACTGCAGAGCCTACAGTACTCTCTTTTACCACTAGATGGTATCTCTGCATCGGAAAAGTGAAATTTTGAGGGTATTAGCATGGGGGCTAGGTTTACATAGGCAATGTGGAACTTTCATTTAATAGCATTACTATTTTTACTTCTATCAATATACTCATGTATACACTTTAAATTTCTATAGCATTTGGCAGCTCATAAAACATGTTCATCACAATTCCTGTTGTTCAAGAGTGACTTAGCCCCATTTTTACAGATAAAGAAGTATGGTAAGAGAGGTCACACAATACTGTAAGTTGCAGAACTGGAACCTGAAGCCAGGTCTGGCTCTACCCTTTCCGTCTTCCAGGCTTATGTAAACTGACAAATAAGGGACTAAAATTAATGAATGAGGGAGAATGAAAATTAACAATAGTTAAGAAATGATTAGACTGGTCAAAGAAATGCTAGAAGTCCCTGAATAACTGTGATGAGCTTGGATATTCTGTAGGTAATGGACACAGAAATTTTCTCTAAGATATTTATGTTAGAATAAGCACTGTGTGGAATGTTTCATAGAATGGCAGACATAGCGAATTACTGGCTGATTTTAATCAACTGGTTTTTTTCTTCTTTATTCTTTGTTATAAGGGATGGCTCATTGGATCAAGAAAGGGATATATTTAGAAAAGACTCTAATATAAAGGTAAAAGATACAACTTTAAAAAAATATTGAACAGCCAGGGCCAATAACTAGATGGCTGAAAATGAGGAAAACGCCCCACTTCACATTCCAACTTTGGACAAGACAGAGGCAGGATGTGTTCAGCAACCCTGTTCAATACTCACTGGTATTTTTCATCCAGGACAGTTAGGTGGTACAGTGGACAGAGTGCTGGGATTGGAGTCAAGAAGAATCATTTTTCCTGAGTTAAAATCTGGTCTCAGACACTGACTAGGTATGTGACCCTAGGCAAGTCACTTAACCTTGTTTGCCTCAGTTCCCTCATCTATAAAATGAGCTAGAGAAGGAAATGGTAAACCACTCCAGTGTCTTTGCCAAGAAAACCCCGTATGTGGTCACAAAGAGTCTGACACGACTGAACAACAATTTTACAACCAAAAGCCAACTGTAAAAGTCAAAGATTAATTCCCCAAAACCTCAAAAGCTTCTTTGGGATCCTCAAAAGCCCAAATACTGGGGCTTTCACAATGTACTTTTTGTTACTATAAATTTCCATAAATTCTTCTGAACTCCAAAGAAATTTAATAAACCCTCAAAGAGCTTTCTGTGTTACAGGAATGTGAGACTAGAGCCAGAAGAAACCTTTAGAATGCAGAACAGAATGCTAGCACTAGAAGGGACATTTACATCATCAGCTACAAGGATGAGCTGCTCAAGACCCCTGGAGGCAATCGTACACTGTGGACTAGCTCTAATCATTACTAGGTCTGTCCTTACCCTGAGGCAAAATGTTCTTCTCTGTGACTGGACTCCATTGCTCCTACTTCTGCTTTCCTGGACCAAGCAGAACAAGTCTAATGACCTTTCTATATAACAGCCTTTCAAATCCTTGAATACAGCCTTCACATCCACCCTCTCTAACCTTTGTCTTCCCCAATTATCCTCTTTTTCAGATAAGAATTCCCAGCCTCATTTCCTATTACTTTCCCCTATATTCCCTCCTGTCTAGCCAAATGGCTTTTTTGCACCCTTTTCTGCTTCTCTGCATTTATGCTTCCTTTTAATTCTGCCTGGAATGCTCTTTCCCTATAGCTATATCATTGCGATGAAATTTTACTGCAGAGCCTGTAAGAGAAGGGGAGCAGTTTTGTTTCCACAGAGTTGAAAGCATTCCTCTTCCTCCCTCTCCACCCCCAGCTTTAGCAGAATGTAAGTCAGGTGACTGATTAGAACTAGTTCTAATCAAAGCCCTGGGGTGAAAGGTTAGAGGCTCGTACGCATGCTCAAATGAACCATTTGAGGATGGCATGATGTAGGCAGTCAGGGGGTGGTATCTGGCCAATAAAGAGCCTGGCTGGAGATTCAAAGGGAAAGTCAATAGAAGGACAGGCATCCATCTGAGTCCTTTGTACTCTCCTGTACTCTGCTCAGAGGACATGCTCATCTATTCAGACTGAATAAATGTAAAACATAATTAAAGTATCCCTTGCTTGGGTGGCATCCTTTCTCATGAGAAAGCAATAAAATTCCTTTTTGCCTTCTCTCAAGAATGGTCTCTGACTATTTTTAATGTGAGTAGTGGTCTCTAACCCACACAGTTTTGGGAGCTCATCCAGGATCTCCCTTATTTGAGGAAGGGTCTCCCAATCAATCTGAGGACAGGAGCCAGCTGGCCATTTGCTAGCAGCCCTGGAGGCAGTCCTGGAGCAACTGGCGAGATTTCCTTTCACTCTTAAGGAACGACCCGAAAAAAGATGGTCTCAGAGAGGCAAAAACAAAAGTGGGATGGAGCTCCTGATTGTGTTAGGGAAGTCCACCCAGAGGAACAGCCTAATTGATGATTGATCTGGTCACATAAGTCATGCGCATGACCCAGGTAAGCAAGGCCCATGAGTCCTCTAGAGGGCAAGATCAGTGAGCCCTCCTTTATAGAAAAGGAAAGCAAGAACTTATGAGCCATGAGGAGAACTCAGTCTAAGATAGGGCCAGGCAAGATCAGTGAGCTTCCTTTCAGAAAGCAAGAACTTGTGAGCTTCAGCCTAAGATTGGTGGTCTTTCCCACTAGGGGCCAAACTAGCTAATTGGGAGTTACCAAAGTACAAAAAGAAAGACAAGAGGAAAAAAAATGCCGGCTATATCTAATTCATGCAGTGGAATTCTAAGAATCCTCTCTGAGTTTTGAGATCCTCCCTATTGCTTTCTGTCTGTATCTGTTCTGTGTTTCTGTGTGAAGTGAGTGAGTAATCTGGCACCCTGTAAGGTCCACTATCTCTGTCTTTCTCTCCCTCCCTGACTCTCTTCGGAGAAGTGGGTGGGAGAGAGATGGGGGGGGGGGGTGCCGGGGGAGAGAGGGAGAGAGAGAGAGAAATACTTTATTGTTGGTTATATGATGGAAAAGGCAAGTTGAAGAGGGTAAGGGAAGTGTCAGGTCAGAACTAGCAAGAAATAAAGTATGTGCAGTTTTTTTTTGTTTTTTTTTCTTTTTTTTTAATATGTTTAGTTTTCAGCATTGATTTTCACATGCATTTGAATTACAGATTTTCTCCCCATTTCCACGCCCCCCACTCCAAGATGGCATACACTCTGGTTGCCCTGTTTCCCAGTCTGCCCTCCCCTCCGTCCCCCCATTCCCCTCCCATCCCCCTTTCCCTTACTTTCTTGTAGGGCAAGAAAAATCTCTATGCCCCATTGCCTGTGCATCTTATTTTCTAGTTGCATGAGAAAAAAAAAAACTTTTTTACTTTCGAACATCTATGTTTTTAAAACCTTGAGTTCCAAATTCTCTCCCCTCTTCCCTTCCCATCCACCTTCCCTAAGAAGTCAAGCAGTTCAACATGAGCCACATGTGTATCATTATGTATA
>CM053622.1:711540658-711603395 GCA_028646595.1 Phalanger gymnotis
AAAGAGTTCTATGTTCCACGCTTGGGTGGATGCGCTGCCTCACCAGCACTCCTCCTTCCCCAAGAACCCCCTACCCGGACTGGGCTTAAATCTTCAGCAGGCTCTGTACTCCTGCTCTGATCAGCCACTTAATTCCTCCCACCAGGTGGGCCTGGGGCCAGAAGCAACTGCAGCTGAATTTCTAAAGCTGCCCCGCCTCCGTTGCCTCAGGGGTGGTAGCCGAACCGCAAACTCCATCTCGTCCTGTAGCTTTTCCCACTAACCTTCTCTGTTTTCTTTGCTGTTTGTGGGTTGTGAGGTCTGGTACATGCCACAGCTCAGTAATTCAGCATGCTAGGGCACTCTCCGCTCCACTCCTGGTCTCGTCGGTCCGCGGTCTGCCGCACCGTGCCGCGCTGCAGGTGCTGGGCTCTGCTTAGCTCAGCTCCGCTCCCCTCAGCTGGGCACTGGGAGCTCCGTGCGGGACAGACCTTACCCCGAGACCATCCAGGCTGTCCTGGGCTGGAGCCCTGCTTCCCTCTGCCACTTTGTGGGTTCTGCAGTTCTAGAATTGGTTCAGAGCCATTTTTTTATAGGTTTTTGCAGGGACTTGGTGGGGAGCTCACGCCAGTTACTGCTTTCCAGTCGCCATCTTGGCTCCGCCCCTCCTCTTTCCAAGTATGTGCAGTTTTAAAGGGGCTTTAATCAAAGTCCACCAGAAGAGACAGTAAAAGAAAGAAAGTTTAAGCATGCAGGAGAGAGGAGCATGTGTAGAAAGTTTAAGGAAGGTATAATTTATTTGCACAGTGTGAACAAAGGTTTTGAAAACAAAAAGGTTTGAAAACTCTTGAAAAGTTGATGGAAAATATTTTCTTCCTCCCGCATTCTAGCTTTGACCAAGTTGGAATACCAGACTAGAAGTTGAATTGTAAAAAGCCAGCAGCTTTTAGAACTGATAAGGAATCAGAGCCAAAGCAGCCGAGGGGGAAGGTGAGGGCTGATTGAGGAAGGAAAGCTGAGGGTTCCTGCATTAGGGTTTAATAAGATCCTAAAGGTTAAAATCTGTATATCTGCATTAACTCAATGTATCTGACATCAAGGAAAGTGTTTTAAAAACTGAAGAAGTAAAGGGGTCTTCTGTATGATAACTGGATGATAGCTTTCAGGATTCAGTGGTCTGTTTAGAATGTGATTAAATTGTTAGACATTTAAGTTTTAAGGTAAAAATAAGCTGGAAAAGAAGCTTGGTGAGTATAATTTTTTTTCATTTATTTGAAATGTTTTAGGTAGTTTGGGTCAAGATTAGGAGAGAAAGAGATTGAATTTGGAGTGAGAATATTTCAGTAAAAATTGGGAAAGAAAGAGATTGAAATTATTTGAATGGGGGTGAAACTATAGCTAAGTCCATGTAGCTTTGAGTCCATGTGCTCTTAGCTACCCCTCTCCCATACCACACTAGAAGACTGTGGGTGGGTGAATCAGCAGCTGGGGCTGAAAGAAACTTGTAGCCTGATTGGAAAATAAGGCTGATTGGTTAGTAATCCAAAGTTTTATAGTAAAGATATTGATTTGTATGATTATAAAACAAGTTTTGCCTGTGTAAGGTATGATTGAATTTTGTGTCCACAGAGATTATATAAAATTATGATTTGAAGCCACATATTAAAGGACCAGCTCCTTTGTTCTTAGAAGGGCCTCTAGGCCAGGCCCAAAGTAATTCACCTAGGGATGAGATCCTGGACATCTAGTCCATTAAAAGTTTTTTAACTTGGAATAAAGAATTGGTGTGTATGAAGATGAGAGGGGTTTAGGGGGAGTCTTGAGGAGTCTAAGGAGGATCTTGATGGGACTGGGATGACTAGAGGCCAAGACTCCAGGAACCGAGAGAATAGGATTTTGATGGGATCAAGGGTGGGAAGCAGCTGGACAATACAGGGCTAGGCCAGGTAGATATTTGGGCCTAGATAATCTAAGGCTCATGGCCTCAAGGAAAGGCCAGATCTAGTGGGAAAATTCAAAGAGATTTCAAGAGGATTCCCAGAAACTGTACTCTATCAGGTTCAAGGAGGTTCCCAGAGACTGTACCCCATCACGCTCCATTACAAACACCTCTTTGACTAAGGAATTTTGTGACATTTAGGGATTCTGTAATAACTAGGAATTTAGTTTCTTGATAATACGTTTGAATTTGTGTTACTTAGGGACTTTTGCACCAACTCAGTTTTAATGAATTCCAATGTTTAAAGGTTTATTTTTGCTTTAAGGAAGAAGAAAGAGATTTCTATCATTTTAAAATTTTCCAACTAATTTTCTTCATAAAAGTTTAGTGAATATTCCTCTTAACATCAGGATAAAATTTTAAATTGTTTTTTTTAAAGAAAAGGAAATACTTCTAGAAATGTTTTGAAAAATCTCGTGTGATTTTTAGAAGGCCTAGTGTGAATTTGAAATCATTCCATGGCCTAAGAAAGAGTTAAAATCAGTGTTTGAACTTATCATATGTAAAAGATTTAATTCCTGAAGTATCTTATTCTTCTAGGCTGAGTATAATTAGAGAAGAATAAATAAGCTTGTGAAACAAGGACATAAATCCATCAACCTGTGGGGTTAGTCATTAACCTCTTTGCTTTATATAAGCTGAAATGGGATTCTAGTACAGCAGTTATATTAGTAAAGGGTAATAACTTACGAGCTATCTTGTCTTATGATTGAAATGTAAAGGAAGATCGAATAATGGGTAGTTTCAAGTTTTAAATACATAAAAATGCTTAAGGCATTAAATTTGTATGGTTTAAACATACATTTGTATGGTTTAAATGTTAAGAATTGTACTAACAGAGAAAAATGGAGAGATTAAAAAGCTGTTATTGAATTATTGTTGAAATTAATTTTTGTCAATCACGTACAGTGTTATAATACTTTGGGAATGTATGAACTACAACTCCTCTTATTATCTAGATGTTGTTAGATGGAGAATTGTGCCCAACCAAGAATTGAGGCTGTTAACCAAAACAAGGATTTTGGACATAAATTCTTATCAACACTGCACAAAATCTTGAATTTTATGAGTCTCTGGTTGGGACCAAATGCTAGGGAGATATGCATAAGCTGAAAGTGTCCCACAGAGATACCCAGACACGTCTGGGCAATTGTTAACGCCCCCTTTTGTGGAGAGGGGTGGAAATTGATGATCAAAATTTGCCATCTGATGTAAAATAACCCACCCCCTGGGGGACATGATATGATGCTGCCTTTTTTTATGGTAGGTCTCTGTAATCAAAAATAAGTAGTCAGTGATAAAAGGAAAGTTATCTGTCAGAATCTGTTACTATTGTGAAATGAAGTTGTGATACCTACAGATTTAGATGGTTTTATGTAAAAAAATGGAAAATTTTATTAATGCGAATATGTGAAATCTTGCTGTTTTCAATCAAATGATTGAGTAAATTGGTACTCTTGTATAGTCATGTGAAAGATAACATTCATTCTAAATATTAATGGGAATAATTAGACAAGGGGAAAAGAAGTTTGTGAAATAAAGATATAAATGTAAGGTTGAATCTTAATCCCATAGACTAAGGCTGGGATTTAAAGTTACTTTGTATCTATGTGGAATAAGGACCTTAAATGCTTTAAAGTGATGTAGGAGCAATTGGGTATTAAGACAAACCGTGTAACTAATTACTGGAATTAAATCAGAGCCATTTTCAGTTTGGGGAAAATAATTTCAGTGTTCCTTAAAGAGAGATAAGTTGTTGAATATTTTTGCATTGATGGGAAAAGTTAAATGTGGATATTTGGATTTGAATTCATTCCATGATCTAAAATGTAAAGAGAGATAGTATCTGAACCTATCATATTTATATGGTTCAATTCTTGAAGAATATCTCACTCTTTTAGATCAGGCATAGTTAGAGGAGAATAGAAAAGCCTGGGAAACTGATGCAAATGTGTTAGAGCAATAACTTATGGTGTTAATGGGAAGATCTGATGAACAAAAGTAGAAGTACATGTGATCTTCGTAAGGCTCACTCTAAGGACGTTCTTTAAGCAATGTGAGATTATAGTCATATCTTAAACTGATTACTGGAACTTGCTATTTAAAGACTTAATGGGACTATTAACTGTTTCTGAGTCTAACTCCAGGTGTGAACATCAAGGAAGGCTGTCTGAGTCAGTAATTCATGATGCCAGCAGCCCTGTGAGGAGCAAGCATGACCTGCAGGTATGATTTCATGGTAAAGTTGAGAGAGCAGCTTCATCATGTGCTGAGGTGGGATTCTCTTGACTCGATTCCTTAACTGAAACCTAGCAGACTTTAAGCCTGGCTCAATGTGTCTTGCAGTCTGACACAACTTCTGCCTGGAGTTGACAGGAAGCTGGGGAAATATTGTCCTATTGTCCTCTTACTATAAGTCCCTAATCTCTTAGTGGCAAATTTCTATAATCAGAAGGTTTTGTAAGTATAGTAACAAATCTATTAAAATAATTGATTAGGGAACATCTTAGGTTACTATAGGACTGGGTCTAGTGTTCCTGTGTGTGGTCCTATATAAGTTAGGGTAGTTCATAAGGGCCTTTATAGGGTCTTGTATAAGTTAGGGGTTTTTTTTCTTGGTAATGGCATGGAGACAATTAGGTCAAGGGCTTGTAAGAATATTATTTTGTTATTTGGTTACTACCAAGCTTGTCTAAAGCTTTGTTACAAATTAGTAATGTTAAAAGAAGAATGGCTTGTGGTTGATTCTGTAAATGCCATCAAAGAAACACGGCATGACTAAAATGTTAAGATTTTATATATACTGTGTTAAGAATTGGTTATTTAATGTATTTATGTACGTACTGAAGCCTGTTGTTAATTCCTTAGTGAAATCTCATCCTTCTGGTGAAGAAATTAATAATGGGTTAATGTAAAATATAAGAAACTGGGTTCTGATGTGAATTTCTTAAACATGACAATTGGTCAAGGTTCCAATTTTGAATTTGTAAAAATGATCAAGGTATAAGGATTAGAAATGGTAACTTAAAATTGTGCTAAGGTCACTTTTGTAGGAGAATGGAAAGAAAGCTGATTCCTACAAGAAGACAAGAATATGCTGAGATGCTGTGCTTCAGATGGCTCAAACAAATACCAAGGACCAGAGGACTTCATTGATGATGTTCCCTGGCAGACAGCTGTATGGGAAAAGACTTTTGAATCTTTAAGGGACAATTGCATTGTTTTCTTTTGGGCCTCTGTATCTGTATTTATAAAGGGGACTGCCCCCTTTGATTCATCAATGCATCGATCAACCTTCACCTCTTCCCATATTTACTTAAACGGGTAATGGTTTAAGAAAAAAATTCAGATGAGAAAGACAGTAAAGGAGTATTAAAGATATGGAAACAAAAATTTGAATAAAAGAAGAGGGGGAATTGTAAGAGACAGTGGGGGGGGCGGTTTTGTTTCCACAGAGTTGAAAGTATTCCTCTTCCTTCCCCTCCCCCCACCCCAGCTTTAGCAGAATGAAGTCTAGTTTTAATCAGTTTTAATCTAGTTTTAATCAAAGCTGCATGCTTAAACGAGCCATTTGAGGATGGCATGACATAGGCAGTCAGGGAGTTGTATCTGGCCAATGAAGAGCCTGGTGGGAGATTCGAAGGGAAAGTCAATAAAAGGACTGGCATCCATTTTTGTCTTTGTATTCTCCTGTACTCTGTACAGAGGACATGCCCATTTATTCAGACTGAATAAATGTAAAACATAATTAAAGTGTCCCCCGCTTAGTGGCATCCTTTCTCATGAGAAAGCAATAAAATTCCTTTTTTGCCTTCTCTCAAGAATGGTCTCTGTTTTTAATGTGAGTAGTGGTCTCTGACCCACACAAACCCAACTCGAATTCCATTTTCTCTTCCTGGAAACTTTTCCTGCCCCCATCGATAAGAAGTGATCCCTTCCTCTGATATCTCACATGTCTGTATCTTTCTCACACGCTTTATCTTGTGCAATTTTGTAAGGCCAGTAGATAGAGTGCTGGGCCTGAAGTCAATACATGAGTTCAAACTCTGGCCGCAGATACTTACCAGCTATGTTACCCTGGGCAAGTCATTTAATCCTTTTTGCCTCAGTTTCCTTATCTGTAAAATGAGCTGGAGAAGGAAATGGCAAACCACTCCAGTATCTTGGTCGAGAAAATCCCAAATGGGGTCATTTAGAGTCAAACACAACTGAAACAACTCAACAGCAACTATATGTGTAAATGTCTCTCCTCTCGATCCCTCCCCTATGCTGTTCATCTTCAAGTGTTTCCTAGTGGTCTAAACAGAGGGTCCCTGAATAGATTAGGCACTTAATAAATGTTTACTGAGTTGTGTATATTAGGAACAAGGAGAGGTGAATTAAAATTAATTCTGAGATATCAATGGAAAATTTGGTAGAAGAGGTAAAGGCATATGGTATAAGGGGAAAAGGGACTCAACTTGGGAGTCTGATGATCTGGGCTAGAATCCTAGCTCTGCTACTTTTAAGCTGTGTGACCTTGGACTGGTTATCCAACCTTTCATGGCTTCTCTCATTTGTAAATAGGGGGACAGCCTATGTTATAACCTACCAGCTCTAAACCTATTCTCATGATATCTACTAGAGAGAAAACAGAGGGCTGAGGACTGTGCTTTAGGGAATGTGCATTTCAAGGTGACAGAAAGAAGTGGAGTCAACAAAGGAGTGAAGGAAGAGAAGATAAATGAGGTGGAATAATCAATTTACAAATATTTTTACTATATGCCAGGTATTGTGCTAAGCACTGGGGCAACAAAGATAAGAGCTGAACAGTCCTGGTCCTCAAAGACCTGGCATTCTAAAAGAGGAGACAACATGTACTTAGACAAGTATATGCAGATATGTACAAAGTGAACACAAAGTAGTTTGGGGAAGGAAGGCACTAACAGCTGGGGAGATCAGGAAAGGCAAAGCTTGGACTGAGTGTTGAAGGAAACCAGGGATTACAAGAGGTAGAGGTGAGGAGGGAGAGCCTGCCACAGACTAGGAGACAGCACAAAGACACAGAGATAGGAGAGATGGGGGCATCATGTGTGAGGCACAGCAAGTAAACCAGGATGGCTGAACCCTGGAGTGCATGGAGAGGAGGAATGTCTAACCACACTGGAAAGATAGGGAGGCGCCAGCTTGTGAAAAGCTTTAAATTCCACACAAAAAAGTTCATATTTGACCTAGAGGCATTAGGAAACCACTGGAATTTATTAAATAGAAAGGTGACAGGGTCAGAACTAGGGCAACACAGTAGCACTGAAACCAAGGGAAGAAAGAATTTCAGGAACATGGCAGTAATTAACAAGGGACTGTCAAATGCAGCAGAGAGGTGTGAGAAGGACTAAGAAAAGACTCATCAGGAAGTCACTGGTAATATTGAGGGAAGTGGTACAGCAGGGAGGACTTAATTCCTAGAAATCACAGGACATTACCTCGGCTGAGTTTGGATGCATGGAGCAAGGCCACACTCTCTCTCCTGGTAGAATGAGAACCAAGTTCACACTTTAGATCTGCTCATCTCCTCCCCTGCCCCAGTCTCCTGCTTCTTCTTTCCCATCAACCATTCATCCACCTGGTCCATCCTGCATTAAGCTCTCCCAACACACTCATGCTACATTCCCAGAATGATTATAAAGCTCTGTGTTTGCAGATCAGCTTACTGACACTCTGAGTTACAAACACTGACTCCCCATCAATTATCCCCTACATAACAAAAGCCAGTTACATGAGGCTTCTACAACTCACCCTCCCCAATCTCAACTTCTAGGTAGCACCAAGTTGGCCTATGTAACATCTGTTCTTTGGGGTAATTATGGAGAAATGACCCACCATCTCTTCACGAGTACCATCTTTCTCTCTCCTTCGGCGACATTATTCTTTTCTGTCTTTCATTATTCACAGTTTAGTTAGTTCCATCTAAGGCATTTTCTTTCTCACATGAATAAAAAGTCCCTCATCCATCCCCTCTCTTCCAACTTGTGCCCAGGTACATCAGGTAAATCTCTTGCTCTCTATCTTTCCCATTCCCCTCTCTTCATTCCATTTGTGAACCAAAAACATGATCCTAATCACAGCTGAGCAGCATAACAGCATCACCAGTAATAAATTCATGTCATGAGAAAGTAATACATTTTCTCAAGTCTTTCAAAGTGCTCAGAAGTTACCTTATGAAGCTCTACTATCTCATTCTCCTCTAATTACAATCTGATTTTCTGCAAGCATTAGCATAGAAATAAAATATTTTTTAGTTAATTTTACAGGAAAGCAGGATGGTCTAGGCACAGGGGTGAGGAACCTGTGGCCTTCTAGGTCCTTGGGTATAGCTTTTACAGAACAAATCCTTTTGTTAAGGGGATTTGTTCTGTGAAGTTTGAATTCAGTCAAAGAGCTGCACTTTAGGTTGCAGGTTCCCCATTCCATGGGGAAAGAGCTCTTAGAACGGGATTCAGAAGACATGGTTTCTGAATCTTATCAGCTGTGTGAACTTGAGCAACTTTCTGTCCCTTGGAGTAAATGGTATCTAAAGGACCTTCCAGCTCTGCTACTCTATGTTTCAAAGGTCTTTCCAAGTCTGGTCTCACAGTCTGTTTAGTTCCGACACTTAATAGTCAAAGTACTAACACTTTGTCTCTTCCACATAAAACATTCCATGTTATATTCCATTACATACATTCCAAGGTCTTTTCTTTTTCTGACATTATTGTTCTATGCTTTTATGTTTATGCTCTAATGTTGCATGTTCTAAGCATACTGCTGTGTTCCAAAGTAAAATCCAATTTTGGCATTCTATATTCTAAGATGCCTTTTGCTCTGATAGTCTTTAAGTCTATATACTGCCACAAAATTGCTTAGTACCATTTTTCAGCTCATAGGAGTATTTTAGCTAAATCATGTGTTCAAGAGAGAAGACCCAGAGAAGTCTTGAAAACTATCTTCCATCCACTGAGCTACATTTAAAGTCTTCTGGGGGTTCTTGGGGCCCTACTATTTACGGTTGTTAAAAGTAATTCATGGAGCTTTTTCTGGCTCTGACACCTGACTAGACTTTGAAATGTGAAGTTCATAAAGCTTACAGAGCTACAAAGAATTTAAATATTATGAAGATCACCTAGTGTAACTCATTCATTTTGCAAATAGAGAAAGTGAGGTCTGGAGAAGGAAAGTGATATGCCCAAGGAACTTGGCAAGTCAGTGGTACTGTCAATATGAGAGCCTCAGTCAAGGGTCATTAACAAGGCTCAGACCACAGGTCTACTTGACAAGACCCTAAACCCAGCTCCAAGTGAATATCATATTCCTAAAGAGAAAAACTTTGATGAAGGAAAAACCAAGGACCCTAAAAGAGAGCCACTAGGGATCTGATCAGGGTTACATTAGGTTAGGTTAGAACCACATTGCTTGAAGGATGTTGTATTACCCACAAACAAAGGTATTACAGGCTCATAGGGGAAAGAGAATAGTCTTTGATATTAGGAGTTCAGCTCTGTTTCGGTAAATACTGGCCCTGCAGCATAAGAAATTGTCTAAATAGAACAGGGTTCCCTTCAGCTCATAGGGCTACTGGCAGGGAACATGGAATCTCCTGCCATGAATAAGCTGTATGAACAAGGGCAAGTAATTTCTTCTTGCTGTACCTCAGATTTCTTAATTTAAGTCAGGATGATAATGCCAGCATTACTACTTGACTACTTTCTGAGTCCCACATGAAAAACAACATAAAGTAAGACTGTATTTGGGTCCATTTGCTGTATTTTTTGGTCTACTTTAAGAAAATTTCATTTTTGCATAACACTATTGCATACTATTAGAACTGGAAGGGAAATGAGAGATCAACTAAGTACAGAGTGGATAGAGTTAAGACCTAGTGTAGATTCCTCACTCTGACACTAGCTGTGTGACCACAGTAAAGAGACTTCACCTCTTTGAAAGAGTTTCCTGACAAAGCCAAAATACTTCATTATTAGTCATGAGGAAAGCATTTATAACCTTAAAGAGCTATGTAAACACAAGTATTATTATTACGGAGTGGCAGCATTATGTAGACGGGAAAGTGTTGGTTTTGGAATCCATCTGACACTTATATTAAGCTATGTGAGCAAGTCATTTAGCTTCTATGTGCCTCGGGCAACCAACTCCCTTTGACTTCTCTATTAAGTTAAGGACAGTTTAAAGCTGGACTAAAGAAGAAGTTCCCAGACTGACAAAATCACTGTTCCTTTATGCATGCATACATGCTTTTTTGCATTATTGTTATCTGTTTATGTAATATCCTAACCTTTATGGACAGGGTCTCAGTGATCACATACTTCAACATACTTCAAGTATTTTATGCATAAAAAAACTGAGAACTAGAAAGGAGATATAATTTGCCAAAGATCACACACACATTAAGTCTCAGAATTGGGACTCAAAACTAGGTTTTCTGACTAAATCAAGTGCATAGCACACGTAATACACATTTATAAGATTGAAAACTCCTTAAAAGCAGGTAGCATCTCGTCTCAATTTCACAGCTCTTGAAGTTCTCTGCACAACAGGCACTTAATACATTTTGAGGGAGTGGATTATTCAGAGCATTACTGGAGCTTTTTATTACACCTTTGTGACAGCTCTTTCTAAAGCAGGGAAGGCCCTGGCCTCTGGGGAACTCTCCATGGTGCTGAATGTAGGCGTTTTATTTTCTAAAAGGTCTTGTTCTAATGCTGCTTGTTCTAATGCTGCACGTTCTAATATTCTATGTCCTAATTAGTCCTAGAGTACACGGTTCAAAGAAAGACTAATGAGTTAAGGAAGGGTAAGAAAGGCTTCCTGAAGGAGACAACACTTGTTGGTTCTTAGGGACAGACAGGCTTTTCTAAACTGTAGGGTTGTATAAGCTTTGTAAACAAAGGTATGTGGGCAAAAACAACCATACAGTGTGGCATTCATGGGATGGTGAAGTCTTACAAAATAGCCTTAAGTCAGAAGGGATCAGCTAACAACTAAGACTCAGAAATGAATGGAATCACAGAAACACAGAATGCCAGAGTTGGAAAGTACCTTAGAACAAAGAATACAGAATATTGGAACCTGAAGGGACCTTCGAACCATCTAGTCCAACTCTCAAAAGATGAGGAAACAGAAGTTTAATAACTCACCCAAAGACCACAAAGCAAAGGAATATCTGCAGTTTGCCTTCCCTTCCATTTTCTCTCTTTATTCAAGATGTCTATATGGTATTTTGAATGTTTTACGATGGAATACTTCATGGACCTCCAAAGGTAGTATCATGGATGGCAAATGCTTTTATGTGACAATGTTCAGGGAGCAGGAAACAAGCTACAAATTTAACAGGCATTAATCATAATTAATCATAATCTTTCCAAAGGGTTGGGGGTAAAATAGCAAATTCTTCTCAGCCTTTACACCTGTGAGTTTTCTCTTCTCCAGGTTAAATATCCTGAGTCCTTTCAACTGATCCTTGTAAGGCAGGGTTTCTAGCTCCCTCCCTTTTCTAATCACCTTCCTTTGAAAATATTATAGTTTAGAAAATAAGATGCACAGGCAATGGGGCATAGAGATTTATCTTGCCCTACAAGAAAGGAAGGGAAAGGGGGATGGGAGGGGAATGGGGTGACGGAGGGGAGGGCAGACTGGGGAACAGGGCAACCAGAGTGTACGCCATCTTGGAGTGGGGGGGGGGGAATGGGGAGAAAATTTGTAATTCAAACGCCTGTGAAAATCAATGCTGAAAACTAAACATATTAAAAATAAATTAAAAAAATAAATAAATAAAAAGAAAATATTATAGTTTGTCAAAGTCCTTCCCTATAATATGATTCTAGAGCTGAACACTATTCTCCAAATATGGACTGACTAGGAGAAAATAAAAGGGGACTATCAGCTCCTTCATTTTCATTATCAAAGACTAAGATTTCATAAACCTTTTGTGGTAGCCACATCACACCATTGAGCTTGTGGTCAACTATTGGCCCCAAAGTCCTCTTCAAATGAGCTGTTATAAAGCCAGACATATTCCCCATTTTTCATTTTACAAATGAGAAACTTCCATAAATTTGTACTCTGATGTGTTCCTGCGGCTTATGAACAATCCTTGGCTCTTAAAGGCCATATTAGCAGAGAAGAGTTCTTGTAGGTTTTACCACACTGGAAAGCTTTGAATGTGATCCTAGCAATAGGTCAAGTATTCTTTCCAAGGACCAGCTTAGCTAAGTACAGAGAAGTGTGTCGTTAGCAGGCCAGCAGGCTACTGATTAATTCTTCAGCTATAGCAACCAATGAAACAAAGAAAATTACAAAATGGCCCTCGAGCCTTTGTGGTCCCCTTTTACAGTGATATGGTAGAGTGGAAAGATGGGAGGAATGTGCTGTGAATAACAAAATTTTTAGTTTACAAACTTTAACTTGGTTATTGGTACTCTAAATATAGGATACTTATCTAATGACCAATGAAGAGACACAGTACAAGAGGAAATGAATTCTATCAATCTTGATATTCTCATTATAACTGAAACCAGAAAAAGAAAGCCACATGCAGATGATAAGGTGATTCACAAGCTCTTCTTGAAGTGAACTGGCTAAGTTGGTTTTATCCTGTGCCCAAAACAACAAAAAAAAATTATTTCATGGGATGTTTAGTCATCTCATATTGTTGTAATGTTCATAATAAGAATCTGAAAAAGACTACTATGAAAATAATTGCAGTTTATATACCAGCTTACATTTTCTGATACAGAAAATGAAGAGGTACAGAAATTCTACTAGGTAGAATTGTTGTACTGTTGTTGAGTCATTTCAGTCATATCCAACTCTCCATCAACACATTTGGGGTGTTCTTGGCAAAGAAAATGAAAAAGTTTGCTATTTCTTTTTCCAGCTCATTTTACAGATGAGGAAACTGAAGCAAACAGGGTTGAATGACTTGCCCAGGGTCACACAGCTAGTAAGTATCTGAGGCTATATTTGAACTCAAGTCCTTCTGTCTACAGGACTGGTGCTCTATCCACTGTGCCACCTAGATGCCTGGGTATTTCATAAGATTCTTCAAATAAAATTAACCCATTCTTACAGAATCAATGACCTTCAATAAAATGGTGGGAACAGGTATGAACTGTGAGAACTATAATAGAAAACATGACTCAGGGGGGAAAATGAGAAGTCAAACACTTCTAGTCTATAGAGAAGCCTCAAGCCTAAATATCATAAATACTTTCATTGAGAAGAGAATTGTTGGCTGCTAGACATTATGAGCACTGCATAGCGTCCAAGAAAAGGAAACTGATTATATTTTCATGGAGAAGAAACAACTTGTTATTGTGGGTATTGTTACTGATATTACAGCAGAGACCAAAATTAATATGACTAAAATAATAAAAATGAAAAATGACATGGTGTGCAATTAAAAAATCAATCCTGACGCAATAACAAAAAAGGATAAGAGACAGAAGAAAAGCTATAGACATATACTATAATAATCCCATGAAGAAATTTAACTAATATTAACCAATTACCGTAACAATGAGACCAAAAGAGATAAAAGTACCTTAGTCAGCACCTGACTTACTTCTCAAGTAGAAAGAGATGACAGACAAAGGCAACACTGGGTTAAAATAGAAATTTACTTGTAAAATCTTACAGAAAAGGATAAAGGAAGATAATGCCCAAAATCATTACATAAAACAAAAGCAAGGGAAGGTAAAATCAGTTTAAAGAAAGAGAACTATCTAAGCAGCTGTCCCCAGGGGATTTAAGGGTAAAAACAGAAAATGGAGGGAAAATGGTAAAGATCTGCAAAGATTTTTATATCAAACTTTTCATGATCAAGGAAAATACAATCTCCACACTTGGATCCTAACAGCATAACCTTGAATGTGTTCACTAAGGAGGTAGAAAAGGCAGTAGAAACAAAAGACAATAAAAGTAACTACATTAGACTATGTTGAAGATGACAACTGTGAGAATAATGAAAAATCAATTCACAAGATATCTGAAGGAAAGAAGAAACCAAAAGCACGGGAAAAAATATCTTAGACCATCCTAACCCTACCCCTCAATGAAAAAGGCAAATGAGAAAACATCAGCAACTAGCAACCTTTAAGCTTCCTTTTCCATATATTATCCTTCAGTTCAGAGACTGTTTTATTTTTGTCTCTGTATCCCTAGAACCTAGCAAAGGCATAGAGTAAGTGCTTAATAAATGTTTGTTGGTTATGAGAATCAGAACCTAGACAAAGCCTCCTCCTTTATAAGGATATCACTAGGGAACAAGCTAGCTTTCACACGCAATATTACCCAGTAAACCACAACTGACTAAAAGATGTAGAAATTACAAAATTCCAATTAATACCTGGTAATTATGAAAAAAAAATTGATTCAATAGAGCTAAATGCTACCTTTAAGGCGCTCTTCCAATAAAACGCCTCCCTTCCATTTTTGTTTTTCAGTTGATTCAGTCATGTCCAACTCTGTGACCCCATTTGGGGTTTCTCTTGGCAAAGATATTGAAGTAGTTTGCCTTTTCCTTCTTCAGCTCATTTTACAGACAAGGAAACTGAGGCAAACAGGGTTAAGTGATTTGTCCACAGCTAATAAGTGTCTGAAGCTAGATTTGAACTCAGGAAGATGAGTCTTCCTGACTCCAGGCCTGGCATTCTATCCACTTCACCAGCTACCTGCCTATCCATACATCAAAATTATTCATGACTCCTTGAAAGATAACAACACAAGTAACCTTGTGAGATCATAAATATAAGGAGATATATTTTGATCACAAATATCAGGAGAGGCATAAAATAAGGAGATGTATTGCACCAAAGGTGTTTGCCACTACCGTGGAGATGATCCTGTTTGTGAATGACACCTTGCTGGTTGTACCAAGTTCTGGAATGCTACTGAGCCCTTTGTCAGAGATTAGTAACCACTCACAAGAGTTTAACCAACACAAAGTGGATGAACATCTATTGATCAGATTATTATATAAGGTCACACGGATGATGTATAAAGTTTGCCCACCAGCACATACATATATGTGTGTATACACATGTACATATATATGTATGTGGGTATACGCAACATATAGTACAGATGAACAAGGTGGTCTCTAGAAATAAATAGGAGAAAAAGGTGGATTCAGTTGTCTTTAGAAAATTATGACGGTCTTTTAATGACCCCAAATTTCTTCCAAAAATAAGACATCATCTTTTTAAATAACAATATTTTCAAGGTGGTGTATGCCTGTTGAGTTATGAAACACTATCATTTCCAAACAGAAGTACAGAGTGGGTGTGAGAGTAAGCTCCAATATATAAGCAATAAAAAAGTTCAGTAAGAATAGTCCCCAGCACATTGGGTGGACTACCTGTGGCAAAATTATAGGGAGATACAAACAAGAGGTACATAGGACAAGTACAAACAGACATGGATGGGGAACATTCACAGATCCATTTGATCTGAGGAAACCAGAATCCAGAGATAAGGGGTGGCTTGCCCAAGGTCACAAAGTGAGCACTTGGGACCACAATTCGGAGATCCCATAACGACAACGACAACGACAACCACAACTACTACTACTACTACTACTACTACTACTACTACTACTACTACTACTAGCATTTATATAGTGCTTTGAGGTACTGTTATTATCATCACCATTTTTATAGATAAGGAAGCAGGCAGATGGTGATTAAGTGACTGTCCCAGGGCTACACAGCTAGTAAGTATCTGAGGCCAAATTTGAACTCAGGTCTTCCTGACTCCAGGTTCAGGGCTCCATCTACTTCTTCACCTAGCTGTACCTCAAAAATCAAAGAACTGGTTAAAGAGCTCCACTGACAGGAAGCTCACTGCCACCTAAAGCATTGTGGGACAGCTGATTGTTAGGAAGTTCTTCCTTAAATACTGACTCCTAGCTAGTCTAGTGCTTTTTCCACCAGACTCTTCCAAAAACAGATTGATGCTTAGCTGCTGCTAAAGCCTTCAGGGCTGTGCTAGTGGTCTTCAATCCATGGGAATGTTTCTGCTGGCTAAAGAATCCTTTGCTATCTCTGACAGATCTTTCATGTCCTCTCCTTAAGTCTGTGGCTGGTCATAAATTCAGTGTTTTATGGGTCAGTTGATCCTGACCCATTTGTAAGAGGGGAGCCGTGCAGTGTGGTTCATTCCTGCAAGAGAGTATTCTCTAATTCCTTACACTGTTTCTGGGCAGTAGTACCCATGACACCAAGAGCAGCTAAGCTTTCTGGGTACACTTGGTATCTTTTCATTTGTTCTTAACTTTTTTTGTAACAAAATCAAATGAAACAAATTCCCACATTGGCCACGGTCAAAAATTTATGTCTCTGCACCTCAAGTTCATCAACCTGCTGTCAGGAGGTGGGCAACATGTTTCATCACCAATATTCTGGAACTGTGGTTGGTCGTTGCACCAATAACAGAGTTTAGGCCTTTCTTAGTTGTTTTCTTTATACGGTTGTTATTATATAAACTGTTGTCTGGATTTTCTGTTCACCTTACTTTGTATCAGGTCATAAAGCAGTTTTCCTAAGTTTGTCTAAAACTATCCCTTTAATTTATTTATTATAAGTTAATAATCTATTACATTAATTCCACTACATTATTTGTTCAGTCAATCCCCAACTGACAATGTAGTCACTTATTTAATCATAGGATGTTGGAGAAGGCACAGCCATATAGTAAGAAGGGCCCAGCTTGGTCATAGAGCACTTTCATTTGTTGTTACTGCAACTGAAACAAATTCTGGTTTATTTTTCATATCCTTGAACAAGTAACTCCAGGTCACTGGAGGTACCCAAAACTTGCTAAGGACAAGAGTAAACACTGGAATCAACAAGACAATCTCTAAAGTCTCCCTTAACTGCAGGAGCCTAGGAATCAAAAATTCTGTGGTTCTATGACTTGGCCACTCCAAGGTTTTAGGAATATGTCAGTCTAACATTCTACAAACCTATGATTTTAATAATCTATAATTTGAATGTTCTATGACTCAATACAAAGCAGACACCAATCCATTCAATAAGGTCCTAATTATATGTTAATTGTTAAGTCATTACCTATGAATTTAAGTGATATCCTATACAATAATTACAACTTCCATTACATGATAGACAAATACTAGATTCATGAAATTCGTACATTTCTACGTAAAATTTAAGGGCACGTTTACTAAAAAGCACAAGAGTGTGGTTGAGTACACACCAACCCAGCCCACCTCCACCATCTGGAATGATTATCATTCTCCTCTCTCCCCATCCTTGAAGGCCGAACTTCAAGTCTCCTCCTCTTCCTTGACTACTTCAACCCAAAGTGATGCATATCCTTTTAAACACCCATAACCTCTTATGTACCACAATTTAGCACTTAAATCCTCTGTTTCATGTCAATCTAGTCTCCCCAAATAGATTGTGAACTCTCAGAGAGGAAGAACGCTCTCTGTCCCTGGCTTCTCCACAGTGACTAGTCTAGAAGAGGCACACAGGAAGCACTCAAGTGGGACTCATTATCATTGAAGAATCACAGAACATTAGGGCTGAAAGAGAACCCAGGTATCCTCAATGCAAATCCAAGAATTTTTACACAGTCCTGTGTAACCTCAAAGGAATTGTAAGAATGGATAAGAAGTCAAGAGATATGGGTTATGCTTCCAGCTCTGCCAAGGAAGCACCACGGAACCTTAGGTCAGTCATTCCACTCTCTTAATTTCAGTATCTCCATGTACAAAAATGGGATAATGACCATTACCCAGAGAACTTCCCAGAGCTGTTGCTGGGATAAAATTAGAATAGGAAGACATTTTATTCACTGCATATATGAAGGATGATGATTAAGAGGCATAATCACATCATAGTAATAATGATAGCTGCCATTTATATAGGGTTTTAAGGTCTGCAGAGCACTTTAAATACATTATTTTGGTTGAACCTCACAACAATGCTGCAAGGTTAGGATAATGGATATTATCCCCATTTTATGGATGAAGAAACAGAAACTCAGAAGTGACTTGCCCATAGTAACCCAGCTAGAAAGCATCAGAGATAAATTTGAACCCAGGTCCTTCTTGACTCTAAGTTCACTCTGAATAATTCCAATCCAATTTATTTTATCGGTTACTACTTTCACTAATCACTGTATGTTATTCTCTTATTCCTGTTTTCTTCACTCTGAATCACTTCATACAAATCCTCTGATGCTTCTCTGAATTCCTCACTTTAATCAGGGTACAATAACATTCTGTTACATTCAGATATCATAATTCATTCAGCCACTCTGCAATCAACATGCATCCTTTTGTCTCCAATTTTTTGCTACCTCAAACACTATTGCTACGAGTATTGTATAGGGCCTTTCTTTCTGGCACTGAGAGTTGTACGGAGACTAGATTAAAAAGTAGGAATAGTTTATTAAATGACTTTGTGATATTAGGTAAGTTACTTCTCTGGGTCTCAGGCTCTTCATCAAACCTTTTACTAGAGAAACTAAACGCAAAGATTTTTCCTCGCTTAAATTATTTTCATTCTGATTTTAATTTCATTGACTTTGTGCAAAAACTTTTCAATTTTATGTACCAAAGTTGTCCATTTTATCTTCTATGACTCTTATATGGTCATGAACTCCACAGAAATAAAAAGTATTTTCTTGCTTGTCTTCTAATTTGTTTGATATTATCTTTTTTATATAGATCACCTATAGAGCCCCTATTTGGGGCTCATTATAGCATATGATGTAAGTTCAATTTGGGGCTCACTATAGCATATGCAAGATCCTGGTCTAAACCAAGTATCTGTCAGACTGTTCTCCAGTTTTCTCAACAGTTTTTAATCAAATAGTGGGCCCTTACCATTGAAAGTGCCATCATTGATTTTACTGAATAATAACACAATATTAAGTTCATTTGCTTTTGTATGTCATGCATCAAATCTGTTTTATGATGAACCTTTCTATTTTTTTCACCAGTACCCAAGAGTTTTGATGACTACGATTTTGTAGTAGTTTGGGACTAGTACTATTCCTTCCCATTTTTTTTAATTATTTCCAATGAGAAGTATAACTAGTATATCCTCCAGATAAACTTTGTTACAATTTTTTCTCTCTCTCTAAAGTAATCATTTGGTAGTCTGATGTGGCACTGAATAAGCACACTAATTTTAGTAGCATTGTCGTTTTTATTATATTGGCATGGCCTAACTATAAGCAATTATTCTCTCTCTACTTACGATCTATCTTGATTTTTGTAAAGATAATTGTATTCCTGTGTGTGTCTTGGTAGGTGAATTAATATTTTATTTCTTCTGTAGTTATTTTGTTACTATATTTTCCAATCAGCAAAAATTTGTCTTTACTCCTTTCTACCTCAATTGTCCCAAACTGAAAAAGAAAAACATAATCCCTGCTACAAACATGTATAGTCAAATAAAACTACACTGGCCATGTCCAAAAAGACAAATACACACTATGTATATATATACATGTACATACACACACATATTTCTCATTCTTTATTCTGAGTCTTTCATCTGTCTGTCAAAGGTGAGTAACATGTTTCACCATTAGTCCTTTGGAATCCTGACCAGAGTTCTGAATTTTTTCAACGTTGTTTAACTTTACAATATTTTTGTCATTGTTTAAATTATTCTTGTGGTTATGCTCACTTTACTCTGTATCAGTTCATACAAGTCTTCCTGTTTCTCTAAAATTATCCCGTTCATCATTTCTATACCACATAGCATTTCATCACAATTTGTATGAAATTCCTTCAAGTCAGTTTCCAATTGAAGGATAGCCCCTCAGATTCCCATTCTTTGCCACTTCAAAAAGAGTTACAAATATTTTTTGTACATCCTTGGGTAGTTTGTTTTGCTTAGGATTAACTCTTACCTTAAGCTACTCTCCCTCTAATTCCTCCTTCTTCCTTGTTCTCTTTCCCTCCTCCTTCCCTGTTGAATGAAACATACTTCTGTATGCATGGATGTGTATATTCTCCCTTCCTTTGACCAATTTAGCTCAAAGTGAAGTTCAAAGGTCAGTCATTCCCCCCACCCCCTCCTCCTTGTTTGTATAAAGGTCTGTTTGTGTACCCCAAATATCTGAGATATATTTTCTAATCTTTTTCCCCTTTCCCTCCCAAATGTATTCCTCTTCTCTATTTTTTTTAAAGATCATCAAGACATAATATAATCACTCCCAAGTCTTCTCTCTAATTATGCTCTATGATCCCTTATGACAGAATTCAGAAGAGACACATGTATCATCTCCCCACATATGACTGTAAGCAGTTTATCTTTGATTAGCCCCTTATGATTGCTCATTTGTGTTTAATTTTTTATGCTTCTCAACTCCTGCATCTGGCATTTCCAGGCAGCTCCAGTCTTTCCATCAGGAATGCTTGAAACTCCTTTATTTCATTAAAAATCCATTCCACCCCATCCCCAGTAGGATTATATTCATTTTTGTTGGGTTATTCTTAGCTGTAAGTCTATATCCTTTGCCTTCTGGAATATTGTATTCCAAGTTCTCTACAATATTACAATGGCAGCTGCTCCTGACTGTGGCTCTTCCGTACTTGAATTCTTTCTTCCTAGATTGCCACTTGCAACATTTTTTCTCTGATCTGGAAACTCTAGATTTTGGTTGTAATATTCACAAGAGATTTTTTTTGAGGGACTACCCTTTAAGGAAGAAATTGGTGATTCTTTATATGTCCACTTTGTCTTCTGTTTCTAAGACATCTAGGCAGTTTTCCTATATGATTTCTTGGCTTGGGGTGGGGGGTCATGGCATCCAAGCAGTCTGAAGATTCTTAACTTTTTATCTTCAATATACTTTTGTTAAGAGAAGCATTACATTTTTCTACTTTTAATCTTTTATCTTTGTTTTAATATTTCTTGTTGTCTCATGGAGTCATTGATTCTACTTGGTCCATTCTAATTTTCAGGGAGTTTGTTCCTTGGGCAAGGTTGTCTATCTCTTGTGCCAAGCTATTATTTCGCTTTCCAATTCTCACCCCCATAGCTCTAATTTCTTTTCTATTTTTTCCTCTAGCATTCTCACTTATATTTTTAAAACATCGAATTTGTTTAAACTCTTGCTTCACCTCTTCCAGGGATTGTAGGTGAATTTGTGCCCAAGCTGTGTTTTTCTCTAAGGTTTTGTTTATTGATGTTTTAGAGCCGTTCTTTTCTTCTGTGTTAGTATCTTGGCACACTGTGATTTTTTTCCCTCTTAGGATTTCCTCCAAGAAGATTCAATCTGGTTTGTTTTCTGAATCTATATGGAGTTTTTGAGGGAGAAAGGGTGAGGGGAAGATTCTTTCTCCTGTATTTCTTTCTCCAACTCTACCATCCTGGCTCTGCCTCCTTCTATAGTTATTTTGAATGGAATTTCCAACTTCTCCTACTGGGTTTTGTTGGTAATATATGGAAAAGCCAATGATTTGTTTGGGCTTATTTTATATCCTGCTACTTTATTTCAATTAATTTTTTATTTGATTCTCTAGGATGCTCTGTGTAAACCACCATATCATATCTCTGCAAAAGCTGAAAAGTGATTCATCTTTTCCTCTGCTTATCCTCTCAATTTCTTTTTCTTGTCTTACTCATACAGCTAGCATTTCTACAATTATGTCATATCATAATGGTGATAATAGATATCTCTGTTTTGCCTCTGTATTGGAAAGGCCTCTAGTTTATTTCCATTATAATTAATGCTGTCCTTTGGCTTTAAGCTCTTTTTAGCATATTAAGGAAAGATCCGTTTATTCTTATGCTGTTTAGTGTTCTTAACAGAAACGTGTCTTGTATTTTGTCAAAAGCATTTTCTACATTTATTGATATAATTAAGTGGTTTTATTATTATTATTAATATAGGCTATTGTGTTTCTAGTTGGCCTAATACTGAATCACTCCTGAATTCCTGGTACAAATTCTACTAGGTCACAATGGAACATCTGATTGACATGTTGCTGTAATCTCTTTATTAATGTTTTATTTAAAATTCTTATGCCAATGTTTATTAGGAAAAATTGCCTATAGTGTCTCCCTGGTTTAGGTATCAATACTTGTATCACTGAAAGACTTTGGTAAGATTCCTTTTTTTCCCTATTTTTGCAAACCATTTCCATAATACTGGAGTTAATTATTCTCTGAATGTTTGATAGAATTTTCCATCTAGTCTTGGTATTTTTTTTCTCTTTGGAAATTCCTTTATGATTTAATTTCTCTTGCTGAGACTGAATTATTTAAATTCTTGGCTTTGTTAATTTGCATATTTTATATTCTTGTAGATATTTATTTAAATTGTCAATTTTGTTGTCATTTAATTAGGCAAAACAGTTTCTAATAATTTCCGTTATTTTTATTTGTTGTGATTTCTCCTTTTTTAATTTTCAATACTAGAATTTAGGTTATTCTTTTTTTATATATAAATCAGACTTGATACTGCTTAATTGGTTTTTCTTGTTTATCATTGCAATGGGTTTTTGCTTTCAATATTGTTAATCCCTTCTTTACTTTCTCAGAATATCTATTCTGGTTATTTATTTGCAACTTTTTCAAGTGTTAGTTTTCTGGTTATTTTAGTTGCACATCCAATTCACTAATCTTTTCCTTCAAATTTTGGTTGATAAATGGGGTTTAGAAATGTAAACTTTCCTCTCAGGACTACTCTGGCTACACTTCAAAATGTTTGACATGCTGTCTTATTATTATCATTTTCTTTAATGAAATTTTCCATTGCTTGTCTGATTTGTTCTTTGACCCAAGAATTCTTTAGGATTAATTTAGTTTTCATCTTTTCTTCAAAGGTCCCTTATAGAAGACATTTTTTTCCCGAGTTGTGGTTAGTAAAGGACTTGTTTAATTTTTCTGCATTTGTTTGTGAAGTTTTTAACATCCTAGTATGGAGTCAGTTTTTATAAGATTGCTATGAATAGCAAAGAAATATATACACAACTTTCTGTTCCATCTAACACAAGCCAATCACCTATCTTATATAAATTTCCTGAAATTTTATTCAGATCCTTCAGTTTTTTCTTTTTTTACATTTTGGTTAGCTATAATTAGGTTTAAGAGTGGTACACTGAAGTGCCCGTTTATTATAATTCTACTATTTCTACCAGCAATTAAATGAACTTTTCCTTTAAGTATTTAGGTACTATGCCATTTGGCCCATATAGAATAAATACTGACATCATCTATGATGCCTTTATCCATGATGTAGTTTCCCCATTTATCTAATACGGAGTATTTTTACCATTGCCTTGAGTGACATCATGATCACTATTTCTGCTTTTTCTAGTGCATTTGAAGCATGATAGATTTTGGTCTAGCTCCTATATTTTAACTCTGTAAGAATCTTTGCCTTTCAAATATATTTCTTATAAACAAGAGACCGATAGATTTTCCTTTCTAATCCATTTTGTTACCATTTTCCATTCTGTAAGTAAGTTCATCCCATTCATATTCATAGTGATGACAGCTAATTGTGTATTTCCCTTAATTCTATGCTCTTATGCTTTTCATCTCTCCTCCCCACCTCACCCCTCCTTAGAAGATAAAGTAGGGCACTGAGCAAGAAGGTGTGTTAATAATCATAATCTATATTTGATGTAATATGGTTCTGTTCTACTCTATACTTCCCTTCCACAAATGCCCAGTATCAAATCACAGGTTCTCAATATTTCCTTCCTTTTATTTCCCCACTATGATTCACCCTCTAGTTCCCCTCACTACCCTACCTTTGTAAGATCAAATTTGGTTTATCTATAACTAATTCTTCCCTGAATTTATCTTCTTTATTAATCCCCAAATCCTCATCTCCTCTTGATCCCCTATTGAGTTTAACAAATTTTTACCACAAACTCTCTATACGTGTACTAAACCTTCTTTTGTCTAGTTCAGATTAAAGTGAGATTCATGTGTTGGCTGAAAAATTGAAAGGAAGAGAAGTGTACAACAGAACAGAATCAGATTACATTATTTAGTTTTCTTCTTAGATTTCTTGACTACTTCTCAGTATGGCGTTCAATTTTTAAAATATATGCTATATAATGTTGTAGGAGAGCTTGGCTACTCTGTTTACTCTAGCTATGAGGCACAAGTAGATAGGAAAACCTAAGTTCCAATCCAGCCTTAGACACTTAGCTGACCCTGGGCAAATCACTTAACCTGTTTCCTCAATTGAAGAACAATGACACCTACCTCCCAGAATTATGGTGTGGATCAAATGAGATGTACTTATTTCTTTCCCCTTCCTTTTCCTCCATCATCTTGAGGTCCAGGTCCCAAATAATTTTACTAGTGTTCTAGAGCTTTACAAGCTAGTCTGAGGTTTGATAATGCTATGCCCCATCATTCCTCCTTTATTATTCCACTTCAAATTTCAGCCATTTTGTTACTCTAAATGAATTTTGTTATTTTTCTGTAGTTCAATTAATTAATAGTCTGATGGATATCGAAATAGATCTGTAAACTGATTTAGACATTATAGTTGCTTTGTTATATTTGGGTGGCCTCCTAGTCGACAGTAAAATCTCTGTCCAATTATTTGTTTTTCTTCATTTCTATAGAGAATGTTTTGTAGTTGTGTTTATATAAGTCATAAAGGTGTCTTAATATGTTATTTAATGAATATATCTCGGATATCCTATGATTTTTGTTGAGAGACACAAGAAACCTGGGCTTCAAGACTGAGTCTATTACATTAACTGTGTAACCTTTGACAAGTCATAATTTCTCTGAGCATCAGTTTCTTCATCTATAAAATGGAGATAACAATCCTTTAGTACTTCACGTTGCTGTTCTAAGGATCAGATTAAGTTATGTATTTTGTAACTAAAGTGCTACAGAAATGTTGACTAATATTATTATAGAATCTCAGGCAGTTAGATGGCTCAGTAGATAGAACGTTGGGCTTACAAGTCATGAATATCTGAGTTCAAATCCAACCTCAGACACTTAGTAGCTGTATGACCCTGAGCAAGTCACTTAACTTCTGTTTGCCTTAATCCACTGGAGAAGGAAATAGCAAACCACTCTATTATCTTTGTCAAGAAAATCTAATGGACAATATGGTCCACAAGGTCATGAAAAGTCAGACATGACTGAATGACTAAACAATAATAACAAAGAATCTCACACCTGGCAGGTTCCTCAGAGGTTGTTGTTGCTCAGTTGTTTCAATAGTGTCTGATTCTCCTTGACCCCTTTTGGGGTTTTCTTGGCAGAGATATTGGTGTAGTTTGCCATTTCCTTCTCCAGCTCATTTTACAGATGAGAAAACTGAGGCAAACAAGGTTAAGTGACTTACCCAGGGTCACATGGCTGAGGCCAGATTTGAACTCAAGTTTTCCTGACTCCAGCCAGGCCCAGCATTCGATTTATCCACTGTGCCACTGAGTAGTATAAATCATACCAAAGTTGAAAAATCCCTTGCATAGCATCCCTGAAAAGTGCCCACCTAGCTTCTACTTGGACATTTCTAGTGATGGGGCACTCTCTCCTGAGAGAGGTCACTACTATTAAGCAGACATTCTCAAAAACTCCACCTCAGATAAGTTTAGTTGCTCAGAAACTCTCTTACATTAAGTCATGATCATTAAGTCATGAAACTTCTGCCCATAGCTTTTATTTCTTTCTGCTCTTTAGTGACAAATAAGTCTAATACTGCTTCTATATGAAAGCCATTAAAACAGAAAATTAAACATTGAGTTCTGATCCTCTGGATAAGTTATATAGTTTGTCAATGGCATCAGCCTACACTGAATACATTTTAAATGTGGCAGAGGACAATGAGTTTACTATTTCCTTCATGCTGGACACTATAATTCTCTTAACACAGCACAAGACTGGGTTTGGTTTTTTGCCTATAATGTCAATACTTACTAATATAGAGCTTGTGGTCCATTAAGACATTCAAGTCTTCCCCCATATAAACCATTGACCACTCATGCCTTCCTAATGTCTTTGGTATTCTTATTAAACAATCTCAGAAAGTAGATACCACTGAGAGGTGCACAAACCAAAAAAACGTACAAGAGGGAGTCATGAGGGAGACTAGGACCCAAATGCCTAGAGATGGCATTCTAGGAACATAACCCTGGACCACCAACAGCATAGTCAAATGTGCCTACAACAAGACTCTTCTATTTATAATTACATCCCCATGGCATAAAATAGTAGTGCCTAAGAGAGAAGAATAACTGTGTCCCCTTCAGGCCTCCCTAGATGATTACAATAACCCTGTTCTACCTGGCAGGGGACTTACAATGTGGTTTACTAGAGGTCTCTCACATGCCAAATTAGGGACAATACTAGGCATTGTGCTTTCATACCAAAGCATCATGGGAACCTAGAGAGTCTCTCTCAAGCAGTATATGAGGCAGGGGAGGGGGCCAGAATAACATAATGGAAAGACAGACCTGGTGCCATGAGACTTGTTAAATCCTAACTCTAACATTTAAGAGCTGTGTGGCCTTAGGCAAATCACTTAGTTTCTCTGGGCCATAAAATAAAGTTAGTTAAGATGATCTCCAAGGGAAAAGGAAAGGAATAAGCATTTTTTTAAATTTATTTTTAGTTTTCAACTTTCACTTCCACAAGCTTTTGAGTTACAAATTTTCTCTCCATCTCTACCCTCCCCCCAATCCCAAGATGGCATGTATTCTGATTGCCCCTTTCCCCAGTCTGTCCTCCCTTCTATCACCCCACTTCCCCCCATTCCCTTTCCCCTTACTTTCTTGTAAAGCAAGATAGATTTCTATACCCCACTGCCTGTATATCTTATTTCCCAGTTGCATGTAAAAAACAATTTTTTTTTTACATTTGTTTTTAGGACTTTGAATTCCAAATTTTCTCCCATCTTCCCTCCCCACCCACCCTCATTGAGAAGGCAAGCAATTCAATATAGGTTATACATGTATCATTATGCGAAACACTTCCATAATAGTCATGTTGTGAAAGACTAACCATATTTCCCTCCATCCTATCCTGTCACCCTTTATTCAATTTTCTAATTTGACATTGTCCCTTTGCAAAAGTATTTGCTTTTGACTATCTCCTCCCCCAATCTGCCCTCCCTTCTATCATCCAGCCCTCTTATTCCCTTCCCCCCTACTTTCCTGTAGGGTGGGAATAAGCATTTACATACCGCATACTAAGTGTCACATCCTGGGCTAAGTGCTTTACAAATATTATTTCATTTGATCTTCACAATAATCCTGGGAGGTAGAGGTGCTATTATTATCTTTAGTCATTAATCCCCAGTTGAAGAAACTGAGGCAAAGAGAGGTTAAATGACCTGTCCATTTCACACAGCTAGTTAAGTGTCTGAAGCTGAATTTGAATTCAGGTTTTTCCTGACTCTAGGCCTAGTGCTCTGTCCACTGTGTCATATAGTTGCCTCGGTCTTCACTTCCTTTCTTCACTGTATCTTGTTATAAACCCAATGTGGAAGAAACCTAACTCTAAGTGCTGACATCATAGAATAAAAGAATCACAAATTAAATTTTAAGAAGCAAAATCTCACAGAATCTTAGAATCACAAATATCTAGAATTATACAATCTCAGAATCATTAGGGATCTCAGATGTAATTGATTGGTACCACTTGTCTCCAAATGAATCACCCAAAGTGGTTAGTGACTGTTAAGGCTCTCTGAATCACATTCTAGATATATGCCTCAGAAAAACTTCCCTATTAGATATCTCAAATTAACATATCCTTGGAACTCTTCTTTACAGAATTACTGACCACCATGGTTTGTCTCTTTCCTCCTTTGACCTATTCTGGATGGTTTCTCCTCTGGGGGCTCCTTATCATCCCTATCCTATAAAAAGCTGCTTCTTCCTTAGAAGAGCTCAGGAATCACAGGATCTCAGTTCATATCCTGCTTCTGACTCTTACTTTTTGGGCCCACAATTTCACCTGTAAAATGAGGAGGTTAGACAAGATGCCTTAGGAGGTCCCTTCCAGTTCTAGAATTTAATTCTGTGGTCCTCAGGACTAGGTCCACTCTCTCCAGAGTTCCAGACCAATTACAGGGCCCCAGTGGAACACTGGTCCTCTTTTCCTTCCTTTTCCTTCCATTTTCCTGACAACTTAGGAATTCCCTCTGTGCCTATTCTGTTTTCTCTTTGAAGCACTTTTTCCGATTCTTCCAGGAACCCTTTATGCTCCTTGATAAGCTAAAAAGTAGAGGGGTGGTCCTCCAGCCCTTCTCCCAGTAGGAAACAACCTGACCTGACTCATTCTCACAGAGCTTTCAACTTGACACTGTTAGAAACACAAATCAATCAATCAATCTCTCTCTCTCTCTCTCTCTCTCCCTCCCTCCTTCCCTCCCTCCCTCTCCTTCTCCCTTTGTCTTTCTCCCATCCCCACCCCCCAAAAAATTCCCCTTGTCCTCCATTTTTGCTGGAACTGACAGCCTCAGTTCCATCACTTTTGCTGCTAGTTCTTGTGGCGAAACACCACACAAACTACCTGTTTATTTCATGTGTTATTTATATGTGAAGCCTTGTTGTTGGGAATGAATGCAAACAGGAGCTACCCTCAGTTTTCAGACCCATCCTGGATCTTTGTTTCTCTTTTCACCCTTTACCACTAATCAGAATTCAGAAACTATTTACTCCTGTCTCATCTCTTTACTTTCTCATTCCCCTCTAGCTTCCTACTTACTGTAACAGAATCCTTTAAAGGGACCCTTGTAAGGTAGTCTAACTCGACCTACCATCAAGGGTAAAAGGAGAACATTCAGTCTCCACTTGCATTTGTGATGAGAAATTCTCACCCTTCCAAGACAGCCTGTTGTACTATATAGTCTAGCTCTGATTACTCAGTTATTCTTTACAGGAAACTGAAATCTGCCTTCCTTCTGTAACAACTCTTCTCTCTCTACTTGGTCCAAACATTGGTCTTCAAAACTTGAATGTGAACATATTCTAAGATATCAAATATGTAACTGGCAAACCCAGATGTCCTATACTCTGATACACTTCTAACAAAAATGGGAAAGTTGAAACGGAAGGAAGAGAGAGAACAATTTGGAAGCTTACTAAAGCTGCAAAGGTGATTAGTCTTTGGGGGATTCTTGAGGGCAAATTTTAATTGCTTTTGGAACATCTCCACCCTATAATCTTTTTTTCTTTATTGTTACTCAGGTTAAGTCTAAAAGTAGGTAAAAAGATGATTTGATTAACATGCAAATCAGAAATGACTTTCAAGGGAAAACTAGAGCTTGATCCTAATATGACTATCTTTGGGGAATTATAAGTATAAAGAGTAATAAAAAATGCCTGGCAGCTCCCTAACTCCTTACAGGAAGGCACCAAGGAAGTGCTCTTAGCTGAGACAGCCACATTTAATTATAGGAAGCCACATTGAGAGCCTCACATTTGAAAATGAAGCTCATTCTTCAGATACACAAGATGGGGGAAGGGCAGCTAGACAGAAGTGCATCCGAAACACACCTGGGGATTTTAGAGCCCTGCAAGCTTGATGATCAACAACAGCAATCAAAGGACTAAGATGATCTTCCACTAGAGGAAGAAATTCGTCCTCCCCGGTGCTTCTGCTGTCAGCTATTTTGACTCTCCCTCCTAGCTCTGTTATTTGCAACTTTGATAAGCATGCTATCTATGCCTATAGCCAAGTCACTGATAAAAACTGATGGGTCAGATCCCACTAGAAACTTCCCGCCATGTTCACATTGACCCATTAACATTGGAATACTGGGTTCAATTCTGGGCACCACCTTTTAGGAAGGACATTGATAAAGTGAAAAACAACTTGAGGAGGATGACCAGTATGCCAAAGATCTTGAGAAAATGACATCTGAGGAGTGCTTGGAGAAGAGGAGACTTAGGGGATCATGATAGCCATCCTCAAGAATGGGCAGGAATGACTGTCACATCGAAGATGGATTAGCACCTCCCCCCCCCCGCCCCTTACCTGGTCCCAGAGACCAGAACGAAGCAAAAGCTAAAGACAGACAGAGTTGCCATTGTGGTTGTTGTTCAGTATCAGTCGTGCCCAGGTCTTTGTGACCCCATTTGGGGTTTACCTGGCAAAGATACTGCAGTGGTTTGCCACTCCTGCTCCAGTTCATTTTACAGATGAGGAAACTGGGGCAAATGAGTTGCCCAGGGTCACACAGCTAGAAAGTGTATGAGGTCAGATTTGAACTCACAAAGATGAGTCTTCCTGACTTCAGGCCTGGCGCTCTACCTGCTGTGCCAACTAGCTGCCCCATTTCCTTGCTATAAGGAAAATGTTCCTAACAGAGGTATCCTTAGGTGAAATGGGCTGCCTTGGGAGTTAAAGTATCCTTCCTCACTGAGGGTCTTTAAACAAAGGATAGATGACCACTGGTTACCTGTTTTGTAGTTTAATTTCCAGCTTTGGTATGTGTCATATCCTGGTATCAACACTAACTTGGTGCCTTTGTGCTTTTCCTCACTGACTCAATGAACCACAATTTCTTTCTTATGAAGGAAGAAGGTGGTACAGTGGGCCTGGAGTCAGGAAAACTTGAGTTAAAATCGGGACTCAGATACTTACTAGCTGTGTGACCCTGGGTGCCTGGATTGCCCAGGTTTATTCAACTGTAAAATGGGGATAATAATAGGACCTATTTCCCAGGGTTGTTGTGAAGATCAAATGATTTAATATTTGTTGGGGGGGGGGTAAATTATTATTTATTTTTGACATTTTTTTAAATTTTGAGTTCTAAATTCTCTCCTCCCACTGAGAAGATAAGCAATACAACAGCCATTATGCATGTGAAGTCATGCAAAACATATTTCCATATTAGCCAGATCAAAGATGGAAGAAAAATAAAGTGAGAAAATTATACTTCAATTTGTAGTCAGAGTTCATTAGTTCTCTCTTTGAAGGTGAATAGCAATTTTCATCATGAGTCCTTCCAAACTGTCTTGGATCATTGTATTGCTCGGAGTAGCTCAGCCTTTTCACAGATGATCATCATTACTATTACTGAATATTTGTAAAGTGCTCAGCACCATGCCTGGCAAATAGTAGGTGCTTAATAAAATGCTTGTTTTCTTCCTTCCTTTTTCAAAACAGGAATATTAATATTGGCACTTACCTTAAAAACACTGAGGAAATATGAGATTATTTTTACTGTTAGTTGCTATGAAATCTCTAATGTTCCCAAAGAAGCTGACAAGATATTATCTTATTTTTAAAAAGCTCCTAGGCACTGCTTTCTCTCCCAAGTCAGTGCTCTTCTCTTCTCACTGGGGAGGGACAGGTGTCCTTGGGACCCACATAGCATATGGACTTCTGATGCAGAGAAAAGTCTTTCAAATTTCTAGGTGGATGAAGTAACTTCATCTGCTAAATGTCAATATGACAGTATTTACATTTTAAATTAATGAAAAGATGAAAAAGCATTTATTTACTTACTCCATGCACAGTACTGTTCTAAGGGGACTTGGGAATACAAACAGAAAAGCAAGAAAAAAAATATAATCTAGAAAGGCAGCTCAACCTGGGGAAATTTACCTAAAAAGGGAAAAACCAGTACTGTGATTTCACGTCCTGCTTGTGTGAAAATATACAGCTCTTTCTCTATCCTTCTGCTTCTACAAAGGGTTGAAAGGACAGTAGAGCTCAGTGCTGAGAACCATACTGAGACAAAAAGGGGTCACGGAAAAATAGAGCTGAGAAACTGTTACAAGAAAGTCCAAAGTGGTTTCAGGGCTCTCACCAGGAAGTTTAGAACAAGCACCAGTGAGAAGACGGTTCCAAGAGCATTATTTGATACAAAGCTGAACTGAAGTTCTATAGTTGAAATCCCAAAGCCAGGTGGGGAGGGGTCAGAAGCACTGGAAATAGAGTTAGTGGTAATATTAATGTCAGGTAAAGTAATGACTGCAAAAATTAAGAATCAGTAAGAAAATAACTCAAGCACACCCAGGTGTTTCTATTTTTAATAACTTACTCTACAAAATTATCTGCTATGTTAAATACTGACCTTTGAAATGTTATCTTAAGCAAATTTTGAATATTATTTTTATAATAAAGATTTTATAAATAAGGAAAACAGAGTCAGAGAGATGAAAAACTTGCCCAACATCACAGAGCTACTATGTGGCAGAGCCATGGCTCCATTCTAGGTCACCTGATTCTTTGTCAAGTCAACAAGTATTTATAAAGTCCCTACTATGTGCCACGCTTTGTGCTAAACAGTCTTTTGCCTCTTCTATCTTAAAAATACAGTCCTCCAATGAAAGAAAAGCAGACATTGAGATTCCAATCAGGACAGACACTTCTTTGGCTTTCTCCTAATAGACTACAACTTAGGAATCCTATGGTTTAATTGCTACGAAATTAAATGCTGCAGTAACCATGGGGTTGAATTTCTTTAGTCATTTGGGATGTTTAAAAAAAGGCATCCAGAAGGAATGCTTGATTGAGATTCATTCCTCATATCTTTGTCTTGATGAACACTAGTTAATTAGGAAATTAATCCATTGACTTTCTAAGCTGAAGACACTAAAAAAGGAATTAGTGTTTGTCAAAAGGCCTTTTTTCAATGTGGAGAAACCATTTCACATCACTTTACACAAAATAATCAAAAACTGAATTACTCATTACTCATTTTCTACCAAAACCTGTATTTCCCTACAATGTCTCAAATTCTGTTGATGGCACCCATCCAGGGATATAAAATGATATAAAACAGCATTGTTGATCAACTTCTTCTCTCCTCTCTGGGTTTTTTTGGGACACAACTCTCTCCTGGTTCTCTTCCTTCTTAGTCTCCTTTGCTGAATCCTCATCCAAATCACACCCTCTAACTAGAGGTGTTCTTCTGCCCTAAGGCCTCTTTTCTTCTCCCTCCATACTATTCAGGTACTCCGTACTACTTGATGTCGACAGCCCCCATAGATTTAATTACTCTCTCTATGCTAATGATCCTCATCTACCTATCTTGTCCCAACCTCTCTACTGACCTTCAATCTCACCTCTCTAACTGCCTTTCAGACAGCTTAAACTCAACACATCCAAAACTTAACTCATTATCTTTTTTTATTTTATTACCCCTAAACTTCCCTCCCCTCTTAACTTCTCTACTTCTGTCAAGCAACACCATGCTCCTGGTCCCCCAGACTTACAACCTTATCCTCATCTCCCCATATACTATCCAATCTGTTGCTAAGGCCATCAATTTCACCTTTCCAACATCTTCTAACATCTCTCCTCTGACACTGCCACCACTCTGGTGTAGGCCATCTTCCCTTCACTCCTAGGCTATTGCAACAGCCTGCTTGTGGGTCTACCTGCTTCAAGTCTCTCTACCACTGTAGTTGATCCTTCATTCAGCCACCAAAATGATTTTCCTAAAGCATGGGTTCAACCATGTCACTCCCCTACTCAATAAATTCTAGGGGCTCCCCTCCAGGATCAAAGACAAAATCTCCTGGCATTAAGAGCCCTTTATAACCTAGGAGTGTTCGAAGCTCTTCATAACCTAGACCCCTCCTACCTTTCTAATCTTACACCTTACTCTCCACCACATACTCTTTGATCCAGTGACACTAGCCTCCTGGCTGTTTAACAAACAAGACACTCCATCTCTGGGCATTCTCTCTGACTATACCCCTTGTGTGGAACACTCTCCCTCCTCCATTCAGACTACTGACCTCCTGGGCTTCCTTTAAATCTCAACCAAAGTCCCATCTTCTACAAGGAAGCCTTTCCCAACCCTTCTTAATTTCTAGTTCTTTCTTTTAATTATTTCCTAATTATACTCTATATAGCTTGTCTGTTTATATTCATTTGCTTAACGTCTCTCATTAGATAGTGAGCCCTTTGAGGGTAGGGACAATCTTTGGCCTCTTTTTGTTTCTCAGGGCTTAGCACAGTGCCTGGCATGTAGTAGGTGTTCAATAAATGTTTATTCAACTGACTGATAACTACCCTTGAATCTCTGTCACCCAACCCACCTCTCATCCAAGTTGTGTTGATTCTATGGCTATAATATATCTTCCAACTATTCCTCTATATCCTAACCTTTCACAGCTATCACCCTATAGTTGAAGTTATCACCTATTGCCTAGACAATTGTAATATAGCCTTCTAACTGGAGAACAAACTTGCCCCTCTCCAATCTAGTCTTCACATGTCTGCCAATATTATTTTTCTAATTTACCATATTTCCTTTCTCAAAGTTCATCAGTGGCTGTACATTTTACCAGACAACTAAGAGATATAGAGAATAAAAAATCAGTGTTGCAACTGTTTGTAGATTACACTCACACACACACACACAGTCTTTGATTATGTAGAGCAAAGCAGCCCTAAAGGCCCTCCTCCAACAAGATGTTTTCCAAGCTATCTTAAGATTAAACCAGGAACCTTGATGGATACACCTACTATGATCTTCAAGTGAGGCCTAGAGCAAGGAGACGTCTCATCAAAGGAGATCAAGATAATCTTGGAAGGTAACCAGATGGAGGTAAAAATAGAATAGAGATTCTGTATAGATCCTACAAATGCCCTTATTTGCAGATGACAATGCTGACTGCATCAAGCCTAGAAATACTACAAGCCTTCCTCAGTAAGATTCACAGCCATTCACCAGAAATCTTCCTTATTCTGAGTCAGGATCTTTTCCCCTATAACTCATCCTATTCCTCACCTTGAACTGTTCCTATGTCTACCCTATGGAGGGAGGCAATATAAACCTAACATCTCTTTTCCTGACAACAGCCAATCAGAAATTGGAAGACAATTATCATGGCCCCCCTCAAAGTCATCTGTTCTCCAGACTTCACTGACTTCCATATGATGTTCCTTTCACCAGTATGGTGGACTTCCTATAGAAATGCTCTAGCATGTCAATATTCTCCCCAAAATACAGCACCTACAACACACTACCAATCAGATCTTTGGGTTTCAATGCCACTCCATTGAGGCGTTATATCTCTATTTGTGCATCCTAAGATCTTATACCAACCCGGTGCCAACTAAAATCTCCAAGTCTTCTATGCACAATCTGTCTTCTAGACACCTCTCCCCATCCTGTACTTTTATGGCAGATTTTTTTTTTAAATCAAAGTACAGAACTTTTCATTTTCATTTATTGTGCAGCTAGGTTGCACAGTTAATAAAACACTGGATTTGGAGTCAATTTGAACTCACTCTCAAACATTTATTAGTGATGTGACTCTGGGCAAGTCACTTAACCTATATCTGCCTCGGTTTCCTCATATGTTAAATGTACCTATTTCCCAAAGATATTGTGAAAATCAAATGAGATATTTGTAGTTTGTGAACCTTAAAATACTATATAAATGCTAAAAATTATTATCCATAATGATGTCTCATTCTGTTAGATTTGGCCTATGATCCTGCCAAAATCTTTTTCAATCTTGATTTGCTCTAGCTATTACTTCTAGTTTCACGCCAAAACTTTTAAGCATATCTATGTTTTCCCATTCAAGTCGTTAATAAAAACAAGACAGTGTGGTACAGAGGATAGAGAACCAACTTTGAGGTCAAGAAAAATGTAGTTTAAGTTGTTCCTCTGACACACATTGTGGCAGCTAGGTAGCATTATGGAGAAAACGGACTTAAATAAAGGAGATAAGTGACGTCACGGAGCGTGCTGCCATCGCCACCTCCTCCTTCGCCGTCCCTCCCGAAGCCGCTCTGTGCCGGCGCGGACCAGGAAGAGTGCGCGGGAGAGAGCCGGTGCGGTGCGGGGCCGGTGCGATGCATGACCGCTGTGGGCCGCCGCGGCTGCTTGGTGCCTCCGCCGCCGGCGGGTGCGTGAAGGAGGAGCCGGAGCCAAGGCCGCGCCGCCATGGAGAGAAAGTCAAGTAAAGCCAAGGAAAAGAAACAGAAGAGGCTGGAGGAGCGGGCTGCCATGGATGCCGTCTGTGCCAAAGCGGAAGCCGCCAACAAGCTCGAAGAACCCTTGGAGGCCTTTCCAGTGTTCAAGAAATACGACCGGAACGGATTGAATGTCTCCATTGAGTGTAAGCGAGTGTCGGGGCTGGAGCAGGCTACAGTGGATCGGGCCTTTGATCTCACCCAAACCAACATGCACACCCTGTGTGAACAAGTGAATGGGGCTGGAAGGATGGAGAGAAGAAAGAAGGGATGACCGATGACAGGGCCTGGTACCCATCGCCTTCTCGCACTTCCACTTCGACGTGGAGTGTGGGGATTAAGTCCTGTACTGCTGTGAGGTGCAGTGGGAGCGCAAAGTTCGGAAGCAAGGCCTGGGGAAGCTTCCGATCCAAATCCTGCAGCGTGTGGCCAGCAGCACCCGGATGGAGAAAGTCACGCTAACGGGGTTCCAACACAACCATGTGGCATACCAGTTTTTCAGAGAAGCGTTGCAGTTTGAGATGGATGACACCTCTCCCAGCGTGGCCGGTTACTGTGGTGATGACTGCGCCTATGAGACCCTGAGCCGGAGGACGAAGTTTGGGGAGAGCCAGCATGCTCCCTCGGGTGGGCGCTGTGGCGGCTGCTGCCACTGAGGCCTCACCAGGCCCCCGAGCCACCTCTCCCCCTGGCCTTCTCCCTTCCCCTGTTTCCCGTCACTCCGCACATTCTCAGCTGCCTCTCACCTACGGGGCCCCCAGGGCGGTGGTCTCCTCAACTGGAGAGGCTGCCAGGGTGCACCCCCAGAGACACTGCCCCCTCTCCCAGCCCTCATCTACCCTCCTCACAGCACTGGTAGGCAGGGCTGGGCCGCAGGGCTGGGGAAGAGCCATCTTGGTTCTCGAGGTGGCCCACTGGGGCTCTTTGCCAGTCTGTGAGGCAAGACAGGCTTGTTTCTAAGCTGTGTCTTTGGAAGGAGCTTTTTTCCCTTTCTCTACTTAGCCAGAACCCCAGCCCCCCACAGCAAGACCCCATTGCTTGTCGAACAGCAGCTGGGCACTGCAGCGCTCACCCACAGAGGAAGAAAGGAGAAGTAAGGTGCCTATGCAGCCCCGAGGGGATACAAAAATGCCAGAGTCTGGCCAAGAGAAAACATTGGCATTGGGTTTGTAGTTTCCTCAGAAAAGGCCCCTTCCCAGAGGGAAGACCTTTTGTGGCAAGAGAAGTGGGCCATTTTGTAAGGTGTATATTTGCAGAAGTGCAGAGCAAAATTGATCCCAGGGTCCACAGGACACCTGTGGGAACCATTGTAGGGGAGCGAGGGCGGTCCTGACCCTTCTCTCCTTCAGGCCCAGTGACCAGCGGGGCCCAGGCTGAGAGGCCTGAGAAGGTCCTGCCACCTGGGCAGAGCTTTGGATCAATGATGCCAGCTTGTCTTGTGCTTGTTCTTTGCTCTGCCCCTTCCCCAAAGTGCCGCTGCCCCGCCCCTGGGGAAACAACATCAGGGAGTCGTCAGGCTTCCCTTGGAAGGAAGCCTAGTTCCTGTTTGCATATTCAATGCCATTTCCTCTGTACTTTGGTGCTGATTCTTCCCCTCTTCCACCCAGCAGTAGCAGGCCCTGGGGCCTCTCCCTCCTCTACCTCAGTGAGGCCACAGTGCTGCTGACCCTGTCCAGACTCCACCAGCTGTCTGTGAACCAGGGGGCAGCTTGGTCTGGCCTCAGTCCATTTCTTTCAAGGATGCACACTGACCTGCTCCCATCCAGCCAGAACATCTCAGTTCCTCCAGCAGAATCCTCTCTGTCCTTCCTAGGATGCTAGGAGAGAAGGGCCTGCTGAGGTGTTGGGAAAGGAGGCTTTATCATGGCTTCATCCAAGAAGAGTGGCTTTTCAGATGCTGAACTCCCTCCCTCGTCTGTCCTCCAGGGCTTCTCCTGCCCCCTGCCTGGGGCAGGGACTATCAAGCCCACATCTCCCCTTTGAAGCCTCTTAGTAGGGAGCCTCTTTAAAGTCTTAACTTCTGTGAAGGTTCTCATAAAAGGTCTATACTTGGACCTGCCCTCAGATTCTCCTCACACCTACCTACCTGCATTGCCCCAACTCAGGAGGCAGCTGTGCCTGCCTGTTCTTAGGATCTCCCCTGCAAGCCCCTTCCGCCTTCTCCCCCTTCACCTCTGTGTAGGAGCACGGGCACACACGCAGTGTCATCCTACAAAGCACCAGCCTGTGAGCTGCTGGAGACCAGGGATCCTGGGCACCAGGCTTACACTCCCCTCTTCAGCTCACACCCTGCTTTCCCTTGGAAAGGGCCAAGGTCTGTTTTTTCAAGATGCCTTTGCAGCTTTTACACTGGATTAAATCCCCACTCCTCCACCCCTGGTGTCTCTCAGAGAAGCTCCTGCCATGGGGTGGGTTTTCTAGGTCATTGAAAGGGGCTGATTTGGGCTCCCTCAAACTGGGAGCAGATGAAGTACCTTTGAAGGAGAGTTCCCCTTCTCCTCTCCAGGGATATGAACCAAAATATTTTGGGTCTCAGATCATGGATTTCTGACTTTATACTCCAGAATTCCAAAAGAATCCCCAACAAAAATTCCAAGTAACTTGAGTTCATAGTGTGTCTTTTTACTGACTTCTTGACCTCTTCCTAATAACCAGATCCCAATAACCAAACTCGTTTCGGGGGGGGGGGTGACATTGCAGTTGCCCCCATCCCCCCATCCATATCCCAGCGTTCTTTACTCAACTGACAGGCAGCATCAAAGGACGAGCAAGTCATTCCTTGGTTTGGTTTTCCTATTTGGAGATCCCCGTGGCCCTCTCTCACATCAGTATCTCACCTCAACTTGGCCTAAGTCTAGTTTTTGAGAAATGTAGCTCTCTGTTTGGACCGTATCATTGTTTTGTTTGGGGCACATTGAAGTATTTTTGTTAAGGATGTCTTCTTTTTAAGTTGTCTCCATCCTTTGCCCGTGCTAGGTCACTTCTGTGGGTGTGTCTGTGTACATGCATGAGTGGGAGTGTGCATGTGCCTGGGTAAGCGTGATTCTTTTTAACCCTTTCAGTTTTTAGAGGAAAATTTGAAAACAGATCCCTGCTCTTGAAACATATATATATATTTTTTTTCCTTAGTAATCAAAGGGAAAAAGAAAAAAAAAGAAAAGAAAGAAAGGAGATGAGTTCAAACTCAGACACTGCTTGTGTGACCCTGGCCAAGTCACTATACTGCTTTCGATCGCAGTTTGCTCACCTATAAAATGGGGATGGGGCAGCTAGGTGGCACAATGGATACAGCACTGGGCCTGGAGTCAGGAAGACCTGATTCAAACCTTCAAAGCTTCAGACATTTACTGTGCAATCCTAGGCAAGTCACTTAACCCTGTTTGCCTATTTCCTCATCTGTAAAATGAGCTGGAGAAAGAAATGGCACACTACTCCAGTCTCTTTGTCAAGAAAATCCCAAATGAGGCCATAAAAAAAAGGACATGGCTGAAATGACTGAACAACAACAAGATGGGGATAAGCACCTGAATCCCAGGGTGGCTTTGATGATCAAATAAAATAAAACATATGCGCTAGATATTATAATTTTTATACTGGCTTATGAACCTGGGCAAATCTTAACCTGTCAGCAATCCAGGAAACTTTATATGACCACAAGTTTCAAGGGAGTTGATGATTTAATCAGTAGAATTTCCCCACATCTATGAAATTATAGGTATGAACCATCAAACAAGACAGATGAGGGGGGAAAATCCTGTAGCTGCCACTAGAAACATCACTTCAAGTTGTCATTGATTCATTAATCCTTGGACCATACCATTAAACAAGTTCCAAAACCATCTTACTGCACTATCATCTCATAGCCCACGTCTCTCCATTTGGCCCATTCCATCAGGATAAGGTGACATCTGTCAAACATCTTGTTGAAATCATGATACTTTAGGTCTACAGTATTACTTTGATCTATAGTAACCCTGAAAAGGAAGTAAGTTTATTTCAGGACTGTTCTTCATGAAGCCATATTAGCTACTATGATGACACAGTCCAATCTGGAATTTTGTCATTCATCCCAGCTCTCATGCATGGGTTTGCCATCCACATCTTCACCTAAGCTGTTGATAAATCACCAACACATAGAGGCCCCAAGCCATGACAGGCTGAGTGACTTGTACCAGATTACATTATCAGCAGGTGGTAGACTTGGAAGCAGAATAGCCAGTACTGCATATTGAAATCCACAGTAGACACACGGAGGAGTCACTTGGAATATTAATATTTACTCATTTGAAACTCTACCCTGCCACATTTGCCAAACACATGGTTTTTCATTTTCTTTGAAGCCAGCAATCTTGTCTTGTAAAATCTCATAGACAGACTGAGGGGACTTTCTCTTCTTCCTGTCTTTGATTTGTTCAGTGAAGGTGTGAAAAACACTATGATGGTAGCTTCATGATTCAGCATCTCAATCACAAGAGTGGCACGAATCACTGAAAATAGGATATGTCTTTGTCCCTGAATCTGCCCCTGAATTAGTCTACATTTCATAGTTTTTCTCAGATATTTTGCCAAAGTGCTAGCAGAGGCTATCTAGTACAAAATATAAATTGTTTTAGCTTTTTAAAAAAATAGCACAAGATAGGTTCCCCAATGCCATGTATCCAGAGACATAGAGGGTACAAATACACAAATGAAACAATGGCCTCTCCCTTCCTAGCCCCCATTCCTAATGCAGAAGGGCTAGAATCAAAATCACTATATACACAGCCCAAGTCAGGTGATTTCAGCTTCCTCATAAAAACAAAAATTCTTTTTTCCTAAAACACACATCTGACCATATCATTCCCCAACTCAAAAACCTTCAGTGGCTTCCCACTGCTGTCTGTAAGATAAAATACAAATTCAGCCTAGCATTTAAGGACTATTGTCACCTGTCTGCAACCTCCCTTTCCAGCTTTCTTCTCCATTCCTTCTGTTCACACACTCCATACTGTAGCTATATGAGACTTAGATATTTTGGACCTCAGCCTGATCTGTCATGCAGGTCCCTTAATCTCTTTGAGTTTCAGGTTCTTATTCTATAGTATCAAAGGACTGGACTAGATGAACTCTAAGGTCCCTTCTAGCTCTGGATTCTATGATTCTTGTATCCTAGGTGGGAAGAAAGCACCTCTGTCTGGAAGGATCTTTGGACTATATGTGACACCAGTTATCTGGAAAGTAACTATATAAATATCCCCTTAGGGCATAGTAACAAGCATCTATTAAGTGTTTACATGTGCCAAGTATGTGCTAAGCACTGGAGACACAAATATAGCAATAAGAAAGACAGTCCCCTACCTTCGAGGAACTTGCATTTCAATGGGAGAAGACAAAATACAAAGGGGATCTGAAAAGAGAAGTAAGAGGGGAAAGGTACCATGTCTAAGTCTGGAAAATCGAAGGAGAATCAGGAGGGGAATAAAAATAGGCTGGCCTGGGCCCCTCCCCAAATCACTAATAGTGAAAGGGAATAGCATGGTGGAGGAATATTCCAGAGAAAAGAAATCCCAGGCACTAAGGTGAGATGGCAGCAGAGGCATGGTGGCAAAGTCTGAAATGTCAGATGCAAAGCTGGGAAGGGAATTAAAGTTGGCTATCCTAGGCCTCCTAATTTATCAATATCCCATTTTTTAAAAATTATTTTTTATTTTTAGTTTACAACACTCAGTTCCACAAGTTTTTGAGTTCCAAATTTTCTCCTCCTCCCTCCCCTCCCCCCAAGACAGCATGGAATCCAATATAGGTTCTACAAATACTTTCACATTAAACTTATTTACACAATAGTCAAGTTGTAAAGAAAAATTATAACCAATGGAATGAACCATGAGAAAGAAGAAACAAAACCAAAAAAGAAGGAAAAAAAAGGAAGAGCAAATAGTTTGTCTTAATCTGCATTCAGACTCCTTAATTCTTTCTCTGGAGATTAATAGCTTTTTCCAACATGAGTCTTTTGAAGCTGTCTTTGAACCTTGTATTGAGGAGAAGAGCCAAAGTCTATCAAAGTTAGTCATCACGGATATTGTGTGTCTGTAATCATGTATAATGTTCTCCTGGTTCTGCTCCCCTCACTCAGCATCAGATCGTGTAAGTCTTTCCAGGTTATAATGAAGTCTGTCTGCTCTTCATTTCTTATAGCACAATAGTATTCCATTATCTTCATATACCACAACTTGTTTAGCCATTCCCTAATTGATGGGCATCCCCTTGCTTTCCAATTCTTTGCCACCACAAAAAGAGCTGCCATAGATATTTTTGTACATACGGGTCCATTTCCCACTTCTGTGATCTCTTTGGGCTACAGCCCTAGAAGTGGTATTGCTGGGTCAAAGGGTATGCACATCTTTATAGCCCTTTGGGTATAGTTCCAAATTGCTCTCCAGAATGGATGGATCAGTTCACAACTCCACCAACAACGTAACAGCATTCCTGTTTTCCCACATCTTCTCCAGCATTTATGAGATGTGGTACCTAAGAGTTGTTTTGATTTGCATTTCTCCTCTAATCAATAGTGATTTAGAGCATTTTTTCACATGCCTATAGATTTCTTTAATTTCTTCCTCTGAAAACTGCCTATTCATATCCTTTGACCATTTCTCAATGGGGAATGACTTGTATTCCTATAAATCTGGCTCAATTCCCTGTTTTTTTAGAGATGAGGCCTTTATCAGAGACACTGATTATAAAAATTATTTCCCAATTTTCTGCTTCCCTCCTAATCTTTGTTCCATTGGTTTTGTTTGTACAAAAGCTTTTCAATTTAACGTAATTGAAATTATCCATTTTGCATTTCATAATGCTCTCTCTCTCTCTCTCGTTGGGTCATAAATTCTTCCCTTCTCCATAAATCTAAGAGGTAAACTATTCCTCGCTTTCCCAAATTGCTTATAGTATCAGCCTTTATATTTAAATCATGAAGCCATTTTGACTTTATTTTGGTATACAGTGTAAGATATTGGTCTATGCCCAGTTTCTGCCACATAATCTTCCAATTTTCCCAGCAATTTTTGTGAAATAGTGAATTTTTAATCCAGAAGCTGGACTCTCTGGGTTTATCAAAGAGTAGATTGATATAGTCATTGACTACTATGTCTTGTGTACCTAACCTATTCCACTGATCCACTACTCTATTTCTTAGCCAGTACCAAGTAGTTGTGATGATCGCTGTTTTATGATACAGTTTAATATCTGGTATGGCTAGGCCACCTTCCCTAGCATTTCTTTTCATTAATTCCCTTGATATTCTAGACCTTTTGTTCTTCCAGATGAATTTTGTTATTATTTTATCTAGCTCTGTAAAATAATTTTTGGTAGCTTGATTGGTATGGCACTAAATAAGTAAATTAATTTAGGTAAAACTGTCATTTTTATAATATCTCTTTTCAAATTCTTTGAACTACAGATTATCATACAAGTAGGCAATTCATAAACTCATCAATCAGGAAGGGCTGGAATATTAAAAAAAAAAGCCTCACAGCATCATATAAGCAGATTTGGAACTTTTGGCTTTCCTCCATTTTTTTTTCCTTTGAACACTAACGAATACACAGAGATCTTGGTTTTCTATCCTTTGGATTTAATTAGAAGTTGAAGTGAAGTATTAGCTCAAAGGTCTCATCCAAAGTGCTGAATAATTAAACCTATCTGATACTTCATGTTTTAGTGCACATCTTATTATGGCCTATAATCAATTAGAACTACAAGCGTCTAGGCAATAACAGGTTTTCTCTGCTCTCAGCTCTTATTTGACAATTTTACAAGGTCTGGGTCCAACAGTCTCACACTTATATATCTCGTAAACTAGGAAAAGTATTCTTTGAAAAATATAGTTCACAGAATGACAGAATCATAAAGTCTCAGAATCAAAAGCTTTAAAAATAATATGGTATAATGCCCCTAAAAGTGGTTCATCTAGCTTTCGTTTGAACATTATCTGTAACAGGTAACTGACTACTTTTAACAGAAGTCCATTCCATAATGTGGCTGGTCTAACTGCTCAGAAGTTTGCTCCTGTTATTGAGCTGAAATCTATTTTCACTGGTCCTAATTCAACCTTCTCGGGCAACATAAAACTATCTACTGCCACATCTGACAACCCTATTCCCTTCTCTCCCCCTCTTCCCCAATCCATTAAAATTGCTTCACCATTCTTATGGAAAATGTCATACACAAACCTCTTGAGTTCCCAAAACCTATACTTTTATTCTGCCTCACTACACAGGATGGTCACGTTTGATCTCACTTTTTCACCCTTAAGTGTTCTATTCCTTAACAAAAACTCTGCAACTTCCTTTACGTGACCATAGCCTCCTTTCTTCTCTCTCCTTTCTCTTTTCCTCCATCCTTCAGTCTCTCTCCTCTTCCTTCCCTTCCTCTGATTTTCCTCACCCTTACCATGATCTCTACTCTGTCTATCCCTCAATGCTTTCTCGAGGCTATTACCCTCACTCTGTCTTTACTGTCCTTCTAATCTTGACTGTGTCATTAACCAGTTCAATGACACAGTCCTCTTCGCCTCTTTGTCCTCTACCACTTGTACCCTAGATTATAGGACTCTCCCATTTGATTTTTTTTTGCTCTTATTCATATGCCACTGAACAGTGCTGGAAGAATTCACATAAACATGTTAACTGGGTCCATTATAAATTGGTGTTATTTAATCTCAACAAGCCCCTCATTACCACAAGGCGATCCTTTTACTCTCCATCACACTTCCCTCAAGCAACTGTTCTAAACCTTATCTTCTCTTTCCCGCCTCCCATACCACCCCTCCCTCTCAGAAGACCACTCCTCTCATACCTTACTGAGAAAATAAGTCATTCACAATTAGTGCCCTTTTTTCTCCTATTTAACACCTTAAAATATCTTAGCATCATTCTCTCCTTGCTCCAGTTTCTGATGACTACATGTTCTCTCCCCTCACCAAATCTAACTCGTCTATAAACGTGCCTTTGTTCCCATCCCTTAATGTCTCCCCTGGCAGCTTGACCCCCAAATCATTCCTGTCTTCTTATTTTTAATCTCTTCCTATCTCCTTCTTGGCTGCCTACATGCCCAAGTCTCTACCATCCTCAGAAATGTCTGATTTGACCCTAACCCTCAAAGTATCATCCTATACCTCTCCACTCTTTTACAGACAAACTCCTAGGGGAGAAAAATTATACTCAAATATATTCATTGCTTCCACTTCCTCTACTTTCATTCACTTTTCAATTCCTTGCAAGCCGGCCTCTCTCCCTCCTTCAACAGGGATTGGCTTTCCCTAAAAGGAGACAAAGCTGTCCTGGGACTTGACTGGCCCAGGCTTCCCCAACATGGCTTCCTGGCCACCTAAAGGCATAAAAAGTCCCAGCCATGTGAGTCCAGGCGTTTCCCACTAGGTATATTTCTGAAGACCTTATAAAAGTAACCATGCACTTCATCATATCTTGCCCCAATGACCAGACACATTTCCTCCTTTTGTTATCTATTCAATGACTTCAGTGCCTCATTTCATCCCAATATCAAACCTGAACTGAGAGAGTGCTAGTGTTAGGACTTCCTCAGTAAGAAGCTCAGCATCTGTAAAATGAGGATAATACAACTCCTCTGCTGTGAGGCTCAAATGAAATACTGTGGTATAAAGCAATTACCTTCATGATGCTATATAGTGGTGAATTATCTCAGAAGACTCAAAATGAAAGCTTCCATAATGGAAAGGTGTCTGGGGAATATCAAAATGATAATGTGAAAGTACACAAATTTCAAATGACCTCAGAATTCTGACTAGAGCAGTGTCCAATCATGATTTCCAAAGACTGATGATAAAACAGACCTCCTAACCTTTAGCAACAAATAAGGCATAGAATGAGACAAGCATTCTGACAACAGAGGACTTCAACTTGTAGTGGGAAAAAGGAGGGAATAGGGGACACTGGTGGGTAATGATAGATATGGAGATAAAAGCATCAAAAACATTTTAAAGTGAATAGAAGGAAATAAAATAGTACAGAAAGGGACACAGAACAATTCTGTTACTAACTTTCAAACTTGATATATGTCAAAATATACATAAAGCTTCAGAGTTTGTAACATGTGTTCATCATTCAGATTTTTCTTTGTATACTGAAGTATTTGTGTTCATTGGTGATATATAAAGTCACAATATAAAAGAAAAAATGTGAAAGAAAAATTAATGCAATACTCTCAAAAAAAACCATGCTAAGTATAAATAAGCTACAGTATATTACCAAAGATGACTTGTCCATGAAAACTGATATTAAAAAAAAAGACAGCATCCAGGCCTAACAAGAGGAGGAGATAGGCTGATCATACAGTGAGAGTCAGTCATAGAAATGAGATCTAGAAGGGACTTTAACCTTGTATCATCCATTCCAATATTCTCATCTTACAGATAATACAACTGAGGCTGAGAGAAGGGAAGTCACTCGCTCAAGGTCACAGAGGTAAGAGCGATAACAAATGCACAGGCCAGGCAAAGGATGCAGGAAATATTAAAAGAGCCAAAGGAAGCCCTCCAGCACACTAGGCAGATCCTCTATGGTGGATAATGGAATGACATTGACATAAAACATACAGGATGAAAAAAGCACGGGTGGGTTTCAATATCATAGAGTTCCCACAGTGAAGAAATTATAAATCCATCCAAGTATCAAGTAAAATGCAAGTACCTGGGGATTTTCGGGTTTGGAGTCTAGGTTTACTTTAGAGATTTCCTGAAGGTCACTTCTAGTCTTTCAAATGTTTATAGGCTTCAAAATGGATTATGTAATAAAAAGACAGGATTTGAAATGCGTGGCCCAAGGCAGTGCAGAATTAAGTCACTTATATTGGCTCTGTTACATTGCCAACTACAGCTGCAGAAGCCAGCCTTTCCCTGGAATGCTAATGATGCCCCAGTTCCCAGGGACAAGGCACTGAAGTGACAAGGACAATGTGCTTTTTGCCTTTCTTAAAACACAGAAACTAGCAGGGCATACAAGCAGTGAGATAGAACTCCTGCTGAAACGATTCCAAAGGAGAATTCAATCAGGCATCAATTCCTGTCAAGTTTATTTTTGAAATTTTCCTACCTTCTCCCCCTTCTCTTTCCTCTTATGGCCATCATACTCATCCTACAGCTCCCAGTCCTATACTTGACAGCCCCACATGCATCTCAAACATAATACATGTCACACTGAACATACCATCTTTCCCCTTAAACCTACTTTCCCTTCCTTCCCTTCTCTCAGGTCTGGATTCTCCAAGGTTATCTCTGACCCAGGAGTCTCCCACACCTGCCATATCTGATCATTTGCAAGTCCGACCCTTTTTCCCAACTATCCCCTCCACATCAGCTGCTTGGCCCCTAGCCAGGAAGTTAGGTGGTAGTGAATATAGGGTGCTGGGCCTGAAGTCAGAAAGACCAGAGTTCAAATCCAGCTTTGGACACTCACTAGCTATATGAACTTGAGGAAGTCATTCAATGATACAAACTCAACTAGAAACAGGGGGCATTAAACCCTGTAGGCCACATAATGACTTAGAAAATCACACATGAACATTATGTTTTACTGTATTTTTATTTTGTTAAATATTTTCCAATTACGTTTTAATCCGATTCAGTGGCACTCTGGTGTGTTGAGGGCCACATGCAGGGGCATGTTTAACACCTCTAACAAACTGTCAGTCTCAGTTTGACAGAATTAGGAAAATTTGAAAAAGACAAGGAAGAAAGGTAATGAGTTTGTCTCCAGGTCATCCCAAGCAGTTGATAATATGGGACTGACGCTCAGAGGAGAGACTGTAGATATAGTAGTCATCTGTATAAAGATGTTAATAAACCTATGGGAGCTGATAAGGTTACCAAAAGAGTGAGCATAAGAGGAGAAGAGAGCCCAGGACAGAACATCCACAATTAGGGGGCATGATGTGGCTGATGTGCTCATCAAAGATACAAGAAGGAGATATCTAACAAGCAGAAGGTGAGCTAGGAGAGAGCTGTGTCACAAAAACCCAAGAGGAGGATGAAGTAACTCTTGCTCTACTTCTGTCTGCAGAGGGTTGTTGTGAAGAAAGTACTTTGTAAACAGAAAGGAATATATGATGTGAGATGTCACGCTAACATTCCTAAGTCACAGAACATCAGACTTGCGAGAGACTTCCAAAAATAGCTAGTTGAACCTAGGTTCGTGCAGGAATTCCCTCAACATCACCTCTCAACAGTCATTCGTGTTCTGTTCAAGAGCTCTCTAGGAAGTAGCAACCCACTACTTTCCAAAAACAGCCCCTTACATCTTTAGACAGCTCTAGATTTGGGAAATTTATCCTTATGTTAGTCTAAAATCTACCTAAAAATTCTTCCCACTATTCCTAGCTTTATCTTCTGGAGCCAGACAAAACAAGCCTAATTCCTCCTCCCCATGCCAGTCCTTCATATATTTGAAGATGATGATAATGTCCCACGCTAATGTCTTCTTTTCTCCAGGCTACACATTCCCAGTTTCTTCAACCAATTTATATGTGTATGTGTATGTATGAGAGTGTGTGTATATCTACACATATGTGTGTGTATACACACATTCATTCATTCATTTGGCAGTATTTCCACTTCTCCCAAATCTTGGCCAACTCTCTCTTAATGTGTTCCAATTTGTCAACAACCTTCCTAGAATGCGGAAGTTGTCTTAATCTCTACACTCATCCATTAATAAGGGGGGGAGACAATAGCCATCCTACCTCCTCATCGAGACTGAAACTTCCTTACAAAGCTTAGTCACCCTGCTCTTTACCTCCTGTAACTACCACTAGATCCCAGTATGAAACACACAGGAGGCAATGCTCATTGGCAAAGCCAATATATAAGTTTCTCCTCAGAATCTGAGGAGTTTTGCTTATCTATGCTTATTTGTTACCAGAGTTTTCTTCTTTTTCTTTTTTTTCCAGAGAGGAAGGTAGGGGATATGGAGAAAGAAAGAAAATGTTAATTTAATTTTTTTAACTAAGTTAAAACAAATAAATACATTTCTCCCTAGCTGACTGGGGGACAAAGTGCAGATCTCAGAGAAAAGAAAAAAAGTGTAACTTTGTGGATTCAATAGCACTAAAAGCTATAGATTTTCGGCTTTCTATCCAGGTGAGAAGATCTATAAAGAAAACCTGATTTGAACACTTAAATTCAAGTGCTTTCCATCAGCCAAGCAATTTTCAAGTAATCACATCTTAGACCTAAAACAAGAGAGACCATTTGAAGTATACTACTTTTGCCAGCCATTTGAGTTTTCCCAAAATGAGTGAATACTGACATCTGAAGTATGACATCAAGGTTTCTAGAGCAGCAGTAAGGCCTAAATACCCTCATTCTGTTGCCTAACATCAGTTTCTTATGTAAAACTGGCAGAGAGGAAGAGCAAAAGAAGGCTGTGTCAAGCATCTCCTATCACTAGATATCACTAGCTGGCAGAGCTGCAGAATAACCAACTATAACCACAGCTATATACAAAAAATTAACTCAACCAGTCACTGACACTGGTGATCTCCCCACCACCACCATTTTTGGAACCCTCGTAATGATTTCTACAGCCTTATAAGCACAAACCCCCAAGCTGAACACTGCCACATATTAAAATCTGTAAACAAATAAAGAAAACAAGAGGAAAAATCAACATGGAGTTAATTTTAAACACCTGAATAGGGGAACAGAAAGGAATCAGTATATAAAGGAAGCTGGCTGCCAGTACTTAATTGATTTAATTCAACAAATACTTAATAAGCTTCAGCACACAATGTGCATGTCATTAAGGACTCAAAGACAAAAAATAAACCAGCAATAAGTCATATTGCTAAAATGATTTAAGGTTTGTAAAATGCTTTCTTCACAAGAGCCCTATGAGATAGACACTAAATTAATAGCCTCATTTTATAGAGGCAGAGCCTCAAGGCGAGAGATGTTTGGTGACTTGTCCAGGATCACAAAGCTCTTGAGGGTCAGAGTCAGGGTCACAAGGTGAGAGATGCTGTGTCCCTTTTTGTTAGTGACTACAACTTAAGAAAGACTCAAACAATAGAGATCAGAAAAGACAAAGCTGAGATATCTGAGGGATGAATGCAAAATGACTCATGGGAAGAAATCAAAGGAGTGAAATTATGTACAGATTCACCAAAGGATGGTTAAGGCCGGTCAAAGGGTGAGGGATGTGGATGGAAGCTATATTTCTGGAGGTGGAAGGGAGTGTAGATAATGAAAGTGGTGTTAAGTCTATTCCCTCTGTTCTTCAAGAGTATGAAAGTCTATAAGGCTCAGTTTAAATATGCTTCTTCCAGAAAAGCTTCAGTAAACTGTCCTTGCTAAAAGTGATTTATACACAGTTCTGGCCAAATTACTCCTTTGCTCAAAAAATTCAGTGGATTTATGTTTAGATCTTATTTCTCCTTACTGGTCTAAGTTTCTGGAGCGTAACGGCTGGATTCACCTTCATGTCTCCATGTAGCACTGAGCAAAGAACTGTTCACTGAATAAATGAATAAAGTGATGATAATAATCTATCATAAGAGTATGACACTTAACAGCTTTCAAAATATTTTCACAACAGTGATCTCACTGGTGCCTCATGCCAACCCTATCTAGAGAAAGACAGAAAAAAAGAAAGAAGAAAAGGCAAGAATTATTAGTCCCATTTTACAGATGGGAAAATTGAGACTGAATAGTGGAAAGCAACTTGTCCAAGATCACAGAAGGAGGAAGAATCCAGTGCACTTCATTCCTAGTTAACAAAATGGCACTAAATTCTTGTCTAAAAGAAAGACTTACCTAACAACACCAAGCCAGTGGCTTCATGATCTCTTCAAAGTAGGTATTTCCTAAATCACTATATACTGAAATCTCTCATCTGTCAAACTGAGATAATAATACTTGCACTATATGCCTCACAGGGATTTTGTGAGAAAAACAATTTTTAAACCATAAAGCATTACAAAATTTTTTTTACTATAAACTTGATAACTATAAACAAAAACAAACAGAAATGAAAAAAGAGAATCTTAAAAAAACTCTTAGCAATTAAAGTAAAACAAAACAGTAGATTATCGTGGATGATGCCTCTGGTTCTCCATTAAAGAATACCTCTTTAAGTTGACATTAACGACTGATGATTCCCTGGGTCCATTAATCCAAACCAGTTCTAATGTAAAATCTGCCTGCCTCTTTCGGCACATAGGTCAATAAGCATTTTATTAGCACCTGCTATGTACCAGGCACTGTGCTAAGTTCTGGACACACAAAGGAAAGCAAAAATAGTCCCTGAATCTCAAGGAGCTTCTAATTGGGGAAACAAATCAATAACTAGATACATACCATATGCATATATGTGTGTATACGTATATGTGTATGTATATATGTGTGTGTATATATATACATATACATATGTATGTGTATATATGTATACACACACACATACATACATACATACATATATATATATATGAGAGAGAGAGAGAGAGAGAGAGAGAGAGAGAGAGAGAGAGAGAGTTAGTTCAGTCTTTTTAAGTCATGTCTGACTCTTCATGACCCCATTTGGGGTTTTTTTGGGCAAAAATACTGGAATGATTTGCCATTTCCTTCTTCCAGCTCATTTTAAAGATAAAGAACTGAGGCAAACAGGGTTAAGTGACTTGCCCAAAGTCACACAAGTACTAAGTGTTTGAGGCCATATTTGAACTCATGAAGATACGTCTCCCTGATTTAGTGATCTATCCAATGCACCACCTAGATATTATATTCGTACACACACACATACAACACATACATATATACATTTTATATATTTATTTATCTACAAAGAGCAGACCACCAGCTTGTTCGGTCAACAAACACTGATTTAGCACTTAGAATGTGGTAGGCACTACGCCCAGAACTTAGAAAGACAAAGAAATATACAATAGTCTCTACTCTCAAGGAGTTTACAGTCTAATGGTAGTTCCTTCCCCCTGTTGAATGCCTCCAATTTATTCTGTATGTATCTTGTTTGTACATATTTGTCTGCAGGTTATATCGCCAATTAGACTTTGATTGGGTTCCTTGAGAGCAGGTACTGTCATTCTTTATATGCCCAGGGCTTGGCATGATGCCTGGCACACAGTAAGTGCTTAATAAATGTTATTGGACTGACTTACTAGAGAAAACATACATATGTATTTTATATATTATATATTTAAATATATGTGTATATTTTATATATTATATATTTGAATATATTATATATATACACACGTGTGTGTATGTGTGTGTGTTTTTGTGTAAGTAATGCATATGAAAGAGATAAATGCAACTTGTGGTGAGGGAAGGCACTAGCAGTCTAGATCAAAAAAAGGCTCATGCTGCAGGTAGAACTTGAAATGAGCCTTGCAAGATTCAATTCTTGTTGAATCTGAGAGACTTCAAACCTTTCTCAGAATGTTGTGTTTGTCCTTCATTTTCAAAGAGGACCATGGCATCAGGAAAATGATGACATGGCTTGCAGGTGACTTTGATTTGAGTGAGGGAGGGTTGTGCAAGGTCACCAGCCTCACTTTCTCCTCCAGAGCCATCTGGATCCAGTGACCAGATATTCATCAGGATGACGGACAGAAGAAAGGGAGGAAGGAAAGAATATAGCCAGTAAACCCCAAGTTAAGTGGGCAGCTCTTCTGGTCATCAAAATTTACCTTCCTTTGGAGAGGAGAAGGAGAGGGAGAAGACGAGTTGAGTTACTCAACTAGCTGGATCTCCATTCAGGCAGCTCAGTCTACTCGCAGGTTGTATTTATGCTTCAATTTCAAAGAGGGCTATGGCATCAGAGTGTATGACCCAAAGCAAGCCACTTAACCTAAGTCTCAACTGTCTCATTCATAAAATGGGGATAAGAATAGCATCCACTGTTGTGCGAATGAAATGAGATAATTTACATAAAGCACTAATATGCTATATGAATATGAACTCAATCACATTCTCTCTACCAGGCTAATTCCACTGTCAAGAAAGAAACAAAGTTAGCTTGACTCCTTAAGGTTGGCAAGCTGATGGGTGACCAAGACAGGGAAAGGAGGGCCTCAGGATGCCACAGAAGACCTCACTGAAGACTCATAAGGCAAGGCTCAGTGGCCACTTCTCAGGAGGTTGTAGAATGTATTGCCATTTACACATTCGTTGAACCACAAGGCCAGTCCCTTCTAATTCTTGGATTCTGCCTTTCAATGAGAACAGTTCTTCCCTTCTAAAGGCTTATACATTATCCTTTTACTGTTGTGGCTTAGAATTTTACCCCAGTCTCCTGACTTCAAGTCTAACACTTGTTTTCATATATTTTCATTTTGTTTTCTCTCTCCAGGACATTCCTAGGGAGTATACCATCTCCCTGACAAGGGTGTCATCCCACTTCTGCTTAAACATATTCTCCAATGACATTAACCTGTAGGTCAGCTCTGAATGTTAGGAGCCTCCTTCCAACACGGGGCTAGGACTCACCTGCTATATAAAAAGTAGTCCTTTCGCATGCGCCTGGACAGTGATACCTTCAGGACTATTTCTAATGAGAGAGAAATTTTCCTCTATTTCTTCATACTTTCTCTTGTATCATGTTAACAAGCCCCTCTACAGGACAGTGTAGGGTCCCTCTCAAAACTCAATATTCAAGAGACTGAGTGATCTCACTGATTCTGGAGCTTCTTTCCATGAGGCATACTCTGCCACAACTCATCCATTCCCACCTATTATGTGTGACTCTTGTTCTTGTCCTTCCAAAAATTTCCCAGAGAGGGTCAGCCCAGTGTGCTGGAAGCCTTTCTTACTGTCTCCTGACATGGCAAGGGTACCAGTGGAGCACTCTGGCTGTCCACCTATCATCCCTCCATGACATCCTTCACTCCTGTGCTTTGGAGCTGTCTGAGGGTGACAAGTTGCTGTCTGCTTACACCCACCATATGCATCTCTAGACACTCTGTGTGTGTGATGCTCATTTTTAGCTCTTCTGAGGCAGCTGTACTGAAGCATGTTAGTCTTGAAAAGATAAGCCTTTTTGCAAAGCTCTTTTACTAACTTCTAACTTCTCATGAAAGTAAAGGCCCAGCTTTTCCTCTCAGCAGTAGAGTGAAATGCACACAGTTACTTAAAATATCTAAATCTCTTCAAGGTCATGAACTGGGGAAAAGCTACTGCTAACTAGCCCCAGTGCCAGCCCATGGGTCAAATTAATAGATAGTCCTAAACAATCTTGCTAAAGGTCTTTTAGGATAATATTTGGTTCTGGAAGCCCTGTGGACAGCTGTTGTAAAAGTTTGAGACATTATTTCTATTAATTCTGACACAGCCTCAATGACCAGGGGAGGAATTAGCAGTGACCATCTGATGCATCTGATGCTTCTTCTCCTTCCTCTCCCAGATTCCCTATGGCCTTTATATTTTGTTACACCTCTCATGTCTAACTTAATTCTTCATAGATTTCTACCACCACTGCCACCAATCTTTTTTGGCACTGGAGGCAGTCAGCAGGAACCTCTTCTGAGCATACTTAGAACCTGTGAAAATTACTATAGTTTTCCAAAGCTTTGTTATTTTTCTCAGGGCTAAAATTTGTCCAGTAGGTCCACTGTCTTCTCAAAAAAGGTCTAAATGTATATGTTTAGGACAACAGCTCCCATTTCCATATGGCTTTAAAGTTCACCAAAGCTTACAGGGATCATGACTCCCATCTTACACAAGGGGAAACTGAGGCTTAGAAAGGGGAAGTGGCCTGACCATAGGCACAAATGTTAAGTGCTGGGGCCATCATTCAAACCCAAATTTCCTGCTCTCCAAGTCTGTAAGTCCATAACACCATGATTCTCTTTCCTCTCTTCTCCCCAAAGAACATGCAGAGGAATGTAATCAGAATGGTCAAGAACCTCAAGACCATGAGACACAAGCACTGTGTGAAGGACATAGCTCTGTTTAGCAGAAGAAAACATGGTAGTGACTTGAGAGCTGTCTTTTTTTTTTAATCTGAATGTGCTGAGTTTACATTAAAGGATTTTTTAGCTATACTAGTGACTAGAGCTGCTTATAAGATAGCTGTCTTCAAATATTTCGAAAGCTGTAATGTGGAAGAAAGGTGAGATTTAATCTGTCTGGTTCCAAAGGGCAGAACTAGGTGTAGTGGAGAAAGTAACAGTGAGGTGACTGAGGCTCAATGGGAGGGAAAACTTCATAACGAGTCAGTTCATATCAAAATGAATGAGCTACCACAGGAGGCAGTAAGCACTTGAGGTCTTCAGATGGAGAGAGGCTGGACCACTTATCAAGATGCTGCAGAGCAGATTCTAAATCAAGTATGAGCTGGACTAGATGATCTCTGAGGCCTCGTGAAAATTTAAGATTCTAGAACCTCTACAACAGAGACTGGAGATGTGGATATTGGACATCAGTCAGTCAGTCAGTAAACATTTATTAAGCACCTACAATGTGCCAGGCACTCTGCTAAGTTCTGGTGATACACAGAAAGGCAAAAAACAGTCCCTGTTCTCAAGGAGCTCACAGTCTAAAAAGGAAGACAACATGCAAACAACTGTACAAACAAGCTAAATACAAGATAAATAGGAAATAATCAATAGAGGGAAGGCTTCCTGTAGAGGGTGAGATTTAAGCTAGGACTTGAAGGAAGCAGAGATGGGGAGGGAGCGAATTCCAGGAAAGGGTAGCAGCCAGTCAAAGAGACAGAGCATGATGTAGGTTAAACAGCCGAGGACTTCAAGACAGGGGTTCAACTCTCAATCGCATTACTTCTCTGATCAGCACTGGACTGGGACTCCAGAGATATAGTCTAGCCTAAGTTCTGCCACTATGTTGCCATTTGCTGGGTATCAATTTTCTCATCTACAAAATGAGGATTTGGACTAGATCATCATCTCTTTGTAGCTCTAAGTCTATGAGTCTATAAACTGAGGATAACAAGAGTTAATCCTTTACATTTGTTTAGTACCTCAGTTTCTAAAGTATACACACAAGCCAAGGAGAATGGTATTATTCCTGCTTTACAGATGAGGAAATTGAGCCTCAAGGAAGTAGAGGGATTTGGCCAGTTAGTAATATTTGCATATCTGTGTACTTGGCTACCTGTCTCAAATTTGCTGTAAAGATTAAATGAGATAAGAAATATGAAAGCGCTCTTGAAACAAAAGCCTGTAAAATGATAGCTACTACTGATAGTAATTTATGCCGGAGCCTTGTTGCAGCTGCTCTGGGGGGCTTAGGGGTTTCCACAGAAGATAAAAAGTGTCTAGCAAATGCTAAAAATAATAGGCCTTTCACTTGGTATGCTTAAAGTAACAAAACGGCAGGCATAACATGGCCTAACTTGCAGGGGCCTGAGGAGGGAGGGCAAGGATGCATGTGAATTAGTCACCAAAGGGTCAAGGATACATTTGCCATTCAGTCAGCAAAGGGCACTTGAGGTAAAATGATCTTAAGGCTATGGCCTTAAAGTGAAGGAGGGATTGATGACGTACCAGTAGGTGAACCTCCTAACGTGGCACCCAGGTAATGCCAGGTTTCATTATTCATTCTAATTCAGTGAGGGGACACCTGGGTTGTCCCTCCAGGGCTGCTCCCTCATGGTAACGAAGGTAGGTGTTTTACAGAAAGGGGCAGTGTCTCTAGTGTGTCTCACTGATTGGGTTCCCACTTCTGATGTTATTGGCAGGGAGGTGCCAACTGGCAAGATTAACTGGAGCATGGAAGAATCTAGTATGGAAGGTTGCAAGCATAGAAAATTCCTTAAAGGGCAGGAAGTACAGGCAAGAGGAGGCACAAAGAGAGCCTGACAGTGTATGACCTAGAAAACCAGACATTCTTTTAAACTATCACAGTAATTCTCAACAAATCTCCTTTGAAAGTGAGGAGACAGAACACCAAAGTGCTAACATTCTAATTCCTTTAGGCCTATCAAGAACTGGCACTCTATAGTCTAAGGTCCCTTCTAGAGCTAATATTGAACATCTATCTCTATGATGCCTACCTTAAAAGTCTGAGTCATCTGGAAGAGTAGAACTGTTTTAACATGGGTTCATTTCTTCTAATGGCTGCTAAGCCTTCACACTAGCAAAGAGACAATGATTATTTTGACTAATACATTATAATTTGGAGATCAATCAGAAGTCATTCTACCAATCCAAGAGGATCAATGACCAAAGATTCCAACTTTCAGCTGTTCACTCATGCTGAAGCTAAGCATCCTAACCTGAAATGTCCCTTCCACTCCAACTTCTACCTCTTAATATACCCTGGCCATTTTTCTTTTAAGATTTCTTGAAATATGGTGTCTGGGCTCTCTTTTTTTGGTCATGGCTTTCAAATAGTCCAATGATGCCTAATTTTTTTCTCCTTGATCTGTTTTTCGGGTCAGTTGTTTATCCTATGAGATACTGTACATGTTCTTCTATTTTTTTTAAACCTTTTGAATGAAGAAAACTGCCCAGATCTCTTAGAACCAGAAGGCAAAGTGGAAACAGAATCCACTGGTCACCTCCTGAAACCCCAAATGAAAACTCATAATTTTTGTATCACAGCCAAAAGCCAAAGCTCTCAGGTCAAGGAAAAAACACCACAAGCAGCCAGAATGAAAGAATTCAAGTATTAAGGAGCCATGATCATGATCACACATGATTTAGCAGTCACCACTATAAAGGAGCAGAGAGCTTGGAATATGTCACGGTGTAGAGAACCTGGGGCCTTGAGGGCACAAGTGGCCTTCTAGGTCCTTGGGTGCAGCCTTTTGACTGAGTCCAAGTTTTACAAAACAAATCCTTTTATTAAGGGGATTTGTTCTGTGAAGTGTGGATTCAGTCAAAGAGCTGCACTTGAGGACCCAGAGGGCCACATGTGGCCTTGAAGCCGCACGTTCCCCACCCTAGATACCCCATACCCTAGATAAGATATTCCAAAAGGCAAAGGATATGAGCTTACAGCCAAGAATAACTTACCTAGCAAAACTCAGTATAATATTGCAGGGGGAAAATATTCATCAATGTATCCACCCCTCACACTGTGCAGAGTATGCCTAATAAATCCTCTCCTGAAGTGAAGTGAATCCCCATCCACCACTTTAGGTTATGACAAAGCAAATAGAGGATTTGGGTTGGTCTCCCATAAATCTCAGGAATCTGAGGAAATCTAGAACAAAACCACCCTAGAACATAACTTGAATTTGGTAAAAGGACTAGGTAGAGAAGAAGAAATAAAAAATCTTTGCTACCCTAGACCACCCTAGTCCATCACTGATGGCTTACATTAATGACCACAGACTCAGAAAAGTTTTTTTTCCCTGCCAAGCCAAAGATTTGTCTTTTGGTTTGGAACATAAAATGTCAGACCTAGAAAGGTCCCTAGAAAATACAACACATGATGTTAAAACATTAAACATAAACTATCAGAGATAGAGGGAGAAAGTTATAGCCAGAATGGGAAAAAGAATTCTTCAAGGCCACATAGCAAAGCAGGGGAAGAACCTCTAGGAGGAAACAGGACATCCCAATGACTTACTGGTGTTACTACTAGTAGCTCCCATGAGCACTCAGTTCAAACTATTTTTCACTACAAAGAGCTGCTGAACAATGAAATTTGCTGTCTCAGGAAGTAGTGAGTTTCCTATTTCTTGAAATGTCTAAGCAGAAGCTAAATGACCCCTTGTGGGGAAGGCTATAATAGAGTTTCTTGTACTGAGAAGGAAGTTGAACTATCCACTCTCTGAGGGCCTTTCTAGACTTACAATTTTATTAACTGCTCTGTACATTTTTAACCAACCAACAAGCATTTATTACTATTTGTCTAGAACTAAGGATATAAAGACCAAAAAAAAGAAAAGACAAGAAATAATCCCTACCTGCAAGGAGCTTACATCATATTAAGGAAGACATCATGTACATATAAATACATAAAAAATAAATACAAGTTAATTTGGGGGAGGAGCCCTACAGGTTGGGGAAATAAGGAGGGATTTCATGTGGAAGGCATCACTTAAGCAGAATTTTGAGGAAAACAAGGTATGCTAAGAGGCAAAGGTGAGGAGGGAGGACATCCCAGCAAGGGAGGCTGGCCAGGGCAAAGGCAGAGCGATGGATGATGGCCTATCTTATGTGATTTTTAAAAGCAAGTAAGCTAGTATAGTTAGACCATAGCACCCATGGAGGGCAATAAAGTAAGGAGATTAGAAAGGCAAGAAGGCATCAGATCATGAAAAGCTTTAAATGCCAAAAAGATTTTATATTTGATCCAGAAAGTAAAGAGGAGCCACTGGAATTTATTTGGGGGTTAGGGGTATGACATGATCAGACTCATATTTTAGGAAAATCACTTAGGTAGCTGGGTGAAGGAAGGACTGGAGTGGGAAGAGAGAGAATGATTAAGGACTGAAGAGGCTGTTTTCAGAAAGCATGGAAATTTTATAGTGACCTGAAGAACATTCAAAATTATTTTTCTGCTATGGCTAAATAATTATTACCTATACTCAAAATATAAACCAGTCTAGAAAAGAAGGTAAAAAGAGCATAACAAAAGGGCTTCAATGCAAACACAAAAAAAAAAAGACCTAGAGTCAGAGAGGAATCGTGATCTATGTCAAGAATTTGAAGAATGGAAGGACATGGAAAAAGGGAAAATAAGAAGGGTCACTCAACGGAGAAGGAAGATATACCCTGTGAAGAGAAAGCAGCTGACTTCCAAGGAAGGATGATGTGGATCAGCATCCATGAGGTGAGAGATCACCCAATAAGGAAAAGAAGAAAATAAATAGGTAGGGTGGGTAGCAACTCCTGATTATGGTACTGAGCCAAGAAATTATTAACAGCTCTGCTCTGGAAGGGGAAAGAGCTCCAACAGATGTAAAGAAAATTCACAAATGGACAACATGAAAAACAAAGTCCTGGCCTCAGGATGTTTCAGGGATGTTGCTACAAAGGAAACAGAATGAAATACATTGAAATGCAGCTGCTGTCCCACAGAGGCCCTAGGGAATTCAACTCCAGGCAGAGGGGGCCAAAGTCTTTGTGACCAGCAGTAAAAGATGTCTTTTGCGACATGGCAGAGTGGACAGAGTGCTGGGTCTGGCCTCAGGAAGACTTGGGTTTAAATCTTGACTTTGATGCTTTATTAGCTGTGGGACCACAATCACTTAATCTCATTGAGCCTTAATTTCCTACCTATAAAATAAAGGTAATACCTACAGTACCTACCTGACAAGGCTGTTGTGAGGCTGAAAGGAGATAATACATGTAAAGTATTGTGGAAACTTTCAAGTGCTATGTGAATGTCAGTTATGATTACTTTAATTAATCTAAAGCATCACCATTCCTAAATGAGAAGACTGACCTTCCTGAACCATAACTTAAAGAGGGGGCTTAGGCCCTGTATGTACACCAGTGGCCAAAGTTCCCAGGTGGCTCCCAACAGATTCTAATACTAAATTATTAGTAAAAGGGGAGTCAGAAAATAGACAAGATACACTTTAGGCCAAATAATAACAGTATCATTTTGCTAAGTGAACGACATAGTGTTTTCCATAAAGCTCAGAACAAAAACCTGCCTTCACAGTTCATCCATGCCCTGCTAGGGTTTGGCTCCACGAAGGGTCCAGGAGGGTAAGGGCTAAGAACTGTGACTGCCGCAACCTCAGGAGACAAAAGGGGAGAGTGAAAGAAAGACATCGTGACTGTACTTTGAAAAACAAGAAAAATTTTCATCACAGAAAGGTAGGAACTTTTTTACAGGGTTACATCCACAGGACCAGACAGAGGAACCAAAAGAAGAGATAAGGTCCTGGATATACTCAATTAAGGGAGAGGGGGGAAAGACAGGAGGGAAGTCAGTCAGTAAATATTATTAAGTGCCTACTTCCTACTCTGCGCTAATTGCTGGGGACACAAAAGCAGACTAAAGGCAGTCCTTGCCTTCGAGGAGCTCACAGTCCAATGTATGTGTGTGTGTGGGGTGGGGGGGGAGATACAACAAGCAAATGTACAAACTATACATAGGATAAATAAATAATTAACAGAAGGAAGTCACTAGAATTCTGAGGGATTAGGAAAAGCTTCCTGTAGAAGACAGAATTTTAGATGGAACTTGAAGGAAGCCAGGAAAACCTGGAGAACAAATGAAGAGAAAGAACATTAAAGGCATAGGGAACAGCCAAAGAAAATGCCCAAAGTCTAGACATGGAGTGTCTTGTTCATGGAAGAGCCAGGAGGCCAATGTCACCAGACCTAAAAGTAAATGGCAGGTAGTAAGGTAGGAGGGAGAAAGGTTATGAAGGACTTTGAATGCCAAACAGAGCATTTTGCATTTGACTCTGGAGGCAATAGGTAGTCAATGGAGTTTACTGAGTAGGGGGATTATATGGCAGGGCCTTCAATTCAGGAAAATCACTTAAGTGGCTGAATGGAGGATGGACTGGAGTGGAGAGAGATCTGAGGCAAGTAGATCTACCAGCAGGCTATTGCAATAGCAGAGGTGTGAGGTGACAAAGGATGATGGCAGCGTCAGAGGAGAGAAGAGGGCAAATTTGAGAGATGTTGTAAAGGAAAAATCGACAGACTTTTGTAACAGTTTGGATGGGGGTAGGGTGAGAATAGTGAGAAGTCAAGAATGACATCTAGGTAGGAGGACTTGGAGGATGGTGGTACCCTCAATAGTGATAGGGAAGGGGAGAAGAGTATAGGGGGAAATATAACGAGTTTGGTTTTGAACATGTTGAGTTTAAGATGCCTACAGGACATCCAACATGAGATGTCTGGAAGGTAGTTGGACTTTCAGGACTAGAGGGAGGGGAGAAGAGATGGAGAGAGTCCTTGAGCTCATTACACATACTCAGAAGTCATTTCCTTGCATGAAGGTCATTCCTAAGAACACTCACCTGTGTAGGCCATGGTCTTGGGGTTGCCATAGGGAGCCCCAGGTTGGACGGGGCTGTAAACAGGGTTCATTGTGGAAGACTGAAGACCCTAGAGAGAAAAGAAAGAAACCAGGTTGGGTATTTCAATCAAGTGCCATAAAAACAATCACTATCTTATCTATAAGCACCAGCTACATAGTTTACAAAACCTCTTCATATTCACTCTTACTAGAGCAATGTCAACAACCCATGTTTCAATACTTTTTTAAACCTTATAGATGCTTTCTTCCCAACAAATCTGTAACATAGGTAGTATGTCTCACATAGGTAGTGAGACAAATATTTTACTTAAAGATGAAGAAGGGAGCCAAGATGGCGGCTGGAAAGCAGGGACTAGCGTGAGCTCCCCACCAAGTCCCTCCAAAAACCTATAAAAAATGGTTCTGAACCAATTCTAGAACTGCAGAACCACAAAGTGGCAGAGGGAAGCAGGGCTCTAGCCCAGGACAGCCTAGATGGTCTCTGGGTAAGGTCTATCCCGCACGAAGCTGGGAGCAGAGGGGAGTGGAGCACAGCCCAGCGTGGGCACAGACCAACGAGACCAGGAGCCGAGCAGAGAGCGCCCTAGCGCCCTGAATCAGTGAGCTGTGGCATTTACCAGACCTCTCAACCCACAAACACCAAAGACAACAGAGAGAAGGGTAGTGGGAAAAGCTGCTGGGGACAGGGAGTTTGCGCTTTGGCCACCTCCCCTGGGGCAGCAGAGGTGGGGCAGCTTTAGAACTACAGCTGCAGTTGCTTCTGGCCCCAGGCCCACCTGGTGGGAGGAATTAAGTGGAGGATCAGAGCAGGAGTGAAGAGCTTGCTGAAGATCTAAGTCCAGTCCTGGTTGAGGGTTCTTGGGGAAGGAGGAGTGCTGGTGTGGCAGTGTATCCGCCCAAGCATGGAACATAGAA
>CM053622.1:711603895-711648181 GCA_028646595.1 Phalanger gymnotis
CAGACAAATGTTGCTTCCCTAGTGCTAGGATTCTGGGACTACAAAGATTTATGGGATCTGTACTAGATTCTGGGAATACAAAGAAACAAAATATAGAAAAAGCCCCTAGCCTGAAGGCTCTCCAGGATCAGAGGTCAGTTTCCCGGACTCCCCCTGCTCTTTCCACTACACTGAACTTCTCTACCTCGGGAAACGTTTTTAGGCCTTCCCCAGAGGTAGACATAAAAAAGAGATAAAAAAATTGTGTTCTTCCCTTATAGAGAGTGTACCACAGATCCAAACTGGACTTATGAAAATCAGTCTCCTCATTTTAGAAACACACCTCTCTATCAAAGTGTCACACATACTTTAGAGTAAAATTAACATGCAATTGAATCACAACTTGTTTTCAATACACTCATTCCTAGAAAGTGTGAATTCAAGATTTCAATGTTAACATCCTGCAAGTAGTTTATCCCATTCCCACCAGACTGCCAGATGAGTGACCCTCAAAACACTTGCTTAAAGGAAGGTGTTCTACTGCTCTAACAATCAAATAAAATATATGTGTTTAAATTCTTTTCTACAGTAACTATTCCACTCAAAGCCAGAAAGGAAAGAGAAAGGCCAGACACAGCAGTAATCTGTAGCACTAAAAAATAAATGGTCATTATCTTTCCAGAGGAATTAGCCAAATCAGGCCAATGCCAAAATCCTGTGCCAGAGATTTCTCCAAATGCATAAAACCCTAAAACAAATTCACTGCAACATTCAGAGGCATCAATAATTGACTGAGCTGGAAATTTCAACTGATCTTCCATTTAGAAAATACACCATCTGTATGACTGAGATGCTGTAAATAAAACCAATTACAAAGGAAGGAAAAATCCTACTGAAGACTACCTACAATGAAGTCCTCAAGTGTGTATGCAGAAGTCTTCCTTCTAGCACTGTATTAGTAGAGATCATGGCACACCTAAGAGACCAGAAAAGAGGCCTCAGTGCAGCATGGTGCAGTAGGAAGATCTGGAATTGGAAAAACTGGTCCCTCTTCCCCGTTTTACAGAGCAGAAAATTGAGGCACAGAGAAGGGATGGAACTTGCCCAAGTCATACAACTAGTAAATGACACTGAGCCAAGATTTAAACCCAGGCACTGTGACTCTGAATCCAATATATACTAAATCCCTCCTTTTTACCACCCTGTCTAAACACCTAAGTCTCATGAATCGCATTGAACCTCATGGTTCATACCTGAAGTCAGACTGTTTACTATTCAGTCAGTCCCTGAAGGTCTCTTCTATGACAGCTTTCGGTGCTTCGAATTTTGGAGAATCACACAAAAGCAATCGGCGTTGGAAGAAACCTTCGAATATAAGGCACAGTAATAAAGAGCAGTCTTAAAATCAAAGAGCCTGGATTGGAGTCTTAAATCTGACACTTAAAAATTAGACCCTGAGGAAATCACTTTAGTCTCTGGAGCTTCAGTTTCTTCTTCTATAAAATGGGATAATATTTATACTAACTTTCAGAAATGTTTGAGATGTGTTCTTAGTAAACCTTACAGCACTACAGAAACAGGAGTTATTATTATAATACATTAGTGCTGAAAAGAGCTTTAAAATGTGCAGTGTCAGATTTGAAAGGGACTTTGGCTTGTAAACTATACATTGTTAGGGCTGGGAAAGAACTGAGTATTGAGAAGAACAGGCAAGCCAGCCTAGTTGAAGCAGTAGGGCACTCTGTGGGAGAGACAAAGGGCAGTATGTGCCAGGCAAGTCAAACCACCACCACCACCATCCTGACCACCATCTCTCCTCAAATCCCAGTAGGGACAGCCCAGGACCCTGAACTCGAGTCCTGGGAATAGCAGTGCCCCTCCCCAAGCCACCAGAATTGCCCCCATAGTCATCCCCACAGGTGAGAAATCATTGTGGAGGACAGGTCCACTTTCCTCATCACCACAAACAACAACTGCTGCCTAGCATTGGCAGCACCCCCCAGACCACTGCGGGTCCTGAATCTAGCCCAACCCTCACAGCCATCATCTGAGTAAGCAATCAGTGTGGCAAAGGAGCCAACCAACCCAATGAACCACTCCCCTCAAAGGACAAGCAATCAGTCTAGCTGAAGCACCAAGGCATTCAGAGAAAAAGACAAGAGGCAGCATGTGTCAGGCAAGTCAAATCATGCCCACCACTTTGACCATCGCTTCCCCTCATAATGTCACGGAGACAGCCCAGGATCCTGAAACCAAGAACCTTGAGACTAGCAATGGTTCTGGGCAAGTACCCTCAGCCATCATCCCAAGAAGTAACTCATCAAGAGACACAGCCTAGCAACTGTTCCTGCATATGCTACAGCCTCATCTTTTGAAGACCTAGAAAAGAAAGTTCTTTCCACCAATATCTATGGCACTGCCAAATGGCTCAACAGCAGAAACTGACAGGATCTTGATGGTAACGGCATTAAGGAGGAGGCATTACTATCTGCTTTGCCACTATACCCTATAGTGGGGAACTTTCCATCCAGCTTGCAGCTGAACTCTCCCACATGGGCTGTCTTCTCCTTTAGAATGGGAGATTCTTGAGAGCAAGGACTGTCCTACCTTTCTATATGTATCCCCAGCACTTAATACAGGGCTTTACACACAGTAAGCACTTAATAAATGCTTCATTCATTCAATATGTAATGTTAGTGCTTATGGGGATATAGATGATCATTTAATTGAACTCTTTCATCTTTAGCAGTGAGGAAACATGACCAAGGAGATGAAATGTTTACTTTAAGGTCAAACAGGAAATTCAGTACCAGTGTGAGGCTTTGAATTGAAGAATGAAGATACTATCCCAGAGCTCACTGCTCCTTAGAGTCAGCTCCTACTGGGAAGGGATTCCAACTTGGTGATAAAGACAAGTGAAGGGGGGGCAGCTAGATGGCACAGTGAATAGACTCTGTTTGCCTCAGTTTCCTCAACTGTAAAATGGGGATCACAGCACCTAGGGTTGTTGTGAGGATCAAATGAGTTAATACTTGTAAAGCATACAGCACAGTTCCTAACACAGAGGAGATGCTCTATAAAAGCTTATTCCCTTCCTTGTCCCCCTTCTCTGAGCCTTCTCTTTTAGTTTCCTCCTTTTAACACTGAATATTATGTGCATCAACTACTTCACTGTGGTGCTGTAAGTGTCCTATGTAACCTTAAGGGGGTCTATAAATGTAAATCATCATGCAAATTATCCTCATAAATGAGCTTGTGTACTAAACTGGTGTTGTCCTTGGGTGAATATCTCAAAACCTAGCAAGAAGATCAAGGGTTCACTTGCTGTTGCTTTTTTGATCTCGTGAAGGTTAATATCCGGAAGAAATGTGAGAGTCAATGTCTTATTTTGTCCATCTCCAGCCGTTCTTATCTTCAGTCAGGAGGCCCCCACTTTTTTTTGAAGATTAGCACTATTATTATTATCCTCATTTTACAGATGAGGAAACAACTTCAAAAAGGTTCAAATGAATCACCCAAGGTCATACAGACAGAAAGTGGTAAGTTATCACATAGTCACTAGCTGATGTTGTCAAAGATTTTAATTTTGTAAATCAAGTCATTGAAAAGTTTATGGTGGGCATGTCATCTATCTTGGGTAAAAGGTTACAAAACTACCTTAGTGCTTAGCTGAAAAGATAAGGTGGGTCAGGAAAGAATAGTTAGATATGCATGGCTGGGCTAAACACTAAGCAAAGTGTGCCAACAATTTACAGGGAGATGATAACAGGGTGGAATTAGGAGAGCCCCGTCATTGGAGGGAACCAAACCTGGGTTGGATTCTCACCTTTACCATTTACAAGACACATGACCACTGGCAGTCCTTTCCTCTTCTAAACCAGTTTCCTCATCTGTAAAATAAGGAAAACAAAAAGTATCTTCTCTGCCTAAAAGGTTTGCTGTAAGGAAAGTACCTTTTAAGACCAAAGACCTCTATACATGTGAACTACTGTTCTTATCACTTCCGTACTTCAGGGGTCACTGATCTCACCAGTGACTGAGGCTAGAATCCCTCTATTACTTAGTAAGGGAGCCTCTGAGTGCTGATCTGGCCCAAAAAACTCATGACCTTGTGGCAAATCCAGTGGAGAACTTCACCTAATTTAGCTAGATTGCTTACTTCCTGGGTGACATGCTTTGATAATAATACTCAACAGTTACACCATGCCTTAAAGCAAAGTGTTCTACATCTTTAATATAGGCATACCTTGGAGATACTGCAGGTTCAGTTCCAGGCCACAGCAATAAGGCAACTATCACAATAAAACAAGGTCTCAGAAATTTTTTTGTTTCCCAGTGCATAGAAAAGTTATGTTTACAATATACTGTAGTCTATTAAGTATGCAATAGTATGTCTAAAAAAAGTACATACCTTAATTAAAAAATACTTTATTGCTAAAAAAAATGCTCACCATCATCTGAACCTTCGGCAAGTTATAATCTTTTTGCTATTGGAGAGTCTCAATGCTGATGCCTGCTGACTTATCAGAGTGGTGGCTGCTGAAGGGTGGGGTGGCTATGACAACTTCTTAAAATGAGACAATAATGAAGTTTGCCGCATCAATTGAGTCTTCCTTTCACTTGAATGTTTAGAGGCCATTGTACAGTTATTAATTAGCCTAATTTCAATATGGTTGTGTCTCAGAGAATAGGGAGGCCCCAGGAGAGGAAGAGAGATGGGGAACTGTGGGTGGGTGGAGCAGTCAGAACACACAAAGCATTTTATCAATTAAGTTTGCTATCTTACATGGGCATAGTTCATGGAGCCCCACCCTGAACAATTACAAGAGGGGCGTCGAAGATTGGTGACCAGAGATCAAGATGTATGAACAACGAAGAAATCTGAAGCATTTTAAGAATTACCCAAATGTGACACAGAGACACAAAGTGAGCGCATGCTGTTGGAAAAACGGCACCCATCTTGTTGAGACATTTTTCAATTGTGTCTGACTCTTCATGACCATTTGGGGTTTTCTTGGCAGATACTGTAGTGTTTGCCATTTCCTTCTCCCACTCATTTTACAGACGAGGCAAACAAGGTAAAGTGAGTTGCCCAGAGTTACACAGTTAGTTTCTCAGGCTATATTTGAACTCAGGAAGATAAGTCTTCCTGACTCCAGAGCCAGCACAGTTGCCACAAACCTTCAATTTGTAAAAAAAAAAAAAAAAAAAAAAAAAAAAAAGGAAAAAAACCCCACAATATCTTTAAAGAACAATAAAGTAAAGGCTCAATAAAGCAAAGTATACTGGTATCTCACTTAATCTCACTCAAAAAAAAAACAACCCATTCTATCATTATCTTCATTTTACAGATGGAGAAACAGAGGATGACAGAGGTTAAATGACTTGCTCAGGGTCACAGTGTCTGTGGCAGAGTACAAACCCAAATCTTCCTGACTTCCAAGCATAGTACATCACCTCACTCACCCACTGGGCCCTAAACAATTGGGCACAATAGAAAGAGTCAGAGGACCTGGTCTCAAATCCCTCTGCCCCCTTCTATATGTGTGAAATCTGGACATGTCACTTTTATCTCTCTAGGCCTCATTTCTTCTATCTGTAAACTGAGGAGGCTGGCCTCTGTGGCATCTTCTAACTCTAAAACTATGATGCTCAGACCCTTTCCAACTGGGCTCTGCTACCTTGAAGAAGTCAGGGTCATCCTCAAACCAAGATGAGACATGAGAGACTTTAGTAGAGATATGGTATGACACCTGAAAACCTGAAGATATGGTATGACACCTGAAAAAAGCATTCTGGCTACGCCTAATATGCAGCAACATATTTGGATGAAAAATTAACATTTCTAATATACAAACGTAAGCAAAGTTCGAAGTATTTGAATTTACAGAAATCAAACATCAGAATGACTGACAACTTTTCCTATTCCTAAAGTAATACTATCTCCCTATGAGACAAGAAGCATAAGTATTACTACCACCATTCTAAAGGACAGAAAAATGAGGTCCAGAGATATTAAATGACTTGCCCCATGGTCATACAGCTAAGAACTATTAGAGCCAAAATTCAAAGTCTTCTAACTCTAAATCTAGTCTTCTTTCCACAATGTTATGCTGTTTTGGAAAGAGTATTTCCCTGACCTCAACCCCAAATCAAACTCTGCCAATTAACACCCTCCCAATGTTATAGGACCAGATCTCAACCAGCACTTTATTTGTACCTACCTCTAGCCATTTATATTATTTGTACTTCTTCTGTCCACTTACATACTCATCAGTATTCTGACTATCTGTGTACTTATCTTCTCCCCACAGGGCAATGAGCTCCTCAGGGACAGCATCAGGTCCTATCAGAGCTTAGCACAATGCCTCAAGCACTTAGCACAGTCCCTGGCACGTAGTAATAAGTGCATAATAAGTGCTTGCTGACTTGACTTATTAACGTCTCCCTCAAAGCCAAAAGATTAAGTCCTACACAAAGCAGGAATAGCAGTCCTACACAGAATAAATATTCACAGAATACTAGATTTGTAAGGGAGCTCAGAAAACATACCTGGTGCATTGATCTGATCTACCAAACACAGAGCGACCTCTCAGTGTTCACTGGAAGGCCCCAGTGAGAGGGAGCTCCCTACCCTCCATTGGTAGAATTGAATGGAATGTTTTTATATCATGCAGACGTGATATAAATCAATAGATTAAAAAGATTTTCCAAATGGCAACAAAACTGAAATCAAGCTATTCATCCTTGAATTTCATAACAGTCATCATCAGAAGCAGGATTTTCTCTCCAGAAGATCCACTAGTTACCTAGAAACCGCCTGCCAGGCCCAAACTACAGAAAATTGGCTCTGCACCCGGCTAATTACCCAGCTATTCCAAGCAGTTTACACCAGCACAAGCTGGGAGAAAAAAAGGCTGTCAGCCAGAATGTGAAAGAAATTAAACACACCAGGAGAGCCCAGGCTCCAAATACCACTGGGCATCTATTTCAATGAGAATAACGGCACAATTTAGGAGGCCCAGCAAAGTATACCATTATTAAAACAACCATCCCATTGAAGCCATGGTTATCTGTAAATAGCTGCATTGTCTCCACTGTCACTGGTCTCATCTCCACTGCAAGAAGGTCTAGGGAAAAGGAGCATTTCTAAGAAAACAGAGTTCAGATTTCCATCATATAGTACTCTTTGTCCTGCATTTGGGGTAGGTGGGTAAGGAGAGGGAGAAGAGAGGGTACAAATTGGAAGGGGATCCATTGTTCAAAGAGGCAAAAATCCCTGTCACAATTTTCTACTCTGTTTCTAATTCTCCTCCTAAACTTTGAGCCTCCTAAATTTTGAGGGCAGGGATTTTTGTTGGTTGGTCCTTTCAATTGTGACCGACTCTTCGTGATCCCATTTGGGACTTTCTTGACAAAATACTGGAGCGATTTGTCATTTCCTTCTTCAGTTCATTTTACAGATGAGGAACTGAAGCAAACAGGGTTAATCAAGTGACTTGCTCAGGGTCACACAGCTAGTAAATGTCTGAAGCTGAATTTGAACTCATGCAGACGAGTCTTCCTGACTCCAGACTTATCACTCTATCCACTGTGCCACATAGCTGCCCTAGGGCAAGGATTGTGTCATACTCAAACTCTCTATCTCACCCAGTATTCAGTACAGTACTCTGCAGTCAGTAGGCACTTTGCTGAATTGAATTAGTCATAGAATTTTAGAGCTAGAAGGGATCTTAAAACCCATCTAATCTAATCCCCACACTGTTACAGACAAAGGAAAATGAAATCTAGTGAATGGACCTCAAACACAGGCTCGATATTCTATCTATTCTCATTCATTTTAGATTATCTGTCAATACAGTTTGGGTGACTCTAGGCAAGTGGTTTATAAACTGCAGAGCAATTACAGATCTACAGTGGCAGGCAGGGCCCCCTATACCAATGAAATCACAAGTGTGTACCAAAAAATAAAAGTTATCCCAAAATATGGGTTTGTTAAGGGAATGAAACTTTCTAACCTCTAAGCTCCACAAAGGCAGGGGTAATGTCTTATCAAAACTTTTATCTCCCTGCTCAAACCTAGCAAGGAAGGAAGGAAGCATCTAATAGGCACCTACTATGTTATGTGCCAAGAACTGTACTAAGCACTTTATAATTTGTTATTGCTGTGCAGTCATTTCAGTCATGTCCAATTCTTCATGACCCCACTCGGGGTTTTCTTGGCAAAGATACTGGAGTGTTTTGCCATTTCCTTCTCCAGCTCATTTTACAGATGAGAAAACTGAGGCAGAGGTGAAGTGACCTGCCCAGGGTCATCCTGCTAGGAAATGTCTGAGGTTGCATCTGAACTCAGGTCTTCCTGACTCCAGTCCCAGCACTCTGTCCACTGCTTCACCTAGCTGAAGACAATTGTATAGATAAATAAGTCGCTGATTAATGGTGGCAGACCAATGGTCTAAAATTGGCACTAGGTAGGAAAGATGACTGGTGGTCATCTCCTCTCTAAGGGGGTTCTTGGTTAGCAAAATTTCTGGAAAAGTGTAAAACAGTCTAGCAGAAATTAGATTTGGCCAACACTTCATATCACATATTACAATAAACTCCAAATATCCAAACAACCTGAATATAAAAGGTCACACCATAAGCAAATTAGAGGAGTAACACAAGAGATGCCTTCCAAAACTAAGGAAAAGGGAGAGTTCTTGATGAAACAAGGACCACAGATGATCATCAAGAACACAGTAGATAAAGTCAATTACATAAAGACTGAAAAGGAACTAGCATCGATTAAGCACCTACTATATATGTCATGCACTGCATTAAGTGTTTAAAAATATTATTTCATTTGATCACAAAATTGATACACTGTTTATAGACAAAATCAATGCAGTTAGAATAGAAAGGTAGCAATAAACTGGAGGGAAATCTTTGCAGCAAATTGTTATGGGAATTTTTTATTTCCTTTTATTCCTCCTGAATCTTTTGGTTAATATTAACCTCACCTGATCAAAACCTGTCCCATGAGGTGTAAAAATTTATTGAAAGCATTAAACATTCCTTAGGAAAGAGGGCTGGACCTGAAGTCAGGAAGACTCATCTTTCTAAATTCAAATCTGGCCTCAGACACTTACATGTGACTCCGAGCAAGTCACTTAACCTTGTCTGCCTCAGTTTCTTCACTTGTAAAATGAGCTGAAGAAGGAAATGGTAAACTACTCTAGTATCTTTGCCAAAAAAACCCCAAATTGGTTCACAAAGAGTCAGATATGACTGAACAACAACAAAAAGGTAAGAAAGCAAGGGAAGAATCTCAACTGTCCCTGACTCCTTGGTGACATGTAAATCTTTCTCCTCAACCAGCCTATCTGTGAACCTTCTAAATGTAGCTTAATCTGTAACCTGACTTAGTTTACCTATAGAGTTTGTTTGATGAAGTTTGTTTCCTTAGGCAAGGTATAAGATTAAAACTCTGCTTAAGTTTATTCAACTTTTATGACACTGAAGGACATATCGGATTACAAATTTATCTTCTCTTTAATTTTTATGTCCTAAAAGGAATGTACAAGATTGCAATGTAAAAGAATTATTTCTCTGTCGCTCTGATGGAATTTTTCCTATAAGAAGCCTTGTCAGATTGTTCATGATTGTTCAGGTTTTCTCTGAAGCCTGAACCTACACTTGAGCGTAATAATAAAACTTAGGTTTTTATCCCTCCCATAACAAAATTTATCAGATAAAGGTCAGATTTCTAAGATCTACAAGGAGTTCATTCGAATTTATCAGAACAAGAGCCACTGCCCAATTGACATAAATGGTCAAAGGATATGAAGAAGCAGTTCTCAAAAGAAAAAAGGCAAGCTATCAACAACCACATGAAAAAAAAAACCCTCCAAAACCATTAATAATTATAGAAATGCAAATTAAAGCAATTTTGAGGTTACACATCAGAGCCATCAAAGAGAATAAAAAAGGAAAATGACAACTGTTGGAAAGGCTACAGTAGAGCAGGTACATAAATAACATACTGTTGGTAGAGCTATAAATTGGTCAAATTATTCTGGAAAGCAATTTAGAACTATACCCAAAAAGTCATGTCCATACATTTTGAATCAGAAATACTACTAGGCTACTACTAAGTTATATCTCTAAAAAGATCAATCAAAGAATGGGTTGGTATGTACAAAAATATTTATAGCAGCTCTTTTTGTGGTGACAAAGAACTAGAAATTAAAGGGGTGCCCATGGATTGGGGAATGGCTGAACAAATTATGGTATACAAATATAATGGCTACAAGAATTCAGAGAAACCTGAAAGAACTTGTATGAACTGAACAACACCAGGAAAACAATTTAAAAGAAAACAACTGTGAAAGACTTAAAAATCACGATCAATGCAATGACCGAACCTGACTCTGGATGTCTGATGATGAATCATGCCTCTTTCCTCTTGGCCAAGAAATGATATGGCCCAGAGGTATGGAATGACACATACCTTTCAGACTTGGCCAATGTGTTCATTTGTTTTATATTAAACTATACTTATTTGTTACAAGGGTGGGCTTTTATGTTGGGGGTAAGATTTCAGGGAATCAGAAGTAAGAGTGTTACTGAAAAGAAAGAAAAGAGTAGCAATAGGTCATTAAAAAAAATAAATAGCAGAGCAGAAGAAACTTCAGAAGGGGACACAAACAAGCAGGGCAGGGCTGAACTACCATGCTAAATTTTAAATACACAAAAAATAAAATACCCAAATTGTACATAGTGAAATTCAAAGCTTCACATGTAGTCTTCTTTTTCTGTTCCTCTTAGTATCAGAAAATGTTAATGTTTGTTTATGTTAGGTTCACAATAATAAGAAAATTTAGAAATAAAATAAGGGATTGAACTAGATGATCGCTAAGGTCTCTTCTAGTTCAAATAATCTATGAATCTATAAAAATATCTGTTAGTTTTCACAGCATTTGGAGCACCCTACTAGGTAACGGGATCTCCCCTAAGTGAATATTCTTTCTGAGCATCTAATGCAGAAGAGAAAAACAGCTTAGTGGAAGAAGGCTGGAGAGTCTAGGAAATTGAAAAACTCCTGATCAAACATGGCCTCTGAAAGGACTAGGTGACCCTGAGTGAGTGACTTCACCTTCCAGTATCCCAGGCAGCTAACTCTCTAAGACTAGAAAGTGCAGAACAGGTGTTGATGTGCACTGACAGAATTTGGGAGCTCCCAAAACCAGTAAAACTGAGGTTCAGTCCCACTCTCCTCCAAAAACACAAGTCGGGAGTAACAATGTCAAGAGAGAGTGGATGAAGGAATATTACAAGATCATGCCACAAGGCATGGGATGAGGTGAACAAGGAGAAGGGATCTGAACTTAACAGCTAAAGCCCATGAGGATGCTGAGTCCCTTTCCTAGTTAGTTTTCTAGAGCTCAGAGCTGCTGTCAAAGGGTTAGCACAGTCTAGTCTGTAAATTACTTAGCATCGGCTGTAAAGTTTTAGATACAGTAATTTTCTAAGCAAGTATGGAACTTCACAAGTGAGTTGTAAAGGGACCTGGTTCACGTCTGCCCATCCAGGAGGTTTCCCAAGAAACATTCAGTTCTCTACTTCAGTATCTACAGCACATTCAACTAAATGTACCATAGTCATCCCTTTCTTCCTAGAATATGTAGATTAATAGTATAAACCCATCAGAAGAAGAAAGTTTAAGATACTTCAGAAAATAAACCGTTTTCAAACACCCTCAACCACTTCAGAGGCACCAATTTATATACAATTGATATGAAAATTTTCAAATCTTTACTAGCCCCTGCATTAAAACAAATTCCCTAAAGGCTTCTATGAAGTAATACTTTGTTAGCTTTCTTTGATCCAGTTTATAAAATATTTATTAAGTGCCTGCTCTTCAAGGGCCTCAGTGTGTATCTAAAATACAACTGAACTTCTGTATAAATATTCTATAGTTCAGAAAACTGGCCAAATTTCTTATTAGGAAAAACTGAGATTATTACTTAATTTCATAAGATTTAGAACATAGAGCTAGAAGAAACCTTAGAACAGGAATTCTTAACTTGGGGTCCATGAATTGATTTCAATATTGATAAAGTCATTTTAATATAACTGATTTCCTTTGCAATCCTGTGTATTTTATTTTATGCATTTAAAAATGTTATTCTGAGAAATGGCCCATAAACTTCGCCAAACCGCCTCCAAAGGAGTCCATAACACACACAACAAAAAAAGGTTACAAACCCCTGCCTCAGAGAGAAACAAACTAATAACAATTCCTCAGTTTACACTTGTAAGGCATATGGAAGTTATGAAAGAAAGTGTAGAAATCTACCTTTCTAGGAGGTTACATTCCAGAGAGAAAGCAATATATCCAAGAAAATATTAATTTGCCTAAAGCGGAAAAACAACAAAAAACAAAAAACCTCAGCTTCATGAAACTTCTGGGAAAGGGAAGCCCTGAAAAGCCAAGTTTCCTTGCTAATTGGAGCTTTAATTCCTTAGGCAACAAAAGGTTTTGTTGTTGTTTTAATAATTTTGGATATAAATCTCCCTCAAATATTGTATCTATTCCTGTTTTAAATAGAGTCTATTGAACATCTTAAGTGAGTCATATAACCTCTCTCAGCCTCAGATTTCTCATCTATAAAATGAAAATTATCCCTCTGCCTACATACAGCAAGGGCTCTTAACTGTTTGTGTATCATGGGGACCCACTCTGGCAGTCTAGCGAAGCCAGATCCCTTCTCAGGATCCTGTTTGTTGCCTACATTCATCACTTATCGATCAAAGGTTAGGGAAATTAAAGGTGTAATTTTTTCCTATCCAAAGTCACAGAACACCTAAAGTAAAAGTATCCATGAAACCCAGGTTAAGAAATCCTGACCTCAGAGTTGCAAGAAACAAAAGCAATAACGTCAAGAGTTTTGTAAATCCTAAAGTGCTCTAAACTGTAGGCATTATATTGTAAATTAAGAACATCATCATTAACAACAGTAATTTTAAAAGTGGAGTAATAGTAAAGTACATAAACTTTAGTACAGGGCCCCTGGACCTCTCCCTTGGCTGCCCAGTGGAATTTGGGTGCTTTCTTCATAGGTATAAGCTATGGTAGGGGTGGGGAACCTGCAGCCTGGAGGCCCTCTGGAGGGCCTCAAGGGCTGCCCTTTGACTGAATCCAAACTTCACAGAACAAATCCTTTTATTAAGGGTTTATGGGAAGTTGCCAGACAGCATGGGGTAATGAGAAGCATGCGGAATTTGGAGTAAGGAGATCTCCATTCCAAACCTGTGGCTCATACTTACTAAATGTGTTACAATGGGCAAGTGTCTCAACTTCATATAGCCTCAGTTTCCTTATATCTAAAATGAGGGTAACACCTCACAGGGCTGTTTTAAGCAAAGTATCTAATTTGCTTTTTAAAAATAAGGTTACTAAGCTGTTAGAAGGGGGAATTCTGTGGATCTAGTTTACCTAGACTTTACATTTGACAAAGACGCTAATACTCATCTTGTAGAAAACATAGGCAGATGTGGGCTAAACAATAATACAGTTATTATGGATTCAGAAGTGGTTAAATGGCTAGAACAAAGATTAGTCATTAATGGCTCAATATCAACTTGGAAGTTCTCCACGCAAGAGTCCTGGGATCTATTGCCGCTTGGTTCTATGTTGTTTCATATTTTTATCAATGACTTCGATAAAAGCACAGATTCCCCACTTATCCAATTTGTAAACGACACAGAGTTAGAAGAATGAGTTACCAGACAGAAGGGAAGGCTTCAAAAAGACCCCAACCGGCTAGAATAGTGGGATGAATTTAACATAAAGACTTTGGCTTTTCAACTTTATACTTTATCGAGGGAAAGGGCTACTGCAGTTTTTATCTTTGCATCCCAAATCCTTGGCAGGGAGCCTGGCACATGATAGATGCCTAGTAAATGCTTTTTGGAAAACAAGTAAAATGTTCACATTTTTTGACTCAGAGATTCTACTACTAGGCATATAAGGAGGTTAATAATAAAAAGTAAGTCCCCATATTACACCAAAATATTTATAACAGCACTTTTTGTGGTAGCAAAGCACTGGAAACAAAGCAGATGCCCATTGACTGGGGAATGGCTAAACAAACCTGTGGTATATGAACATAATGAAAAGTACTATGCTACTGTAACAAGCAATGAATATGATAAAGAGACAGAAGCATGGAAAGACCTGCAAGAACTGATGCAAAGTGAAGTAAGCAAAGCCAACTAAACAACATACATAAAAACCACAATGGAAAGAACCACCACCACAAAAAATAATCAAAGGTGACTATTTCAAAATTACAAAGAGCAAATAGGGCCTCCAAAAAGAGATATAAGAAGACACCCCTCACCATTCCTTTACAAAGGTGGGAGGTCCGTAAGCATGGAACTTTGCATAAAGTGTAAGATTTTTTCAATGTACTGATTGATTCTAATTGCTTTTTCGCTTTTAATTTTTTCTTTTAAAAATATATTCTTTGTTATATGGGATGGCTCTCTGGGATGGAGGAGGAGGATGGATACAGGGGAAAATTCAGGCACTATAAAAACAAGAGATAGTAATATTTTTTAAGTACATGGCCATTTAACTGAATTAATAAGATGAAATTTAATAAATATAAAGGTAAAGTGCTGGACTTTGATTAAGAAAAATCATTTTCACGAGTATAAGATGAAAGTCACATACATGACTAAAACATAGTTCACTAAAAAAGATCTATAGGATCTTAGTAGTCAGCAAGTGCACTGTGAGACAGATGTGAGAAATGGTGGCCAAAAAAGTTAACACAGTCCTAGGCTGCGTGCATCGATGCACACTTTTCAAGAATAAGGGGGTAACATTCTCTGCCCCAGTCAAACCACACCTACATTTCTGTGATCAATTGGGGGTGCCATATTTTAGGAAGGATGGTGAAAAGTCTATGAGTTCATGCCATATGAAGCCTTGATGAAGGAGCTAGGAATGATTTGCCTGAAGAAATGAAGACACAGAGGGGACATGATAGCTAGCTTCAATTACTGGACAAGCTGAAACATGAAAAAGGAATTAGGTACTGTTCAGGTTCAAAAGGGAAGACTAGAAGAAATACATAGAAGATGAGATACATTTAGACATAATATCACCAAAAAACTTAACCAAAAGTTAGAGCTATGTGGAAGCAGAATGGGCTGTCTCAGGACGTAGTGGGTTCCTTCTCATTATGAGTTCTTCCAGCAAAGTCTATTTGTGTCATAGAGGGAATTGTAGCCACCAAGATCCTTTCTAGCTCTGAAATTCTCTGATTCTGACAGAAATAACAAGTTACTGATATTATACATCTTATTCCCCCCCATACACTGTAGTTCCCACAGCACCTACAACACAGTAGACACTCAAATATTTGCTGAATGAATAAATCAACACATAATAGAAGGCTCTAAGAAAAAGGATCCGAAAGGCCAAGCCAGGAGAGTGATACGATTTGACCGAAGTTAATAACTATCTACACACTATGGATGAAATGTGCTGTCAACTCAGCTGAGTTGTGCTGAAACCTCAGAAGTAATCCTAAATGTGCTTTGGAAAGATGGCATCAATACAATTACAGTGCTTCCCTAAATGTCAATAGGAAAAAGCCAACCTAAAATGTAATTAGCATAAAATAACCTATAAACTTGGACCGTTGGCCTTATACTGACTTGTGTAGACTAAACTGCATACCATGATCCCCAGATCAAAAGTCATTTTCACAAGACATCTTCAGAGACAGCAAACACCAATTGAATTCAACAAGCAATTTATTAAACATCTATTCTATGTGATACTGTACTGCAGGTAGGATTAGAGATAAAAGGCTTAGATAATTGACAGAGCCTGTACCTTTACTAACAGTCTAGTATCAGGAGTATTGACATATACGATTAACATCGTAAGAGAAAGATAAGGCAAAGGGCTCCTTGAAGTTCAAGTACAGATCAGTTATTACTGACAAGGGTCAAGGAAGACGCCATTTAAGAGGTACCATATGAGTTAGGCTTTAAAGTAAGGATAAGAATTCAACACGTGGGGAAGGATAGAATACATTTCAAACTTAGGGAACAATGTAACAAAAAGGAGGAAAGGAGAAATACGGGACATGTACAGGTTAGGTAAGTAGCTCAATTTAGGTGTAATGCAGAGTACATGGAAGGAAATAGTACAAAATAAGATAGTCAAGGCAGGGTTTCACAAGACTGTAGAGGACTTCTAGTGAATGTCAAGAAGTTTACCTGGTAAAGAATCTGAACTCTATTTGGTAAACAATCAGAAAATCGGTACAGAATCTTAAGCAACAGAATAACATCATCGGATACATACATGAGGAAAACAAATTTGGCGGTATACATAGGATGGATTGAAAGAGAGAAATGGGATGACCCAATAGAAGGCTACTGCAATAATCTGCCTGCATTGACACAAAATGAGACATACGTACTTGCCAGTTCCTACATACAAAAAAAAAAATGTCAGATCCTCCACTATAACATTCACTACTGGCACAGCAAATCTCCCTTGGGCAGTGAAGGACATCACTTTCTGTTAATAGCCATGTTTTAATTTTAGTGGAATTAGCAAACCCAGAGATCCAAACAACACATTTCAATCAGATTCTGAAATTGGAAATCATAAAGAGTGTTTTTGTCCTGATCTGTGAAGACCAAACAAAAAGCAAACTATTTCATATATGTGTATGTGTGTATATATATATGTGTGTGTCTGTGTGCATGTATGCATACACACATTTGTTTTTTGTTCCAGAAAAGATGCTTTGAAGCTATAAACTGTTAAAATTACAGGATGTCAGCATGGAAAAGAGCCTCAGAAATCTTCTAATCCAATTCCCTCATTTTACAGATGGGTAAACAGAAGCCAAGAAAAGGGATGGGACCTGGCCAAGAAGGCAAAGCTAGATCTGCAAGAACCAGGACCTAAACCTAGCTTTTCTGATTTGAAGTTTAACCCTCTCTCCACTTTCTATATCGGATGGTCAGAGTAACAAATCCCAGATCACTGAGTCATTATGAGTAAGTTCATACACAATTCAAGGGGCAGTCAGTCAATAAGCATTTATTAAGCATCTCCTACGTATCAGGCACTGTGTTACGCGGTGGAGATAACAGAGAAAGATAAAAGGTTGTCCCTGCTCTCAAGGAGGTCAAAGTCTAATGGGGAAGACAACATGTAAACAACTAGGTAGACAATATTTAATGAGAATTGTGATGGGGTGGTAGATACGGATGAAGTGAACCTCAAAGGAGCAGAGGTTACTAGTGATGGTGGTAGAGCATGAGTTCAGAAATGGCCAGTATTCCAACTCCCCCACATCAACCAGTGAGTCAACAGTTATGAGTACAAACAGTGATGGAAAGAACAGACAGAGAAACTGTGTCAGAAGGGTGGCAAAAATATCCATAACATTTCATCTTGGATTTCCTCTCTTTGTATGGTATGTGGAGGTGCCCACAAAGGCCTGTGCCAGAGCTTACACATAGCACGTACCAGAGCTGGGAAGCAAAATATGAGAAATCAGTGGTCAGGTCCAGGCTGAACTGTACCAGCTGGGCAGACTTCTAGCTTGCCATCCCTATAGAAGGGGATCAGCAATGGCACAGGCAATGACATACCTAACACCTTTAATAACCTGTCAGTTCTCCAAGATTAGTATTGACTTATTTCCCAAAGCTGAACACATTGCTTTGCATGCACTAGGCCCACAATAAATGTCTGCTGAATAAATGGACTGAATTAATAGCATGACTATATAAGCAGTACTTTATGCAGAGCTATTTAGTGTGGCTATATTACATCTTTTAAAGCCCAGAACTGTTCAGAGCATACAACTCCTAAAAAGTCTTGAAACCATGATTACAATAATTTCACTTGTAAGCATTAATCCCAATATACAATATTAATTACTAAAGCATGCAATAAAGTACTAAAACCCCTAGACTATTTCTCAACATAAATGAAAGCCTCCATGTGCTCTCATTAAACTTAGAGGAAAAAATAAGACCTGATTACGTGACAGTCCTTAATCTACCATTTATTAGCTGTGTGATCCTGGGCAAATCATTTGACCTCACTGAGCTTCAGTTTCTTCATCGGTACACTGAGGATACACTAACTATTACTTAAATATTTAAGCACCTGTGCAGAAAGGACACTGTGCTGAGCACTAGGGAAAAATAAAAGTGAACAAGAGAGAATCCTTACTCTGAAGGAGCTTACAAATTAATATGGGGATAAGACACATGCATAACTATAATACGAAAAAAAAATACTGAGACAACATACAGAAGAAGTGCGATGGAAGAAGTGTGATGTGAAATTCAAAATAGGAAAGAGTATTTCTGACTCGAGCCAAGGTCTTAACCTGGAGTCGGTGAGCTTGTTTTTTTTTTTAATATTTTGATAATTTTTTCAATAAAATCGGTTTCCTTGGCAAGCCAGCGTCTTTCATTAATTTTATGCATTTTAAAAACACTCTTCTGAGAAGGAATTCATAAGATCCACTAGACTGACTGTCAAAGGAGTTCAAAACACAAAAAAAGGTTAGGAACCCCTGGACCATGGAAAGGTTTCACAGAACCAGTGGACCCTGAAGGACAGGTGGGATTTCAGCAAGTAAAATGAAGCCGGAGGACGAAACACCAGCCTTGGAGAATAGCAAAAGTAAGAAAGTGGGAAAATATAAGACATGTAAAGGGAGACAAAAAAGTAGCGCACTTTGGCTAAAGTTTAGCCTATATGAGATGAAAGTGGCAAGATATTACCCATAAAAAACTGTTCTCATTCTACTTGGTGTAATACTCTTAAAAGTTTGAAAGGCAAAACCTTAGGAAATGATTATAGAATGAAAAATAATTTTTAAATCTGGAATTTCTGAACAAGTCATTTAGATCAGCCATCTTGCTCTTAAAGAAAACAAAGTGCCAAAAGGCTAAATTATTGGAATATGATGAATAACATAAATTACACATTAAACATTACTTTATAACTGCTGAGCCAGTATTATTAAAACAGGATGGAAATGAGTAAAATCTTAAGTAGGGAATGAATATGCAATGTCTCAAATTTTGCCAAAAAAGTCTAAATATTTTTCTTAAAAATCACTGCTTTCAGAAACGCCAATTTTAAAATATTGTATATTTCATAGTTTTCATAAGAGCTATTACTTTATGACTAATTCAAAGGAATAATTTTTATTTTAATCCTAACTGCATTTCATAGCATGTGAATTATGAATTTGAAAATAGAATCATACTACCAGCAATAGATAGTATTGCTGAATACACAAATAAAGAACAATCCTCTGTTCCAGGAAAAACTTTTAAATCCTAAACTAAATTAATGGTACAGTAGTAATCACAAACCTGGATTTTTTTTAATACTTTTTTAATCTTGTAAAGAATGTTTTTATAAACATCCTTTTTATTAATAGGTAATCATAACATGGAAAAAATGTGCAGTTGCTGTACCCAAAAAGTATTCCATACTCTACACCCACAGATCACGAAAAATTTTTATAGAATTTTGTATTAAGTATACATGTTGGGTTAAAGAAATTGCACAGAAGTGATGGAGTGCCATGAAATTAATACTTGCAATCCAGATTGCTGTAGTTTACACTTTTCTGTATGTTTCAAACCAGGTATATACCATTTGCACCACAATGAAAATTATCCAAAGTCCATTAATTTTAATATGTTTTGGTTTGTAAACAAAATTATTAGTAATTTCTTGCATATTTTTGGAAAATAATGGTATAAGAACTTATATGTCTGCTTCTAGAAACAATGTGTAAATAAAAATTTCATTTACCCCAAAAAAAAAAGACATTACCAAGCCTAGGACCTACTGCTCCTGCACTTAAATGCTACTTTCGAGGTCCAATAAATGTGCCACCTTCTACAAGAAGATTTCCTGGTCTCTAACCCCTCCCCAACAAGCAATTTCTTCCTCTTGAAATTTTCTTGGAGCACACTGTCTGGATTTCTCCTCTGCACTTAACACATGCTACCACATGTCATACACATTTGGTTCTAAGTCCAATTTTCCCCAACTTAAAAGAAATCACGAACTACCTTAAATCAGGGATGACAACGTTTTTATTTTTGTATCCCCTGTCCCAGCATAAGTCTTTGTATACAGAGGTTGACTAATAGTTGTTGAGTTGAAAGGAAAGCTAACCTATAGCAAGAAGATATTTTAAAAAGAAGAAATTAAGAATCAATATAGGCAAAGAGTAGACAAGAATTATCACTTTCTGTAGATGGTATGACAGTCACTAAGAGAACAATATTCAGCCAAAAGTTAATTGAAACAATAACTTCAGGAAAGTAGCAGGCTATAAAATAAACCCACAAAAATCAAGACTTCACAAGATAAATGATAAATCATTCTTCCCACCCCTTAGCAGATAGGCGATGGTCTATGGCAATGGCGTCAAGCTCAAATAGAGATGGGAGTCACTGATCTACACTTGGGAGTCGCTGGGTACCACATATTGACTTAGTTTGAAAATGGAATATTAAAAAAGAGAAAAGTAAGCTATAGTTATACTCAAAATGTAGGTGCATTTGGGATACCCCAAAGACCAAGGATTAAGACAATGTATTTGTGAAAGTACGCTGTAAAAACAGTAAGGTAGTTATTAATACATAAAATACAAGCAGTTTAGCAATCACCATTGGTAAGTTGAATGTGCAGAGCAAACTTATTCTGGAAGCTTTTCAGTGTCTTTTCCCACTCTCTCCTCCTTCCCTCTAGCCTCAAAGGAAGAGGGTTCCCCACTCCTTGCCTAGGATATTGCCTCCACCTGTGCCCCTTTGAATCCAGCCTTTACTACCCACTTCCACAAAGCTTTGCTCTAGCAGTCATTCCCATCTCTCCCACATGCCCATAAATACATTCAGTCTGCTCAATCCTAAAAAATCAGGATAATAATGATAACGATCTTCTTTTGAGCCTTCTTATACCATCCAGCCACTACTTCAGCCTTCTCCCTTTCAAGGCCAACCTTCTTAAAAACTTCAATGGTAGTGGGAAAAGGAGACATTTCACAGCTTGTTACTGGCACCACCAGCCAGTCTCTCGTGTTGGAAAAGTTGGTGCTAGCTTTCACTCTTCCTCTTCCCCTTCACCTCCCATATTCATCAACTGCAAAGTGCTGTCGAAACAACCTCCACATTGTATCTCCTCTCCAGTCCCTTTCTTTCTATGCCCATTTCCACCATCACATCTTTCTTGTGTAATTATAATTATGGTCTGTGGGACAAAAATAACTCATGGTTATACACTGTCTTAACATTTACAAAATACTTTTCTCACAAAAACCTCATGAGTTGGTAGGCAGTGCAAATAATACCTTCTCCATTTTAGAGATAAATAAACTGAGGCAAACATCCAGAGAAAGAACTCTGGAGTCTGGATGCAGACTGAAGTATACTATCTTCTCTTTTTGGTTGTATGTTTTTTGCTTTTTCTTTCTCAAGGTTTTTCTCTTTTGTTCTGATTCTTCTTTCACAACATGAGTAATGTGGAAATATGTTTAACATGATTGTACATGTATAACCTATATCTGACTGCTTGCTGTCTTGAGGAGTGGGGACAGAAGAGAAGGAAGAAGAAAAATTTGGAGCTCAAAATCTTACAAAAATACTGAAAACTATCTTTACATGTAATTGGAAAAGAAATAAAATATTAAGTTTAAAAAAAAAAAAGAAACTCAAGACCAAAAGAAAGGGAAAGAAAACTGAGGCAAAGACACACTTCATGATTTGCCTACAGTCACATAGTAACAGTAAGAGAAGGAATTTGAACTGAGGTCTCCCCCAATACCTATACACAGTATGCACTTAACTGATGCTTATCCAAAGAATACTGGATGAACCAATGGGAAGGAGAGAAGACTGTGTGTGACCTTGGCCAAGTCAAAAAGCTGATTTTCCAGAACAATGGCATTCCACGCCAAGCTCTGACACACAGCGTTCAAAAGAACTTGGCAGAGCCTAACCAGTCAGTCTCTTTCCCCTCTTGGAGTTGATGTTAGACCCTTCTGGGCTTTAGTTTCCTCTGATATAAAATGAAGGGTTTGAACTAGACAGTTTCCAATGTCTCCACTGGCTCTAAAATTCTGGGATTCTATGGCTCTATGAGAAGGTAAGTGACGGAGGCAACTTAATGGAAGAACCATCAGTAAATCCCAATTTACTGGTTGGGAGCTCTAGAGTAAAACAAGTCAAGTTTAGCACCATGGGTTGTGTTTGCCTTGCCAGCAGACTCTTCTTTTTCATCAGCACATGGAAAGATCAGACCTATGCAGAGGCATTATAAAACCAAGAAGTAGGACAAAGTCCCCTAGCTCTAGAAACCATCTTCATTTACACTTTCCTCCTTGCTGAGGTCCTCTATTCATGGCTGAGAGGGCTGCTACACTCCAAAAACACCTTGACCTACTGTCACAGTTCTCAAGAAGGCATTTCCAATTAGTATCCCTCACACAGGACCTGAAGATGGTTATTTATCTAACAGAGACAAAAGTTACAGGCTTCTCATCTCACAAGTGCTTTGACTCTCCAAACGCAACAGAAAAATATGCCTGTGCTCAATTTCAGAAGCCTGTCCTCAGTGAAGGAACTTTAACCAAATCAACTTTCTCTCAGAAGAAAAGGAGAACATAGCCTCCTTATATCCTACTACTCGTATCCCTGCAAAGATGTCTTAAATTCCTAGTAGGCCTGGGTTTCTTGAGGACAATACAAGGCCCCTATCTTATACTTCTTTTCTCCTGCTGGGTTGAGGGACTGGCTCTATAACTTGTGTGACCTTGTACAAGTCATTTAGCTTTTCTGAGCTTTGGTTTCCTGATCTGGAATAGAGGGATAATAAGACCTGCTCTACCTGTCTCACAGGATTCATACACACTACAGTGTTTTGTAAATGTAAGGTGTAAATGTTCTTGGTAGAATTACACTAAGTCTTCAGTCAACACTAGCTAACTGCAAAAAAGCAGCAAGGAGGAGAGAGGAAGAATACTAATTACCCAGAAGACTCTGCCACTCATTAGCAGAGTGTCCTCACAAGGTCACAGATCATCCATGCACAGGACAAGGGACCTCAGCAGTGGTCCTGTCTAACCCTCTTCATTTTGCAAAGGAAGTCACCAGCCCAGTGTCAAATAGGTAGGCAGAAAGCAACATTGCTGCAATTTGAAACTAGGTCTTAGGTTTACAAATCCAGCATTCTCTCCACTAAATACTCTCCCAGGCTGAAGCTGGATTTGAACTCAGGTCCTCCTGAACCCAGAGCTGGTGCTCTATCCACTGTGCCATTTAGCTGCCCCCCAGGCTCATTTTCTAAATTCTAATCTCAAATTACCAACTGCCCTTTGCACATGTAGAATTGCAAATCCCTTAAGTATCTCAAAGCCAAAACAGAACTCATTATCTTTCCCCTCTTCCCAGCATTCCTATGCTAGGGAACCAGCAGCCTCACAACCTCCATGTCATCTTCAGCTTCTCTTTCACATTTACCCCACACATCGACTCCACTGTCAAGTCTTGTCATTTCTACACCTTCCCAACACCTTTCCTATATGTCCCCTTCTCTCTCCTTACAACCACCCCCCTGGTGCAGACCTTTAACACCTCATGCCTGGTTACTGGTCTCCTTGCCTCCAGTCTCTTCCATTCCTGTCCATTTTCCACTCAGCTGCCAGAATGATCTTCCTAAAGCCCAGGTAAGACCATGTCACTCCCCCAGCAACATACACACACAACCCAACTCCCCACCCAATAAACTCCAGTGTCTCCCTATTATGTCTAGGATCAAATATGAAAACCTCTGTTTAGTTTTTCAAGCCCTTCATAACCTGGCCCTTTCTATATTTCCAGATTTTTTCAACTTAACTCCCCTCCACAATCTCCATGATCTAGTGATCTCCGGCACTTCTTAAACTGTGGGTCATGACCCCATGGGGGTGCTGAATGAATGACATGACTGGGGGAGAATTATAAGACATAGTTTCAAATCATAGTAATGTTGCTTTCTACCCATTTGACACTGGTCTGGTGACTTCCTTAGCAAAATGAGGAGAGTTAAAAAGGACCACTGCTGAAGTCCCCTGTCCTGTGACCTGAGTGAGGACACTCTGCTAATGAGTGGCAGAGACTTCTGGGTAATTGGTGGTGTTCTCCTCTCCTCCTTAATGCCTTTTTAAAGCAAGTGAAGAAGCGCTGAAGGAGTCTGCAGTGGAAAAAGTTTGAGAAACCCCGATCTAAACTGTCTCTGAGCCTCAGTTTCCTCCCAGCCTTCTTTGCTGTTCCACACACAAAACAATCAAGCTTCCAACTGTGCATTGGCTCTGCCACCTGGCTTCCTTCAAATCTCAGCTCCAATCCCATCTTCTGGAAGCAGCCTTTCCACTCCTCCCCCATGCCTCCCCTCAGATTACCTTGCAGTGTTCTCTCTGGATCTTGGATGTATATTGTTATTTCTGTATTCTTGTCCTCATTAGAACATGAGCACCTTGAGGGGAGACCTTGTTTTTGGCCTTTTGTGTCCTTAGCACTCAGCACAGTAACTGACACCTGATAAGGCCTTAATGATTGCTAACTGTTGACTATTAATGGAGATTATAATTTCCCCCCCAACTCAGCCACTCATTCATTCCTTCATTCAACAAGCATTTATTAAGTGCTAGTAAATAGCAAGTATTTCCACCAAGCTGCGATGCCTTGATATATGTGAAACACTGGGCTATATGCACTAAGAATTACAGGATGTATATGCTCATACTCCATAATTTGGAGACAATATGCTTGTGATTCATTGAGCTAGGGAACTCCAGTGATGACTCCCTCTACTAATGCAGATCCCTACATTGTCTGCAATTTATAGTCTTGGTGAATTACCTGGGGTACTGAGAGGCTATGACTTGCCCAAGGTGACCCAGCCAATATGTGTCAGAAGCCACACTCGAACCCAGGTCTTTCTTACTTAAAGGGAGGCTCTCTATCCATTATGCCACACTGCCTCTTATAACGTTACCCTTCAACAGCATTTTGCAGTGCCATTAATACTGAATAGAGAACACACTCTCAAAATAAGATCTCTTTGAAATGCTGTTATACACTAACTACAAGTAGTAAGTTTGACCTAGGCCATATGTGGGGGAAAATATGAACTAAATTCAAACCTGAAAATACAATGTAATCAAGACCCAATGTATGCTCAAAAACCCTACTATAATACCATTAGGTCAAATGTCCCATAGACCACTGTAACAGCAATTTAGATTTGAAGATCTTTCCCATCCATTAATAGGCCATGTGACCTGCTAATATCACAGGAAGCCTAAGACACATGCAGTGAGAGGAACTTGCTGAGAGGAAAAGGAAAGTGTGTCACAGGAATGCTGAGAGAGAGTTACTACAGTTAGAGCTGAGAGTGAGAGCAGATGTGCTGTGGCAGCTGTGAGCGTGTTTGTGGGGAGGCCCCAGCAGGGGGCAGATGGTTTTGGGATGGAGTGGTTCTCCTCTGTGCTACTGTGTATTGAGTTCTTTGCTGCTGTGATGGATTGGGCATACTGGTTATGGGATCTAGTCCTCTGGTGTCTGAATAAATGCTTTACTTCTTCTACCTTCTACATGGAGAGTCTTATATATTTTGCAATACAGAACCACACAGGCATTTTGACAATTATCATCTATATTGTGATTATTGCCTTGCTGATACAACCTACATTCCTATGAAATTAATCTTAGCTCTGCTACTTTGTGTGTAACTCTGGATGTGTACTTGGGTGAGGAACTAAATCTTTCTGTGCCTCTGTTTCCTTATGTATAGAATCAGGTTACGAGACTATTGCTAAGATGCCTTCTAGTTCTAAATTCCATGATCCTAAGACCAGTAGCAGACCCTATTAACAATATTAGGCAGGGTAGGAAAGTTACTTTGAAAAGAGCAAACACTATAGGAAGGTCAATTCTAGTCGTGGACCGATTATATTTGGCTCCATTTTGGGGCCCTGCACCCTCAGTTATAACCCAAGGCACTACCAAGGGAAAGATACTGAAAAGTGTTCCGCACGTTCAGAAGAGCAACAAAGAAGAAAAGGCTCTGGAAGAACTGCATGCCTGAGCAGAAATACGGGAGCCTGAAAGGCAAGATGAAGAAACAAATGAAGACCATCATTGAGGCTGTCAGTGAAGAATTGAGGAGCAGAAAACACAGAGCCCAGGCTGGCCCTTTAAAACATCTACAGCAGAAAAAAAGGCAGCCCGGGAAAACCCAACAATACGTACACAAGAAAGGGACCCAGACACCTTCCCAAGGTGGATGCAAATGGGTACTGCAAAGGGAAAAATAAATGGGACAACTGCAGGAGGCCTTCCATTCAAAGTACTTCATTAATTGCTATCATCTGTAAACAAAGTAAAAAAGACATAGGAAGGTTATATCACTCGTCATAAAGGTAGAATACGACAGTACCAGGATTGCAATCCAGGTTCTCAGACTCTAAACCCAGACCTCCAATGCCTAACGAATAAAAATCAAAACCCTGATCCTGGCACTCAAGGCCCCCACAACATGGTTCCAACCACTGCTCCCATGTCTATGCTCTACACTCTAACCACAGCAGACCTGTGGTTAGTTCTCTGTCCTGCGTTCCTACTCTGTCCTCTCCTGTCCTCAGGCCTTTACTTAACTGGCCCCCATGGCTGGAATGGCCTCCTGACCTCTCATTCCTATCTGTAGAAGTCCCTCCCTTCTTTCAAGGCCCATTCTGGTGCTACCACCTCCAGGAAGCCTAGGTAGTGGGGCAATGGGAAAAAAAGGTACAGTAAAATGTGTAAATTTTTAATTCCTTCACTGTGATTCTATACAAAGATGTATTGATACTGAAAGATGGTTTGCTAATATTTATGTTAGAAAGAAAAGTAATAAAAATGTGCCAAAGAAGTGAAAGTCCAAGGAGTAAAAAAAAAAATTAAAATTTGGGGAAAGGGATCTCTAAGCCCAAACAAGGACTTTTTTAAAGGGACTCCCAAGTTTTGTCATCTAGCCTGTCACTGTCCCTTATTAAGGCCCACCTGGCTTCCATCTTGTCCTAAAGTATATGTGTCATGAGCCTTCTGTCCTAATTATAGAATGTGAGCTCCTTGAAGTCAGGGACCATCTTGATTTTCTGTTTGTATCACCAGAGTTTAGGACAGTACTATGTGCATAGGAAGCATTTAATAAATCCATTCCACTTTATGTTCATGAAAAATCAAAGAAAGTGATGTTCTTCCTTCCTGTTTTTTCCTTGGACTTCTTATATCTAAAAATATCCAAATGTAATTATGAACAAACCAAGTTATATCAAATATCTGTAATATAAAGTGATTTTAGATCTGCAGGAACACTGTATGGTGGAAAAACGGTACCTGAACTGGAATCCCAGCTCTGGATTTTCTTCCTACCTGGGTGAGTAATCTCTCTAGGTCTTAGTTTCCTCCACTGAAGAATAGAGATTGTTCTAAAGCCTAGGAGCCCACATTCTTATGGAATGGGAATTATAATTAAGTACTACAAATAGTTCAGTTCATCCAAAGATGTTTGGTTTGGGGATTTATCTTCCTTTTAATTAAAAAAAAATTATGCCTCTAGAATTGCAGGAAACACTACTCCTATAAGCCATTATGTTCATCATCATTAAATATATGCAGTGAGATGAGGTACATAGCAGAACAAGTTCTGTGCAGGGAATCGAAACTACCCAGTCACAGCCTCGCTCTTTATGAGCTCCTGACCCTCTCCCTTCCCCTGGGGTAGATAGCTGGGTAGATAGAGCACTGGGTCTAGAGTCAGGAAAACTGAGTTCAAATCCAATCTGACACTTACCAGCTGTGCACAACCCTAGGCAAGCCACTTAACCACTGTCTGCCTCAGTTTCCTCATCTGTAAAATGGGGATAATAATAGCACCTATTTTGCAGGGTTATGGTAAGGTTCAAATGTGACACCACTTGTAAAGTACTCAGCACAATGCTTGGCACTCAGAAGACACTTAATAAATGCTTGCTTGCTTCCTTCCTTCCCTCCCCCGGCCTTAGCTTCCTCTGTGAAATGAAGGGTTTGCCCTCAGCTGATTCTCTACAGACCCTTCCAGCTCAAATGTTCCAGGATGCTATTTAGCTTTGGAATGTGCTATAAGTCCATTCCAATGAATCTGCCTTCTTGAATGTTAGGCTTATTGGTTGGATGGATGTGGAAAGCAGCACTGGAGAGTGCTGGGTAACAAACGGGAAACAAACAAAAAAAAAAAAACTCAAGAGAATAAACTGGCCCCAAACTATTCACAAAGCAGGTGTAAAATGGGCTATATTTGCCAACACAAACTCTCAACAGAACGTACACACTTTGAGGACAGGGACTCTTTTCTCATTTGGTGATTTTATCCTCAGGAACACCTAGTCCTTGGTCATAGCAGGTCCATACTAATAACTGCTGGATTTGACTGGAAAGGACGTTAGAAGCTAGCATGTCAGTGATGAAACAGAAAAAGATCATTTGGCCCAACGCCTTCATTTTTAAAGAGGGAAACTAACCCCCAGAGAAGGGAAATGACATGCCTAAGAACACAGAGTCAGTGACAAAGCCCTGAGTACTAGACCTGAGGTGGCAGAGGGGTTTTGAGACAAGTACACCGTAAACTTTAAAGTCCTAGACAAATGGGACTGGTTAGTATCATTTTCAGAAGTGTATACAATGTTTTGCTGTTAGATGTCTCATCTACATGGCACTGTATGACCTGCATATCCCAGAAGTTACCTACTTTGGAAAAATACACAAGTCTTAACCTGCAGATGTCTGCAACTACAAGAGCCACTAAATCTCTCTGGTGAGATTATTATTTTGGACTCTAAAAACTAGAGATTCAAATAATGCATCATCCCACCACTAGATGGGAGAAAAAAAAACAAAACAAGAAATAATTTTTGGACCCTAAAACAAAATCGTGTCCAGAATTGCTTGCACTGGTCATACGCTCACTGAATTATAAGTAATTGTTTAAACTCAATTTATTATTAGAGTATGGAAGCCTTGAACATAACAACAAACACATAACTGGTCCTCTCTGCCTCCAGTCTCTCCCTGTCCAATTTATCTAGCTCAGAGCTGCAAGATGAAATCTTCCTTATGCATAAGTTGGATCACATGCTTCCATTATTCCAAATTCATTGGCTCCCTCATGGCTACCAAATAAAGTCCAAATAAAACAGCCTGGCACTGAGGGGCCTCAAAATGTAATGCCTTTCCAGATTTATTTCTTCATTGCTTCCCCAGCACAATGCCCTACACTCAGCCCCGTCTCTGGTACATAGCACACAATTTCCCACTTCCACATCTTTGCTCACACTACTACCAATAAATACCTAGGACATTCCCAGCTAGCCCTGTCTGCCTGCTGACATGCTTCAGGAAGAACTAAGTTCAAATCCTGCCTCAGACACACACTAGTATATTATGTCACCTCTCTCAGCTTCAGTCTTCTTCACTATTTAATGGAAATATTAAGAGGACTTACCCCACTCTGCTAAGAAAATCAAACGAAATAATACCTGTAAAGTATTTTGCAAACTTTGTAAATATTATGCAAAACTATGTAAATACTGGCTATTAGTATTCAAATAAGTAACTTAAAACCATCTCCTCTATGAAGCCTTCCTGGATGAGATAATCTTTTCTTCCTTAGCCTAGTACTGTGCAAAAAAAGGTAGGCTCTGGAGGCAGATGTCCTGAGTTCAGATTCCACCTCTAATGCCTACTACCTGTATGACCTTGGAAAAGTCATGTAATCTCTCAGGCCTTAGTTTCCTCATCCGTAAAATGAGATTGTTGCATTAGATGGCCTCTGAGGTCTCTTCCAGCTCTAGGGCTATGATGCTCATAATATGTATTATACTTTGAACTCTTCTTATTCTATTCTTTATTAATTATATAGTTAAGGTACATTCATTTCCTTGACTTATTCCCTCTACCAGACTAAAAATTTGAGGACCGGAAATATGGTTCTGTGGAGAAAAACAAAGGTTTTTTATATCAGAAGACCAGGGTCAAGTCTGCTTCCAATACTTAAAAGCTTTGCAACCATGAGCAAGTCACTTAACCTTGATGAGCCTCAACTCAATAGACTTGATAGCCATATATATAACATATGTATATATATATATGTGCATACATAGATACAGATATACAACTATATCATGAGGACGATTGTGGCAACCACATATTTCTCAGGGTTGGCATGAAGCAAACATTTCATAAATACTAAAGTACAGTGGAAAAGGGAGTTATCATTCCATCTCCCAAACATCAAGCAAACTGCTTAATAAACAACTGTTAAACCAACGAGCACATTTTGATTCAAATGGCAAGACCTTCTGTCACTTTGTTCATTTCTGAACATACACAATAAAAATACAAACCTTCACAATATTGCTTATTTTGACATTCTTAACTGTAGATGTGAAGTCAAATGGTTTGATAGCTACACTCCAGAGCTGAACACTCGAGCAAGAATAAAAACGATTTTGATTCCAGGGTGCTTATTTCCTTTTCTTTACATCCCTCACCATTTTTCCCTCCATTTGAGCTCTAATCAACAACCACTTCACATTTAACATTTCACGAAATAAAGCAATTCAAGCAATCAAGTCCAGAGCAATGTTTTCCCCCATATGCCTCTTCCTTCATTCACATGCTTCCAATAGCCTGTCCTTTCCTCCATCACTGCTTCTCAGTCAGGAGGAACCTGCCACTAAGCTTCAAAATCCCGTCCTAGACTGAAATAGAAATGAAGCCTCCATTCCTTAGGCTTGTTATGTGACTGAGCCCCAAAATATCCAGCAATCAGCTTGTTTGTCCACATCTGACAGAATTCCCGTCATGTGAATTCTTTTAGGAAAAAATTCAATCTATAGAAATATAGAACCATTATCTTACAGCTCATCAAGCAAAGGAGAAAAAGGGGAATCAAATAAAAAAATGCATCAACCTCTCTTTGATGAATATTTATTACATTTCCATATTTCACATCACCTCTCTGTTTACATAAAGCAGCCAGGCTGGAGCTCATCTCTATATTAGCCTGAGATATAATGATGGACTTAATTGCCCTGAAAACTGAGACACCAATAAATGGAGTCTTCAAGCAATCAATTTTAAGAAGAGAAAAAGGCCTAAGCCTTTTATGCAGACAAGCAAGGTTCCCATACTCAGAAATAAAAGCCAGCTTCTGATTTTTCAGCCTTCTTCATCAGTTATCAGGCAATGAAGGTTCACGTTGACAACTTCAATATCATCAAATCTGTCCATTAAAATTTTAAGTTCCAAGGCTAGTTTTGTTAAGAGGGGCAAAGACGAAGAGGTAGACATCACACAGAAAGAAGTCCATCATATTACACTCCATCTCCATTTTTTCCCACTGCCCTTAGTAGCACTGGCTTTGTTAAACTTTCCCATTCCAATCTGAAGGTATCTCAGAAGAGAACCCCTAATTTCACCCCCTCTGAGGTCCCTCCAGAGTATATATCAAGGTACAGAGACTTAATTACCAAATATGAATGGAATCAAAAGAAATGACAGAAACCTAATACTAAATAGCTTAACTTCTGAGAAACTGAATCTTCTGAAAGTACCTTTTTCTGACCCACTACAAGGTCCTCAGTAAATGCCCTTGGACAACACAAGCCCTCTCAAGTACTCCAAACCCTAGCCTGCTCTGTATGACTGGCAGGAATCCCAATATTTCTTCTCCACAACCTGGGGGGAAGGGGAGGAGGTAGGAGGAGGAGCTCTTGCCCACACTCCTTCTAGCCTTTCTTGCTAGATTCCCCATTACCACCACATAACATCAGTACTCTAATACCTTAGATCTACCCTATCTACTCCGATGGTCCTAATCCCAACTTGCTCATATAGAAATCTCAGGGGCTTCTTGCCACTTCTTCAACATCCACTAAGCAATCTGCCTCATCTCTCAATGCTCCCGTGGGGCTACTTCTGGGCTATGTTCTCCCTCTGTGATACCTTTCCCCCAGTTGTTACTGCACTGAAAGCTATTTCCTGACTGTCCTTACTGTCTACCTGGCCTTCCAGGTGCCTTCTCCTCTAGCCAGCTCCTGGCCAAATTTCTCATCTTCCCTCCCATCCCTCCCATCCCCACTCTCTCCCCGAGATGATCTCAACTATTTTCCCCGTACGGCTCACCTCGTCCTCTTACAGTCCTTCATCACTCTCTGCTCCCCCCAGCCCCTTCTTCCCCTGGCTGACTTTCCCTGCCCTCTCCCTTCTCATTCCGCGTTTCTGGCTGGTTCACACACCCCCCTTTCTGGCTCCAACTTCCCCATCCCCTTTGGCAGGTGCCCCCTCCCTCGAATTCCCCAGTCCCTTCTCCTCTCTCACTGTCTCCCCATCTCTGCCTTTCTCAGCTACCCCACCTTCTTTCCTCCAGTTCTCCACCATTCTTCATCCCCCCCCCATCTCCGCCTGGCTCGTGGCTCCCCCTCCCCAAACCATCTCCCCGCTCTCGGCATTTCCTTCATCCCTCATCCCCGTCGCGGGTCCCCAGCCCCGCTCTCCTATTCAGCTTCTCGCCATCCCCTCCCTCCTGTCTGGCTCCTCTTCACCTCCTCCCGCTAACTCTTCATTCTCTGCCCAGCTCCATCACTACGTCGTCCTCTCCGCAACCCCCACCCCCATCCCAGCTCCTCCATCCCCGTGCTCGGGGGCGGCGGCACCCTCCCCCCGGCACCTCCCGCTGGGGCGGGGGAGGGGGGCTGCGGCCCCGGGAGAGAGGGGCGGGGAGGCGGGCGCGGGGGCGCGCGGGGGCTTTTGGATGGCGCAGGCCGGGCTGGGATGGCGGAGAGAGGCTCGTCCTCACCAGAGGGTAGCAGCGGGAGAAGGCGGAGGCTACTGCGGCGGCGGCGGCGGCGGCGATGCCCTGGTCTCCCCAGGCGGTGGCGGCGGCGGCGACGGCGTGCCCGGTCCCTCGGACGGTGTCCGTGGCGGCTGCGCGCTGCGGGGCCTGGGCGCGGGGCTCGGGCTCGGGCTCTCACACACCAGACGGTCCGCAGCGGCAGCACCAGCGGCAGCGGCAGCGGCAGCGGCAGCACCAGCGGAGTCCGACGGGTGGGGGGAGGGGACACACGGGGGAGGGGAAGAGGCGGGGGCGGGGGCGGGAGAGGACCCGGCGCGCCGCCGCCAACACGTCCCTCCTCTCGGTTCCTGATTGGGGCGGGGGGAGGGGGGGTTGAAAAGGAGGAACTCCAATGCCCGGCTTGCCCCACGGCTGCTGTGGAGCCTACAATTCCCAGTGTGCATCGGGCTCAGAGCCTCGGCGCTTCGTCTTTTCTCTCTTCTCAACACTCCAAAGGTGTGAGTCGCGCGCCACCTCCAGACCCGGCGCTGCCACCACCGTCTCAGACCCCGAGAGACTACGTTTCCGAGGCTGCGAGTGCTACCTTTTTTCCCTTGCTCACGCTACCTCTAGATCGGGGGGTGGGGGGAGGGGGAAGGATAAAGTGCCCAGCCTCAGTGCACTCTGGGAATTGTAGTCCAGCATCTCAGGCGCGGTTATGCCTCCATGTTAAAAAAAAATTAAAATTCAGAGTAAAAAAAAAGAAAGAAAGGAAAAATGCCGCAGTCTCCCCACATTGATTGCATTTTATATTAACTGAGCAGCAGATAGTATGCGCAGCGACAGAGAGTAGGCATGAGGAAATGAAGCCCATACACACTGCCTTTGGACCAATCCATGCACTCATCCCTCCTCATCTCCGTGACCTAGCCCCAAGGTCATTGCCGTGGCCTGGAGAACAAGATGTCCTGGCTGACAAGGTCCTCCCTTGGGGACCCAGAACAGCTTAAAAATAAACAAATCCTTGGATGGTTGCCATGAAAACCCTTCCGAGGGTTGGCATTTCAACCCCACTGGGATCCTTGAAGTTGCTTTTCTCATGCCCTCAGAATTAATAAAGCCTTATTCCAGTCACCCTCCCAGTGCAGGGATGAAATCAACCCAGGATAGATGTACATTTCAAACATTCCACTATCTAAATGTAGTATGGTTAGACAATGCTTCCTGTGAAACAGATCTGGGGGGTCGTGATGGATTGTAAACTGAATATTAGTCAACAGTTGGAAGGAACAGCTGAAAAAACTGAGACCCTAGCCTGCACGTTGAAACAGGACTGGGGAGGTCACAGTCTCCCTTTCAAATGCGCTGTCCCGACCACAACTGGGTAACCAGTAAGAGGAGAGGCCTGGAAGATGTGCACAGTATATTTAATTTTAAATTGAAAGAACTTGGACTTTTGCCCTGAAGAAGAAAAGACCTGTCCTAAGGGAGACTTGCTACTTCTGTGGATCCATGAGTTGATTAAAGCATCAGCCTTCAAATTTATTCTAGATAACTGGGGAAATGTTTTTTTAAGCAACATTCAGGGCTTTGAGGGGGGACATCATGTTCTCCAAGCCATGGCAATGACTTTGGAGCCAGGTCATGGAGAATCCCTCTCTGCTTCAAATCACAGTTTAAGCTTTTCCTGATTCCTTTCTTGTTTTCTCCATTTCAAACAACACTGTTTCAACTACCATGTATTTATTCCTCTTATGTTTAGATAATCTCTTCAATCCAGTGACACTGGCTCCTGGCTGTGCCATGAACAAGACACTCCATCTCCTGGTTTCAAGCATTTCCTGTGGCTATCCCTCATGCCTGGAATGTTCTCCCTCCTCATGTCTGCCTATTTTGCCTTCACTGGCTTCCTTTAAGCCCCAAATAAAATCACATCTGCAAAAAGTCTTTGTCCAAATCCTCTTAATTCTAGTGCCTTCTCCCTGTTAACTATTTCCTATTTGGCCTATATATAGCTTGTTTGTACATATTTGCTTGTTGCCTCCCTGATTAAACTGTGAGCAACTTGAGGTCTGGGATTCTCTTTTTGCCTTTCTTTGTGTCCTCAGATGCTTACCAAAGTGCCTAGCACATAGTAGGTATTTAATAAATGCTTATTGATTGACTGATCCTCTCTGTATCTAACTTTCACCCCTTAGAATGTAAATTCCTTGAGAGTAGGGACTGTTTGCTATGTATTTGTATTCTCAGAGCTTGCCACAGTACCTGGCACATCATAGGTATTTAATAAATAATTATTAATTGATTGATTGATTTGCTCACTATCTTCACATATCTGAAGAGTTGTCACATGAAAAAGAGATTAGTTTGGCTTGTGAGCAGAGCACAGAACTAGGAGACAGAGATCTGTTTACTTCCAGGGAGAACTTAGTAACAGTAAGAGCTGTCCAAAAGTGTGATGGGTGGCATCCCTAGGTAGAATAGGTTTCTAAGTGGAAGTTGAATGACATTTAGCTATTTTGTAGAAGCTATTGGTGAATAGCTATAAATAGTGAATAGGCTATAAATCCTTCCCTCCTAGCTATGCCCCCATAGCAGTTGGTGCTGGATTTGTTTTTATTCAGTCATCTTTCAGTCAGGTCAGACTTTTCATGACCCCATTTGGGGTTTTCTTGGCAAAGATACTAGAGTGGTTTGCCATTTCCTTCTCCACCTCATTTTATAGATGAGGAAATTGAGACAAACAGGGTTAAGTGACTTGCCTAGGGTCACACAGCTAGTAAGTGTTCGAGACCAGATTTGAACTCAGGAATTCGAGACTTCCTGACTCCAGACCCGTATTTCTGTCCACTGTGCCACCTAGCTACCCCTGGTTAGTGCCAGATCCTTTCCCCTAAATGTCTGAGGAAACAATCCCAGTAAATCTGAATGCACACACACACACACACACACACACACACACACACACGCCACTTCTGGTAATTACAAGAGATAGAGAGGTAGTTAAGGAGATTGTGGGGGTTTTTTCCCAGGTCTCTCAAACCATCAGAAGCTCACTGGAGACTATACATCCCAGGTGCTTGGGGAGACATATCAAACTATGATATGTCACTAGAGCAATTGAGGAGAAAAATTCATAAGGTGTACAGGAAAGTGCTTCCTCTTGACCACTTGAAGAAGATTTGCAAAAGTGGATGTCCATCAACTGGGGAATGGTGGAACCAATTATTGTACATAGATGTAATTGAATATTACTGAACCATAAAAAATGCTGGATAGAATTAAGAAAAAAAAACCTGGAAGATATATGAACTGATACAGAGAGAAAGAAGCAGAACAAGGAAAATAATTTACACAGTAGCAGCAATGATGTAAAGGAAAACTGTGAAAGACTTCAAAATTGAGCAATCATAACTTCAGAAAACTGATAATAAAGTGTCAGCCTCTTCTTGGCAGGAAGTTGATGGAACAGAGATGCAGAATGTAAGATATGTTTTCAGATATGTCATTGTGTTAATTTGTTTTGTTTGACTATATATTTGGAACAAGGGAGAATTCTTCTCTGCTCACACTTCTGCTGGTAAGGAGAATAATTGTGTTAGTGGAACGTGATGGAGGTTCCAGAAAAAGGGTATCGATTGAAAAAACATACAGAAAAAAGGTTCAGAAAGGGACACAAACAGGACAATTTTGTTAATACTTCATTTAACCTTGCATATTAGCCAACAAGCTCTACATAGCAGATGCCCACCATTTCATATGCAATCTTCACTTGTACTGTCTATATACTGGAATGTTTAAGTTAATTGATGATTAGTAAGTTTATAATAAGGAATAGGGGATAGAGACTGGCCCTGTGATTTCAGTGTTATAGGGAATTCCTGGATGAAAAAATGCAGGTATCTTCTCTGCAACTTTTGTTTCGGTTTTTGTTGTCGTTTGATTTTTATTTTAATTCTGAATTTAATAAACATCAAATAAAATGGGCATTTTCAAATTCATAATATAGCAAAAGAACAGGGTTATACAGTTATGAAACTGTAGATCTCTTATCTACAACTTGCTTTTCTTTATAATGCAATATAATAATAAATTCAACATATTAACTATCAAAGTTGCCCTATTTGTCTGTGATTCTGGCCTTCTTTCCATTCTCTTTTGTTTATCTTTTTAAGATGCTACAATGATCCTCAATTGATATATAGTCAAAGGATATGAAAAGACAATTTTCAGAGAAGAAATCCAAGCTATCAATAGCCATATGGGAAAAATGTTCTAAATTACAAATAAATAAAGAATGCTAATAAAAACAACTCTAAAATGCTACCTCACACCCATTAGATTGGCAAAGTTGAGAAAAAAGGAAAATGATAAATGCAGGAGAAGATGTGGGGAAACACATATTTTAGTGGGTTGTTGGTGGAGGTATGAAGTAATCCAACCATTCTGGAATTACACCCCCAAAAGGTATCAAATTGTGTATACCCTTTGATCCATCAATACTTCTACTAAATCTATACTCCAATGAGATCTTTAAACAAAAGGAAAAAGTATCACATGTACAAAAATATAGTAGCTTTTTCTATGGTAGCAAAGAAATGGAAACTTGCTTGCTTATCAATTGGGGAATGTTTGAACAAGTTATAGTGAATACTATTGTTGCTATAAGAAATGATGAAGGAGATTGTTTCAGAAAAGCACGGGAAGACTTGAGTGAACTGATGCAAAATGAAGTAAGCAGAACCAAGAGTACAATTTGTACAATAACAACCATATTATACAGATAATCAACACAACGACCATCCAAAATTCCAATTCATGATGAAACATGCTATTCACCTCCAAATAGAGAGCTGATGGATTCAGAAAGCAAATTAAGGCAAATTTTCTTTTCTTCCTTCCTTTCTTTCCTTCTTTCTTTTTTTGGGGGAAGGGCCAAGGGAGATATGATTAATGGGGGAATTTGTTTATGCAAAACTATACATATTTTTAATGGGCTTAGTTTTTCTTCCTTTCTCAGATTTCCTTCTGCAAACTGCACCAGCAGACAGTAGCCATAACTAGCGAGGAGAGCCCAGCCACCATACAAACTATAATCATCATGGGAACAAGAATGTCATTGCATGGGTATGGATGATCCATAAGTCATACCTTCACAGTCTTAGAAGATGTGCAGGAGGTTAGAAGTGTAGGCATATGTACACCCCAAGGAGACAAGGTTTTTGGTTCCTGCCCCAGGAACAACAGGGTTCTAGGTAATTATCCTTTGAGAATATAGCAATTGAGATCATGTTACACAGAAGGCTAGAGGCAGGGGCCACAAGCATGGTGGGCACAAGGCCCTCCTCCTCAGGGTGCAGTCTAAGCTGTGTGAGCAGGCAGCATCTCGCTTTAAGGCAATTACATTGCATAGGTCCCTACTAAAGGTGATTCCAGAGACCAAAAGCCACAGGATCAGGTATTCCATTCTTCAGCATCTTTAGGGTAGCCTGCTGGAGAATGTTTGAATGCATCCATACCACATGGAATGGAGGGAGACAGTTGCATAAAATGCAGCAAAACAGCTGCTAGAGCTGGCAGGTGCTGAGCCCCTTATAATAATTCTTTGTAGTGGTTGGTGTCTTCTTCTGTTTACTCATATTTTCAGCTTTAGTTGCTGTGCCAAGATGAGTCTGTCTTCTGATGTCCTTTTGGATGGAGTAGTCAGCTCTACTTGGTATTGACCTGGGTTTCTGTGCTGACCTTGACCTCCTAGGGTATGTCTAAACTAAGAGCATTGGTAGGTTTTAGGCCTCCTTGGATCTTTGAGATTTGGGGAACCAGATTTTTTAGGTTCTTTATGGCATCTTAGGACAGAATGCTAGGGATTTCGGTGAAACCTGAGGTCTGCCATGCCCATACTATTTACAGTTGCTTCTAGCTCATGAGATCCAGGCTATGGGTTTCCAACCTCAGGACTTTTTCATAGGAGGCCCCTGCTCCCTCTGTCTCTTGATATAGAGCCTTTCGACTATAGATATTTCTGGTCACACTGGGGGATGTTTGCCTGCATTAGTGCTCACTTTCTGGTGTGCCACCTTTCCTGTTGGGTAGGTTTCTGACTGACTTGTGCCATTCTGAGATGAATAAAGTAGTTTCTCATTGGATTTCTTGATCATTATTTCATCATTAGTTCATGCTAATTTTTAGGCTTTTGCTGGAGTAGGTGTATGGAAACTGAGCTGCCTACCTTTATGCAAGCATCCATCTTGGTCAGAAGTCTTCACCTCCTTTTTTCTTAAGACTTTGTAGCAAGTGTGTTCTGGTTTACTATCCCAGAGCCAGGTTGTTATATCTCCTCCTTAGGATTCTAGGAGTACTCTGAGAGGTCAGGAGCATCTTCTCTACTGCTCGTCTGACCATTTGAACCTCACAAGGTCAGAGTCTCCAATCCTTTCAGCTAAAATGAAAAGGAAAATGCATGGCCCATTCATGTGGTCACATGTTGACCTCAGTGGAGAGGGCCCAAAGTCTGTCTCCTTACAGCACTGTGTCCCACCAGATGCAATTAGCAAAGAAGTAAAACCAGAAACCCTAGGAGAGAACAGTCCAGGAAAATAACTGAAACTCTGGAAAGATGTCCTTTGAAGGTATCACTAGCTCTGGCCATGTAGCCAATCAAAAAGTCTTCTCCTAATGACATGGTTAGCAAAGCAGAACCAATTACAGAATGTCTACATATGTTCCAGAGTCTCTTCAGGGCAATTCCATTATACATCACCAAAACTATCCTGGAAGCAGACTCCCCAACTTCTTCCATTAGATTGTAAGCTTCTTAGGGGCAGCTCTTATCATAGTGTCTGGCACATAGTAGGTGCTTAATAAAGCTACCTGATTGATTGAAAGAGTATCACCATGGAAAATACTATCCACATTCAGAGAAAGAACTATGGAGTCTGAAGGCAGGTTGAAGCATGCTATTTCATCTTTTTTTATTGTTGCTTTTTCTTTTTCTTGGTTTTTCCCTTTTGTTCTTTCTTTCACAACATGACTAAGGTGGAAATATGTTAAGAATATATATAACATATTATATATTATAATAATATACATGCGTAACCTATATCATATTGCATTCTGTCTTGGGGAGGGGAGAGAGGAAGGAGAGAGAGAGAGGGAGAAAAAAGTTTGGAACTCAAAATCTTATAAAAGCAAATGTTGAAAACTTTCTTTACATGTAATTAGAAAAAATACTATTTTAAAAAAAGAGTATCATCAGAAGAAATCTGCATATATGCCAGTACTCCTTATTAGACTTTCTTTTATACTTTGTCACCACAGTCCATGGTCTCAATTCTGAAAAGTCTCTCAGAGGTTATAGGGACCTTTTCTTCTTTCATCTAAACTAGCAAATCTGTCTTTAACTCACTGTAGTGACTCATTACCATTTGCCTCTTTTCTCTCCCTGAATTTAGTACCCTATAAAAGGAGACACTGTGCTCTATGAGCAAAAGCAGAATTTCAGTAGCTCAAAAGAAACATGAGATATGCAGATTTAGAGACATTTCTATCCCAAATGTTCATATGAACTATTTGTGCCCAATCTACGGTAGATCCTTCTGAGCTCATATTGGTCGATCAGCCACAGTTAGACACGATGTACATTGACCCCCGATGTTATCATGTAATTTTGGTCCTCTTCCAATGTGAAGGACAACAACAGTTACCTCTGACGCAAATCAACATTTTCTACTGGGTTCAGAGATTTGGAGTGAAACCTTCACTTTCTCCCTCACTATCTCTCCACTCTCCCTACTTCCCCCAGGGTAGCTAGAGAAAAGTATTATTCAAATTACCTTGGGCTGTTTCCCAAAATTGCTAGGATGGAGGTTGAGGTACCAGTCCCTCTCCACACACTGGGAAGGGAGAGAATTGTCCCTGCTGCACAATCATAGAATGAGAAGAATTACGGAATCCTAGAATCTCAGAACTGGAAGGGATACCAGGCAACCCCTACATGGTGCTCTGAATTCTCTCTGCAGTGTTGCTAACAAGCGGTCACCCATCCTCCCCTTGAACACCTCCAATGGCAGGAAGTTGAGTCCTTCTGGAGGCAAATCCATTCCATCTGGGGAGAACTCTCATTGTTAGCAAGTTCTCGTCCTCTGGGATTTCATTTCTTTTATCTCTCTCTACCTCTTGTGGTTGTGCAAAACAAGTCTCATCACTCTTCTATGGGACAGTTCTCTGAATATATAAAGACAAAAATCACGTCCTCCCTCTTTTCCAGGTTAAACATTCCTATCTGATCACCCTATGACATGGCCCAGCATCCTTGGTAATTTGATTGAGACAGGCTCCAGATTCTCACTGTCAATGTCATTCCTTAAATATAGCACTCATAATATTAGCTCGCATTTCTATGGTGCTTAGGAGTTTACAAAGAACTTTCCTTACAACCACCCAAGTGCCATTATCCCTATTTTGCAGAAGAAGAAACTGAGGCACAAGGAGGTCAAGTGATTTGCTCATGATTACACAGCTGGTAAGTAAAATAGGAAGGCTGGTCTCATGGAAGCTTATGGTCCCTTCCAAAACTCTAAATCCATTATCTTAAGTGTCAGAACTAGGACTCATTTCCAATTTATCCTCTATGAATACATCTTGTTTGCATATAGCTATTTGCATGTTGTCTCCTCTCCCTCCCTCCCATTATATCCCCGTGAAAGCAAGAACTAGTTAGTTTGAGGAGGGGGGGGGAGATTGTACTGTTTTGTTTTATTTTTTGCCTTTCTTTGTAACCCCAGTGTTTAGAACAGATCCCTGAACATAATAGGTGCTTAATAAATGCTTGTGGACTTGACCTGACTTGGCCCAATGTCTCCTGACTCCAGATCCACCATACTGCCTCGATAGTCCCAATCCCAGAGCTATTCTTATCTATAACTGTGGAATGAAAACCTTTCTGGTATTAAAAGGAGGCAGTATGGCATAATGTAGTGGAAAGCACTTGACTTAAAAAGATCTGAGTTTGAGTCCCAGACTATTAACTCGGGCCATGAACATAGGCAAGTGACAACATAACATATCTGAGTCAAAGTTTGAGGTTCCATCAATGAACAGATATTAAATGAAGGGTTTTGTGATGACCAGCTTGGCTTCCTGCCCTTCGATCCTCCCAACTGTATGTGTGTGTGTGTGTGTGTGTGTGGTGGGGTGTGTGTGTGTGTGTTAACTATCATCTAGTTTGACAATCTTCATTTTACACAGGAAGAAACTGAAGCTGAGAAACAGAAAAGAGGTTTCCCAAGCCACCTAGCAAGTCAGAGCAGGAACTTGAACCCAGGACTCCAGAAAGTACCACCCTTCCCTGACTGCCAACTTCTCTTTCAGCAAAAATCAAGTCCCCAACTAGGGAGCCACCATGAGTTTTGGGGGACAGTGGAGAACACTGAACCAGGGATAGTCATTAAATTTGGATTACCCAAATATTTGTCAAATACCTAGTAAGGGCAGGAGGACACCATCCTTAGTACTAGGTATATAAAAACGAAAAACAACAGTTTATGCCTTCAAAGGAGTTTTCTCTCTGGGTAAGAAGGGATGGGGTGGGGGGAGTAGTAGCAGGGAATCTAGTGAGTTTACAGGCTAGAAAGCTACAATGTGATATAGGAAAAGGAGAGATCTAGGAAGAATGCTCTAAAAAAATTGAGGAGGGAGATAAAATTTGAAATGGAGGGCATGAATAAGAGAAAGGCACATAGGGTCAGATCTCAAACTGGATCTGGTTTTTCAAAAAATGATTCAGTCTAAGGCTGGGGTCAGGACTCATTAGGGAACCACGTCCAGAATTTTTTAGTCTTGTGTCCGGGTTCAGTCTAGATTCCCAGTTCAGAGGGTGTCTGGTTTTCAGAGCTAAGTTTGAGACAAGGGTCAGGATTCAGTTGGAGGTCAGGGCTTGGTCTGCATCTGGTATAAAAGCTGCCTCTGAAGTTAGAGTTCGGTTTGTTGATGAGGTCAGGGTTCAAGGCTGAGATCAAGGGGTCAGGGTTGCTATTTAGGTTAGAGTCAAAATCAGGTTTCAGTCTGTAGAATGGGGAAGGGAATCAGACTGGTGTCAGGGGTCTATATATATTCATCTGCTAGAATTAAATGGAACCAAGGCATGAGTGTGAACCAGTTTCCCATGGGCTTTGGATTTCATTTTTAAAAACTCTGCTGGGGGTACGACCCACAGGCAGGACTCAAGAACAGAAATGAGGCTCACTACTCAACATAAAAAAACAAAACTCAGCTCTCCATGGAGGCAGGTGCTGTTTGTTCCCTAAGAAATGATGATGGAAATATGCAGGTAATGTCACATGAGATGTCATCCAGTAGAGATCAGAGGAAGAAGAAATGAGTAATCACTGCTGATGACCCCCTGATGTACCATTGTACACAGACAGTTAGCCGTTGACCTGATAAAAGTAAAGAGTTCTGCTGAATTCCCAAGGCATGTATCTAGGATGGGACAGAGAATGGCCCAATACTTGCTAAATGATATCACAATTATTTACTCCAATAGATTGGCATGGACAAAAGCAATATTGCTCTTGTAGAGGAGGAGATTGCGAGTTTGGGGAAAACATCTTTTCTTCCAGAAAAAATAACTTTGGAAATTAAAAAAACCAGAGGTACAGGTTTGTGTAGAGACCTTCAAGCTGGCAAGGACAGGATGAGCCTTACTGATTTCTATCTTAAAGGAGGCCTCCACTATCTTAGAAATCTCTTGCCCCACCAGGATATTTTGATGAAATTAACCACAGAGAAAAAACAATCCCCACTGGAACAAACCAGATCCCTGGCAACTCCTGAGACCCCAAGGTTAACACATTCTCCTCAAAATCACCTGACATCTCTTCCCTATTACTCACCCTCCCAAATAAGGAAAGTGACAGAGCAGTCTCACCTGGTACAGGGTTCCTTTTACTGCCTTTCATGTCACCCTAACTAAAAGGCCATGTATCTCCCCATTTCTGTATTCACAACCTATCTCACACCTGACCCTCTTTCCGCTTACACAGATATCACCTTAATGTAGTCCTTCATCGCTTCTTGCCTGAATTACAGCAATGACCTCCGAATTGGTCTCACTGTCTCAAATCTCTCCCACCCTATGACATCCTCTATGCTTCAGTCAAAAGAATTTTCTCTAGGTGTAGATCTAATCTTGTTACTCCTTTCATCAATCAACTCTAGTGACTTTCTATTATCTCCAAGATCAAACATAAATTCCTCTGTTTAACTTGGCCTCAACCTATCTTTTTATTTCTACCCTCATTAGACAATACTGCCCCCTCACTCTGTGATCCAACCAAACTAGCTCT
>CM053622.1:711654662-711705132 GCA_028646595.1 Phalanger gymnotis
ATGACACAAATATGGTACTAATACCCAAACCAGGTAGGGTCAAAACAGAGAAAGAAAATTATAGACCAATCTCCCTAATGAATATTGATGCAAAAATTTTAAATAAAATATTAGCGAAAAAAATCTGAAGTCACAAAGAGAAAGAATTCCAAAGACACTGAAAGGGGGACTTATCTAAACAGACCAACATCTATTACACTTGGAACTTATTACTCAACTTTTTAAAGACATGCACAGAAGATGGAAACAAAGGAAGATAATCATAGACGGCTTTTTCACATTTTTTTCCAATATTTCTTCAATTTTTTCAGTATTTTCAAAAACAGGGCAATGGGATCCAAAAGCGAAGGCTCATCCTCTATGAATAATAAAGTTGAGACTAGGGGCAGCTAGGTGGCTCAGTGATTGGAGCACCAGCCCTGGAGTCAGGAGGACCTGAGTTCAAATCCAACCTCAGACACTTGACACACTTACCAGCTGTGTGACCTTGGGCAAGTCACTTAACTCCAATTGCCTTGGCTCCCTCTCCCCCCAAAAATATAAAAATAAAGCTGACACTTAGCTACAGCTGGTAAAGAAGCTAAGGACAATAGAAGTATTTTGATTTATATTGAGAAAGAGATCAAAGAAGGAGAGGACCCCTTGTCAGGGTGACGACAACCAATAGTGCAGAAAAGACAGCTTTCACTTGGAGAGGAGATTGATCTTTGAACTGGAAAGGACAGAACAAAATGGTTAATGATGAATTAATGCCCAAGATAGGTAAGGAGATAGGAAGAAAAGAGGACACCAAACTGGCCTTGATCAGTTCAGGTCACCAGGTCCAGATGATCTACAACCGAGGTTACTGAGAACTGGAGAATGTGATTGCTGAGCCCCTTGTAGGAATCTCTGAAAGATCGTGAAGAGGAAAAAATGTTGCGGTATAGAAGAATGGAAGGGAAGAGAACAAACATTTATTAAGTGCCTACTGTGTGTCAGGCACTGTGCCAAGTGATTTACAAATATCTCATTCAATGCTCACAATAACCTGGGAAATAAGGGACTATTATGATCCCCATTTTACAGGTGAGGAAATTGGGGCAAGCAGTGATTAAGTGACTTGACCAGAGTGGAACAGCTAGTAAGTGTCTGAAGCTAGATTTGAACTCAGGTCTTCCTGACTCCAGGCCCAGCTCCCTAGCCACTGCTAGAGCTGCCTCAGAATGGCAAACTTTTTCCCTATTTTCTGAAAAGGGACAATAGGATCGCAGGTTCATAGGTCTGGAGCTAGAAGGAACCTTAAAAGCCTTCTAATAAATGTACAAATTTTTTAAAAGGGAAGAGAATGAAATCTGCAAACTACAGGTGAGGGATTTTTCCCTCAACGCTTGACAAAATCCTAAGATGCATTATTAAAAGGCTGGATGAAATTTAAAACTTATGGAAGTGAACATTGAAAACTAAAAATAAATTAATTAATATTTAAACAAAAGGCTGGCTAGTAAACATCTAGAAAAGGAAACAGAGAGTCAGCAATAATAGGTCATGCCAGACTAATCTAATTTCCTTTTTTGACAATGTCAGTTACTGACCTAAGAGATCTTGGCAGCGCTACTCATCTAGTTGACTGAGATTTTAATAAGGTATTTGATGATGTCTTTCATTCTTTTTTGGTGAGCAAGATATGGGCTACAGTTAGGCAGATTCAGAACTGGCTGGACCCAAAAAGTAGTCATTAATGGTTCAATGTCCGAAAAGCAGGTCTCCAGTGGAGTGCCTCAATCATCTGTGCTTGGCCCTAAGCAGTTCCACAATTTTTTTCAATAACTTAATAAAGGCATCAATGGCATGCCCATGAAATTTGCAGATGACACAAAGTAGGAAGGAATCATTAAGATGTTTAGCCATAGTCAGGATCTGAAAAAATCCTATATCTTGACACATGCTCTTTGAATGCAAATTAATGGAATGTTGACAGCCTGGAACACAAGACCAATCCAACAAGACTAAATTGAATATACAATGTACAATGAATTTAATTTATAAATGTAAAATCTTATGCCTAAGTCCAAAAAAATAAGACCAAAGTGGAAGAAATGGAGTTAAATAGGTCTTTGTCCGAAAAAGATCTGGGTGCTTTCATGAATTGCAAATTTGACGTAAGTCGACAGCGTGTACTGGCAGCTAAAGAAATCTCAGGCTGCTTTAAGAGAGGCACCTACCTAAGACTGTACTCTACCCTGTCCAGACCACATCTGGAATATGGTGTTTGGTTCTGGATGCCATATTTTAGGAAGTACTTTGAGAAACTGGGGAGAGTCCAAAGTAGAGCTTTCAGGATCATGAAGGACCTCCAGATCGTTACATATGTTAGCCACATCCCAAAGCCTATTGGTATTAGACTCTGTCCTTGTTGGCAGAGATCAGTTCCCCTGGCCTGCCTTTGGGGAGAGGTGCAGGTGGTAAGAACAGGTCTGGCCTATAGTCTCCTATGTGTTCCGTCTCTGATTTCTCTTTTTTTCTGTCAACTTGGATAAATGAATTTGTTTGTTAATTGCTTATGTGTGTTCAATCTAGAACTGGTATTTGGTGGGAATGGAGTCAAATCTTTAATATAAAGTCTGGGGTCATGCTTCCCTATTAATTAATAGTGATCAGAAGTTTTTATTTGTTTGGCAAGACAATCTGGAGTTAAGTGACTTGCCCAGGGTCACACAGCTAGTAAGTGTCCAGTGTCTGAGACTGGATTTGAATTCAGGTCCTCCTGATTCCAGGGCTGGTGCTCTAATCCACTGTGCCACCTAGCTGCCCTGAGAAGTTTAACCTGAATCTAAAAACTACATCCCACAGACTAATAATGTTTAAGGGAGTAGATAGATGTAAGTCTAGCTTGGTGCTCTCTCTCTCTCAAGAGAGCAGAGTGGCCAAGCTGTTGGCCCCAGACTCTCTCTTTCCCTCCTGACAGGAATTAAAACCTCCTTTAGAGACTGGTGGAGTGAGAAGGAGCTGGAGATGTCTGTCCTACCTTCCTTCAAGCCACACAATGACATTCCTGTGATACATGAAAGGGGCCAGCCTCTCTACGTATGTAAGAGTAGACTGAATGAACTGAGGGTGTTTAGTCTGGAGAAGAGAAGACTTAAGGGTGATAACTATCGTGTGAGAGAGGACTTCAGGTCATTCTGTTTGGCCCATTGGCCAAAACTAGGAGCCATGGTTGGAAGCTGTGGAGAGTCATATTTAGGCTTGGTGTAAGGAACAAATGCTGTAACAAGAATGTTGCTAGCAGCCGAAATGCCCCCTTGCATAGGGGCAAGCAGCCCCCCTGCACAGGGGGGCGCAGCCCCAGCAGCGCTCCACTTACTGGAGCGCTGTAACCCCGGAGCGAACCCAATTTACTGGGCAACACTGATCAAACACCTAGCATAAATCATGAGATCTTGCTCAAGATGTGTTTGATCCCCATGTGCTCTGTTTAACTGCAATATCCTGCTTTTGTAATGGCTTGCTTGCACCTGCTCTAGGCTCAGGCATAAAAGGCTTCAGATATTTGTGCTCAGGACTGCTCTCTAGACTTTCAGTGTATGAGACAGTCACTGGCCAGCTAATAAATGATGCTCAATATATTTTAATTTGGCTTGGTCTGTGTTTCTCGGTCCGTCCATTTCACAGCTGCTGTGGGGCCTTCCAAGGCCAATAACACCAGCACACAGGAAGGCTAGTAGCACAGGTTCTTTGATCTGCTTTTCTAAGGAAAGCAACTTTAAGGGGTTACAATCTCAATTTAATTAAACATACATATATCATTCGCTTAGTTCAGGGAAAAAGTCAGCGCTCTGAACTTCAGAGAAAACACAAACAGAAATTACAAGCAGAAACTATACAAACAGAGCAAAATAACACAAATCAATAGACAGGCTTCTAGCCGTCTAATCAAGACATTACATACATACATAGTTACCAGAGAGAGAAGCACCAACATCTGGGTTTTTCAAGGTGAAGGGTGGGGGGTTGGGGGCTCTTTAACAGCTACCTAGAATCTCCACACCAACACTCTTCCAATGAGTGAGCCCTCAAACAAAATGCCAACCTCAGAGTTCTTCAGGGTCAGAGTGAGTCACACCTCTAGAGGGCTTCATACCTCTTGAGGGTTTCATACCTCTTGTGACCTAACTAGCAAAAGCATGTGGGCCTTCCTACAAATAAAGGCAAGACTCAATCAAAGGTACTTGATTGCCTTAGTGCCGAGAAGCACTCCAAAACAAAAGACAATAAAAAGTCCCACTTTACTGGCCATTACAACTGCCTAACAGTTAGCACTATTCCAAAGTGGTGTGTACTCCCCAAACAGAGACAGCTAAGTGGTAAAGTTCTGGGAGTGCTGGTCTGGAGTCAAGAAGACTTGGGTTCAAATCCAGCCTCAGACTCTTAACTGTGTGGGCAAATCATTTAGTCTCTGTTTGCCTCAGTTTTCTCAACTGTAAAATGGGAATGATAGTAGCACTGTCCTCCCAGGTGTGTTATGAGGATTAAATTAGATCATATTTATAAAGCATTCAGTATAGTGCCTAGCACAAGTGTAGGCACTCAATAAATGCTTCTTTCCTTCCTTGAAGGTTCCCCTTCCATAGAGGTCCACCAACAAAGACTGGCTGGTCACTTAAGGGGTGTTAAAAAATCAGAAAGGACAAGAATCTAAGAGGATTCTTGTTCAGATCCAAGTTTTCCTAGATGGCCTCTGAACTATTATCCAACTGCAAGTCTCTTCTCTGACTCTCTCAAGGCTGTGTGTGCTACTGGAAGGGTCTGTATTTTTTATCCGGGGTGGGGTATGGGGAGGACAGGCTGGAGTTCCTCACATCATCCCCTGAAGTCGAATGCTTACTCTGCCACCAGGCTGAATTCTGTCTTTTGCACCACTTACCCCACCACCCAAGATGTGCAGTTAGGAACAGGGGATGTGCAATGCCACCAATGCCCATGAGAGGGCGGAAGGTCCCCTTTCAGTTTTCTCCTGCAGCCTCCTGGAAGAGAAATAGCTGAGCTCTCCTAAATCCAGGGACCAAGATCTACCTGCTCTCTTCTCTTCCTGATCCTCCTCCACTCTTACCCCTAACTCCCTTGGGGTTCTGGTTCCCAGGATGACGACTCCAGGGCCCAGAACATTGCTGCTGCACAGACTCCCTCACTTCCCACTTAGATGTTTGTTGAATGAATGAATAAATGCCTATTTGCTGGAGCTCAGTGAAATGCTCACCTAGCCCTCATCCTTCTCACTCAGTCCTGGTTCTTCCTCCTCCAGGATGTCTTCCATGATCTCTGATCTCCACAACACTTAGTGTATGATTTAACACTTGATTGTCTCCTAATAGGATCACAGGATCATATGCTTAAAGCTGGAAGGTACCTTAAAGTCCCCTAGTTCAACTCACCATTTTATAAGTGGAGAAACTGAGGCTAGAAGAGATCAAATGCCCTGCTCCATCAGTCCAGGACCAAAGTCCCTCCCCAGCTTCTACTCTCAATCTTGAGGAGATAATCTACTAATCAATAGAATGAATAGAATGAAATATGCCTTACTCCTCTTTGACCAGTCATGTGCAGGGAGGGGAAGGGAACAAGCATTTTATTAAATGCCTACTATGTACCTATCACTCACCGTGCTAAGTGCTTTACAATTATTATCTCATCTTATCCTTACAACAACCCTGGAAAGGAAGGGCTGTTATGTTACAGTTGAGGAAATAGGGCAAGTTAAGTGACTTGCTAGTAAGTGTCTGCAGCTGGATTGGAACTCATGTTTTAGACTCTGGATTTGAACTCCAGGCCCAGCTGTCTATCCATCCACTCCTGCCTTGACTACCGCATGGGACCAGGGACTCACATGATCTGGTCTGCCATGCTGGCGAGCACTCCACTTACTCATGAACTCATAATTAAATCATCATTATCAATCCTGTTGTGAATGGTATGTCAATCTACTGCCCTGTGGCTCTACTCCAAATCACAGGCTGCCTAGCAAAAACTCCCATCCCTGGCTACCATTCTTTACTTCCTCATTTCTCTCCATTCTAGTCCCATTCCTTCTGTTTCCCCAACACACTCTATCCTAACCTTCCATGGTACATGCTAAAACCTATGTTCTAGAAAACTGCCCTTCATGTTGGACCTGTGTGTTCCCCCTAGAAATCACTTTGGATATATTTTGTATTTATTTATGTACAAGCTGTCTCCCCCATTCCTAGAATGCATGCCTAGAATGAAAGCCCTTCTCAACTCTACCTCTTAAAAATCTATCCTTTCCTTCAAAGCTTAGCTTAAAAAGCCCTTCCTTACATGAGGCTTTTCCTGGTTGCCCCCCCACAGCTGCTAGTATCTCTCTCCCCATCAAATTAGCCTATATTTATTTTATATAAATATGTGTATGATGACATGGAGGCACGTTGTCTCCCCTGTTTGAATGTAAGCCCTTTTGATGAGGCTTGGGTAGACTCGTGGTGGGATGTCTCTAAAGAATTACAAAGACTGAAGTCGACTCCAAGCCAGTTGGAAAGAGTTATTACAGTTTGGAGGCCAAGTCCCTTAGAGGAACTAGCCACTTTAGTAAGGCAAGATATACAATTTTATAGAGAATATGATGCTGATTACACAATCAAAATTTATATAAGATATAAGAATATGATTAATATTAAAAAGGTAGGAGGAGTTTATTAAAGGATTAGGTAATGGAGGAGGGGTCCCAGCCTCAGTGGATCTTCGCAGGTGCTATCGTAGGGTCGCCCCTTCTACGGTTAGGTGGTCAAGGATCCTGCTCTACATCGTGGTGGTGGTGCCTTTTGATTGGCTAGCTATTGTGGTCTTGTCTGATCAAGATGGATAGTTAGGTCTTGTGGTCCTGTCTTGGGCTAAATGGATAATGTGACTGTGATTGCACACCTGTTTTGCTGGGAAAGGGTCTGGGGGTAGTGTTCCCATCACATGGACATGCCTGCTGTTTTTGTGGGAACTAGGAGTTCAGGGACACACCTGTTGTTCTAGTGAGCAGTGAGGCATGAGTTAAGACATTGGCAGGGGTCTAGGTAGGTATAGTGGGTCTATAATGAAGTTAGAATATTGGGACTGAGGGCAGTTCTATTAGGACTCACTTTCTTTCTTGTCTTTGTCTCTCTAGAGTCTAGCACAGTGAGGGCCTTGCACATAGTAGTAGACTTTTAATAAATTCTTGTTGAATTGAATTCAGTTGAGTTGTCCAAAGTGTCACAGGAAGCAAGTGGCAGAACCAGGATTTGATGAATCCCACCCTCTTATTTCATAAATGTGTGATGCTGGATTGGCCAATGAGATCCCAGCCCCAGGAGCATGCTCAAAGGAGTCATATGGATGTTTTATGAGCTTCCTTCCCTACAAGCACAGTTATTCTATGACTGTTTACTACCTGTTTACTGCATGGTGAAGAGGGGCTCTTTGGTTGTCTGCTGAGCCAGAGCTAGAGTACATTCAAATGGAGAGACTCATGCTCTTTCCTTTCCTGGTAGTGGGCGAGGAGCATGGGTCTGCCTCTAGGTAAAGGAGGTGCCTCAGGCTCTCTCTCACCTGGAACTGCCATGAAGCCACAAAAACATGACACACCTGTTTTAAGTTTGTTGTGTTTATTCTTTCCTGTACTTTGGTGGAAGAGTTTTGGAGATGGCTATGACCCTGTAAGCTTAGAAAGGTTGGAAGAGTGAGCTGGCAGAGGTCCAGGAATTCCATGTAACGCACCAGCTGTTGCTTTGCTTTTAAAGAGGACCAATGACATCCTAGGATGATGTCTTGACTTGTGCATAAATTGGATTTAAGTGAGGCAGAGTTGCATAAAATCATCAACTTTTCTCTTCTTCCAGAGTCATTGAAGTCTAGTGGCAAAACAAAAGTCAGGACAACTGGTGTTGCCCAGGATGAAGTGGATGACCTTGGAATCTTTGGTGTCTAACCAAGCTCTAAGCATGCCACAGTACCTGCTTCTGCCATCTTCATGGCATGGAATTGTTCTCATCCACCCATTCCACTGGAGGAAATCTTCACATGCTTGGGGTAGACAGCCCCCTCACCAATGGGTTTGACATCTGTCAGTTACCCTCAAACTGGCTTAGTCCATCTGCTGAGATGGTTTTACCAGGGTGTGGCCACTGACCACACTAGTTCCTTGGAGCCACAGGTGACAGTTGGGTGACTGGTTGGACACCAAAGATCCACGAGCAACCCTGAAAAGGATTTGGCAAACCCTTACACCATAGATGTTAGTCCTTCCTTAATGCCTCATACACCCGGAGGCACCAGCACAGCCTTGAAGAGGGGCTTGCTTGATCCAATCCCAGTAATGCATCAACCCCATGTCATGTCCTGATATGGGAAGGAAATAATTCATCCAGTAGTTCTGCTGCATTTGTAAGTGAAGTTGGAGGGTCAAATTCTTTGTAGTTCACACTTAAGATTGGGGTTAACTCTTAAGACTGAGTCTGTTCTTCCCAGGGACTGAAGGGGGAAGGGGAGAATGTGCCCTTTGGTGTTGGGGGGCAGGGTTTAACCTAAAACCTGGCTTTCCTCTATGGGGGGTGGGATGTTTTTTTTCTTTGTTTCTTATTTTGTTTCTTATTTTTGCTATACCTTATCAGTAAATACCCCTTTATAAAAAAGCTAATTGCTGTTAATTGGTCAGTGATATAGGGAGAGAGACTATAACTCGTGATTGGGATTGCAGAGATACCAGAATAGAGGCTTGAGCGAACAGCAGAAAAAGAACTTTAATCCCTAATGGGTGCCCTTAGAATCCGGAGAGGAAATGTGGCTAGCTAAGTATTGGGGTCCCAATTTGCCCATAGGAATGGGAGACAGGATAGAGGGGAAACCCACCTGGCTCTGCCACGGCTTCTCGTCTCTCAGCCTCAGATTCCATTTAAACTCTAAAAAGAGATCAGACTAGATAAATTGAAGGTTTTTCCAATTCTGACATTCTATGTTCTAAGGTGCTTTCCAACTAACTCTGACATTCTAGAATCTAAGACCTCTCCCAATTAGGACTTTCGATGGTCTGAGGTCCTTTGCAGCTGACATTTCATGTTCTAGTTTCTAAGATTATGTCCACTTCTCTCATTCTGTGTTTTATGTTCTAAATCCCGTTTCAGCTCAGACATTTTAGGAATTTGCTGCCCTGCACCCTCCTGCTCTAAGTAAGAGTGGGACGATCTCTGAGCAGTGAATCCTGGGAGGAGGGGGATATAGGGGGTATGGGGGGGGGGAGGTGAATGAGCTCTGGAGTGCTAACAGGATTGTGGTTCTCAGATGGATCCCAGCTTAGCTAAGGCTGAATTGTCAGTTCTGTCCCCCACTTCCCCTCCCTCCCTCACTCTGCTTTGCACTGGTTCTGACCTCCTAATCCCTCCACTTGGCTGCCTAAGGAGCTCAGATGAAACTGGAAATAGATTCTAAACAAGGACCTTTCTGACTGACATGCTCCTCTGTCTGCTGGAGGTTGAGGCTCTCTCCATAGCAAGGGTAAGGAGTTGGAGATCTGGGAAGGGAGGAAGATGTAGGCTTGATGTCAGGAAAAAACTTCTTAACAATTTTAGGGCTATCCCAAAGGGCTTGCCTTGGAAAATAGTGAGTTCCTTCTCAGTCTTCTCAGGTACGGGGGATTCTTGTTCAGCCGTGCATTGGACTAGATGGCCTCTGATGACAGTCATTTGGTGACAAGGATACATCCAGTCTATATCAGGGCCCAGAGTGTAACAGACACAAACATCTGAAGTCCCTTCTGTGTGCTCACCCAGCTGTGGGGAATTCTGATGGGAGGAAGAGACCCAAGCCCTGCCCTCTGGGGATTCACCTTATGGCTAGGGAAGTAGCACTGACACTTGGGGGGAGGGCTCCTCTACCTTCTTGGGTTTGGTAGACCTTTCTATAAAATGAAAGGATTGGACTAGAGGTCCAAGGTCTCTTCCTATTCCTTGTTCTCTGTTCAAAGGTCTAGAGAACCATGTGTCTAAAAATTGTGTCATTTAGCTCTTGGGGTAGACATCTAGGGTCACACAGGGAAATAGGGGTAGGGATGGAACTTGAACCCAGGCCTCTCTCCACCACAAGACACTGCTTTTCTTTGAACCCAAGTCTTGAGAAACAACCTCAGTCCTATTAGGGGCATCAGTTCTTGGCTCTCCAAGACCCCAGAGGGTAGAGATGGGGAAGGAGGTGAAGGGAAGAGTTGTTTTTTTGTTTGGTTTTTTTTTTTTTGAGAGAATGGATGACCCTATTACAGTGAACTCCAGGGGGAGTTTCTTCTAGTCTATATGGCTTTATATTTCTAATATTGTGATTTCAAAATTCTATGATTTTGTCAAAGTGTGTAGCACAGAGAAGTGTGCTCAGAGCCCGACGTGGCTTGGAGTAGACAAGGGGAGGGGTACTTTCTAAGAGGAGGTGGCCCCTGAAGGTCCTGCGGGGTTTGAAGAGGCTGGGAGGAATTTGTCAGATTATAAAATATTAGGGCTAGAAGGTCCCTGAGAACGGAAAATGTCAGAGCTGGGACTTTGAAACATAGAATTTTGCAGCTCGGCTAGGAAGGACCCTCATTGTCCAGATAAGGAAGCCGAAGCCTAGAGAAAAGAAGGCACTTACTCGAGTTCCCTCAGGTCTTTTGTAAACTTTTTTTAAATGTGCTGCTACTTTGATGAGAAAAAAAAAAGCCTAGTAATCCTATCAATCATCCATTTCGGTGGTGAATACAATTTAAAAGTTTAACAAGTCGGGAAAGTTACGTGAAATTGCAGAAATTTCGAACATCTCCCAGGTAGGGTATGGGGCAGTGGGCAGGGTGGGGCATTCACGGTCATTTGAGTCCCCAGAGAGCTGTAGTCTGGGCCAGGGCGGTGCGCTCGGTTCTCTCGAGGGATACGGACTACATGGCCCAGAAGGCCGCGCGTCCCCCCTCCCAGGGAAGGTGAGTGTGTGCATAGAGGCGGGGCCCTGGGTGAGGCTCTTGGCTTGCCCGGAGGGAGAAGTGGAGTGCCTGGGGAGGGGCGGGGGCCGGAGATGGGGGAGAACTGCCTTGGGCACTTGGGACGCAGGCGCAGTAGTTGCGATAGATAGCATCGGATAGCAGCAGCGGAGACAGCAGCATCAGCAGCAGCCAACAGGTGGGGAGTTTGCGGAGTTGACCGCGGGAGGGGAAAGGGGGCGTCTGGGGGACATCGGGAGCGGGGCTCTACCTGCCTGCCCGGGTGTGCCAGGGCAGGTAAGGTTTTGCGTAGGCTGAGACAGTCCAGGAGTTCAGTTCAACTTCTGTGCATCCAGAAGCCAACCCTCTCCCCCTCCCCCTCAAGCTAGAGGCCAGGAGACCTGCGTCCTGGTCCCGTCCGGCTACTGACTTTCTGTGTGACCCTGGGCAAGTCCCTTCCCCTCTCAGAGCCTCAATCTCCCCCACCCCTCTCCGTAGAGGAGGAAATGGTCTTTTAAGTCTTATTTTACAAGCCTCCTTACTGGGCAGGGAACCTACCCAGAGTTTTCCTAGGTGACCCTGAGCCGGGGGTGCCTACCCCTGATAAGATCATCCATTCTCCACAAAAAAACCCCACACCTCTTTCTTCCCTCCACCTCCTTCCCCGTGGCTACTCCCTAGGGTCTTGTAGAGTCAGGAACTGATGATTCTAACTGGATGGGGGTTGTTTCTGAAGACTTAGGTTCAAAGAAAAGGGTGTCTTGTGGTGGAGGGAGGCCTGGGTTCAAGTTTCATCCCCACCTCCATTTTCCTGTGTGACCCAAGACAAGTAAGTTACTTGTCTTGGGCCCCAGTTTTTGCCTCTGTAGAAGGAGGGATGGGACTTGATGTTCTGTCTTGAAACATCCCGAGTTATCCTCTAATGTTGTTCTAGTCCTGACAGTTCATGATTCTTTGAAGGGGCAAGAATCCAGAATCTTCTTTTTCCTCTCGGACCCTTGGCCTCCGTGTCAGCTGAAGCACGGTGCTGTCCCAGTTCCACTGCCTTCAGTTTATGCCTCTGCCCTAGGCCCAGCAGCCACCTCTGGAATGGCTCTGGGAATCATCCTTGCTTACAGATGGCAGGATCATAGGATTTAGCACCAGAAATGTCCATCTAGGCCAACCCCCTCATTTCATAGATGATCCCAGTTTCTTTCCCCTTCCCCCTCCCCTCAATGTTTCCTGAGTAGCAAGTTCTTTATAGACTTTAAATTTCACTCCATCCCCAGCTCTGCAACTGGGATGGTCTCTAAGAAGGCTGTTTCCTTCATTTCTATCTCAAACCCAGGTCTATAGTGATGTCTGTCTTTTTGTCCAGTCTTTAATGCCTCCCCTCCCCCCTTTCCTGAATTCAAGGGGCAGAGATTCCAGACTTTCCTCCAGCCACCTGGTCAGCATCATATACTTGTCCTTCCTCATCATTTTGGGGGAATTGGTTCTTGTGTGCCCTCTTGATTTCCTACTGGGATACATGGAAGTGTGGGAGTTAGGGAGGGTTACATGGTGGGAAAGGGGAAGGAGCACTCATCCCTCCCTGCTGGTAGGTAGGAATCAATGTCTGGTGGGTCCTTGTCTCCCTCACCAGAATCAAGATCCCCCTTCTCTCTCTACGTAGAGAAGGCCTGGGAGGGTGGAGGGGGGCTATTGGGGAACACTTGCTGTCTCTGTTTATGCAAATACACATTCAGTGGAGGGTGGGGAGAGTTGGACATAGCCTCAATGAAAGGGGAAAGGGGGGTAGGGGTGGGGAACAGAACAGAGACAGGTCCAAATCAGAGGGCTTAGCCTTCCTTCTTGCATGTCTGAAAGCTAAACTGCCCTATTTATTGACCAGTACTTGTGCACTTGTAGAAGAGAGTCTTAGAAGACTAGCCGCCCCCTGAGCCCCCTTTCATCTTGGAAATTCTGGGATTCTAATAACCACAGCTGTCCCAGTAGGGGATCTGGCTGCCTTGAGAGGGAGTGAGCTTGCCTATCATTGAATGTATCCAAGTAGAGTTTGCGTGAGCCTCTGTCAGGAAGTCTATGTAGAGAGGCTATCTGGGGCGGGAGAGTTGTCTTAGGTGCCCCAACTCTGACAGTTCCTTTCATTTGTGATTCTGGGGTTCTTTAATGGGTGTCAGGCTGGGAGTTTATGATTGTGCAGCCTCTATGGTCCAGGGGTGGGGTTTATCCAGATTATCCATATACTCTGGTATATGCAGACCCACCTTCAGAATGGGGAAGCTTCCACCAATGCAGATGGAAATCCACTTCTGGGTTCTAGGGAAGGGCTTCTTTGAAAAAACAAGTTGAGGGACCTCTTGCTTGAAAACTCCTCATTAATAAAGGAATGAAACACAGTCCCTGTTCTCAAGGGGATCAGACTTTGGCTGCAAATATTTCCATAGTCATTCTTACGCAGACTCATTTCCTCGTTTTAAACCACTCTCCAAAGTAGAAAAGACAGAACTATAAGAACATAAATATTGGGGCCATTATTTGGCACCAACCTGTGGAAGCCACATTAAACATTAGGTAGGCTCTTTGGTGATGATTGATTTCCTAGCAAATATATTGGGGCATACTGATGTTATGTACATAGGGCTAGGCTTAGAGTCAGGAAAACTTGGGTTCTATTCCTATCTCTATGGGACCCAGGACTAATCACTTAACCTCTATATGCCTCAGACAGCTCCCTCACAGGAGTTCTTAACCTGCCATCTCTAATTAAAAAAAATATATATATATATTTTGTAACTGTATTTCAATATAATTTGTTTCCTTGTAACTCCTATGCATTTTATTTGATTTATTTAAAAACATTATTTGGAGAGGCGTCCATAGGTTTCACTGCTGTCAAGAGGTCTGTGTCACTAAAAAGTTGAAGAGCTGCTGATTTCTGTTTGAGTTCAACAGAAACTGAGTCAGGGCCTGCTCTGCTGAGCCCTGTGCTCAGGTTGATAAACAGGTTAGCAACACAGAGAGTTATAATGCACAATATTATACACAGTGTTTTGTGATTAGTTCCTCAGAAAGATATAAACAGAAGGCTATATTAGTCCCCAGGGAGGAAATGACTGGGGATAGTCAGGGAAGACTTCCTGGAGGAGGTGGCATTAGAATTGGTCTTTAAAGGATGAGGAGGAATTCAATACATGAAGAGAGGGAGGGAAGCCGTTCCAAGCAGTAGCAAAGGTATGCAGGCAGAAGTTCTCAGAGTTTGTTTGCTTGCTTCATGTTTTTTGGAATTAGTCTGTTTTGGTTGGATTACTGAAAGAGAGGAATTGAAATACTCCTCAACAATTGAGGAATGGCTGAACAAGTCATGGTATATGAATGTAATGGAATACTACCATGCTATAAGAAATGAGGAAGATATGGACTTTGTAACAACCTGGAAAGACCTACGTGATATGATGCTGAGTGAGAGGAGCAGAACCAGGAGAACAGTGTACACAACCACAGATATATTGCTTCTGTGATGTCTAACTTTGCTAGACTTGGCTCTTCTCAGCAATACAAGGCTCAAAGACAGTGCCAAAGGACTCATGATGGAGAGAGCCGGCTACATCCAGAGAAAGAACTGTGGAGTCTAAATGCAGATTGAGGCAAACTGTTTGCTCTCTTTTTTTTTCTTTTTTTACTCTTTTTTTTTTGGTGTTGTTTCTTCTCTCTCACAATTCATTCCACTGGTCATAATTCTTCTTTGCAACTTGACTGTTAGGTAAATAAGTTTAATGCAAAGGTTTATGTAGAATCTATATCGGACTGGATGCCATCTTGGGGGGAGGGGAGAGGGGAAAGAAGAAAATTTGAAACTCAAGAACATGTAAAACTGAGTATTATAAACTAAAAATAAAAAATCTAATTTTAAAAAAAGAGAAGAAATACTCCTCAAAAGGTAGGGTGCACCGGATTGTACAGGGGCTTGCCTGCTCTCTAGAGAATAGAGATCAAGCCAGGGAAGGGTTTTGAGTAGGGAAGTGATAAGATTGACTCTATGCATGAGGAAATTAGTTTGCCAATAATATGGTTGTTGCGTCAGACAGGTGTATGTCTTTCTCCTGTGGGGATTGAAATCGTCCAACCTAAAATAAAAGAGACTGAGCCAGAGCTCTGAGCCAATGGCACTTTATTGAAAGGTCCGTGGCTCCCTGTAATGAAGTAGACCTCAGATCTTCCTCACGATCTGAGATGCCCCCTTCTTCCAGGACCTTATTTTTATAGGGTTTCCAAATATGCAAAAGAGGCATGGTGAAATACAGAATCTCATTGGTTGATAGATCTTGTTTTGAGGGCCAAAATGACATATTAGCAGGGGGTGTCACAGGTTGGGCAAAGCATGGTCCTCTCTACTAAGTGGTCATAAAATGGTCACCTGCTCATGTTGGACAAGAAAGAGAAAGGTTGGAAGCACAAAAATAAATTAGGAGATTTCCGAAAGCATCAAGGCATTCTACCCCTGCTGGGTTTGGACATGGAAATTTGAACAAAACAGGGTGGAGATAATCTTTGTCAGCATTTTTGTGCTTGTACAAGTGAGCCTCATAACTTGGTAAACAAGTAGTGAACATTCCATTAAAGTTGGAGACCCACTATAAGAACCTATCTATCCCCTTATGACTTATGTAATATATCAAACTGATTGGAATACAGTATGGGGTCCAAATGAATTATTTCTTACACTCCCACAGCTCTCTGAACATACTAGGAGTTTAATAAATAGCTGTCAATTGTTGATTTTATTATCCTAGCCCCTTGCTAGCCAGTACCATGGATAGAGCTCTGGGCATAGAGTCAGGAAGACCTGAGTTCAAATCCAGCCTTTCTTTACTAGCTATGTGACCCTGAGCAAGTTGCTTAATCTCTGTGTACCTTAGTTTCCCCAACTGTAAAATGGGGATCATAACAGCACCTACCTCCCAGGGTTGTTATGGGGATCAAATGAGATGATCATATCTGTTAAGTGCTTAGCATAGTGCCTGGCACATATGAGGTGCTTAATAAATGCTCATTTTCCTTCCTTGTTCCTCCCCCTGACCATCCTCCCCACCCAGACACTGAAATCCCTTTCTGTGGTTCTTCCTGAACAGCCTAAAGGAGTTTAGAAGCTGCCTTGAGAAGGAGTGACCTGGTGCTGGGTCCAGGCCAACCTCTGGGATCCAGGAGGGGGCAGGGATGGTCTGATCTTCCAGCTGTTTTTAGCTTTTATCACGGTGCTTCCCCATTCTCTCCCTCTTTGAAACCTAGAAGGACATCCTACTTCCAAGTGACCCTGAGACATCCCAGAAAGTTAGGTCAACAAAGTTATCCTAAGTCCCTTATCCATCTCTCAGTCTGTTGTTGGGGAGCCAGGAGGAGAAGACTTAGCCACTGCTCTCAAGGACCTCCCAGTCTTATTGGGGATACAGGGCTCCCCCATTTGGAGCATCCATTAGAGAAAAACCAGATTAGCAAGGCTGTACTGAGACACCCTTCCCCCACCCCCAAGCGCCAGAGCTGGCTGGCAACAAGGAAAACAAAAATTCAATTCATTTCAACAATTCAACTGATAGCGCCTACTTAAATGCTTGCTTAGGGCAGCTTGGTTGACTGGAAAGATGCTGGATGCAGAATCAGGAGGTCAGGGTTGTCATTTTGCCTTTTCCACTCACTAGTTCTAGGACTTTAGGTAAGCCATTTTGCCTCAGTTTACCCGATAAAAATACAGTGGTATTTGTACTGTTTCCAGCACCAGAGTGTTGTGACAAAAATCCTTTGTAGACTTTAAAGTGACATGTAAATTGAACTGTTGTCATCTTTTTTAAATCAGGCCACCTGTCTGACTGTTCTTTCTTAGTCTCCTTTGCTGGTTTATCACTCCTGTTTCCCCCCCAACCGTGGATGTACCCCAGGGCTCTGAGCCAGACCCTCTTCTCTCTCTGCTTTTCCTTTCTTTTCCTGTGGGTTTAGTTATTATCTCTATACAAATGACTCCCAGTTCTAGATATCCATCCCCAGTCTCTCTCCTGAGCTCCAGTCACGTCTCCAGCTGTCTACTGGACGTTTCCAACTGGATGTTCTTTAGGCATTTCAAACTCCATGTGTCCAAAGCCAGAGTCATTATCTTCCCCACCCCCACTCCCAAACTCACTCTTCCTCCAAACTTCCCTATAGCTGTTGAGGGCACCACCGACCTTCCAGGCATCCAGTTTGTGACCTTGGTGTGATTTCCTTCCACTCATAGCCTAGTTCAAACTGACACCACCTCTTGTAAGAACTTCCCAATTAATCTTCCTATTTCAAGTTTCTCCCAACTCCAATTAATCCCCTACACAAGTGGCTAGGTGATTTTCCTAAAGCTCAGGTCTGACCATTCCACTTTTTTACTGGATAAGCTCCAGTGGCCTCCTATTACCTATAGGATCAAATAGAAACTCTTCTCTTTGACATTTTAAACCCTTCACAACTAAGCCTAATCCCCTTCTAGCCTTATTACACATTACTCTCTGTCACTCGCACTACAATCCAGTGAAGTTGACCTCCTTATCCTTCCTCGCACATGGCATTCCATCTCCCATCTCCTTGCCTTTGGCTGTCCCCAGTGCCAGGAGCACACTCTCTTCTCATTCTTGCCTCTTAGAATCCTTCACTTTTCTCAAGGCTCAGCTCAGAGCTGTTGCCTTCTATATAAAGACTTTCCTCATCCCCTAGCTGCTTCTGTCTCCCCTCTGAAATGACCTTGAACCTATTAGTGTACACCTCCTTTTGTACATGCTGTCTCTCCTGGATGGGGAGCCCATCAAGGGCACTCAGGGAGGGTTTGGCCTTTGTCTCCCCTATCCCCTACCCCCAGAACCTAATGCTCTGCACATGGTAGGCATTTAACAAATTCTTGTTGACTTACTGACTGATAAGTGACTCCAAGGCCCCCTGGTTAGCCACTGTGCCCTGCCTCTCATTATTATTATTATTAGTAACAGCATAATTTTATACTAGTAATCATCCCAAGTTTCTGTCTGGAAAATATGAGAACAAGAATATTATGATTATTACTATTAATAATAATGATCACTGGCATATAATCGTGTTATTAGTAATACAAGATCTTGCCCGTAGTAAAATAGTGTTTTAAAATAACCAACAAACATTGAATACAGAAGAACAATGGGAGGATAGAGACTTATCCCAGGTTTCTGTCTGGACTCCAGAAAATATAAGATGAGAGCAAGAACGGTAGTAGTAGTAGTAGCAGTAGTAGTAGTAGTAATAGTAATAGAAGTAGTATTACTATTAGTAATAGTAATAGAAGTAGTATTACTACTAGTAATACTGCTACTTGTAATAACATGATTATATAAGTAATAATCGTGTTACTACAGAAAATATGAGAACAAGAATATTATTATTGCAGAAAATATATAAGACTAAGAATATTATTATTAGTAGTAGTAAAGTAGTAAAAAGTATATAATCATATAGCAGTAATCATGTTATTACAGAAAATATGAGAGCAAGCATATTGTTATTACTACTAGTAGCAATGACATGATTAATTATTATGTATTACTATAATCATACTGTTACTACTAGTGATAATAATATGCTTGCTCTCATCTTACATTTTCTGTAATAACATGATTTCTAGTATATAATCATGCTATTGATAGTACTATTACTACTACCACTATTAATAATAATAATGACATTCTTGCTCTCATATTTTCTGGAGTCCAGGTAGAAAGTTGAGATGAGTCTCTATCCTACTATTATTCTTCTGTATGTAATGTTTTCTAGTTATTTTTTAAAAAATTATTTTACTGTGAGCAAGATCTTGTGTTTGGCAGTAGGTTTACAAAGAGGGAAGGAAATAAGCATTTTATAGAATGCCTACTGTGTGCAAAGTGCTTTACAAATATCTCACTTGATCATCACACCTTCCATGGGAAGTAGATGCTATTATTATCCCCACTTCACAGCAGAGGAAACCAAGGCAGACAGAGATTAAGTGACTTGCCCAGGGTCATGTAGTTAGTCAGTGTCCGAGGTCAGATTTGAACTGAGGACTTCCTAACTGAGCCCTTTATCCACTGCACTACTAAGCTGCCTCTTTTCAAAGATGAAAAAGAAAACAGTCCATGATCTCAAGGAGCTCCTAATTTAGTAGGGAGGATACGTAAGTAAACATGATATAAGGTAGAATATACACAGGGTGAATCAAACAGAGAAGGAAGAGAAGTTCATGAAAATGTCCATTTTTAGTTTGAGTGAGGTTGGAGAAATAGCTTTACAGAGGAAATGGTACCAAAGTCAAAGGAAAAGGATTTAAGTGGGACAGCAGGTCTATTCTAGGCCTCAGTAATAATATTTTTATTATTAGCTATACCAATAGTTAGGTGGCTCTGTGGATTGAACGCTGAACCTCGAGTCAGGAATATTTGAGTTCAAATGTGGCCTCAGACACTTACTAGCTGTGTGACCCTGGGCAAGTCAATTAACCACGCTCAGCCTCGGTTTCCTTAATTTTTTTAAATAATATTTTATTTTTTCCCTAATTACATGCAAAAACATTTTTTAACATTCAAGGGTTTCTTTTGCTTTGAGTTCGAAATTCTATTCCTCCCTTCTTCCTCTCCCCCATTCTTGAGATGCTAAACAATCTGATATAGGTTATATATGTACAATCATGTAAAACATTTCCATATTAGTCATTTTGTAGAAGAAAACTCAAAGGAAAGAAGAAGGGAAGGAAGGAAGAGAAAAATAGTATGCTTCAATCTATATTCAGACGCCATCAGTTTTTTCTCTGGAGGCAGATAGCATTTTTCATCACGAATCCTTTGGTATTGGCTTGGATCATTGTATTGCTGAGAAAAGCTAAGTCATTCACAGTTGTCCATCGTACAATTTGTACAATGTTCTCCTGGTTCTGCTAATTTTTTACTCTGCATCAGTTTATGTCTTTCTAGGTTTTTCAGAAATGATCCTGCTTATCATTTCTTATAGTACAGTAATGTTCCATTACATTCATATTCCACAGCTTGTTGCAGCCATTCCTCAGTTGATGGGCATCCCCTCAATTTCCAATTCTTAGCCACCTCAAAAAGAGCTGCTATAAATACTTTTGTATTTACAAATAGGTCTTTTTCCCTTTAAAAAAAATCTCTTTGAGATACAGACCAGTAATGGTATTTCTGGGTCAAAGAGTATGCACAGTTTTATAGCCCTTTGGGCATAATGCTAAATTGTTCTCCAGAATGGTTGGATCAGTTCACCACTCCAACAGTGCTTTGATGCCCCAGTTTTCCCACATCCCTTCCAACATTTATCATTTTCCTTTTCTGTCTTATTAGCCTATCTGATAGGTGTGAGGTGGTACGTCAGAGTTGTTTTAGTTTGCATTTCTCTAATCTATAGTCGTTTAGAGCATTTTTTTAATTTGACTATAGATAGCTTTTATTTATTTGTCTGAAAACTGCCTGTTCATATCCTTTGACGATTTATCAGTTGGGGAATGACTCGTATTCTTATAAATTTGACTGAAATCCCTATATATTTGAGAAATAAGGCCTTTACCAAGGATACTTGCTGTAAAAATTTTTTTCCCAGTTTTCTGCCTTCCTTCTAATTTTGATTGCGTTGAGTTTTTTGTGCAAAAAATTTTTAATTTAATACAATCAAAATTATCCATTTTACATTCTCTGTCTTGTTTGTTTCTAAATTCTTCTCTTATCCATAGATCTGACAGGCAAACCACTTCATGCTCTCCTAATTTGCTTATGATATCACCCTTTATGTATAATCAAGTACCCATTTTGACTTTATCTTGGTATATAGAGTGAGATATTGGTCTATATCTAGTTTCTTCCATGTTGTTTTCCAGTTTTCCCTGTAATTTTTGTCAATTTTTTTTTTGTCTCAAAAGCCTGGGTCTTTGGGTTTATCAAATACTAAATTACTGTGGTCTTTTACTACAATATATTATGTACCCAATCTACTTAACTGATCTACCACTCTACTTCTTAGCTGGTACCATATTGTTTAGACATTTACCACTTCAGTTGGTTGTTGTTCTTTGTTCTCGAGGAGGACCAAAATGATATCACTGTGCTAGAGTCAGGTTTCAGTGTGTCCGACTGTGGCTGATCAGACCAATACAAGCTTGAATGCTCTACCATAGGTCAGGCACAAGTAGTCCATGTGAACATTTGGGGTGGATTCTCTAAATCTGCGTATCCTGCATTTCTTTTGAGCTTTTTCAATTCTGCTTTGCTCATAGGGCACAACACCTTCTCTGATGTGGGCGCACTATGTTCTGCAATCCTGTGCCAGTGTCTTCCATGTCACACAATTCCAAAGTTCCTAAGAGAGACCTTGAGCGTGTCCTTGTATCACGTCTTCTAACTACCATGTGAATTCTTGCCCTGTGTGAGTTCTCCATAAAATAGTTTTTTTGGCAAGCATACATTTTGCATTTAAGCAGCATGGCCAGCCCATCAGAGTTGCACTCTCTGAAGCAGAGTTTGAATGCTTGGCAGTTTAGTTCGAGCAAGGACCTCAGTGTCTGGTATCTTACTGTGCCAGGTGATCTTCAGAATCTTCCTAAGACAATTGAAATGGAAGTGATTCAATTTCCTGGCATGGCACTGGCACACTGTCCAGGTGTCACAGGCATACAACAGTGAGGTCAGCACAGTGGCTCTGTAGATCTTCAGTCTAATACCTCTTTTCTCCTATGCTTTCCTTCAGAGCCTAGCTCTGGCGATGCATGAATCAACCTCATTATCAATGTGTACATCTCTGGAAAGTACACCACCAAGGTAAATGAACTTATCCACAGAATTCAGAACTTCTCCATTTGCTGTAATTGATGGTCCCACATATGGAGGCTGCTAAATGAAAAATGAGAACTCCACAGGGTTTATCAGCAAGATAGTTAGTTCATCCATCTCTAAGTTTAATTCCATCAAAAGTAAAGTACAACGCCGCCCCCCCCCAAACACAAAAAATAAAAAAAGTAAAGTACAGGCAAAGTTTAGAGAGATGCATTATTCTTGGCTCAGTAAGAAGGCAGATGAAATTCATTTTTATGCTTATAGTACAATCCAGAGCACTTTGATGATGCCCTGAAGCCTATTTATGGGCCAAAGACCTGTGGTGCACCTCAGCTATTCAGTGTTGATGGAGCCACGATGATCAGTGATGAGGAGATGATCCTAGAGAGATGGGTTGAATACTTCTGTACTGTTCTCAGCAGACCATTATCAGTCAATGCTGAGGCCATTGAGCATTTACCTAAGGTTGAAGTCAATCCCTCCCTAGCCAAAGTTCCAACTGAAGAAGAGATTTCAAATGCCATTAGCCATTCATGTGGCTAAGCGCCTGGTGCTGATTCCAACCATTTTATGATACAGTTTAAAATATGATACAAATAGGCCACCTTCCTTCACTTTTTTTTCATTAATTCCCTTGATTTTCTTTACCTTTTGTTCTTCCAGATGAATTTTGTTATTAGTTTTTTCTAGTTCTATAAACTAATTTTGGTAGTATAATTGTTATGGCACTGAATAAATGAATTTAGGTAGAATTGTCATTTTTATTATATTGGCTTGGCCTACCCATCAACAATTAATATTTTTCCAGTTGTTCAGATCAGACTTTATCTGTGTGAAGAGTAATTGTGTTCATATAGTTTTTGCATTTGTCTTGGCAGGTAGACTACCAAGGATTTTTATAGTCTATAGATATTTTAAATGGAATTCCTTTTTCTATCACTTGCTGCTGGACTTTGTTGATAATATATAGAAATGCCGATGATTTATATGGGTTTATTTTATGTCTTGCAACTTTGATAAAGTTGTTAGTTATTTCAGCTACTTTTTTTAGCTGATTCTATGGGATTCTCTCAGTATACCATCATATCATCTGCAAAGAATGATAGTTTTTGTTTCCTCATTGCCTATTCTAATTTCTTCAATTTCTTTTTCTCTTCTTATTGCTATAGCTAGGATTTCTAGTACAATGTTGAATAATAGTGGTAATACGAATTCTTGTTTCACCCCTGATCTCATTAGGAAGTCTTCTAGCTTATCCTCATTACAGATAAGGCTTGCTGATGATTTTAGATCGATATTAGTTATTTTAAGGAAAGCTCCATTTATTCCTGTGCTTTCTAGTGTTTTTAATAGGAATGGGTGTTGTATTTTGTCAAAGGCTTCTTCTGCATTGTTGAGATAATCATATGGTTTCTGTTGATTTTGTTATTGGTATGGTCAGTTATGCTGATAATTTTCCTAATATTGAACTAACTCTGAATTCCTGGTATAACTCCCACCTGATCATAGTGTATGATCCTTGTGATATATTGCTATAGTCTCCTTGCTAGTATTTTCTTCAAGATTTTTGCTTCATTATTCATTATTGGCCTGTAGTTTTCTTTTTCTGTTTTGACCCTTCCAGGTTTAGGTATCAGCACCATATTTGTGTCACAAAAAGAATTTGTTAGGGGTCCCTTTTTGCCTGTTTTTCCAAATAGTTTATATAGTATTGGCATTAAGTTTCCTTAAATGTAAAGGAGGGATATTGATTGCACCTACCTTGAAGGGTTGTTGTAAGGATCAAATGAGTTAATATTTGTAAAATGCTTTGCAAACCTTAAAGCGCTCTACAAATACTAGCTATTATTACTATCATGTTCTCTTTTTCAATGGGATTCATCTAAAAAGTGTTCTTGGACAAATTGTCATTATGCTCTTCTTTTATATTTAGTGTTCTGTTGCATAGGTGAAGCAAATGTGATTCAGTGGAAGGAGGACTGGCACTGGAATCAGAGGACCTAGGTTCAAAACCTGCTTCTGATGCCACCCCTGTGACTTTAGGCAAGGTCACAACCTCCCTGGAAACCTACAGTTTCCACTGCTGTAAAATGAGGGGTTGGAGTCGATGGCCCCTAAGGTCTCTTTTAGCTATAGATCTATGAGCTTATGAACTGCTTTTGGTAATTAAATAAAAGTATTAGGATGTGAACTCTTCCTGTGTAGGCTCACCAAAAGTATCCTCATTATAACTCCAGTAGGAGAAGGAAATAAGCATTTATTAAGCACCTACTTGTACCAGGCACTGTGCTAAGTGCTTTAAAAATATTATCTCATTTGACCCTTACAACAACTCTGTGAGCTAGATGCCATTATTATCCCTATTTCATAGATGAAGAAACCGAGGCACCCAAAGTTAAGCAACTTGCCCAGTGTCACCCAGCTAGTGTTTGAGACCCTGTCAGAACTCAGATTTTCCTGGCTCTAGGCCAGGGGCTCTATCCGCTAGGTCACCTAGCTGCCTCCTCGCCATGACTCTAGTAGCCTATAAGACAACAGGGATGTCTTGGCCTGACTTGGCCCTCTTGCTGTTCCCATAAGATTTTTATTTCCTTTGCTCATTGTCCCTATTTTGAGAGTCTTTGGGTTCATGGAGCTTGGGGATGATGAGTATTTGGTTTGGTGACCTCTATTAGAAGTATTGCTCTTTAGTTTGTGTGGATCATTGTTCTGTCCAGGCGATTGTGGGTGACAGTTCAGTCTCTGCTAATTGTCCTCATGGAGCCAGTATAATGTATAGCACAGTTTATTGGTTGAGTTCAGTAGGATATTTGTAGTGATTTGTTGTCTGCCGCTCCCTGAAAGTTGCTGATGTATAATTCTAATCAAGAGGTCCTGACCTGCTCAATGTTTAGTAGGTTCTAAATCATTGGAGCCTAATATCTTCTCCAATTTCTACTGTTTCATTATATAATCTACATTGATCACTAATTCCAAGCTCTTTAAACTTTTTTGTAATTTCTGTAGGCAATGACTTGGTCTTGAATTGCCATCGTAAACTGCTCCGTTTCTACAAACAAATTCTCATGACTCAGACATTGCCCCTACCATACTCTACATTGTATTAGATTCACCTGTGGACATGTTGTATTCCTCTTGGTAGATTGTAAGCTCCTTGAGGACCTGACCTTTGTTCATCTTTGTAGACAATCCAGTCCACTAAATATTTATGTACAATGTACAAGGCCCTGTCCTAGGTGTTGGGGACACAAAGACAAAGTAAAAAACCGCAGCCCTTGCCCTCAAGCAGCTCCTTCCCTAATCCTTCTTAATTCTAGTGCCTTCCCTCAGTTAATTATTTCCTATTTATCCTCCATGTAGCTTGATTTGGTTATTACTTATTGGCATGTTGTCTCCCTCGTTAGATTGTAAGCTCCTTGAGGGCAAGGACTGCCTTTTACCTTTTTTGGTATCCCCAGTGCTTAGCATAGTGCCTAGTACATAGTAGGTGCTTAATAACATGTATTGATCTATTGATTATATTATATGTTTTATGTATATGACTGTAAGCTCCTTGAAGGTAGACACTGTTATTTTTCATATTGTATCCTCAGGGTCGAACCCAGGGTCCTGTACAAATTTAGCATTTAGTTAATGTTTGTGGAGCTGAATTCAATTAAGGTTGAAGCTTTGGGGGTCATATTCAGCGGTTGGGTCATCTATAGCTTTCAGTTATCCTCAGGATTTCCATAGTCTCCTTACCTTCTCCTACATCTTCCCAGAATGAATATAGGAAAGGCTTGGGAGGGCTGTAGGGGTGTTTTACTTTTAAATGACCTTTTGTGACATCTCAGCATCAGGAAGAATAATTGATACCCCACCCTAACCTAAGGCCTAAATTTGGAGTCTGAATCTGGCAAGGAGAATGAATCTTACAAAAAGGAGGTGTATCTTAAGACCTGTCCAGGGACAGGATGTAGAGTAGGGGATCTTAACCTGGCACCTGGGAACTTGTTTGTTTTTTAAAATTATTTCGATAAATGTATTTAAATATGATTGGCTTCCTTTGTAATCTTATGTATTTTCTATGCATTTAAAAGCATCCATCTGACAGGGGGTCTCTGGGGGTTCCTGACACCAGACTGCTTGAGAGGTTCATGACACAGAAAGAGTTAAGAACTCCTGGTCTAGAGGTACCTTGTTCCCCATTGTCTGTCAGGTCCCGGCCCAAATCTGGAAGGTCCCTTTGAAGAGATGGCCCTGGTGAAGGCCGGCTGGCTCTGGAGGCAGAGTGAGTGATGGAGCTCCCGGATCCCCAACATGGATGGGCTGGGTGGGCACTGGGGAGGTTTGGGTCTCTGGAGCTTGAGGAAGGGGCAGCACCCGACAGAAGAACCAAAAAAGGTCAGAGTTGGGAGAGATCTCTGAGCTTATCTGATTCAGCCCCCACATTTTAGAGCTGAGAACATGGATGTTCAGAAAGGCTTGGCCGCCCAGTCAGGAAGCATCAGAGCTGGCTCTCAAACCTAGGTCTCCTGAATCACTTGCCAACTTTCTTTCTACCACCTCTTGTACACGTACACAGCCCTTTGTGAAACAGAAGGACTTGGATTCAAGGGCCAGGCCCCTCCCTTCCTCGGTTTCCCTAAATGTAAAGTGAAATGAGATGGTATTAGATTAGAGGGTCTTGAAGCCCCCTGACTCCAGCGGTCTAGGACCCTACAAGTCACTTGTCAGAGCACTTTACTAATGATGGCAGGTAGGGGCTGACACTCATGAAGCTTAGAGGTCTACAGAATGACTTTGAATGTAATCCCACTTACATTGTACCATTGGGCAAGGATTTTAAAGTACAACAAATCCCTGGGCCCCCTGGGAGTCTGGAGACCTTGGCCAAGTCCCAGCCGTGTTAATGGCTCATTGGATCATTCTGGGAATGTCTCTTCCTCCTTCTGGGCCTTGGTTTCTCCCTCTATAAAGTGGGAATGCTCTTTTCTGCTCACTGACAGGCCTTGGATTTCCCCCTGTGTAAGAGGGATAATTAGAATCCCAGAGCAGCCTCTCCACTGTGTGGCTGTTGTGACAATCAAGTGAAGTAATAGACAGGACCCTCGCACTGTCGGCAAGCCTTGGGATACCTCGAGAGGTGCCGTGATCGCATGGCAAAGAACATTCAGCTTAGCAAAGGGAGACCCAAGCAAATCCTGCTTGTACCTGCAGGAGCTGTGTGACCCTGAGCAAGTCATTTCACTGAGTCTCCATTTTCAGTAAAATGGGGATAACAGCACCTACTTCCTAGGATTATTATGGGGATTGAATGAGGTAATTGATGTCAGTTGCTTTGCCAACCTGAGAGTGCAGTGTACGTGTGATACATGTGAGCTTCTGCTATTGCTGTTAATGAGGAAAGGGAGAGAGAAGCCCAGTGGGGCATGGGGAAGAGGCAGGGTGGTGGACAGAGAGGGGCAGCCCCCCACCCCAACGCTGAGGGGTGGATTAAGGGAGGGGCTAGTAGGTGGGCGGCCCTTTCTCTTCAGGCTCCATCCTTCGACGTTGGAAGCGGAACTGGTTCGCTCTGTGGCTGGACGGCACCCTGGGCTACTACAAGGATGACAGCCTGGAGGAGGAGGAGGACCGAGTGCTGATCCGGTTCAATTGCCGAGAGGTGAAGACTGGACAGGAGTGCCCAGGTGAGAGGGACCAGGCTCTTTATCCTACCACCCTTGCTTCTTCCCCTCCCCCCAGTGGGGTCACCTACCCTCCCCAGGAGGGGCATTGGGACGGATGCTCACAACCCAGCAGGCATAGGAGGGGCATTGGGACAGATGCTCACAACCCAGCCGGCATAGAAGGGGTGTTGGGACAGATGCTTACAACCTAGCAGGCATATTCCAGGGAGCTGTCACCTGAGCTGTCCAATGTACCACCCAAGCAGCCCAAGGCAACTTCACCCCATCATCTCTATAGGCAAGAGGCCCTTTGTGGGTAGGCCAGTGTGTGGCCTCATACCTGGGATGGAGGGTATCGTGGAACCCAGTGGCTCCAGATGGAGCCCTGTCCTTAGACTGTGACCTCAGGATAATCCCAAGTACTTATAACCATTCTGGGGAAGTGACCTAGCTTTAGCCTGTGATGGATAAAGTCAGGACTTTGACTAATGTCAAGAAAAGGGGAATAGTACCTGGCAAAGTTCAGGAATCAGGGTTCTGCTGGAGTTTCTGATAGAAAAGACAATCACTGGTTTGCTGGAGCCCAAGTCTCAGTGAGCCCTGTCATGTCATATAGGAATACAATTCACCTATGCATGTAGGTGGTAGACCTGGAGAACAGAAAACCTGAGTTCAAATCCTGCATCAGACGCTCACTAGCTGTGCAACTCTGGGCAAGTCACTTAACCAAATGTGCGTCAGTTTGCACAGTTTCTGTAAAATTGAAATACAAATAGCAGTTACCTCCCAGGGTTGTTGCAAAGATGAAATGAAATAATATTTGTGAAGTGCTTTGCAAACCTTAAAGTGTTACATAAGTAAATTAATAATAGTTATTATTATAATATTTTGAAATCCCAGCACTTTGCCTGTTATTAGAATAGGAAGGGCAGGGAAAGATACCTGAGCTCTAACTCTCTGTGTGACCTTAATTAAGCCAATCAACCTCTCACTCTTTGGGTCTCAGCCCTTCTTCAATGTGTGAATTATGTAGTGACCTTTGTGTATGAACTCAGGAAAGCTTCAAACTGATGATTTTGGCCGACAGCAGAAGTATAAGCAGGGCCCAATAAATAAACCTGTCAAAACCTGGTCCCTTGTTTACAGGACATTAACCCAAAGTTTTTGGCTTGGGTCAGAGTGGGCAGAGGTCCTGGGATGAGCACACTCAAGTGGGCTTTGGGACTGACCATGCTGGAGGGGCAGGTCTTGAAGCCTCTCTGACTTTCTCCCTTCGTTCTATGGTATTCAGAGGTACAGCTGCCTGAAGGCCGGAACCGGGACTCTCTTCTGATGGTGTACCTGAGGGATGGCCCCCGCCTGGTACTATGTGCTGAGACTAAGGATGAGGCTTTGTGAGTGGCTCCCAGGCATGGGCAGGGGTGGGCCCCGGAGAGGAAGACCTCTGGTCTTTATTGCATCTGGTCCTTCCTGGAGGGTGGGTGTTGGTGTGTCAGCGCTAGGTGGTACAAAGATCACCCAACTTGGACTCAAACATAGAGCATTTATTAAACACTTACCATGTACCAGGATACAAGTGCAAACAAGAGAGCCTTTGCCTTCAGGGAGCCTACATTCTAATGAGGCAGTACATATAAGGGATCTAGAGAGGTGGGGAGGATGAAGGTTAATATTGGGGAAGGGGAAGTAGCATGTTAGGAGAAGGAGTCAGGGGAGTAAATTCAAGTCGGAGTGAGGTGGAACGCAGAGTCTTTGCTAAAATGGTGGCAGTTAGGTGGTTCAATGGTTAGAGAACCAGGCCTAGAGCCAGAAAGACCTGAGTTCATATTCTGTCTCAGATGCTTACTAGCTGTGTGACCCTGGGCAAATCGCTTAACCTCTATTTGCCTCAATTTCCTTAACTATAAAATGGGGAGAATAATAACATCTACCTCTCGGGGTTGTTGTGAGGATCAGATGAGATCATATTTGTAAAGCACTGAGCACAGTTTCTGGCACATAGTAGGTACTTTATAAATGCTAACTTGTCGTCACCATCATCATCATCATCATCATCCTGGGGAGGGAGTCACCAATCAGGAGATCAGGACCTCAGGGCAGATGTTTCTTTAAAGGGGCAAGGTGTCGAAAGAAAGGGGAAATCCTAGTGATAGGTTTGCACAGGTGAGGCAACTCTATTCAGTGGAAGGAGAACCGGTTCTGGGTTCAGAGGACCTAGGTTCAAATCCTGCCTCCGACACCACCTGTGTGGCCTTGAGAAGGTCACCTCCCCTCTGGGGCTTAGCTTCTTCATCTGTATAATGAAGAGATTGGGGTTCGATCCTCAAAAAGAAATTGGAGAAAGCTCCTTACTTGCCGAGGTCAGGAACTGGCAGAGCACGGGGTACTGAATAGGATGTCAGGCTTTTTCTCAGCTTGGCTTTTCTCTTTTTTTAATTCTTTTGTTATTTGGGATGGCGCTCTGAAAGGGGGGGGGGAGAAGGGTCACGTTGAACAGTGTAGAAGATATAATAAGATACTATTGGAAAAAACAAAGGGGTTGAACTAGCTGGTCTCTGGGATCCCTACCAGCCTTAAGTCCTATAATCCATGATGTACATCAGTTGGGGGAAGGGGACATTGTCCTCCTCAAGCTTCCGATTGGTGGGTTCAATCAAGCTGATTTTAGTATTTCTTTTCTCTAAAGGAGCCATCCTGTCCTTCCCCACACTCTCTCATTCTTCCTTACCTGTGTCAAACACTTGTGAGGGCAAGAATGCCTGTTTGTTCAGGTTGTTCTGACAGCAGGATTTTCCAGTCTAAAGGAGAAGAGATGGCCCCTGGCCTCTGGGAGGGCCTTGTCTGAAAGGAATGACACAGTCTGCCCTGAGAGAGCCCCTTGTTGGGGAAATGAGTGAGACATGGGGCACAACGCCCCTGATTTTTACCTTTAAAATTGGAGAGGATTGATCAAGGAAGGCTTCCCAGAGGAGGTGAGATCAGCATTTAGAAGGGCACAGTGGTAGAAGGATCCAGGTGGAGGCTCTCTCGGGGAGAGGCTTAGCTTTGAGTGAGCAGGTTGTCTTGGCTGCAGAGCTTGCTTTGGGGACGGAGGGGAGCTGTGAGCCGTCCCTGAAGATTGTTCCAGGCTGTGTTAATGTAGATCTTCTGAGGGGAGGGGGGGTTCCCAGAGGATGGCCCGGAAGAGGAGGCATGTTTGTTCCCTCAGCTCCTCTCTGGAGAGGTTGAGTCAGCCGCCGTACAGAAGCAGCTCCCACAGAAGCCTTGGGCTTAGGAAGGGCAGGCCAATATAAATATACATATATTTTATCCATAAGATTCATATCATAAGATTGAATCCATAAGATTCAACAACATACACTTATGCAATTTAACAACTATTCATTAAATGCTTCTTGTGTGGAAGCTCTGTTCCTAGTACTGGCTATACACAAGTGAAACAATGTAAGCCTTTTGCAGTTCAGTCGTTTGTTTTTGGTTTTTTTTTTTTCAGTCCTGTCTAACTCTTCGTGACCCCATTTGGGGTTTTCTTGGCAGAGATACTAGAGTGGCTTCCATTTCCTTCTCCAGCTCATTTTACAGATGAGGAAACTGAAGCCAACAGGGTGAAGCGACTTACCCAGGGTCACACAGCTGATAAGTGTCTGAAGCCAGATTCGACCTCAGGAAGATGAGTCTTTCTGACTCCAGGCATTCTGTCCACTGTACCACCTAGATGCCCCATATAAGCCTTTCCATGAGGGAGTTTGCAGTCCAATGAAGGGATAGGATGGAGAGATGAATCTGTGACTAAGTAGGCTGTGATAGGGGTGAAGGAGACATTTAGAAAAAATATTCCAGGAAAATGTGAGGAGAGAGAGATCAGTTTTGGCAAGAAGATGGTCAGGGAAGGCATCAAAGGAGCCCCTTGGATTTCAGCAGGCAGAGGGGAAGGTGGAACATTCCAGGAGTATGAGTGAACACAGAGGTGGAAGGGAGAAGAAGGAGATGGGGGAACAAGGAAGATGTGGATTGATCTGGAATATAGTGTGAAAAGTCGAATAAATGGATCACATGATACTGTAATTATTTAATTGTAAGATCAGAGTCAGAAGGATTTTGTTGTACCGTTCTGTCTTGTCTGACTCTCCATGACCCCATTTGGAGTTTTCTTGGCAAAGATACTGAATGAAGCTCATTGTACACATGAGGAAACTGAGGCCAACAAGGTTAAGTGATTTGCTAAGGGTCACACAGCTGATAAGTGTCTGAAGCTGGATTTCAACTCACAAAAATGAGTCTTCCTGATTCCAAGCTCACTGCACCACCTAGAAGGGATTTAAAGACCGTCTAATTCAGCACCTTTGTTCTACAGAAGTGGGAACTGAGGTTCAGAGAGAGGGATTTGTGACTTTGTGACTAGCAAAGGTCACAAAGCTGGTAAATGACAGAGCCAGGGCCAAAGCCCAGCTCTCCTGAACTCCAGATCCACCAGTCTTTGTTACTCCCACACTGGGAATGTTTCATGCAAATATGTGCCTCAGGTCCTGAATGTGATGCGCCTACAGGTGGGCATTCGCAGGAGGTGGTTTGGTGCAGTGGATCCAGCCCTGGGTTTGGAGTCAGAGGAGCTGGCATGGAATTCTAGACCCGTCATTTCCTAACTGTGCAACCTCAAGCAAATCCCTTCATCAATCTGTAAACCAAAGAGTCTGCTCTAGACCAAATGATCTCTAAGGTTCCCTCCAGCTTTAAAGCTCTGATCACATGACCTCCCACGCACCCATGTATAGCTGTGTCTAAGCTGTGTTTGTGCTCTCACACTCAGGATACATGCCAAGCCCGTATCAGATAAGGGTTCATCATACGCATAAATACACCCACTACTTGAGATGACACCTTAGGCCGGTCCCTAACAGCCAGCGCCCTCGGTCCCTCAGCTCTGTGCGTGTCTATCCACGAGACCATGGCACCCAGGCAGCATCCTGAGGATTCAGATATGGGCCAGGCATGCTTTCTTAATTTCTGCATCTATTTTGTGGGGAGAGCCGAGGCTCAGAGATTGAACTACTTGGGTGACAGGCGCGGGGGCTAGAAAACAGAGCTGCCTTGTTCTAGCTTCTACCCCCGCCAGTAGCTGGGCCCCGAGTCCCAGCAACAAACAAAGACTCATCTGTTTTGGGCCCAGCCCTGCCCTCCCATCCCATGGGGCACCTCCTGGAGCTGCCCTTCTGAAGTTTCCTCTGGAAGTTTCCAGGAGAGCTGAGGCCTAGGAGCCCCCTGAGTCCTCCTCCGGTGCCTCCAGCTGTGGTTATAGTGGGGGTGAAAGGCAGGAACCCCTGGGCTGAAAGGAGGAGACCCCCGTAGAAAATTTGAAAAACTGAAAACATGAATAGCAGTATGGTGTAGTGAATAGAGAACAGGCCTTGGAACTGGGAAGACCTGGATTCAGGATTCCCAACTGACACATACTACTAGGTGACCTTGGACAAATGATTTAACCTCTCCAAGAGTTAAAGATGCAGAGTAAGTACCAGTTTGTACTGGTGGAGGGGATTTCTTCATGAGCCGTTCTTGATCTATGGAATCCCAGGTCTGGTCTCTATCCTCAGCCCATGGAGAAACGTACATCAGTGTCCATTGGCTCACCAGTTTTGAGGGGCATGGGTCCCTAGAGAAGGGGATTGGTCAGCAGGACCTGAGAGAGCATCTTGGACCTAGAGCAGGAGTCTGTGAACTTTTTTTTATTTTGATAACTATATTTCAATATGATTGCCTACACCAGACTGACTGCCAGAGGAGCCTGTGACCAAGAAGGCCACCTGGCTTGTGGTCTCCATGGAGCCTTCAGGAAAACAGAGGCCTTGCTCTCTCCTCATACAGGGGTTCTCGAGGACCAGGGTCCTTAGACTGGGGATTCCTTGAGGAGAGGGGCCATGACTCTCTCAGAGAGGGGAGGACTAGGCAGCTGGGTGGTACAGAGTGTAGAGCACTGGGCCTGGTGTCAGCAAGACTCAAAATCAAATCTGTCCTCAGACAGTTACTAGCTGTGTGACTCTGGGTAAGTACTTAACCTCTGCCTCAGTTTCCTTAACTCTAAAATGGGGATAATAACATCACCCACCTCACAGGGTTGTTGCGAGGATCAAATGGGATTATATATATTTAGCATAGTGCCTGGCACATAGTAGGCATTTAATAAATGCTTATTCCCTTCCTTTATTCCCTTTCTCCCACCCCGAAGGCAGAATATGAAGGAAGGCCTAAGGCCAAGAGAGCTTCATCTTTTTTTTTGTCTCAGTCCTGGGAAGACCCAGGTCCTTATACTAACCCCTCTTTTCTTTGCAGAGCATGGAAGAGTGCCCTCCTAGAAGCAAACTCCACCCCGGTGAGCTCCCCTTCTTCTCCTCATCCACTCTGTAGGGGTCATACCTAAAAGCAATGCTCTGGTCCTCCCTCTGTCCTTTTTTCTCCTCCTTCTTCTCCCTTTTCTTTCTTTTCTTGTCCTTTGTCTTCTTCTGCCCATATAGATTATCTCTCTTGTTTGACAGGTTCTTTGTATTGAGCCAAAATCTGCCTCCCTGTGACATCTGCCTATTCATTGGTTCTGCTTTCTGGGGCCAAGCAGAGCAAGTCTGATCCCTCTGCCCAAGGATAGACTTTTTGGAGAGTGAGAGGAAACTGAGGCTCAAACCAACAGTTACTTTAACAGGAAACAGTCCTGACAACAAAAGAAAACAAGATGGAGTTTTGTGAGGGACAATTGAGAGTTGGCTGCAAAGAGAGAAAGAGAATTCCAATGCAGAGACCCCTAGGCTGAGTCCTGACTACTGTTCATTAGCTTTGTGGTCTTGGGGGAAATTCCTTTTCTTTTTTGGGCCTCAGTTTCTTCCTATGTTAAATGGGGAGTGGAGGTGAACTGAATGATGAGCAAGAGCCTTTCCAGTTCTGATTTCCTCTGAGTTACTGTGAGACCATGTTAACCACATTTAGAGGGAAACAGCCTGAAACAGTCATCCCCATTAAGGGGCTTCTGCCTTGGGGTTTCGGGGTGAGACTGATGGGACCAAGGATGGCAACCTTGGCTTTACCTGGGGCCTTTCCAGTCCTGGAAGTGAGGAAAGCAGACCCTTAAGAGGTCACTGGATGTGGGCAGGGGATTCACACTAGCCAGGGTTGGAGCAGAAGAATGAGAGCAGGGTCACAGCTTAGAAAAGAACTGATGTCTAGCCCCTTTACCCTACAACAGGCCCTCAGGGAGAGGCCCTTAAATGGGGCCCCGAGTTCTTAGCTCACTCGCTACCCCAGTCTGAGCCTCAGCCACATGGTATGAGGAGGGGACAGGAGGATTCCTTTTGCAAGATGAACTAGGAGGTTGGGGGAAGGGGAAGACTTTAGATGCCTCTCTAACCTCCCACCCCAGCCTCCCTTCTCCTGTTTCCTCTGGTGGAAGGAGGCCCTGGGGGCAGTAGGTACTGTCCCCCTGTGGAGCTGGCGGGCTTGGCCTCGGGGCAGGTGTGTGGTCCGCGAGTGGCACGCCAATGTAGGGTGGCCTTTCTCTTGGGCAAGGAGACGCTGGGTAAGTGACCTGTATGGGGATAGTGGTGGGAGAGGGACATTTAGGTTTGGGGAAATTCTTTGGTTTGCCAAATGTCCATCCCCAACACCCCCCCCAAAAAATAGTGCCTTCTCATGTGACCCTCAGAAACATCTAGTTAATCCCTTTGTCTCTAAACCATATTCCAAGCAACCCTAGTGTCCACCCCTCTTCAGAGAAGGAGCTGCTTATTCAGCCACTTCTGAATCCATGTAACTTTAAGCCCTGAGCCCACATCCCTCAATCTTTTCCATAAGGAGACCATGAAAGATTTCGTCAATGTCTTGCTGAAATACAGGTATCTATTGGATCTGAGACATTCATTCCTTTGATCTACCAACCTAGGTGTTTGTAAATTGAAAAAGGGAATGAGATTAGTTTAGTATAAATAGTTTTTCCTGAACCCTTACTGGCTTTTAGTGATCACTGTCCTAGCTGCACCTGCTGCTGACTGAATACAACCCCTGTCCTCCAATTCAGTCTTCAGTAGAGAGAAGGAACAATTTTGGCTCAATCTAAGAGAAGATTTCCCTCAAATTAGAGCTATCCAGAGTGCCTCTCAGCATGCAGGGCAGTGAGTCCTCTGTCACAGAAGGTCTCTGGGCTGGGGCAGAGGATGTTGTAAAAATGGTTTCTGTACAGTTTGGACTGACTAGCTTAGCATAGCCCTGACACATAGTAATTGCCAAATAAATGTCTACTGATTGACTATAGTAGACTATAAATGTCTATTGATGACTAGGCCCTTGAGGGCCCTTCCAACTCTGAGATTTTATAGAAATTGACATGACAATTCAAAAAGTAAAGTTAACTTTTGCCTGCCTGAATTTACAAATCTTAGCGTCCTGAATGAGAAAGGGGATGGGCTTATTGTCCTCGGGCCCTGGCATACTGTGTGCTGTTGATTTCTTCATAATGATGAGACTGGATCAAATAGTTTCAAAGGCCCTTCCAGCTGTGATGCTCTAGAGGCCTGATACTTCTTCTCTCTATCTTCCAAAGTGTTTACTAATCCTTTCTGGCCATAGGATTTGATTTCCAAGTTGATAGTGCTGGTGGCTCGAGTCCAGAGATAGTAATGCAGACATATATGCCCACAGAGGCACATATCCATGAAGTTCGTACGTGCAGGCACATGCATGTATGTTCACGAGCAGGCTGCATCTGGGTGAGAGGGTTTTGCGGAGCTGGCACACTTGTCCGGTCTATGGCCTTCAGAGATCATAAGGACCTGACTTGATCACTAGGTACTGTGGAAAAAGAAGAGAAAATGCATAAGACAGGGCTCTGATCCTTTTAAGGAGCAGGGGACGCAACACCTACAGAGAGAATTCTGGCTTTGGAGACAGTCTCGACTCTATCAGCAAGAGGCCCTGTGTGCTTGGGGTTACCTTATGGGAACAGAGAAGTGTAGAGAGGCTCAGATCCTTGTGGACTAGGATCATCAAGGAGGGCTTCCTAGAGGATGGAGGGCTGGAGCTGGGCCTTGAAGAGGATCTGCTGAGGTAGAGAAGAGTTGGGGAAGGAGGAGGGGAGAGGATGGGTTGGGGAGAGGGGGCAGGGAGGGCAGCCTGAGCAAAGTCACAGGGACAGGTCAGAGCCCAGTGGACCTGGGCATGGGATGTTGGTGGTGGGGAATCCTTCTAGCATTCCTGGAGGACAAGGTAAAAAGGGAATATTGGGAGACGAGGCTGACCTCTGTGTGGAACCATGCCATGGGAGTTTTCAAACATCAGGCAACAGAGTCTGACTTTTCACCTATAGTCTGAGGGGACCTGTGAGAGGTGCCTGAGCAGGGAAAAGAACTGGTCAGAGGCAGCCCTGTGAGTGGGAGCGATAGAAGGGGAGACACTGCGGTCTCTGGATGGGAAGGGATGTGCACACAGATCAGGACCATGGAGGGGGAGAGGAGAGAAAGAGAGAGAGAGAGAGAGAGAGAGAGAGAGAGAGAGAGAGAGGAAAGGGAGGGAGGGAAAGAGCAGGAGGCAGGTGGGGAGAATCTTTACAGACAGTACCATGATTTCAGAGTTGGAAGGGACCTAATCCTCAGCAAGTTACTAAATCTCTTTCTGCCTCAATTGGCTCATCTGTAAAATGGGGATGATGATAATAAACCACCTACTTCCCAGAGTTGTGGTAAGGATCAAATGAGTTAATATTGTAAAGCGATTTGCAAATCTTAAAACACTCTATAAATACTAGCCTTTATTATCATTATCATCATCATTGTTATAAGACCTGAAGCAGAATCCCTGCCACAACGTGCCCAGCCAACATGTAGTTGTTGAGACCCTCCATTCCATTTTTGGTGGTGCTAATGAATTACAGTGATGGACACACAGAGATGCCGCTTTAGGGTAGTCAAGCCTCTTTTCATCCATTTTCTCATTTGAGCCTCACGGCAATTTTATGAAGTAGGTAGGACAAGGGATTGTTATCCCTATTTTTACAGATAAGGAAACTGAGGCCCTCAGAAGTTGTGACTTGCCTATGGTTACATAGCCAATAAAGGTTGAAGCTGGAATTTAAGCCTTAGTCACTTACTTTCTGAGGCAGGAAGGTGGTGCTGGGCCTGCAGTCAGAAAGCCCTGAGTTCAAACCTGACCTCAGACACTTAGTAGTTGTATGACCCTGGGCAAGTCACTTAACCTTGTTTGCCTCAGTTTCTTCATCTGTAAAATAATCTGGAGAAGGAAATGGCAAACTGCTGCAGTATCCTTGCCAAGAAAACCCCAAGTGGGGCACAAAGGGTCAGCGCGACTGAACAACAACTCTTACGTTTCTACTTCATCCTTCTATCTTTATATTGAGCCAAAATATGCCACTTCTTCCTCCACCCACCTCCCCAGCCGCACCTTGTTCCTAGTTCTGCTCTCTGAGGCCAAGCAGAACAAACCCCATCCTTCCAGGCAACAACCCTTCAAATACCTGAGGATGGCTATCATATTCCCCCTAAGTCTTTTCTCGAGGTTAAACATTCCTAGTTCCTTCACTTGATCCGTGCATAGCATACGTGGAGGGTTATGGTGATAGCCTTGTTTTAGGTTAGAGCCGAGGAATGGCTAGTATCAAACTTCAGCAAGAGGGAGGCAAAAGTTAGACATCAGGAGGTGTCTAGAGGGGCTTCTGGGTGTGGGTAGAAGGGTCTGGCAGACAGCCAGAAAGAGTCACTTATAGCCTGGCCTGGGGCAGATCAGTTCCTGGGTTGTCTTGGTTTAAGGTTTAGAGTGTGTGTGTGCGTGTGTGTGTGCGTGCGTGTGTGTGTGTGTGTGTGTGCGTGTGTGTGTAGACTTGCTCAGAGTGAGGACAGAGAAGGAGGGAAGATAGACTTGAGGGAGTGGGTGGCTGGGCAGTAGTGCCATGGGGTGGGATGAATGAGGCCCATGACTCCTGCAGAGAAGCTGGTTGGAGGGCAGGGGCTTCCTCCCCTACCCCTGACCCCTGACAAACGATTGAGTCAGTGAATGAATGAATGAGGCCTTTATTAAACCCCTACTATGGGCAAAGCACTGTTCTAAGCTCTTTGGATACAAAAAGAAAAGTAAGAATTGACTAAAATCCTCACTGGTGGATAAGACTCTCAAGTATCACACTAGAAAATGGTGGAAAATTCCTCTTAGATATCCCTGACTTTTTGTGTCCCTATGTGTCCAGTGCCCACAGGGGTGAGAAGTGGGGGCAGAGGTGGAGAGAGGTGAGTCAGCCTGTTCCCAGTGTGTCTGTGTCAGGGAGTGCCAGCTGTGTGCCCAACACTCTCACAGAGCAGGCTTCCTTCCATAAATTAACCCTTTTCTCTCAGAGACTGGGTCTTGCTTTAATCCCTGGGGGCACCTGGGCACCGTTGGACTTGGGAGATCCCAGGTGGGCACAGGAGAAGGCCTAGCAGGGAAGTTCCCTGCAAAACAATCTTCTCAGCCATCTCATTTACATGTCCCCTCCTGATTGGCCCATGCTTAGAGCAGGTCCCCAACTCAAAGGGAGAGAAGGCAAGGAGGGAGAGAAGGAATCCTAAGCCAGGCATGTGCAGCAGGGCACCAGTGGTTACCTCACGCCTGCTCACTTGTTGGTGTGCTCCCCACCTCCTCATCTCCACCCTGTATCCCACCAAAAGCCTGCCTGGTTGCTTCTGCTTGGAGGCATGTTCTCCCCCCAGTAACTCTGTGGTGGAAAACTCTCTCCTTAAATAATCTTGTATTTCTTTACCATATACATACCATATATCATTCCCTTCCCCCCAGTAGAATGTAAACTTCATGAGGGCAGAGACTACCCTCTGCCCCGCTTCTTTTTGTCTGTTCCCAGCACAAGGGCCTGACACATGGTCCATATTTAATAAATTTCCTGTTGGAAATCTAATAACACTAATAATTTATGTAGCTTTTAAAGATTTACAAAGCACCTTACACTGATCTCATTTTATCCTCACAACAACCCTGGAAGGTAAGTGTGGTTATTATGCAGTACCATCCATAATAGCAAGCAAAAAAAAAAAAAGATTTTGTGTGCGTGTGTGCATGTGTGTGTGTGTGCACGTGTGCACGTGTGTGTTCTAATGAAATTTTTTACACACTAAAAGTCTTAAGATAGGATTTGTTGTTTTGTGATTCTTTAATATTGCAATGCATGATTTAAAGAAAATATATAAAACTCAAAACATGTAGTCCAAGTTTTCTTAGTAATAATGATAACTGGCGAGAGCATGCTAAGGTTTGCAAAGCACTTTGTGAGTATTGTTTCATTGCATCCTCACAGCAACCCTGGGAGGTCAGTGCTGTTATGATCCCCATTTTACAGATGGGGGAGATTGAGGCAGACAGAAGTGAAGTGATTTACATGGGATCACACAACTATTAAGTGTCTGAAGCCAAATCTGATCTCAGGTCTTCCTCCAGGTCCGGTGCTCTGTGCACTATGGCGCCATCTAGTAGCGTTTAGTGGACTTGTTGAAGGGAGTTTCTATTCAGGAGCTATGTGACCTTGGACAAGTCCCCCTCCCCCCTGCCCCCACCCCAGTTCTCTGGGCATATTTCTTTTGTAATATAGTAAAAGGAGCTTTAGACTTGGAGTAAGAACTCTGGGTTGGAATCACAACTCTCCACTTGTTATCTGTATAGTAGTTACTCTACCTCTTTGAGCTTCATTCTCTTCTGTAAAAAGAGGCATATGGGCTAAGTCACCTCTTTGTTTTATTTTTTCAAATTACATAATATTTTATTCACACAAACATGAACAAGTTTTTAAAATAAAAAAACAAAGCCCTTCCTTGGAACTCTGCTCAGAACTGCTCCATCTCCAACATCTGAAACTCAAAATCTTCTTTCTGGCAATAACTTCCTTGCCTTCTTTTTCTTTCTTATGAACTAATGAAACTATTCTTCATCCCCATCAAAATATAGAGTCCTTTTCCTCTTTGCCTAGTACATCATTTATTTATTAAGTGCCTACTATGTGCAAAGTACTGTGCAAGGCACGATGCTAAACACTGAGGATACAGAAACAAAAAATGAGACCGTCTCTGCTCTCAGGGAGCTTATGTTCTATTGGGTATAACTACATTACTTGCTATGTTTGAGGGCTTACATTTCAGAAGATACAAATATGACCCAGAGCCATAAGTAGGGTAGGGCAACAGGAGGCTTGTCCTAGGGCACTGAACTTAGAGGGAACTGATAGCATTTGCAGTCCTTCAGTACCTAGTTAGCAAAATAATTTAAATAGAAACCTATGAGATAGTGAACTGCAGTAAACTCTTTCCTTGGTCTACTCTACTGTGCTCCCCCTCCAAATCCCATATGTTGGCCATCCCACAGAGCACCTTGTGTCAGTGAATTGGGGTCTCTATCTCTTCCCAACAGAGAGATATCTTCCACTCATTTCCCCTCAGTCAGCTAAGGGTATGTTTTGTGCCACTTATTCCAGGCACAAAAATTCCTAGTTACAGCTCTGAGAAGACCCAGTGTCTGCACCCATTGAGTTCCCAATCTAATGAGTAGGTGAAGAAATAACTAATAATAATAGCTGACATTTATATAGGGCTTAAATGTTTGCATATTATTTTATGTACATTATCTTTGAACCTCACAGCAATCTTAGGAGGTAAGTATTTGGGGAATTATCCCCATTTTACAGATGAGGAAGGTCACAAAATTAGTATTAGGGACAGGATTTTAATCTGTGTCTTCCTAACTTCACATACAACATTCTCCCCACAGGCCATAGTGCTTGTCTGATGTTATAGCTTGTACAGGGCATTGGGTGATAGGGACTAAAAGAGAGAGACAGACACATAGACACACACACACAAGGCTTTGGGGAATGAGAAGAGAGAGAGAACCCTTCTGATTATAGGCATCAGCTAAAGGTTCCTGGAAGAGGTGTCACCAGAAGTGGACTTTGAAGAATAGAAAGATTTGGAGACTAGAGAAGAAGGCACATGAAGAAGGGTGGGAGCCCAAATGAGCCAGGTGTGTTGTGGGAGACAACAGTAAGATTAGAGAAAGATTTGGGCCACTTGCCCCTGAAGGGGCATTTCCTTATTGGGAAGAGACAGAGACCCTGAGACAATGGCATGAGGTGAGAGATTGTTGCAAATATAGTTAGAGAAGGAGGAGGTCACATTGTGGAGGGCCTTGAAGGCCAGGCTAAGAGTTTATCTTGTGGGCTATGGAGAGTTCTATGGGCCACTTATTTTTAACATTCCCAAATCCCAAAGTCCATGGGTGTGTGTGTTTGGGTGTATCTGAGGGGGCACAGGATGTGGACAGGTATTAAATCCTGTGGAAGACCCATGAATATCTGGTTCTGGCTTTGGCTTCAGCCTCTGGCCATCCTAAACTGGATTGGACAGTCAGTTCTAATGGATGGAGAGGGGGAGAAATGACAGTAGGGTAGACTCAGGCCTAGGAACCCAGTCTAATGATAAATGGGCCCATTGGATTAGCCTCCTCTTCACTGTGTCTCTGGCTCTAGCTCTGACTGTGTATCAGTTCTGCTGTCCATCGGCCTCTTTCTGTCTCTGTGTTCTCTCACTCCTCCTTTACAGAAGCTGTCCCACATGCTTAGAATGCACTCCCTTGTTAGGTCTACCTTTTTGAATCCTTCAGTTATTCAAGATGCAGATTAGGTACCATTTCCTAAATGATACCTTTCCTGATCCCTTCAGAAGCTAGTGTTCTAGCCCTCCTTAAGTCGGCATGTATTGATGTAACTGTTTACATGCTGTATCCCTCAGTACAACATCAGCTCCTAGAGGGAAGGAACTATTCCATTTGTGTCTTTCTATCCCCAGCAACAAGCATTGTGCCTTGTATGTGGTAGGCGCTTAATAAATACGTGTTTAATTGAATTGGAATTCTGAATAGGAGGAGCTCAGGAGCTACTCACAAAGGCAGACAGGAAGATAAATTTCAGTACCATGGAGAGAGGAAGAAGCCTACTGGCTCCTTCCTGAGGGACATACAGAAAATAGAAATGCTTTATTCCATTTTGTCCCCAGCATTTCCCTAAGCATGTTCTTGTATAGTTGCTATGAGAGATACAAGAGGAAGAGATTTGCCCCCAGGAAGTTCCTAGTCTGTTTATGGGCTCAAATTTGACAACTGGCGTAATTGGGAAAGAAAGGGCAATGTTTTCTGGAAGACTTGTTACAAGACCAAGAGTTTCTCCTCTGTCCCTCTCATCAGAGCTATTTCTTAGGGAGGCAGTGCACCCTAGGGAAGTGGAAAGCTCCCAAAGGGCTCAAAGGTACAGCGCCGGGACTCCACTTGTGACTCTGCCCCTGGCTCACTGTGTGACTTCAAGCAAGTCTCTCCTCTTCCCCAGACCTTAGTTTCCTCCACTGCAAAATAGACAAATTGACCACTAAGTCTCCTTTCCCCTCTGAGTCTCTTAGGGAGTTGTCACCCTGGAAGGTGCAGACATTTGGCAGGAGGATCTGAGAAACAAGACATACAGTGGTTTAGAGGTGGTTTGGGGTGTGAAGTGGGTCTAGGGGACATGAAAGGAATGCCTTAGAAGGCAGCATGAGGACTTTGGGCCAGGGAGAAGAGGATCAAGGGTCCAAGGCTGGATTCAATGCAGGGGCAAGAGGATGAGGTATGAGCCAGAGACAGGCTACACTGGGGTCTGATGTTGGAAGCTTGTGAGGAGGAAATTGGGGGAGTTGGAAGACTGAGAGGCCTGGGGCAAAAACCTCTCCCTCCCCATTTTTGAACTTTAACTCTATCCCCAGGTACGCATCTATGACCCCTATGATGACTATTACCAGATGGTGCCACCTAATGCCCATGATGCCACCTACATCCGCACTGGCTACTATGGGCCCCCGTATGGAGGTATGGACCCTTCCCTGGACTCTAAGCTCCAGGAGAGAAGAGAGTTTTCTGAGGGCTTGGGATGTGGAGGCTTAATGGGGAATGGGCCCTGTTAGTTGGTTGCCAGGGGTAGAGGGTGGGTTGGAAAGGAAAAAGTCTTTGGAAAAGTCCCAAGTTGAATAAACTACCTTCAGAGGTAGTAAGATCATTGCCAGTTGATGTATTCAGCCCTCCAGAGATTTTGGGTCGAGCTAGTTTCCTTCCAGATCTGAGATTCTGGGATTTTATGAGCCTCAATCCCTACCTCAGGCCCTCCCTTCCTCCTTTCTAATCCCTGTTACTCTTCCTCAGCGTGCTGACATTGGCTCCAAGCAGGCCTTCTTCGCACTGAAGCCCCCAACCCTCCTTGTTTCCCCTCATCCCATAATGTTCCCTCAGGGCTCCAGCTAGGCTTTCCTTCTGTGCTCCAGGAGATAGCTCAGCTTTCAGGTATCTCCTCCCAATCTGAGGGTGAGACAGAGAATGAGGACCCATTTTTATACTCTTTGAAAGGTACAAACACTGAATTCAAAGGAACTGGGTATGGCCAGGCGGAGCTTCCTAGAAGGGTCAGGTTTAGAATGGGCTTTGAAGACCAACTGGGCCATCCCCTCCCCTCAGCTCCTTCGTAAATTTGCAGTTCCCTTTCCACTGTGCTTTCTTCCCCACAGCTCCAGGAGTGACCCACGTCATCCTGCGTGACTCACCATACTATGGCAGAGATACTGGGGGTGACCTTGCTATGGGTATGTTGGCTGGAGCTGCCACAGGTGCAGCCCTGGGTTCCCTCATGTGGATGCCCTGCTGGTTCTGAGGCCACACACCCAGGAGCACCTGAAGATTCTCCCCACCTTTGGACAGAGACCCTGACCCTGGCCCTCATTAGATGCCTATCTGTCTGTGGCATAAACTTCTCCTTGATGGTCCTGTCCTGACCTCCCCAAAATCCTGAGGCCTGAGTTTTGCTCCCTCAGCCTTTGCTCTGGTCAAGCTCTGGCTATTTATAGTCTCTAACGCCCAACTACCACAATAGATAAAAGATGTCTTGGCTCTCACTATGTCCCACAGTGATGCCCCCACCCCCAGCTGTGGCTAAAAGTCTGAGTGGTTCCTTCATCCATCCCCATTACCCAGCACGCACGTGTACACACACACACACACACACACACACACACACACACACACACACACACACACACACATTCTCTCTCTCTCTCAGAGAACGGTCTATGGACACAGACACACCTATGCCTCAGTGGACATTCTTCCAAACCCAGAAAGATTCACAAACTTAGCCATCAATAGCATACCCCAATCACCTGCAGAGATGCAGATATCTAGATACAAATACATACTTGCAGTCTGCCCCTTCCCATTTCCCTTCTTTAGACATACATGCGCAGCTCCTGCCTCCCAACACACACACACACACACACACCCTTCCCACCCAGGGAATTAAACCAGAAACTTCTTTCTTTCTACACACCAAACACAATTACATTCTTACAGATACTCCTAGAGCACATACCCACCACACACAGAAGTCCTCCTCTCCCTTTCCCTAAAAACACACTGGTACACACATGGTTCAGTAGAGAGAGAGGCCCATAGACATCCTCATCCAAACGCCCTATACTAGCCTCCTTCCCATACTTACACTCACTCCCTCACTCCTGCCCCTGCCAGCCAGGCCAAGTCTGGTTCTGACAGCCGTCATAGTACGCAGAGGATAGAGGAGATCTCTCCTGGGGCATTTCCTCCTAAGGGGTGGCACTAGTGGAGTGGGACTAGTTCCAAATGTTTGAATAGCTAGGTGCAGGAGGCTGAGTTTCATTTGCCCAGGCAAGGAAGCTGGGAAGCAACAGAATTGCTAGTCTGTCACATGGGACCTTAAATACAGGGAGCCAGGGCTGCATCTAGGGAGCTCTCCCCTCCTCCCCAGGCTGGAAGGAGGTGAAATGTGCCTCAGGCACCTTTGGAAGGAACCTTGGGTACCTACCTCCTGCCTTCAGGGCTCTAGTAACCAGAATGACTCTATGTAGCCCTGGGTGTCCAGGGGCCAGGAAAGATCTGCCTGGATCTTCTCATCTCAGCAGTCTCTAGAAATGTTCATTCATAGATAAGCTAAAGGAATTTAGGGTGCTTATCCTAAAGAGGAGACAGAGTCCTACCAGCACATCCTTTGAGAGCTATCCTGTGGAAGAGGGGTCAGTCGGCTAGTATCCATCAAGCACTCATGTGCCAGGCACTGTGCTGTTTGGTAGGACCAGTGGGTGGAAGTCAGAGAGCCAGACCAAGAGAGGGAAGGGTTTGCTAGCAGGTCTATCTCACAACAGAAAAGGCTGCTTGAAAAGGAGTGAACTGTCTGTCAGTGGAGGTATTCCAGGGTAAGCTGGACGACCCCTGATCCGGGAGACTGTGAAAGAGATTCCTGCCTTAGAAGGGAGGTTGGAGTAGACACTCTTGGAGGCCCTTTCAGCTTAGCAAGAGCTGCAGACATCGTGCTCCTGTGAAAATGCCTTGCCTGTGTTGAGTTGGGAAGAACATAAGCTTATGAGGGCCAGCTTTCAGCAGCCCCCAAAAGGTTTTCTCTGTCTTTGGAAGGACCATAGACCAGTGGTTATAAACTGCATACCCTTACCCCACTTCAAAAACACAGAACCAAGGGAGAAAGCTTGAAATGGTCACACTAGGCATTTCACTCTTGTTTTTTCCCCAGTACACACAAGTTGGTCTAAGGCTGAGAGTGCTATGTCTAAGCAAGGGCTTCCAAGGCCAGGCTAGGGTATCACCCTAAGCTTCTCCCTTTGGTGTCACCACCTCCCCAGGTTATTGACTGTCCTTCATCCCACTGTGGCAACATAGGCCCAGCACAAAAACTGTGATGGGGGGAAAACCTAGACAGTCTTTAAAGGAAACAGAGAGGGCTGAATGCAAGGCCTCTGCCCCACCCCTCCCCCCCAGATCTGATTTCTTCCTTCCTCTGCCCCCCCCACCTGTCCTTTGTACTTACACTTCCACCATTGGAGTTGTTTTCCTTTGGATTAATCCCTGCCCTCACTAGACTTCTCTTTAAATATAAACACCTCCTAAGATGAGTCTCTTTCATGCTCTAAGCTCTCAGTGGGAAAAGAGTCAGATTTAAATGGTAAGAGAATGCCCAGGGGCCTCAGCCTTCAGGAGGAGGAAGAGCATAGAAAGAAGAAGCAGGGGGCACTGGATACAAATGTCACTGACTTCACAGTCTGAGTGGTGGAAGAAGGCCATGTAGAAAGCCCTGGCTTGGGAGATGAGAACCATTCAGCTCTAGTCCCACATTTATCCTTGACTTCCTTTTTGACCATGGCCTTAGTTTCCCCATTTGTAAAACTAGAAGGTTGAGCTGGAAGGTCTTGAGGGGCTTCAGAGTTCTATGAGGCCTTGCCATATGTTTCTTCGAGTTCTGGTAATTCTTCCCTCCCCCTGCCTGGGGATCTGCATAGCCATTCTGGAACATCTTGGGTTTCTGCTAAGTGGTGGTGGCAACAGTATAGGCTCTAATGTTCTGTCTGGTGTAGACAGGAGCCCAGAGGCTCCAGGGTTCCACTAATAAAAATATCTGTTATACTGCTCCAGTGTGTCTTGAATTTATTTGTGAGAGGACCCTTACTTGGGCCTGCCTTCCCAAGAAAGAATTCAGACCTTCCCTTGATATTCAAGCCCACAGCTTTCATGGCACAACTGACTCAGGAATGGGCCACCCTGGCACATCAGCACCAATCAGGCTGTAAAGGTCTGTGGGAGCTCAGAGGAGAGGAAACTAGTTCTAGTGACATCACTAGCTCACTGGATGAGTCAGTCCCATTCTCTGGATCTCAGCTGGACTAGATCAGGAATTTTTAAACTTTAGTGTGTCATGGACACTTTTGGTAGTCGGGTTAAACCTGCGACTCCCTTATCAGAACAAGATTTTAAAACACATAAAATACTTAGGTTTGCAAAAGAAACTAGTTATGTTGAAATACGGTTATCAAAACATTGAAATTCTATATTAAGAGTCTCCTTGAAACCTATCCACAGATCCTTTGGGGATCCACATTCCCCAGGTTAAGAACCCCTGGATGGCATGATCTCTCCCTCCCAAAGACTATTTATGTTTTATGTCCCAGAGTTCTTCCCAGCCCTAATAATAACTCACATTTTTTCCTTTTTAAAAAAAATATTTATTTTTAACATTTTTTTCTTTTTAAATTTTGATTTAAAGTCAAGAGATTCTCTCTTTTCCTCCTACCCACTAGAAAAGAAAACAATATATCAATTATACATGTGAAATCATGCAAAACATATTGCAAAAAAGGGGGGGATTATGCTTCAGTTAGCACTCAGAGTTCATCATTTCTCTCTCTGGTGGATGGCATTTTTTTCATTGTGAGTCCTTTGGAATTGTCTCGAATCGTTGTATTGATCATAGTAGCCAAGTTATTCATTACAATATTGCTGCTACAGTCCACAGTGATCTCCAGTTCTTCTGACTTCACTTTGCATCGGTTCATATAGATCTAGCTCACGTTTTTAATAGTGTGCCTCAGTTTTCTTAACTGCAAAATGAAGAGGGGTTGGACTAAGATTTGTCTAAGGCTCCTTCTTTCTCCTATGACCTGGCTCATGGATGTTGGTTTCTCAGAAGCCTCACCTGGTGTTATTCCAGAACCAGCCTGCAGGTGGCAGTGTGCCCACAGCATATTCCCCTGGTAGGAACAGGCTTCCAGCCAAGGTGGGTTGGGCATCGCTGCAGCCGCAGACCAGACTCCCTTGCTGTTAGCAGACTGGTCCTGCCCAGCCCCATGCCCAGGAGGGTAGTGAGCAGGTGGCCACAGGAAGCCAAGGCTGATCTCGGAGCTCCCCTGTTTTTCTAGGACCTGTGCTGGGATCTGGGCTCTGGCCAGAATCTCTGGTCTCCTTAGCAGCTTAAGTGTGTTTGTTTCCTACCTTTAAAACCTGGGTCAATTGCAGCCAGGGAATCTTAGAATCCCACCCCAAAGAGAAGCTCAAGGTTGAGTCTAACCTGTATATAGAGAATGGATTTCCTGTAGGGCTTCCCTCCCAAGTGGCCATCCAGCCTCTTATGGGACTTCTACCTCTATTTCCCAGGGATAGAGAACTCACTACCATTCCAAACAACCCATTCCACTATGAAACAGCTCTATTTATAGATTCTTCCTTATATTAAGTTGAAAGCTTGTCTACTTGCAACTTCCTCCTAGATCTGTCCCCTGGGGCCACATTGAACAAGAGCAATCCATCTTCCACATGACAGCCCCTCAAATATTTGAAGACAGCTCTCGCAAGCCCTGTTAGGTTTTCTCTTGTCTGTTCTACATACCCTCAGTTTCTTCAGGCAATCTAAGATGTAGATTCCCTGGAAAAGGAAGCAGGGCTTCTAGGAACACAAAAACAAGGAGAAATCCATTCTCCCAGGGTGGATTGTGTGTTTCCAGAAAGCTTGGCCCCAAGAGTAGCCCAGTTTTACCATGGATGCCCAGAATCTCTCCCTGGGAAGTCTAGAAAGTAGCCAGAGAAGTTTAGTTCCTTGGTGGGTGTTTAAATCAGTGGCTCTGTGGATTGTTAACATGAGTGAGAATTCCATTTCATCTGGCCACAGGTGCTCCATAAGAATAATTGTCTGTAAGCTCTAAAAGACTCATTATGGGAAAAGCTATCCACATCCAGAGAAAGAATTATGCAGTCTGAATGCAAATTGAAGCAAACTATTTGCTCTTTTTTTTTTTTTAGATTTGTTTCTTCTTTCTCGTGGTTCATTCCATTGGTTATAATTCTTTACAACCTGAGTATTGTGAAAATGTTTAATGTGAAGGTATACGTAGAACCTATATTGGATTACATGTTATCTTGGGGAGAAGGTGGAAGGAAAGGGAAGGGGAGAACATTTAGAACTCAAAAAACTTGTGGAACTGAGTATTGTAAACTAAAAATAAAAAATAAATTTTTAAAAAAAGAAAAAGAAAATAATTGTCTGTGTACCTGCCTGACCAGCCTGAGCTTTCAGACCCTGGACAGTGACTTCCCACTCATAGAATTATAGGACTTTAGAGATGCTTTAGTCCATCATTTTACAGATGAGAAAACTGATGCCCAGAAAAATTTAGTCATATTTCACAACACACAAGTAGTAGGTGGCAGAGCCAAGGATCAGAACCCAGGTCCAGAGGCCACTCTTTTCACTATAGTACCATGCTTCCTCTTGGCTCACCTGAGCCAAATTTGGACAGCACCCTGATTGCCACCCCTTGCCATCTGCAGACCCGAAGAAGTCTCCAAGTACTTCTTTTCCCTCTCCCAAGGCAAGGCAAATCAATACTCCTTTCCCAATGCCTTAGTTTGCCTACCCAGTCTGTGCAGATGGCAAATTGGAATGGGGATAGGGTAACGTTCTGTACATTTGTGTATCAATAAGAATAATTGATATTTCTATAGTGCTTTTTTCTAGATCTATTTATGGATTTTATTGTTTTAATTCAAAAAAAATTTTAATGTTTGTTTTTTATTTTGAGTTCCAAATTCTCTCTCTTCCTCCAGACCCTCCCCATCCATTGAGTAGGCAAGCGATATGATACCCATTATACATGTGAAGTCATACAAAACATATTTCTTTAGCTGTGGATGGATCTTATACTCCCACAGAAGCTGCTAGCTGGATTGTTGAAACAAATGGCATAGTCATGGTCAGGATCTGCCTTTAACAGGAAAGCATGGCATTTTGGGGTGCTGGGTTGGTTGAATGTTTCCCTGTTTTTGGACTGCTCTTTGTACTTGGGGTGGTTATAGTTCTGTGCAGCCTCAGGAGCAACAAAGTCCTGATGGAATTGCTGGGCATGGTATCCCAGGGTCCCAGAGCAGGAGATAATCCCTTCTTCCCAGGGCTTAAGCTGATAAGCCTGGCCCTGGAGGACTGTGCTGAAAGGGTGAATGTCTTGAGATTATATTGTGTATGGAGTTTTGAAATAGGAGTGGAGAATGGCCTTGGAGACTTGGAGAATGGCCTTCCTACAGATTTGGCAGGAGGGGCTGGTGAGGAGAAAGAAGAAGCAGACAATGGCTGCTGA
>CM053622.1:711705232-711794729 GCA_028646595.1 Phalanger gymnotis
TACATTCCAGAAGAAGCCAGGTGAGGCCAGCTGGAGTTGGAACCCAGGAGCTTGGAGTCCAGCCCTGGGGCAAGATGGAAACTTTGCAGCAAGACGCTGAGTGTGCTTTTCCCCTGCCTTCCCCAGCCAGAGCAGAGAACTTTGAGGTGAGCAAAAAGGTGGAGAATCACCTACATTGCAATCCAGATTCTGGCAAAAGCCAAGAGGGGCCACCCAGAACTAGACAACCAGGAACCCAGGAGCTTGGAATTTAGCCCTGGGGCAAGATGGAAACTTTGCAGCAAGGCACTGAGTCTGCCTTTTTGGTCCCTTCAGCTTGGGCTGCTTGGGATCCAGGAGGGAGACATGGATTTGTTTTTGTTGGGGTGAGGGAAGTGCCTTGGACCCCCCAGGGACCCCACCCCATTGGCTTTTATCTCTAGTCGCCTCTCAGGACTTGGAACCGGGGACTGGAACATAATGGGGAGAACAGACCCTAAAAGAACTTCGTTTGGACTCTTTCTTTGAAATTGGGACTTTGGGTGCCACGTGGAAGCCTGCAACGGCAGTTTGGGGAGGAGACATCCCCAAGAGAACTCTGTTTGTTTGTTTGCTTTAGGACTTTACTAACTAAAGCATGTCTGTGCCTCAGGGTACTGGGAAAAAGCCTGCAATGGCAGTGCACTGCTGAAGAAGTACTTTATTTGGACACTTTGTATTAGCTAAAGAGATAAACTCACTATACCTAGGGGTGGACATTTGAATTGTTAACAAGTATTTTGGGAATGATTGATTGAAGAGATTATCTTGCTGGGACCTAGGGGTGGGTCATGTTTGTATTGTAAACAAATATTTGTGAATGTCACTGAATGATGTTTTGCTTTGTTGTGAATGATATGTTTTAGTTTCCTGCATAACTGGATCACAATGTATGTTCTAGGATACATGGCTGATTAGATTATATATCCCAGAACAAGGGGTGGAGTGTGTTGGTAAGCAAAATGGGCTCCTTAGCACTTAGTTCAACCAAGTGCCTGGAAAAGTTTGGTTTTTGTTCCCTTTGAGTAATTCAGTGTATTTCATTGAGCCTTACTAGGTGCTAAGCCCCAGGCCCAAACCCCTGTTAGGTGTAAAACCTTAGTGGGTATGGATTGGCAACTAAGGTGGGGCCCAAGGTGGGGCTAACTCCAGGGAGGGCCTAGTTTACATGTCTGGGACAGCAGAGGCTTTTAGACCATGTGGGTTTAAGTCGCCTCTTTGTGAGGATTCTAGGTCACGTGGGTGAGTCACATGTGTGACTCACCCCTGACGCTGAAAAAGATATAAAGCCAGGGATTGGGCTGTCTCTTCTTTGGAGCTCTTTGCCACAGCAGTGGTGGTGCAAGTAACTCTGGGTCAGCCCTTGTTCTGAGCTCCCAGGCCGAACCTAGATGTTGGTAACTATGAATCTGTATTGGGTCTGTCTGTTGTTGTTTGCACTTTGTCTGTAATTTGCTTTGAAGTTCAGGGTGCTGGCTTTTTTTCCCTGAACTAAGTGAATGATACTTGTATGCTGAATTAAAGTAAGCTTGTCAAACTCCTTCACCTTGCTTTCCTTAGTTAAGCAGATCAAAAGAACCTGTGCTGTTGGCAGCTTTCTGGGTGCTGGCTGTGGGTGGATCTTATACCCCCACAGAAGCTGCTAGCCAGATTTTTGAAACAATTAGTCATGATAAAAAAAATCATACAAGAAAAATAAAAAAGTGAAAAGCAATATGTTTCAATCTGAACTCAGTTCATTAGTTCTCCCTCTAGAGGTGGGTAACATTTTTCATCGTGAGTCCTTTGGAATTGTCTTGGATCATTCTGTTTATCAGAGTAGCTAGGTTTTTCACTGCTGATCATTGTTACAATGTTGCTGTTACTGTGTAAGATGTTCTGGTTCTGTTAATTTTGCATCAGTTCATATAAGTTTTCCCAGGTTTTTCTAAACCCATCCCTCTTGTCATTTTTTACAGCACGATAGTATTCCATCACAATTGTTCCATAAGAAGGGATATTATGGTATCTTATTTTGCTCCCACAGAAGTTAATGGGAGATAATCAATAGCTGTGGGGGAAGCTCGCTTACTGAGACAATGGCCATCCTGGCATCAGGGCCACTAGAAAGGCTAGGCTAGGACAACCAGTTCAAGCCTGAGGGGTCATGCTTAGCAAGTCAAGGAAGTCAAGTATCCTCACTACCAGGCCTACATAATCTGCAGAAGATAAGAAGAGAATGTAGGGAAATGAAGAATATAAAGTAATCCTAACTCTGTATTGGGTGTGGGTGTTCATAGTGAGCATCTCACCTGCTCTCTTGTGAGAAATGTAAAAAACACCTTCCTCTGCCCCCTTTGTTTCTGAGTTCTTTGGGCGAAAGTGGGCTATCACATAGATCTTCCTTAGGTTATGCAACCAGGAAAGCAACGAGCTTCAGAAGCACCTCTCAGGCTTACGTCCTGAACCTGCTTAGGGAGTCCTATGATCACCACAGCGGTGTTAAGGGGCTATCATGTGGGTCCTCCTATGGGTTTGACCCTGCCTAGCAAGTCCTGTGATCCTGACAGCCATGTTTCTCACAATTCAATAGTGCTTTAAAATTTACTATGTGTTTTTCTCATGACAACCCTGTGAGGAATGTACTTAAAGGATTACAGATGAGATAACTGAGGTTCAGAGATTGTGATTTTCTCCAGGTCATATGGCTAGTAAGAGTTAAAGAGATAATTTAAACCCAGGTCCAGCATTCTTCCCATCATATCCATCATTTATTCAGCAAGTATTTATTAAGTGCCTAATTACTGTATATGTCAGGCCCTGTGCAGTTGCTGGGGATATGAATGAAGAAACAAAATAACTCCTGCCCGCACGATAAGACACTTTGTGTTCCCATGGAAACAATGTGTTATAAATGTGTGTATTTACAACCAAATTTCATTTTGCCTAGGCTTTTCTCCTCTTTCCTTTATAGATCTGTATCTCCTACTCCTTCCAGAACATCTGCATCTGGATGCCCCACTAGTACCTTAAACTCAATGTGTTTACCTTTCCCCTAAAACCTGCTTCTCCTTTTCAAAAATATTTAATTTTTTGTTATTCTGACCTTGACAAACACCAACATAAATATTTCCATTAAAAAAAAAAACACAGAGGGAGCTAAGGGATGAAGCAGATAGAGGGCTAGACCTCGAGTTAGGAAGAGCTGAGTTCAAATTTAACCTCGAATGTTTACTAGATGTAAGATGCTGGGGAAGTCATTTAACTTCCTCAGTTTCCCCATCTATAAAATACAGATAATAATAGCATCTATCTCCCAGGGTTGTTGTGAGAATAAAATAAGTTAATGATGCATTTATTTGTATATTTTGAAGCATGATACAAATATTTACAAATTTACAAAATAAATATTTGTATGCTGCCTATTATTTAAAAAGAACATTGCATATAAAACTGCGAATGTCATTTTATCCACCTTTTTTTTAAGCATATACTAAATTTGTCATGTTAGTTCCAAAAGCTGTCCCGTTTACCTGTGTTTCACTCTTAACCTTCTTCTGATCTCTCATACATTTTTAAAGTGCTTCACTGAGGCTTTTTTATTTCTTTTCTCTTTTTCTTTGCTATCAGTATCATTAACCTTTTCTCAGGGCATCCCATTCACCCTCAATAAAAAACAAAGACCTCCCTTCTAATAAGTTAGTGTAGTCCCTCAAAACAGGCCCACATGTTGGCCATATCTAAAAAAGTATGTCTTGTTCTGTATCTCTATTTCCTGGCTTCTCTGTCAAGCAATGGATAACATACTCCACCCTCTGGAATTGTGGTTGGTTATTGCATTGATCAGAGTTCTTAAGTCTTTAAAAGCTGTTTTTCTTTATAATTGTAGCCACTGTATAAATTATTTGCTTTTTTTGTTAGTACTACCATCATCCACTTAGTATCCTTACACTCAAAATCTTAGTGTTATCAGTGTGATAAAACACTGGACTTGGAAATCAGAGGACCTAGTTTCAAATACTGTTCATCCACTTAATGACCTGTTTACCTTTCTGGGCTTTAGTTTCTTCATATATAAAATGGGGCGGGGAGAGTTTGGGCTAGATGACATCTAAGGTCCTTTCTAGTCCCAAATTTATGATCCTATGATCTCCAACTCTCTCCTAACCTCTCACTTTTCTCTCTCACTTCTCATATCCAATTACCACATTCATGCTTACCTACTTCCATAGCTTCTTGGGCATTCATTCCTTCTCTCTAGGTTTTCAGGACACCACACTCTCCTGGTTCTTCTCCTACCTATCTTCAGTCCTCCTTTGCTCCCTCAGGCTCAAAACCTGAGTGTTCCACCCTTTGCTGGATCCTTATCCACAGCGTGCCCTCTAACCATAGGCATCCCCCAAAGCTCTGTCCTGGGTCATCTTCTCTTCTCCCTCTATACTATTTCACTTGGTGATCTCATCAGCTTCCGTAGATTTAATTGTCATCTCTATGCTAATGGTTCTCAGATCTACCTATCCTGCTCCAGACTCTCTGCTGACCTCCAGTCTCATGTAACCCCTGTCCCAAAGCCCAAAGGTATAGGACTCCCCTTATATTGGTAGAGATGAATGCCATGCCTTGCATAAGAGGTGGGGTAGAATTGGCAAGAGAAAGAGCTTCAGTTTTCATCCAGCCTTATTGAGTCTTCTTTGGGACTCCAAGCTTCAAGTTATTCTGGACACTTCTGGCTTCTAGCTTTGACAAGGACGATGGAAGAGGCCAACCCTACTTCAGGTTGCTGAAGTCTTTTCCTTCTCTAGGAAAGAGAAGGGGGCAAGCAACTTCCTGGAACTATTTAGGTTTTCTGAGTTTTCTTTCATAGTCAGAAAGTGATTAAGGGGGAAGGGAGGTATTGAGAGAGACGTTTTGATGAGATACAAAAAAGCAAATACAGAAAAAAATGGAGTTATGTCAACTCTTAACAAATCGCTTTTAGCTCTTAAAAAAATCCCCCTTCAAAAAAAAAAATCCTCCATCATACTCACTTGAACATAGTAATCGCCTCCTTAAAAATTTCTCCTTGTTTCTATTTTTTCCCCTTTCCAATCCTTCTCTCATTCCACTACCAGGATAATGTTCTTATTTGTCTGGTCATAGGATCATAAATGTAGAACTAGAAGGGATCTCAGAGCCAGTTAGTTCATACAATGTCATCCTCACACACACCCCCAACACACACACACACACACACACACACACACACACACACACACACACACACACCCTTCTTCATTTTGCAAGTGAGGAACAGAGGTAAATAACTCAAGTTCACACAGGTGACATGTAAAGGTGACATCTGAACCCAGGTCACAAGATCATAGTTTTAGACCTGAAAGGAACCTTAGAAGCCATCAAGTTTAGCCTTTTCACTTAGAAACTGGGGCACAGAGAGGGGAAATGATTTGTCCAGCCTGGCCTGGACCCAGAATAACGTGGCTTATTTTACAGAACAAATCCTTTTATTAGGGGAATTTGTTTTGTGAAGTTTGGATGCAGTGAGAGAGCTGCCCTTGAGGACCTAGAGGGTCACATGTGGCCTCGAGGCCGCAAATTCCCTACCTCTGGTCCAGGGTCACACAGTAAGTATCTGTGGTAGGATTTGAACCTAGGTCTTCCTGACTCCCAGTACAACCCTACCCACTGAGCAACCTGGCTTCCCCTAGAGCTCATGTTCTTTCCACTGGCCTCATCACTTCTCTGCTTGTTAAGCTTCCATGCATCCTAGTGCTTACCAAATAGTTTAAACTCCTGAGCCTGATATTCCAAGTCCCTTTAAAATTACCCACAATGACACCGCCTTACTTTTCTTTTTATTCATGTATCTTTACTGTGAATTTAATAATCATCAACATTTCCAAATGCAAATATGAGGAATTCATAAGCAAATGTGAACCGCCATGACATACAATTTTTTTTAAGTGTCTATTAAATGTAACAACATAGTAACAGAATCACCCAGCTCATGTCCTCTTCTGAGCTTCTTTGTGGATCTGTAGTTACAGGAAGGCTCTGAATGTAGTCACAAAGTGTTAATGAGGTGTCGAGCTAACTTGTCAAGCCTGCCTCTAGCAGCCTTTAGGAGGAACAAGGGTATCCTCTCAGAAGGTCAAGATTGGCTGAGAAAAGTAACTCATGCCTCAGGGGGATGAATTGAAATAGCTAAATCCTGAGAAGCTTTGAAAGGGAGTCACTAGATCAGTAGGAGACACCGCATCCAGGAAGGAACAGTGCAGATAGACACAAACACAGAAATCTTAGGACCGATCATCTTAGGTACAAAGCTGCTTCAAGGAGTGGGACCTCCAGCAATCTAGGGTCAAGCTGAGAAGAGAAGCAGACCTTGGGAAGCCAGAGTGAGGACTCTGAAAACAGAAAAAAGACAACAGGGCCCTAGTGTCAGTCAGGTCAACAAGCTTTTATTAAGCACTTACTGCATGCTAGGCATTGTGCTAAACTGGGGAAGCGAAGAAAGGCCAAATACAGTCCTTGCTCTCAAGAAGCTCGGCATCTAATGGGGGAGACAATATGAAAGCAACATGTACAAACAAAATATATATAGAATAAATTGAAGTAGAGAGAATACACTAGCATGGGGTAGTGGGGGTGTCAGAAAAAGCTTCTCAAGGAAGATGGGATTTCAACTGGGACTTTAAGGAAGCCAGGGAAGTTAGGAGGTGGGGAGGATGAAGAAGAGTATTCCCCAGTCATGCTGAGCTATTTGCTCCATCTTCTGTGTCTTTATCTTTGCACCATTTGTTCCCCATGCTTTGAATGCCCTCACTCCTCGCCTCTAACTCTCAGAACCCTTGGCTTCTTTTAAGACTCAGTTCAAATGCCATCCTCTTTGCTGTCCAGTGCTCTTTTCATTATAACTAGGATGTTTCTCTAAACAAAATGGTCTGTTTACCCATCCTTCCATTCATTCCACACACAATCACTAAGCATTCTGGCTAGGACCTAGGGCTTTTGATTTAGAAAGAGATGGGAAAGCTAAGAAGAGAGTTGGTGGCGACAGCATCTCTCTGATCCTGAGAGAGCAAGAACATGGAGGAGCCCTGAAATATAGCTCCTAAAATATGCAGAGTTCAGGACTGGGGAACGTACACAATTTAAAAGGTTCCTGCCCTCATGGAGCTCACAGTTTAGCTGTCTAGTAAGGAAGATAAGTCATATTAACATAAAATAATAAAATTATCAGCAGTACTTTTCATCTCTGCACATCTGAGAAATTAATCAACAAATCTAGCAGCATTTATTGAGTTCTTACTATGTGTCAGATACTATGCCATGCATGGAGGATAGAAAGATAAAGCAAAAATAGCTCTTGCTCTCAAGAAGTTTACATTCAAATGAGGGAGACAACATGGACATGGGTACAAGATATGAACACAATCAATGATGTTAGAGGAGAAGGCACTAGCAGGAGATCAGGAATAGCATCCTGCAAAAGATGGCATTCAAGCTGAATCTTAAAGGAAGTCAAGTGTTCTAAGAGCCAGAGGTGAGGAGAAAGAGCATTCAAAGCATGAGGAACAGATGGTGAAAAGAGAGAGAGCATCATGTGCGAAGAACAGCAAGTGGGCCAGTATGACTGGACTGTAGACCTGGGAATGGAGAATTGAGCAAGAAGACTGAAAAATAAGAAGGGGCCAAGTTGTAAAGCACTTCAAGTGACTAACAGGAGTTCATATTTGAGCTAGAAGCAATAGGAAGTCACTGGAGTATATTGAGTAGGAGGAGGGGTAATGTGGTCAGAACTACTCATTAGGAAAATCATTTTTGACAGCTAAATGAAAGATGAATAGATAAAAAGAGAGGAGCCTGGGAGTTCACTTACTTAGGGAGCTGTTGCAGTAGTCCTGACAAGGGGTGGTGAAAGCACAGACTGTGGCAACAGCTGAATGAATAGAGATAAGGGGATGTGTACCAGGGATAATGTAGAGGCAGAAACAACAAGATTTGGTAAATGATTGGATAATGCCAATGTTAATTTGGGCGACTTGAAGGATAGTGGTGCCAATGAGAGGAAGAGGGGTGGGTTTGGGGGAAATGAGTTCTGTGTGGGTAAGTTGGGTTTTAAATGCCTACAGGACACCCAGTTTGAAATGTCCACAAGGCAATTGTCAATGTGAGGCTGGAGCTCAGAAGAGAGATTAGTGTTGGCTGTATAGTTAGAGGAATCATTTGTATAGAAAGGATGACTGAAGCCATGGGCGGTTATGAGAATGCCAAGTAAGAGATTATAGAGAGAAAAGAAAAGAGGGCCTAGGACACCCACAGTTAGCAGATGTGACCTGAATGAAGATCCCATGAAGGAGATGAAGAAATCAGAAGAGAGAAAACAAGAGAAAAATTAAGGGAGCTGTGTCATGAAAATCCAGAGAGGGGACTACTGAGAAGGTAGCTTACTGTGTCAAATGGATGAGGAAAGAGAGAAAGCCATGAGATTTGGCATTTTAAAAGATCATTATTAACACTGGAGAAAGCAGCATCAAATGGATGATGAGGCTAAAGCCAGGATGCAGAGGGGTTGAGAAGCAACTCAGAAAGAGCAATTTCACATCCTCCAGCTGTCTGTTTTTGTCTCAGTCCTGAGAAGGACCAGGGATTGAGGGGAGCTCTCTCTCCCTGAGCCCTCTCTCCTCATATCTATACCTACTACTCCTGACTTACTGCTTGCCAGGCCTGTCCATCTGCTTCCCATCCTCAAAACACCCTGCGTGTTTAGGAGCAACATTTCAGGGCTCCTCGATTGTTTTTGCTGTCTCAGGATCAGAGAGCAGTTGACCCCCACCCTATCCTTGGCTTTCCCATCTCTTTCTAAATCAGAGGCCCTAGGACCTAGCAAAAATCTTTAGGGCCAGAGAACACTCCTGGCAATGCTTAGCATCCTACCCACCTCCTTTCTTCATCCTCCATTAATTAGACAGACCTGTCCAAACACAACAGAACCCAGCGATTTAGAGGGAGGCACATGGCCTCTGTGTACATAAGCTTCCAGCCTTTCTGCATTCTCAGCACCAGGAGCTCCCATCTATCTTACACACACATTGGCCCTTTGGGAATTGCGCTGTGTGTTAAAAGCAAAGGAAGATGATCTAAGCCCTACTCAAGTCATTAAAACCCAGGAAGATGCAACTGAGAGAGAGCCGAGGTATTAAAATGGAAAAATAAATAGGTTAGTGGTTTTTACCTCCCCCTAACAGCTGCTAATGGCCATACTCAGACAGTAAAAGGCCACTAGGCTATCAGACAGGTACTTATTGGATTTGACTCTTCTGACATATTTTCCAATCTTTGCCAATGCATTGAATTGGAGTGCCAAGAATGGCAGGGATTCATAAAAGTAAAATCCCTGGGAAAGAGACCTGAAAACAGAGACAGAGATAGAGCTGCAAGGCACCTAGAGATAGTCATTCAAGACTGACTTAAAGTGCTACTTCCTCCATGAAGCTTTTCACAAATCCCCCAGTTATTAGTTTTCCTCTTTCCTCCTTGGAATTAATACAAATATTTTGTATTAACTCTTCAGTGTACACACTGTTGCCATCCTCAAATCTAAGTAGATTGTAAGCTCTTTGAAGGCAGTGACTGCTCCATTTTTTCCCTTGTATCCTCAGCACCTGGCAGGGTAAATAGTTCTTAATATTTAAATTGAAGTGAATCCAGTCCAACTTCCTCACTTTGTTGGTTGGAAAAACTGAGGTGCAGACACAGGAAATAAGCTACCAGAGGTGATGGCAGGGCTCTGACAAAGCCAGGCTCTCTTGAATCCCAGGCCAGTGTTTTCCCACTATTCTCTATTGCCTCCAAGTGCCCAGTGTGTCTCTAAGGGTTTTTCAGGGAACTAGATCTCCCCTAAAGTCACAAGGCAAGATGTGAAATAATAACAGCTTTTATTTATATGATAATTTATTTACAAAGCACCATCTGTGGCTCCTCTGCCTACAGGATCTTAGCATTTCGAGGTTCTCCACCATTTGATCACAGCCTTACTTGGAGCTTCATCCTTCTATTACACTCTTCCCTTTCACGCATGCTGATGTTCCATGTAAAGTCAATAAACATTTATTAAGTGCCTACTATGTGCCAGGCTACTTATGTGCCAAGTACAATGGATTTAAAAAAAAAAGGCTAAAACAGTTCCTGCCTTCAGGGAGCTCACGATTTAATGGGGAAGACAATATGAAAACAACTATATAGAAATAAGATACATTCAAGACAAAATGGAGATAGTGTCAGAGGAATGGCACTACCCTTATGGAGGATGGGAAAAGCTGCTTTCAGAAGGAAGGATTTTAGCTGAGACTTGATGGAAGTGAAAATGTGAAGGTGAGGATGGAGAAAACTCCAAGTAGAGGGAAAGCCAGTGAAAATGTATGGAGTTAGGAGCTGGATTATCTTGTAAGATGAAAAGCCAGCAGGCTAGTGTCACTGGACAGTTCGGTACGTGGAGGAGAGTAAGATTCTAGTGCTGTTGCCGTATCCTGTCCTGCCCTCTCTCACCTTTGTGCATTGACAGAAGCTATCCTTCATGTCAGAAATGCTTCCCTTCATCATGTGCATGAGAAATCTTTCTCTTCCTTCAAGACCCATCTCTTGTAGGCAGCACTTTCTCAGTGAAGTCTTCTTTGTTTCCCCCAGCTAAAGGTAGTTTCTGGAATCTCATGTTTTCCTAGAGTCCTTTGACTTGATTTCTCTCCTTTTCTCCAGTCCCACTCTGCCTTCTGTAGCAACACTCTGGCTAGCAGCTGCTGTAGGGGTGTAGGACCCACCAACAATCAGCACACAGAAAGCTGCCAACACAGCTTCTTTGATCTGCTTTCTAAGGAAAGCAGCTTTAAGGGGTTAACAATCTCAGTTTAACCCACATATACAAAAATATTTATAGCAGCTCTTTTTGTGGTAGCAAAGAATTGGAAATCAAGGGGATGCCCATCAATTGGGGAATGGCTAAACAAGTCGTGGTATATGAATGTGATGGAATACTATTGTGCTATAAGAAATGGGGAAGATACGGACTTCATAATAACCTGGAAAGACCTACATGATCTGATGCTGAATGAGAGAAGCAGAACCAGGAGAACATTGTACACAACCACAGACATACTGATTCTGTGATGCCTGACTTTGATAGACTTGGCTCTTCTCAGCAATACAAGGTTCAAAGACATTTCCAAAGGACTTATGATGGAAGGAGCTATCTACATCCAGAGAAAGAACTATGGAGTCTGAATGCAGATTGAGGCAAACTATCAGCTCTTTTTTTCTTTTCTGTCTCTTCCTTTTTGGTTTTGTTTCTTCCTTCTCATGATTCACTCCATTGATCATGGTTCTTCTTTACAACTTGACTATTGTGTAAATATGTTTAATGTGAAGGTATACATAGAACATATGTCAGATTCCATGCCATCTGGGGGGAGGGGGAAGAAGAGGGAGAGGAGGAGGATTTGGAACTCAAAAACTTGTGGAACTGAGTGTTGTAAACTAAAAATTAAAAAAAAATTTAAAAAAAAACCAATCTCAGGTTAATCAAACATACATATATCATTCACTTAGTTCTGGGAGAAAAGATCGGCCCCCTGAACTTCAAGGCAAATACAAAAATTACAGAAATTACAAACATCAACAGACAGACCTTGTCTGATCAAATCACAATACATAGTTACCAAAGAACCAATGGGTCCAGGTTAGCAAAGCCGGGGGGCGGGTACAATGGCTTGCCCAGAGTCTCAACACTCCTTCCATGAGTAAGCCCCCAAAGTCAAACACCAAGCTCCCCTCCATTATATGCTGTTCAGAGCCCTGAGGGCTCTGACCTCACCCAGGCTGGGTGCTGAAAGTTCCCCATCCCCAGTATCACATCACATGCAAGTCAATGGCTCCTAATTGTCTTGGTGCAAAGAAACATTCCAAGGCAAAAGATCCCACAGTACCTGCCCCATTCAAACAAAGAAGAGTGAAAAGTCCCAATTTGCTTTCCATTACATTTGAAAGGCAAGAATCATTAATGGCATTTAAGAGAAGAACAGCAAAAAGCACTGCCCCCATCACCATTATACCTTCCAGCATAGTTACTTATGTACGTGGTATATTCCCTCTATTAGATTGCAAGCTCTCCAAAGGCAAGAGCTTACTGCTTATATTTCCCAGTGTCAAACAAATGTCTTGCACAGAGATAGTTGAAGGTTTATTGAATTGAAGGAATTTGGCCTGAGAAAACTTACTGAGAGCCAAGACTGTAAGATTCAGGATTTTTAAAAAAAGGCCTAGTGGGTGTGAGTGCTGCCCCGCCCTTTTCAGGGGGCCTTGGATTCTACTTCTGGTGTCTACCTGATTCACCTAATTCTAAGCTGTGGCTCCAATAAGTTGTAGTATGGGGTAGCAGCCACACCCCAATAAAACCACCTCGGAAAATGGACTAAACCAGGTTAAGAGGAGCAGAGGGCTTTCGAACCCATCAGTGAGTTAGGGGGTGAATTTCACCTGGTGGAATGGGCAGATGAGAACATTTGTTCCAACAGCCATGAAGGCAGCTGAAGCAGGCACTGTGGAACCCTTAAGAGCTTGATTGGACGTCAAAGATACCAAGGTCATCCACTGCATCCCATCACCACTTGTCTTGACTTTTGTCTGGACTTCAAGGAGTCTGGAAGAGAGAGCGAGGTAGATGACATCATACAACTCTGTTTCACTTAAATCCAATTTATGCAAGATAATCATTTTACCATTTTTACCTACCTCAAAATCCTGTGGTGACATGCAAGTGATGAAGCAGCAGGTGTGGATACACTGGGAACTGTAGTCACAACACTGAACTTTAGAGTTCTCTTCTCATTGGACTGAAGCAGCACTGGGAATCAGCAAAAACCTTGGGTGTCTGAGCAGCATTTTTCATGAGTTACAAGTATCATCTTTCCATGCAGGAATGTAAACACTTTAACCTTATTAATTACCTTTTTATGCTTCTCTTGAGTCTTATATTTGAAAGTTAAATTTTCTATTCAGCCCTGGTCTTTTCATCAAGAATGCTTGAAAGTCCTCTATTTCATTGAATATCCATTTTTTTCCCCTTGAAGGATTACGCTTAGTTTTGCTGGGTAGGTGATTCTTGGTTGTAATCCTAGCTCTTTTGTCCTCCAGATTATATTCCAAGCCCTCTGATCTTTTAACATAGAAGCTGCTAAATCTTGTGTTATCCTGACAAGTATCCAAACGCTTGAATTGTTTCTTTCTGGCTGCTTGAAATGTTTTCTCCTTGACCTGGGAGCTCTGGAATTTGGCTATAATATTCCTGGGAGTTTTCATTTTGGGATCTCTTTCAGGAAGTGATTGGTAGATTCTTCCAATTTCTATTCTACCCTCTGGTTCTAGAATGTCAGTCAATTTTCCTTGATAATTTCTTGAAACATGATATCTAGGCTCTTTTTTTAATTATGGCTCTCAAGTTGTGTGTGTGTGTGTGTGTGTGTGTGTGTGTGTGTGTGTGTGTGTGTGTTTGGCAAGCAATTGGGGTTAAATCACTTGCTCAAGGTCACACAGCTAGTAAGAGTTCAATAATTTTTAAATAACCTCTCCTAGATCTGTTTTCCAGGTTAGTTATTTTTCCAATGAGATATTTCACATTGTCTTCTATTTTTTTCATTCCTTTGGGTTTTATTGTTCCTTGATTTCTTATAAAGTCTTTAGCTTCCATTTGCTCAATTCTAATTTTTAAGGAATTATTTTTCAGTGTACTTTTGTACCTCCTTTTCCATCTGGCCAATTTTACTTTTTAAGGAGCTTTTTTTTCCCTTTGGTGAATTTTTGTGCCTCTTATTCCATTTGGCCAATTCTGCTTTTCAGTGCATTCTCCTCATTGGCTTTTTGTACCTCTTTTACCATTTGGCCTACTCTGCTTTTTAAGTTATTTTTTTCAGAATTTTTTTGTGTCTCCTTTACCAAGCCGTTGACTCATTTTTCATGATTTTCTTGTATCACTCTCATTTCTCTTCCCAATTTTTCCTCTACCTCTCTTATTTGGTTTTCAAAATCCTGTTTAAGCCCTCCATGACCTGGGACCAATTCATATTTTTTTGGAGGCTTTGGATGTAGGAGCTTTGACTTTTTTGTCTTCTGAGTGTGTGTTTTGATCTTCTTTGTCACCATACTAACTACGATCAGAATTTTTCCTGTCGTTTGCTCATTTTTCTAGTCTATTTTTTGACTTTTAACTTTTTGTTAAAGTAAGGCTCTGCTTCCAGGATGGAGGGCACACTGTCCTGAGCTTCTTATGCACCTGTTTTCAGAGATACTTCTAGGGACCTGTAAGTTTTCAGTTCTTCCAAGATGGTATTATCTAAGGAGAGATGTTTACTCCTCTCCTGGACTGTGCTCTGGTCTGCGAGTGACCACAAGTATTCTTTCCTGGAAACTGGACAAGGGTCCCTGCTCCACTGCAGCCTGCAAGTTCTGGTGTGCTAGTGCTCCTCTTCACCCTGTGACTGCCACGCAGAACTTGGACCCAGATCTGAGTGAGGGCAAAGCAACAGAGTCCTGCCCCCAGTGCTAGCAAAGAGACCCCTGTAATCTCTCTCTGATCAGTTGTTCTACCGCCTTACTATCTGTGGGTTGTGAGCTCTGGAAGCAACTGCTGCCACTGCTAATTCAGTGACTCCCAAGGCCTGCTCCTGGTTTGCTGGGGCCCAGTCTGTGCTGGTACAGCTTGCACTGGACTGTGTTGAGCAGTATTTTTGTTTTTGTTTTTTTTTTTAAGGACCACACTGCTCACATCCCAGTATGAGGAAAAATTTAAAGACATCTCCACTCCAACTGTTCATATGGACTACTTGTGCCTGAGCTCTTATTGATCTGATCAGCCACAGTCGGACACGTATCTTGACCCCAACATAGCGATGTCATTTTGGTGCTCTTTGAGCATGAAGAACAACCAACGCCTCTCAAACTATAACCTCTTTGAGAATAGGGTCTGCATTTGGATCTGCCGCTTCTGTATCCTTAGCTCCCCAGTACAAGGCCCTACATACTCAAACAACCTGATGGAATTACAGGGCATCGGCCATTAGATGAAGGTGATTGATGGACGACAAACTGGCAATTGTCTGGGTGAAGTATTAGCCATTCACCTAGTGATCTTTAAAAAGCAACAATTCACCCTATATACTTTACTTTTTCTCTTGCCTCTATTTGAGAGTGAAGGAAGTGAGGAAATTTCCCTCTCCTCCCATCCCCAAATCTCTACTGGCAATAGTGTCTTGTAGAAGAAGCACATGGCCACAGAACTTACATGAAGCCTGAAAGGAATTCAGGGACATTAATTCCCGAACCCTAAGCCTTCAGAGTAGAGGCATGGGCGCCCTGAATTCCATAGATAGCATTACTTCTGAATCTAACCTCCTGGGAAAGAAGGGGAGATTTCTGGATCACTGGAGCAGTGTCCACTGAAGCAATTATCCAGTAGCAACCAATGAAGCAGCTTTTGGTGGAGACCATGAGATCAAGGTAAAATGTCAACTGCAGCAGCACAAAGACATTTTCAGCCACAGTGTCAGAAGAACAAACTGCCTCTCTGTTCCCTATATATACTTCTCCATTTGTAACTTCTCTGTATCTTCTTTTCCCAGTGATGTTGGGTATGTTTGTGGGATGGTAAGCCCCAGGTTTATGGGGAAGCCTTTTTTTTTTTTTTGAAGTGATTTCCCCAAGGGTAATTTAGTGATAGAACGGAGCTAGCCAGGCCTGGGAGAGGGAATCTAAGGAGTTGAGGTCCAGATGAAGTTGGGATGGAAGGCAAGTTTAATGGGTCACAGTGGCTACCCTCTGCCCTGAGCCCTCCATGGACACAAGAAGAGGGCAGGAATCTGGCTGCAGGTTACTGTGACTTGATGCATTTCTCTCGGGTGGAGTGTACACAGACACTCAGGATCAGTGAATACTAGCTTTTCGTTTCTTGGACAGTCTAACATCTTCAGCACCTTTCTTGGCTTTGGAGGCTGTCCAAAAAAAGTGAGGCAGGACTGTGGGACACAGTTTTTGGGCCACAGTCCAGGTCCAGAGGCACATTTCTATCTGGTGAGGTGTCCACTCTGATGAAGCATCAACTTGGCTCAGTCTCTTAGCACAGGCCCAGATCTTGTCCAGATACAGGATATAGTGTTTGAGAGTATACTGGAGCACAGGGAGGTCAGGGACAGCAGCCACTGCCTCATCTGCCATGAATGCTACTGTCTCTGGGGCACCTGCTGCCAGAATTGCAGAGGCAGTGGCCGGTCCCACAGCCTTAAGCTGGCTCAGCTCTATGATGGCAGCTTCCACGTTGGGTAGCAGAGAGAAGGCTGTTGCTGTGCACCGCTTTACCAATTCCTCCGGGTTAGTGGCCACCAAATGCTGCAGTTGTGGTCTGAACTTGCCTCTCGTCAGCTTCCATTCCATCAGCTTCACCAATTCATCTCGAGTTAGCTATTTCTCCTCTCTCTCTCTTATAGAAACTGGCAGTTCCTCCTGATACCATGCATCCAAAGCAACAAGTTTCCAGGACTTGCCCTCTTTGGCTCTGACCACCTCCTTGTAGCAGCCCAGCACTGCCGTCCAGCACTGGGGGTCGTCACAGCCATAGAGACCCCCGCTCGGGCCCATGGCTCCAGCCCCAGGGGACGGGGAATCCGGGCACGTCCCGAGTATTGGAGATTCCTCCAAAGCCGGAACGGCCTTCTGGACACCTGGGGAAAGAAGCACCTTGAACCTTGATGTGGCAGGGAGAGAGATGGAGAGAGAGGGGGGGGGAGGGAGAGAGAGAGGGAGGGAGGGGGGGGGAGAGAGAGAGAGAGAGAGAGAGAGAGAGAGAGAGAAAGAAAACCGATTTCCCTTCCCCACGCAAGGACCACTGTCTCCGCCCCTGGGGAAGCCTTTTATTGCTCCTTTTTTTTTAACTATACCATTTCAGTAAATGCTTTCTGTGAATGACCTCTGGATCACTAGTGAATGACAAACAAGAGTTGGGGTTGTGAGCTATAGTTTTAGGAGAGTGGACCAACACCTTAAACTGAGGTTAGCTGTCTTAAGGAGAGATGGGAAGAGAGGAAAGAATAGTAAAACCAGAAAGAGCAACAGCATTAGGGGGAAAGTTAAATTCAATTTCAGACATGTTGATTTTGAGGTACCAATAGGATATAAAAGGTGGAAGTGTTCTGGAAGAAGTTGGAGATATGAGTCTGGATATCACAAAGAAGGTCAGGACTAGAGCTAAGATTTGGGAATCATGGATAAAGCCAGTAATTGAAGCCAAGAATGAATGAGACTGCTAAGGGAAAAAAGAGAAGAGAAAGCCAAAAAACAATACAAAACAAACAAAAAATAGCAGGCCATTAGGAAGAGGATTAGGAGGCAGCAAAGTAGAGGAAGAAACAGGAATTGCAGCAGTAAGAGAAAAGCTGTCTCTGAAGCAAAGAAATAAATATCAAAGATGAAGTCAAAAGGGTATCAAGTTAAAGAGAGGAAAAAAGACAAAAAAGAAAAGAAGGCATTGGATTTGGCAATTAGGAAGTCATTGTTGATCTGAGATTGCTAAAAAAAAATTTAGTTGTACTTGGGAAATATTTAATGAAATAAAAATATAACAATTTTTTTAAAAATGGCAGCATTAAGCATAGGCAACTTTTACAAGAAATTTAGTAGCAAAGATGAGACAGCTGGAAAGTCAATGGTACAGAAAGTGCAGAGGGGTAGCTAGGTGGTATAGTGAATTCAAATACAGACTCAGGCATTTAGCAGATGGGTGACCCTGGGTAGATCACAGGAGGGAGAGAGGAGGGAGAGAAAAAGAGAGACAGAGAGACAGAGACAGAGAAAGACAGACAAGACAGAGAGATGGATGCTCAGGAGAAAAAAAAAATTGAAACAGTCTTTGCAGGAAATGAAAAAATTAGTTGATAATGTAGGACTATTGGGCAGTGGCAAAGATCCAGTTGAGCTAATATACCACAAACTTGTAACAGGTGATTTTGTGATTTTTCTCTGCAGACTAGTGACAGGAGCAGAGAAATCAGATAGTAAAGATTATCCAGGGATAACAATTCCAAGTCAAGAGAGGCAAAAGGGGAAGAGGTAAGAAAGGAAAGAACTGGAGGAGATTGAGACAATAATGTGGCATTGTGCTAGATATGAAGGCAAGCAAACCAAAGTGTATGAGAGAGAGAGGAGAGAGAGAAAAGAGGGAGGAAGAGAGAGAGAGAGAGAAAGAGCGAGAGAGAGAGAGAAAGAGCGCGAGAGAGAGAGATTCGTTTAAAGAAAAAAGAGGGCTGAGGAGTGCTACAGCAAAATATTACATGCATGTATTGCGATTTACTTAATTGTAACTTACCAGAGACCTCACATGAAGTGGACATAATGTGTAAAGATATATAATGTAAAAACAAAACATCAATAAAACCTTAAAAAAAAAAGAAAATGGGTGATAAAGAATCTTAGATTTGAGGAAGCGAAATCAGGTTGCTACAGGGAGTCAACAAAGAATAATAAAGAACAACAGGATGATGGCCAGGCCATATGACAATTTCGAGATACCACTACAAGTGTTCTCTCCTTCCTTACGGTACTTCCCCATGTATAAGACACACCCTTTTTCGAAAAATTTTGGGGTTTAAAAACTGGGTGCATCTTATACAGTGGTTGCGGTTTTTTTTTTACTTGCATTTCCCGCTTTTTTGCACTTGTTGTCTTTGGCTCGTTGTTTTGCATTTGTAACCGGTATATTAGGTTACGTTTTGCCATGTTCTACCCAGAAATGGCTCAGAAAAGATTTTCATACAATGCTGAATTCAAGTTAAAAGCGATCCAGTTTGCAAAAGTGAATGGAAATCATGCTGCTGAACGTAAGTTTGGTCCTTCTCCAACTGAGAAAACAATCCAAGACTGGCTACGGGAAGAAGAAACCCTACTGAAAACACCACAGCAGAAGGCCATGAGAGGCAAGTCAGCAAAATGGCCTGATTTAGAGAGGGAATTCAAGATATGGATTGAAGAGCCAAGGGCAATTGGAATTCCTGTTTCCACAAAGGCAGTTCAGCATGAGGCAAGAAAAATTGCTGAGGAAAAAGAAGTTACTGATTTCAAAGGAGGACACAATTGGTGCTTCAGGTTCATGAAATGGAATGGACTAAGCATGCGTACGCACACCAGACTTGCCCAAAAGATGCTTGAAAGCTATAAGCAGAAAGTCCTTGAATTTCATCGTATTATTGTTATGAATTTTATGATGAATAAAACGAGTTCAATAACTTTATACATTTTTTCAAATTTCAGGCCCCAAAATTAAGGTGCATCTTATACATGGGGAAATATGGTAATTAATCTCATAGCACGTTGGATCTAACCTCCTTCTCCCCTTTAATCTGGAAGCTCCCTTTTTCCCCAAAAGAAAGTAAGCTCTCCAAAGACAAGGTAGTTTTGTTAACAGTTTTATCCTCAGGGCCTAGCACTGTACCTTGCAGATAGCAAGCCCTCAATTAGTTTAAATGAGAACAAGACCAAAAGCTAATTACAAAACTCAATTGAAAAGGTTCTATAGATGATAGCAACAAGGTTATGAAGGTGGGGTGTTATGAACACGGTCTAAACTAATAATAGTCCTTCAAAGAAGAAATAATTTATGAATGGTGGCAGAGAAATGATTTAGAAGCATGGCCTGTCTTCTGGCCCTGAGTCAAGGGGAAAAAGAAAGGCCTTCAGGAGAGTGGGTTGCAAGGAATGTAGTATCCCCAAATTTCTTTTTGTTAAAGGAGTCAGCGGAAAGAATATTGGTTGAATGAACAAAACCAAGCATTAAGTGCTTACTATGTCCCAATGTGCTAAGTGCTGAAGAGACAAATACAATGAAAACAAAAACAAAAACAAAAACAAACCCTCCCCTCAAGGTGCTTACATTCTATAAGGAAGTAGTTGCCAAAGGAAGGAAATTATTGTTTGGTAAGTTAGAGGGATGGTGAGTGGAGCTATAGGAGAATGAATTGATACACCCTTTCCTGAAGTAATTATAGAATTGATTTGATTATGCTTGTAGAACTGAATTGGGGGAAAGGTGGTAAGGAGACTGGCAAAATAGGTAAAATTTGGCCGAGATAGAATGGCCATTAGTTTGTGGACAATGGTGCAGAAGTTCCAAGGGGCATAAGAGATGGGGGAAGAGTTTTGTTTCCACAGAGTAGAAGGTGTCTTTCTACCCCTCCCCCACCCCAGCTTTAGTAGTGCAAGTCAGGTGACTGATTGGAACTACTTAAAATCAGAGCTCTGATCTAGCAGAAACCAGGCCTGTGCCTCCCTGCTCCCTGCGCTCCCCCCCCCCCACCCCCCAACCTCAGTACAGAGTTGTTACCAAATCCAGGAAAACTCCTCCTCCCCTCCATTCCTCCTCTTTATCTTAGATTGGCTGTGCTTGATTTCCTGGTTCTTTGTCTACCTTTTCTTGCCTAGATTGTAAGCCCACCTCCCAGCCAATGTAGCAGAGGGATAGTGGTGGGCAGGAATCTTTTTGTGTTAGGATATAAATTGGTCTCTTGCCTTTTGCAATTCGCCTCCTTCTACTAGTCTGTCCTAGTGGAGGTGGCGCCCAAATCTCGCAAGATTTGTAAAATAAAATTAATTCCTTTTCTGTCCCTACTGAGAAGCCTCTGTGAATTATTGGGGTACTCGGGTGGTCTCACCACCCCACACAGCATGATGTAGGCAGTCAGGGGGTTTTATTTGGCCAATGAAGAGCCTGGCGGGAGAAGTCAATAAAAGGACTAGCGTCCATCTGAGTCCTTTGTACTCTCCTGTACTCTGTTCAGGGGACGTGCCCATTTATTCAGACCAAATAAATATAAAACATAATTAGAATGCCCTGCTTGGGTGGCGTCCTTTCTCATGAGAAAGCAAGAAAATTCCTTCCTACTTTCTACCTTGAGAAGCCTCTGAATTTAATTTAGGGAGGGGTTGCTGTCCCACATAGGCACAAAGGATAAGTAAAGGTTGGAGGGGGGCTATGGAAGCAAGAGGGGTGATGTTTCTGGAGGGGGCAGTCTGGCTGCTGAGGCTGCAGGACAGGAATTGGAGAGCCAATACAATACATAGGCAAATTATTGTGGAATGATCCTTCAGGAGAACTGAGCTGACAAAGACTTGCAGGTTCTTTGCAGACAGAATTTAGAAGGGGTTAACATTTTTTTGAGTCATACTGGGGTATGAGACTTGGACCCCTAAAAGGGAAAGAGCCTCAGGCCTTGAACTTTCTGACACATTTCAGCCCCGGTGGTTAACTGGGGCATCTGGCCCATCCACTGTCTTTTCATTGTGGCCCTCCAGCCCAGTCCAGCCTTTCATTCTGTTACTTCCATACCACTCCTGGCTACTTGCCACTCTTTAATCCCAAAAAGATCTTTTCCCTGCCCTTGTTCTGTATAAAAGTATCATTCACCCCCCCCCCCCCCATTCTATTGGCAACACAATAAAATTTCACTACTTTGACTGGAAGGCTTGAGTGCTAGAATTATTCTGAGGCAGACTCTCCCTGTTCCCTTGAATTTTGGGGTTCCTAGCACCCCTAGACCACATCAGTAACACTTCCCAGAATATTCTGAAATGCATAAAAATGAAATATAGAACTACAAAAGAAACAAATATTGAAATCATCCTCAATTTTAAGTTCAAAGACCCCAAGTTAAGGTCCCCTTAGAACCTTGGCAATGTGAGTTGTCTCCCAATACCTTTGTTGTGCTGATTGTTTGATCCAGAGAGCAAGGCCTTGCAAAATCTGGGCCGGTGAAGGGTTGCTGAATGGATGCCTCACCCTTTCCTCGAAGTTCTGTCAGGGTAGTATCTTTCCAGTTCTAAATCCTATATAGTCTGTATTCAGAAGGTATTACAAATGTTTCTACTTCTGAGAAGCTGAGGGAGTGAATTTTCCTATAATCTCCAAGAGTCTTCCCACATGCAAAATCTAGGAAAGAAAGTTTTACACCAATGCACACTTTGGTAAAGAAGTAGTTTTTTTTGTTTTGTTTTTTAATTTCGACATACCTATTTTCTTACCAATAATGGGATAAGAGAACTAAATCCCTAGTAAGGCTGTCATCTGCTGAAGGTTGAAAATGATAGAATTACAATGAGGGAGGATACGGGCAGGGTCCAGCAAATGCAGATGCCTGCTAAGAATGGTTAGGGCTGCCAGAAATAGGCATTGCTGTGTAGAAGGGTTTTATTATTGTTCAGCTGTCTCCGACTCTCTGATCCCATTTTGGGTTTTCTTGGCAAAGATATTAGAGTGGTTTGCCATTTCATTCTCCAGCTCACTTTAAAGACGAGGAAACTGGGGCAAACAGGGTTAGGTGACTCACCCAGGGTCACACAGCTAATATGTGTCTGAGACTGTATTTGAACTCAGGTCTTCCTGACTCCAGGAGGCCAGGCTGCTCCAAGGAGCTGCAAAACATAAAGACAGGAAGGGTTGTTTCCTAGTGGGTATTGTTAAATATACTCAACACTGAAATTTATATATCAAGGGCAACTTATTATTATTGAGGAATTCAAAGGAATTGGTAAATGTTCCTGGCTAGGAGCGGACCTCACCCTTCTTTAGGAAGAAAGAGTGGAGTGTACAGGAGTGAGACCAATTTTTTTTCTGTTAGATTGATAGATTGATGCACCATCTGTTCAGTACCTCCTTCAGAGAACAGATTGGTCTGCTCCCTTCTAGGTCACAATCTTCCCTATACACGCCCAACACGCAATTCCTTGGCATGTTCCCCCCTCCTCAACATACTTCCCATGTTCAAAAATGGTGGAGAACTCCTCCCTGTGGGTAATATTCAATTAGCCAATTAAGCATGCATGGTAGCCACTTGACCCAGTTCTCTCTTCAACCCTGTTATCTGGCCAGTTTATACTAGTTTCCCTACACCCTGAGTCTGAGGCATCTACCAAAACCACAAGGTTTGGATTGGTTGAGAACTCTCATCCTGGTTAATCTTTACTCCTTGTTTCAACTGACAATTAATTGTTCTGTGGAACTCAACTCTTCTGTGGAAACCCAACCTCCCCTACCTTTTACCAATCTCTCACAGTACTGTTACCTCCTATTAGCTCAAAGAGGCACACTATTCCCATGACTTGTAAATTAAACTGCTCCCAAGGGCTGAAATGTGAAGTATTACTTTTACCAGGTAATGGAAATGGGAAGTTTATGCTTCCCAGAGACTTTCTAGTCAATATGGCAGGTTGTTTGAGTTGAGATCTTAAACTACCTGGTCTGCCTGAGGCCATGCTCCTCCCTATAAGGGTCACTTTTGTCCTCACTGGGATCCAAATAACAATTAGCAAATATTCTGCCCTAGCCAGTTTTGGCCTTTGGCACCAAAACTTTTTTGGGGAAAAAAACAGTCCCTCACTAGAAGCGTGCTGGGTACTCTTATCTTTTCAATACTTACTGATAGTGATGAATAAGAAACAAATGGTACCTGCTAGCTGGGTAGGAAGTCTAGTGTAGTGGAAAACAAGATTCTCTAAAAATCAGAAGGCTCTGGGGTCTAGACCAGCATCTGCCACGAAGAACTTGTGGTCTTCAGCAAGTTTTGCTCTGTACTTCAGTTGTTGTCCTTCATTCTTGAAGAGCACCATGACATGAGGGAGATGATGCCATTAACAGGCAAGTGAATTGGATTTAAGCGAGGGAGGGCTGTGCAAAGTCACCAGCCTCACTCTTTCCACCAGAGCCACCTGGGTCCAGTGTTGAGATATAGATCAGGCCAACTGGAGATGGCCCTGGATGCAACGGGACAGCTTGGCCTTTTTAAGCTAAGGTCTTTAAAAGGTCTGTCTGAGTGAGGCAGCACTCATTCAGTGATTAAGGCTAGTTAAGAAATGAGGCAGAGAATGGCCTTAGTCAAACAAAAAAAAAAATCAATCTGAGAGGGGAAGACCCTCAGGGTTTCTGGCCAAAACGTAAACTAATGACATTTACATTTACTCTGAGTCAATGGGGGGGGGGGGGGGCTTTCTTTGTATCCCTATTCATTAGCACTGTGATAGGCCCACAAGAAGTGTTTAAACCCCATTCCTCATCTGAAAAATGAGGGGGTTGAATTCCAAGAACCCTTTCAGCTCTAAATCTATATATTTCTGTTACCTGATTTGTAAAATGAAGGCATTAGGCCAGACCAGGGATGGGGAACCTGTGGCCTCAAGGCCACATATGACCTAGATCTTTGGGTTCAGCCTTTTGACTGGGTCTAAGTTTTACACAACAAATTCTTTTATTAAGGAAATTTGTTCTGTAAAGTTTGGATTCAGTTAAAAGGCTACACTTGAGGACCTAGAAGGCCATATTGTGGTTTCTGAGGCCACAGGTTCCCCAGCCCTGGGACCAGACAATCCCAGAGGCCTATTAAATAAAAAAGAACCCTGTATTTTTTAAAAGTTGTGAGTTAACCGTGTTTCACCTAGAAGGTTTAAAGCTGATGGGAAAGATGCTACATTTGGATAGATACTCAGTCCTACTCAGCCCACTCACGAGGTGGCAAGCTCCTTCTCACCACTCAGTGGCTGTTTCAAGAGTTGCTGTCCAAACAATCTCATCATCAACCTGCACTTAGGAAGGTCCTTATAAAACAGACATAAGCCCATCACTGAGCCTATATCTACAGTCTTTCCAGTGTGGTAGGACCTGTCAAAGCTTGCGCTTCATTGGGAGCCTTTGAGAAGCCTTTACCTATACACCACAATGAGAACTTTAGTGCAAAAATGACCATACTACAGCCAACTTTATCTCATAACTTAAGGTAGACAGTATTAGCATGATTCTCTTCATTTCACACACGAAGCAGCTAAGTCAGCCTCAAACCTGTCAGTATCATGCTACCTCCAAAGAATCAAGATTTCTCCTAAGTATCAAAACCTGCAAACTAGTTACCTTCCTTAAGAAATATATAAAGGACGCAATGTTTCCATCAAAGCTTGAGTCCCATTCCCTACCCACCAGAACCTTAAAAAGAGACTGATTCATGTCATATTTAATCGATATTTATTTCAGGACATGCCATGTCAAAAAAACTTGCCTTTAACAACAATATTGCATTATAAAAGCACTTTTCATCCCAATTTGCTTTTTTTTTAAAACATAAGTTATTGGTATGAAGACTAATGTTAGTCCTGAAATCCCGGTTGATGGACTCTTCCATGTAGTTCCATAATCTAAGCATGTGGGTCCTGGTGACCAAGAGGGTCTGGGGAGGAAAAGAAGTGAGTGGGGATTTTCCAAGTTTGTTAGTTTTTGAAGGGCAAAAGACAGAGGGGGATGATGTTTCAGTGAAATTTCACCTTTATTATATTAAGTAATGTTTACAACAGATTCCGGAATGTCCATCCTGCACTATATCTCCGCAATTCTCTTTCTGCAAACAATGTATTTACAAATGTGTTTATTGACTTACACAGCAATCTCACAATAACTAGTAAAGGATAAAAGGGTGCACTCCTAGTGTATTGTTTGCAGTGTTTTTTCCAGGGGTGGGGGGGAAATGGTGGTTGGAGGGTGGGGAGGCGCTACATTATCGCCACACTGACCAAGCTCGAGACAGATTCCTTGACACAACAGCCAAAAAGATAGGAATTAAAAAAAAAAAAAGGAACAAAGGCAAGGAAATAAATATCATTGAAGGAAAAACTACTAATTGTATAATTGTAGCTTAGTTAAATATAAAACTAAATTCCTGGTTAACTAATCAAACTATACAGATCTAATGGAAAAAAACCAAACCGACCTGGAAGACCCAACATAAAAAGGCCAGAAATTAATGGCATAAGCCTGCATAATCTTGCATTTCATTTCTTCTCTCCTTGTCCACAAAGGCTTACAAGTCCCTCAAAGGGCTTACAAGTAAACTGCTACCCTCTCCAACTTGACCTCAAATGTCCTGAGCAAAGTATGTGCTATTCTTCTGAGGGTTTTTGTCTTTCTGTCCACCATCTTTTCTGCTAGTTACACCAGGGCCAAACCTGAAATCCTTCCACTCTTTCTTTGGGGAGTTATACTTACACAGTGCCTTGTCTGTACGTCATTAAAGACAGAGAAAGAGGGGGAAAAGATCTGTTGCTTTTAAAAAGTTTCTCAACAATGTAACAGCTCCCACTTCATAGCCTTAAAACCTTGATAGGGGAGTATCCTTAAGGTCTTTCCAATTTTACCCCAAGGAGTGGGTACAATTGTTTTTTAAAATGCAACATGGATGGAAATACCTGGTTGTTTGCTGCTTGCAGTGTTTGGGTAATTAAGCACATATGAAGGGAGTCATTTCTCTTAGTCAGAGAGACTAGACTGTCAAGTCACTATCAACTGGCTCCCCTCAGTGTGTTCAAGCTGACTCATTAAAAAGAATCATTCCCTAAGCCTATCCCCCATCAGAACACTGTCCTTCCTAGAATGCCAGTTGGCTTTGTCTCAAGGGAATTCCATGAGTGAGCTAGAAGAAGGCTCATGGTATCAATCTTCGCCCAAGGACAGGGGCTTGGGTTATCCCTAATGCTGAAGACTGACTCAGACACTCCAAATCTGCCTGCCTTGACTGCTAATGGGCTACTTCTAATTTGCTCTGTGAGGCAGGGGTAAAGGTATCAGGGGCAGGATGGTTTGGGGGAACAGTGGAAAAGAGAGGGAAAGATCAGGTAGCAAGGTGAGTGCTATTCTGAACATATTGCTCTTTAACCAAGTCAAACTCAGACCTTTGAGATTTCCATAATTTCAAAGTGCACTATCATAACATATTTAAAAAAAGGAACAAATGTTAAGAAAATGTACCTAGTTTTTAAAGTTATCACTGGAATATGCTGGAATATTTTGGCTTTTTATATAAATAATGAAGACACTGACTTATTGTGTGTGTGTGTGTGTGTGTGTGTGCTTGTGAAGCTAATAGATCATCTCCACGAGACAGCCAGCAATGATGAATCGCAATACGTTATTACTGAAGGGGGAAGGTTCAAGCCAATATTCACACTGCAGTCAATGAAGAGTAAGGGGGCAAAAGCAGTGAGGTTCTGGGGAAGGATTCAAGGAGCCACATGGTATTAGCAGGAACAGCCTCCTTCGTTAACTGGTGGCTCCTGAGGCTTTTCCAGTTTTATGTCAATCACTGAAGGAAAAACAAGTTAAGGAAGAATGAATGGGAAAGTAGCATTCTGCTCAGGGCCCTCAGACTCCTGCAATGATGAAGCCACCACCTACCTGCAGACCCAGCTGACATGGAATATGGAGAACAAAAACAGAACCCTTTCCTAGGATCTAAAAGCACCTGGACACTCCCCTTATCTCACATGTGTTCAAACATCTTTAAGCATGCACTGCATCCAAGAAAGAAACCCTGGCGGCAGTGATGCTAGATACACTGAGGGCTTTCACTTCTACAGCAATGCATGGTTTATAAGGTACATTCCTCATAGACTTCTGGGATAAGGCGGTGGAAGTATTATCATTACTCTCATTGAATGGGTATACTTAAGGCTCAACAACAAGCAAGCCAGGAGGTGGGAAAGAAATCCTTACCTAATTTCCTAGTCCAGCCTTCTTTTCACTATCCTAGGATACTTTTACAACAGCTAAGACCCTATTCTCTGCCTTCAAAGAGCTAACCATTTTGTTGGTGTATTTATTAGACACATACACAGGCAAACACAAATGCCTAATGGGAGTATAAAGTGACACAAGAACAGATTAAGGACACATGGACTTTAAATACTAAGGGTAGCAAGGAATGGGAGTCTAGCTGCCAGGCAATGCCCTGAGACAACCCTTTCTCTTGAGAGGTAAACACACTACCTTAGTGTGGTTCAGAACCCCCCACATCTCCAGCAACACCCAACACAGCTGTGTCTACCCAGCTGACATCTCTATAAAACTGCTTGTCCTTTAAAGTACATGTTTATAAGCATGGGCTGGATGGTAACAGCTTCAGCACAGCCGAGGATAGACACAGACACACAGACACACAGACACACACACCCATTCTTTTAACTAACCAGGCTTATACTGATATGGAATAAATGTCATTAAAATCTTGTCCTTTCTCTGATAGCAGAGAATACAAAAGAGGCTTGTTCCATTATTTCATGCCAACGTGACCCAGGAAGCTGAAAGGGAAGAAGGAGTAGAGAAACTACTATGGTAGCCCTGCTGGAGACGGCCCCAAGTCACTAGGATACACCAGACAGGAACAGGAGGCCTGGGCACATGGCTGCCTGCCCGCTGACTCCTGGCCCCCAGCAGTATGCTGAGGGGAGTGTGCCTTGATTAAGCAGAACTCTGGGACTCATGTTAAAGGCAGCACCATCCTCCCTCCACCTGCCCTAAAGATGTTGGTGTTAAAAACAAAATTCTCTGAAGTCCCAGCGAGGGAAACATGAAGGATACTGTCTTCTCTGCTTTTGTCCTGCGTGCTCTCCATCCCAGGTAAGGCTGCTGCCACACGTCGGAAAAGCTGGAGAAGAAGGAAGAAAGTTTTAAATAGAGAAAGGATTTAGCAAACATCATCAGTACAAACCAAGACAGAAACTTGTTATCTACCTGTAAAAATCTCTTTATTCCCATTTCTAGAGCCTTCATTACCACTTCCCTGGACTACTGCAACAGCCACACGAGCCTTCCTGCCTACCTCTAAATGAATCCTTCATAGGCTTCCACCCTTATCTTTCTTATAAACAGAACTGGTAATGTCATTTTTCTGCTCAAAACCCTTCTGTAGCTATTTACTGCCTACTTAGTAAAATGAAAAGGGCAGCTAGGTGGCACACTGGATAGAGTGCTGGGCTTGAAGTCAGGAGTTCAAATCTGGCCTCAGACACTTAACTAGCTGTGTGACCCTGGGCAAGTCATTTAACCCTGTTTACCTCAGTGTCCTCATCTATAAAATGAGCTGGAGAAGGAAATGGCAAACCGCTTCAGTATCTTCGCCAAGAAAACCCCAAATAGGGTCATTAAGAGTCAGACACAACTGAAATGACTAAACCATAGCAAATTTAAAATTCTTGAGCTTAGCACCCTATATTTCCTAATCCAACTAAAACTAGAAAATGCAAATCTGCCTCAGTGGAGGGAGCTCCCAACACCAATGAAGCCACAGGTCTGGTTAGGAATTTTCTACAGAAGAAAGGAATGAAACCTAGGCTTCATAAGCACTTACCCCAGACTACACAATAAGTCCAGGAAAGAATTGTTTCTAGAATAATTTCTTTCCTGGACTTATTGCCCTAATGGGGTTTACAGGGTAGATTGTGGATCCAACGGACATGTATATATATACACACATATATATGGGTTCAGAGAGGTACAACCAACATGCCATCTGGGGTCTGAGGACAGAAGGGACATTAGAAAAACATTTTGGATGGACTCTAAAGCAGAGATTTGTCTAACACTCCCCCATTAAAATGTAAAACAAATAATTAGTTTTAGCTGCCTGTCTAAAGTCCTAAAAGGTACCCTGTGGCCCATTTCTCTATCGTGCTATGCTGCCCCTCAAGACTGGGCTTCTTAACTGAGAATTAGAATTTCTGTTACAACAGAAAGAAGGCAGTGTGTTAAGCCCTGAGGACACAAAGAAAGGCAAAAACAGACCCCTGGCCTCAAGGACCTCACGTTCTAATGAGAGTGACAACATGCAAACAACTATGTACATACAAGATAAATACAGAGTAAAGTGGTGATCTCAGGAAGGTGCTAGCAGTGGTGGAGAAAGGAAGGAAGAATGGGACTGGGAAAGGCCTCCTGAAAAAGGTAGAATTTGAGGTGAATCTTAAAGGAAGCTAAGGAAACCAGGAGTTAGAGATGAACAGAGAAGACATTCCTGGCATAGGAGATAGCAGCGAAAAAGCAGAGAATCAGAAAATGGAATGGAATGTATGAAGAATAATAAAAATGTCAATGTTGCTGATCACAGGGTACATTGTAGGGAGTTAAGGTATGAGAAGACTGGAAAGGTATGGGTCCAGGTTATAGAGGGCTTCAAAAGTCAGAGCGAGGATTTTATATTTGATCCTGAGGGTACAAGGAAGCCACTGAAGTTTCTTGAATGGGGGAGGAGGGGATGACATGGCTGGGCCTGAAATTCAGGAAGATTATGTGATAAATGAATGGAGGGTAGACTGGAATGGGAGGAAGACTTGAGGCAGGGAGACCCACCAGCAGACTGCTGCAGTAGTCCAGGTACAAAGTGATGAGGGGCTGCACTAGAGCCGTGTCAGTGTCAAAGGAGAGAAATGGGCATATACAAGACACGTTACAAAGGTAGAAATGACAGGTCTTCGCAACAGATTGGATATGTGGCATAAGTTCAATTAAAAAGCTGAGTGTGACAAAGAGATTGTGAGCCTGGGTGACTGGGAGGATGTTGGTACCCTTGCATGGAGAAGATGAGAAGAATGGGTTTTTGGGGAGAAGACAGCGAATTCCATTTTAGACATGCTAATTTTAACATGTCCATGAAGGACATGTATCGAAAGGTGCAGAAGAAGTCAAGAAGGATGAGGATTAAGGAAAAACCATTAGGTTTGTCGATTAAGAGATCACTGGTAACTTTGGAGAGAGTAGTTTGAAGTCGAACACTGAAGTTGGAAGCCATGGTGCAGAGTTTAAGAGAGTGACAGGAAAGGAAATCTAACCACAGATGATTTTCTCAAGGGCTGTGGCTGTAAAAGATATAGGACAATAGCTAGTAGAGATGGTTAGGTCAAATGAAAGTTTTTTAAGGATGGGGGAGATATACTAATGTTTGTAGGCAACAGGAAGTACTCAGTAGACAGGGAGAAACCAAAGATTAATGAATCAATCAAGTAGGTGCAAAAAGATTGCCTTGTAGTAAGAGCCAAGTTGTGATTATGTGACACATTTGAAGTGGACCCGATAAGCATGTTTATAAGGCAGAAGATCTGAGAATAATTCAAGGCTGGGGGCTTGGCAAGGCATTGGTAACAAGGGGACAAGTGACTGGAGTATAAAGAATAATGATTATTGAACTATTTCACAAAGCAGTCAAGGTAGGGAAGGAAGAAGAGCAGAGTAAGTACAAGGTGAAATCCTGGAAAGAACTAAGAAGAGAGAGGGAGAGAAGGTCACAGTGAGGACAAAAGAGTCTTAGGAAAAAAAAGTAAGATTATGATGAGTTAAAGGCATTTCAGAGTTCATGATAGCAAAACATTTGTAGGCAATGGCAAGATCAAGCATATGACGGGTGTAGATGAGGCGAAGTGGAAGAGTAGGTCATAGGAAATGACTAAATTGAGAAAATGGGAAGTTAGGGTATTTGTGAAAGTATCAATACGTATGCTGAAGTACACTAATATGAGGGCAGAGTTTAGGTGGAGAGAAAAAAATGTGAGAGCCCAGTACTAAACTCATTAAGGAAGAAAGGAGAGTGTAATAGGTTAGGAGATAACAGCTACCAGAATCTTTATCATCCAGAATCTAGGAGATATGAATTGAAGGAATCTCAGAGGAGGAAAGGTTTCTGAGTGATGGTGGTAGAGGGAGACTCTGGAAATGTCAATAAAAAGCAAAGAGTAGTCTGACTCTTCCAACACACCCTGCAAGCTGGAAAAGAAGGAGCTTATGAGTGTAACCAAAACTGACAGGTTAGGATGTTCCAATAATTGAGGCCCCAAGGTGGCAAGAGCCTGAATTAAAGTGAGGACTATGGGAAAGGAATGCAAGGGATGAAGACTTAGTAAAGCTTAGAGACTAGTTAGATGACAAAGTGGGTAATTTAGTTGTTGCTGCTGTTGCTTTAACTCTGCTGGGTACAAGAGAATTATGATCAATTTGATGTGTAATTTTGGGCAGTTTGCCCACTTGTTAATTTAAGGTTTGGGTCTCTAAAATCTTTTGGCTGTGGTATTTTCTGAGTCCACAAGTCAATTTTGAAATCTGACCTCTATAGGATGCTTTTTGTTATGACCCCAGGCTTGACCTTGTGGAAGGAAAGTTGCCCAGAATCCAAGTGGAAGCATTTGCCTACATATATGTACACAGGTACAGGCAAAGTCTCTCCCCTTCCCTTAATCTTCCTGAAAGGGAATTTGTGAAGCTTTGTGGGGCATGAAAGCAGTGTAGCATGGTGGAAAAAGCAGTGGATTTTGAAGTTAGAGAAGCTACATTCAAATCCCAGCTCTTCTCCTTAAACTGGTTATCATCCTTGTACAAGTTATTTTACCTCCTGTGGACTAAGTTTCCTCATCTGCAAAATAAGGAGTTTGAATGAGATGATCTGGACCTTCCAGCTCTAAGTCCTCTGACCTCAGGTAATTACAACTCATGTATCAGATACCCAAAAGGAATGAACTACTTATCAAGTTAATTTTTTGAGGAAATAAAATTATGTTCTTTGAGATACCAGCACTTCAAGAAAATTGTGAGATCTTATACTTCTCTGCCTTAGAAAATAGGGGGTACCAATGTAATTTAAATGTATATTCAAATAACCTGGGGCCATAATTATGTTGTCACAGATAATACTGTAGGTATCTTAAATTCAACACATTCTCAAAACAGAACTCATTATCTGTCCCTCAAACCCATCAGCCTGCTTTGGAACTTCTCTGTTCCTGTACATTATTCTTTCTGGTACCCAGGTCTGTAAACCTTGCTGTAAACCTTAAATGCTCACTCTTCTCCACCCCTCATATCCTATCAATTGTCAAATCTTGTCACTTCCATCTCCAAAACATCCCTCCAGTCCATCCCTTTCTCTTGTCTCACACAGTCCCATCTAGTTCAGGCCTTTCCATCTTTTGCCTAGACTAGGCCCTAGACTATTGCTATACAGTCTCCTAACTGACCTCCCTGCTTCATGTCTCCTCCTTCCTCATCCTCCAACACAGATGCTAAAGCGGAGATCTGAACACGTCACTCTCTTATTCAAACTCCAATGGCGGCTCCCTTCATCTTTTAGAATCAATAAACCTTCTGTTTAGTATGTAAAGTCCTTCACAGGATAAGCCTGTCTTACCTTTCTAGTCCTATCTCTTCCATTCACACAAACTAGAGTCCAAGCATACTGGCCTTCTTGCTGTCCCCCACAAAAGGAACTTGTATATTCTGACTCTGTGCCTCTCATTCCTGGAATGTCCTCCCACCTCACCACCTCCCTGGCTTCCTTCAAGTACCACTTCTATGTGAGGCCTTCCCCAATTGCCCTAGCTACTAGTACTTGCCTTCCCCATCAAATTAGCTTTTTTACATTTTGTATGTACATGTTGTTTCTCCTGAAAAAGTCAGCACCTGCCTCAGTTTCCTTAACTGTAAAATGAAAGAACTGGACTAGATGGTCTCTTAAGGTCCTTTGTAATTTACTATGATCCTTGAGGGCAGGGAGTGCCTCATTTTTGTCATTTCATCACCAATCCACCACACCTAGCACACAGTAGTGGCCAATTGATAAGTGCTTGTTGGTTACTTACTTGTTAAGGTAACTTGCCTAAGAGTCATTAAAATTCTTTTTTTGCCTCCTACCTCATCCTGTGGGTTTTGGTTACCTCATGACCTGATCCTGTGCAAATTCCAGTTTACTCTCCATCTTTGTTTCCCCAAAGTATTCTTGCTCTTGGCCCATTAACTGTCCCTAAACACCTGTACCAATCACCAATGAAAAGATTCTGAAACGAAACTTTCACTAAGAGCAGAGCTCACTGCACACAGTAAAACCTCAATAAATATTGATGGTGGTTGTTAACTGAATGAAATTTGCTTCCTGAGAGACTAGCATACATGCTTTTATTGTTTTAAATGAATCAGTCCTGGTTTCAACAATCGCTCCTCAAAGATTTTTATTAAATAACATTTTGGAGATTAGTGCCCCATAGGTAATACTATAAAAAGTTTATTGGTCAAATCTGATAGAGGTTATGGTGACCTTCAGGTAAAAAACAAAACAAAACATTGCTTAATTGAAGGTCTAGGTTACAACAGAATTAAAAGGTTTAGAAGCTAGATTCAGTTAAATGTTCAGGAGAGGAAAATATTAAAGAAAATACTGAGATGGGATCTCTGTCTTCAAAAGTCAGATGAAGGAGAATTAGACTGATTTGTTCTGCTTGACCTCAGAACAAAAGCCAACACTTCCTGAAAGAAGGTAAGAGGATGCAAGGTATAGTTTAAGGTAAAGAAAAACTTCCTAATGGTTAGAGCTATTTAACCTACAACAGGGTGCAAGAAGTTCTTTGTCATTAGGTATCTGGGCAAAGGTGGGGGAGTAATGACTTGTTGGGAATTCAAATTAAGAGATGTTGGAGATCATTTCAAACATCTAAGGAGATTAAGTCTGAGAGAGATAGTAAAGTGACTTGCCCAGGGTCACAAAGCTAGTGTGACTGGAGCAGGATTTGAACCCAGATCCTCTTGATTCCAAGCCCAACTCCCCATCCACTATGCCATCTAGCTTGGCTGCCCCTAGCTAAAAACTAGGTACTGGCTTCTCCCTCTTACCTAGCCACATCACTTCAGTGACTACTAGCCTACACATGACACAGCTGTTTTAGTTGTATTTTTCCCTGTTAATGCTGCCAGTGCTTTAATATACTGCAAAGAGATCTTGGTGAACCACTATTTTTGTCGCACTAGACTAGGTGGCAAACTAATATTGAAGGCCATAAATTTGCAGAGCCTGTTACACTGCCTCAGAAACTCCATGATGAACAACTATTAAGAATTTCTGGGGCCACAGAAGGTCTTTTGGAAGAAAATTCTGGCAGAATTTAAGCTGTTTGCTTTGGTAATACAAAGGAATCATGTCTATGGTAGCTGCCTGCTTTTAATGGTAACTTGGACGTACAATAATCATTTTCCTTACAGCTCCTGACAGTTGACAGGTCTATTAGGCTAAAACTAGTGTTTCCTTCCTTGGAAGAAATGCAGTGTGAGGGTGCATTTATTTGTAATTATTATCACTAAAAGGAAGGAAAAAAGAGAGAACACATTTTGCTTGTTAGCTTTTACAGTTAATTCCCATTTTTATGCCCCTTTACAAAGTTTACAAAATGATTTTTAAAATAACTCTTTGAGAGAGGGAGTGTGAGGATCAAACCAATTCAGAGAACCAAAGAATCTATTTTTAAGAATAAGTGACCATTTATTATGTAGATCTATAATTCTGATGGTACAGGTAACTCCCAGTTAGGCAACTCCCTTCACCACCGAAGATCGGCAGCGAACACTTTATAATTTCAGAGAGTTATCAGGGAGAGAGTGACGGAGAGATTAAGTGGCTGATGTGCAAAGGATCAAACCTAGCAAGTATAAGAGGCAGGATTTGAACTCGGGCTGGCCTTCTAGTCACTACCCCTCCATACCTACTTATACAGCTTTAAAGTTTACAAAATGCTTTGGCAGCATTTTCTCATTTGAGCTCCACTTTTCAAGAGAGATTCTATACACTACACGTTGACATTGCTGCTGCCTGTGCCCCCAAGGAACGTCTGATCAGCACCAGACTTGGATCTTAGTTGTAGAGAGATGTATAGGGTAGACAAAACACTGACTGATTAGTCTTCAGAATTAGGTGGCTCCAGAACTTACAAATTGTGTGATGATGGTGTCACTTTAAGTTCCATTTCTCTCCTTTGTGAAACTGAACTAATATTTATACTCCCTACTGTGACAAGATTGTAAGGAACCCGCTCTGTAAATCCAAATTTAATACAAAACAGTGTGTGATAAGGACAAGTAAAGGTAAGAAAATGCAAAGGAAATTGAAGAGAGGGAAAATTTACTTGTAGCTAAGAGGAAAAGGGACGACTTAAGGAAGAGGGTACCAAGGTTGGATCTCGAGTAAGAATTCTCACAGGTGGAGATAGAGCAGGACATTCCAAGTATAGGAAGTGGTACAACCCAAAGGCTTGGGAGAAGGAAAGCAGACCATACTCAAGTCACAATGAGACCCTTCTGTTTGAACGGTTAAGAATATATGGAAAGAAATTCATGATAAAACTGAAACCAGAAAGTAGAGAGAGCCTTGAATTTGAAAGCAAAACACTGACTTTATTCTGTAGTTAAAAGGGAATCACAAAAGATTTTCAAGCAGTGATGATATGGAATGGGAATCATAATTTAGAAAGTTGGCTTTCATAGAGCCAAATGGAATCACAAACCTTTTCAAAATGCTACAGAATCAAAAGCTCTGTTCTCTGGAATAATTCTATTGTGTTACTTAATGGTCTGAAAAATCTGGTCATGTTATTATATACACACTGTGTCAGGCTCCAGACACTCACTGCATTTTCCTATCTCTTTGCTTTTGTCCACCCTATTCCCTATACACGGCATTGCTCCCGTTCCTGTTCCTCATTTGCTAAATCTTCTCAAGCCCAACTCAACTGCCATCTCCTCCAAAAACGTTCTCTAATGCTTACACGTGGGACTTCATAAAGTTAACTGGATATTACAGTTATTTATGAAAAAAAACAAATATATAACAATTATATTGTAAGATAAGGGTAAGAAAAAAAGCTTCACAAAGAGCTCTCTCCAAAACACATAAAAGAGAGGGTATTTTAAGGTTTTCAGATTTTCAGGAATGAGGTTCATTCTTGAGTCAGCTGTGCATAGTCTATATATTTAAACAGATTATCAATGATGAAAATGGCATGTTGTTGCAGTGTGAGGACTGGATTCAAATTCTTCCTCTTTTACTTACTAGCTGTAGGGCTATAGGCAAGTCACTTCCAGCTGTTTTCTATTAAACCAAATATTAAAGAAATTAGCAAAAATTTCATTTCAGTTGTATATGACTCTTTGTGGCTCAATCTGGGGTCTTCTTGGCAAAGATTCTAGAACGGGCTGCTATTTCCTTCCTCAGCTCATTTTACAGATTGAAAAACTGAGGCAACCAGGGCTAAGTGACTTGTCCAGAATTACACAGCTAGTAAAGGTCTGAGGCCAGATTTGAACTCAGGAAGATGAGTCTTTCTGACTTAAAACCTGACATTCTACCTGGCTGTCCTTTTTTTTTGTTTTAAAATATTATTTATGTTAACATGTTACTGATTTTTAAAAATTTTTAAATGAATTAATAACAATTTTAAAAGTTATGTTTTAATTTCTAATATGGCAAATATCAATAAATATAATCCACATAAGCAAAAAACTGTTGTGGGGGAAAGGTGTCTCTCAATAAACTTAAAGAGTATAAGGGGGTCTTCAGTAATTTTTAAGAGTGTCAAGATTGAGGCCCCAAAAGTTTGAGAATCACTGCCTTATGATTTCAAAGAGAAAAGCAAAGAAGCTCCTCAGCACACTGGGCAGACACCTATGAACTTATGTAAACAGATTGAGATTTCCAATAATACAGAGAATACCCACATTAATGAGATCACAGATCCAGATGAACATCTGAATGAGAAGAATCCTATCATCATTGGTACAGGCCCTCTCACCAGCAACCTCAAAGTACCTTTTCTTTTCCTTTTAATCTATCAAGAAGCATCTTCTGTGGGCTAGACCCTGTGCTAGGTGCTGGGACACAAAGGCAAAGAGTGAAAAGCAAGACTTACTTGCAATGATCTTACATCCTAAGGTATTTTTTTTTTTTTTGCTTCACTTTATTTCAACTTTTTAAAAATTGGGAACTTAACAGATACAACCATTTCCACATATTCCACAGAACAGAAGGGAAGAGCTTACATACAAAATTGAATTTCTATTATATACGGTTTACTTTTTTGGGTTGTTTTTTTTGGAGGGGGAGGGCAGGGCAATTGAGGTTAAGTGACTTGCCCAAGGTCACACAGCTAGAAAGTGTGTCAAATGTCTGAGGTCAAATTTGAACTCAGGTCCTCCTGACTCCAGGGCCAGTGCTCTACTCACTGTGCCACCTAGCTGCCCCTAGAGCTTACTTTTTAAAAAGAGTATGCCACAAATTTATCACATAAAAGCTGTCCTGTTTGTCTATGATTCCAAAATGACTTTTCAGCCTATGAAATTCTTGTCCATGATTTTCCATAAATCTTCAAACACTGATCTATCCACTGTGCTGTAGGTTTCTTCTATTTCTTTTAGGCAGCACTAAGAAACCACAACACTTGAGTGGTCTAACCAATGAATCTCATTTTCTCTGTTTCTCATCATACATATCTTCTGGATTTATGTCAAAGACTAGATCTTGTTATATTTATATTATTTGCTGCTCCTTTTTCTGTCACTCCTTTTTAAAATCACTATAGAACCAGAGGGCTGTAACAATTAAAGGCCCTTTTGTATTTTTAACCACTTCATGAATTGCTGTGGTCCCCTCTCATCTCATGTCAACCACTGATGGACAACCTTCTAGTTATGAGTCTCTCCATATTAAGGTAAACAATAGATCTATTACTGTTATTGGACCAGTTCCAAAAGACTTGCTAGAGTATATTCTGCTGGTCATTTCTATGCAAAAGTGCTAGGAGTATGCCAGATGAGTCAATTAAAAAGAGAACAAAAGCAAAAGGGAACTGAGTAGGTGAACTAGCAGAATTTTTGCCTAGAGAGGTTCATTAAAGAAGTTATCAAACACAATGACAGAAATGAGTCAACTCTAGAAGAGTGAAGGATGAACAACTGGGACTGAACCTATGCTACAACTAGTTAGTGTGTAATCAAAACCAAACAAATGTGTACTGAGTACTGACTTGGTAGAAAACAATATGATAGATAATAAAAGAGGGCCTCAAATCCTGAAATGTGGTTTGTGATCTCTTTGTGGATTTTCTTTCTGGAACACTATGGGTGAGCATGTTACCTTAGATGAAAAAATTCAGAGGAAATAATCTACTGCTTAAGGATCAGGCCCTGCTATTAGTAACAATGGAAATGGGAAGCCAAATTTAACTCAACTCTTCACATTTACAGAACATGTTTTGCAATACTTACAACAAAAAGTTTGCCTCACAATAATCTTTTGAAATGGATGTCTACACTTCTTTCTGCTATTTCCTCACCTCCCACTCCTTAATGTTTTGCAATCTGGCTTTTAACCTCATCATTCAACTAAAATTCACTCTCCAGAGTTTCCGATGCTCTCTTCATTGCTAAATCCAATGGTTTTCTCATTCTTAAACCTCTCTGTGGCTTTTAACACATCCTCCTCCTATACTATTTCTCCCTCAGCTTCTATTGACGCTGCTTTTTCCCAATTCTCCTCTGACTTGACTGCTCCCACTGTTATCTTTGTTGGATCATCTTCTTCCAGCATGGCTGTCCTCTAAGACTATCTCTCTCTTCCTTTCTCTACTCTCTTTTGGTGAGCTCATTAACTCCCTTGGGTTCAACTACTTCTATGAAGATGACCCCAATTCTACAAAGCCAGTCTTAATTTCTGTCCTAACTCTAGTCCCATATTACTAATAGATTTCCACCTGGAGATTCTACAGACATCTCAAATTCCTATTGCTCATGAACTTGGCTTTTTAAGTATTTTGATTACGGTATCTCAATATAATTGATTTCCTTTGTAATCTTATTTTATGTATTTAAAAACATTCTAGGGGGCAACTAGGTGGCACAGTGAGTAAAGCACTGGTTCTGGAGTGAGGAGGACCTGAGTTCAAATGCGGCCTCAGACACTTGACACACAACACACTTACTAGCTGTGTGACCTTGAGCAAGTCACTTAACCCCAACTGCCTTCCCTTCTGCCCTCAAAAAAAAAAAAAACCCACTCTGGAAGGAGTCTACAGACTTCACCAGACTGCCAAAGGAGTTCATTAAACACAAAAAGGTTTAAAAATCCTTGCTTTAAGATAAAATACAGGGACAGCTAGGTGGAGCAGTGAGTAGAGCGCTGGCCCTGGAGTCAGGAGGACCTGAGTTCAAATCTGGCCTCAAGACATTTGACACACTTATTTGCTGTGTGACCTTGGGCAAGTCACTTAACCCCAATTGCCCTGCCATCTCCCCTCAAAAAAAAAAAAAAGTCTGTAAGATAAAATACAAATTTTTGGCCTGGTATTTTAAGTCCTCCACAATGAGTATCCCATCTGCCTTTTTAGTCTTATTTTTATGTCACTCTTCTTGATACACTTTGCTCCAGTCACAGCGATCTGGTAGCTATTCCCTGCATACAACATTCTATCTCCCACTTTCATGCCTTTAAAAAGTAGTCTCCAAAGGCACCTACTCCCCTTTTCTTACCTCTACCTGACAGAACCACCTGCTTTCTTTCTAATCTCAGCTCTGGTACCACCTCCTACCTAGTCTTTCCAAATCTTGCAAGGCTTCAACTGCCTCAGCCTGTCCTGATTACTTTGTATTTACTTATCTGAGTACTTATCTTCTCTGTCTTCATCTCTCTCCTCAGCCTATCTTCAAGGAAGCTCCCTTGCAAGGAATGTTTGTTTTTTGTCTTTGTGTACTCAACAACTGCAGCACAATGCTATATGTGTTGCAGGTACTTCATATCAGTTTACGCAACTGAACTACATTGTTGAATAAAGATCAAAGGGCAAAGATAAATATTAGAGTATTTCCCATCCTGCGAACTGGAAAGTAAGCGTTGGAGGGTCTTACCAGGAACCTCCTAACTGATCAATATTGGAACTGAGACTTCTGATTTCAAAGCCACAGTGCTTTACTCCAATACCCCACTTGGTTGGAGAACTGTTTGGTGAGAGGAGTAATTTTAAAAAATCAGCCAACATTTTATTGAGTGGCCACTATGTGTAAAGCTGGATATGTGTCAAAAGGCTCGAGAAACATGAGATATGGCTCTTTTCCTACAGATTGTAGGGCATCTTAGTCACCCCATTTTCTGGGAGTAAACAGACACAAAGATGTGTGATACAGGATGTGTGATACAGAAACTGTATCTAAGGCTAATGACTGACTGGGTATGTGTAATCTATTAAAAATTGTTATACTTAATGGATCAGATTCTAATTTCAGACAAGTGATTGAAAGAGGAGAGGGATCAAAGAAAGAAGCCTTAACAAATTAACCACAACTGATTACCAGCTTCTTGTCATTTTAACATTTCTTCAGGTCACTTACATGGATTAATGTTATGCCAGGGCAATTGTGTTCTGTGAAAAAATGGCCAAGTTCTAGCAGTTTATTTCTAGAATTCTTAAATCTAAAATGATTATTGCTATTTTTAAACAACAATTATTTATTAAAGAGCTTACATTTTAATGGGGGGGAGACAACTATTATACTCAAACATAAATAAGTATATATAAAAGACATACAAAATAGATTAAAGGTAACCTTATAGAAGAAGACACAACAGCAGATGGGGAAGGGGGAGAGACAAGGTAGGACTTCTACAGAAGACAGCACTTGAGCTGAGTCTTGAAGACAGACAAGGATTCCAAGAAGCAACAGTGAGGAAGAACATTCCAGGCACAGAGACGAGACGGAATACCACATGTGAGACACAGAAGTACAAAAATGACTAGACTGTCATATGATTAGACTTTACATAAGATGGGAATAACTGGAAAGATAGCAAAGAGCTTTGAACAACAAATAGGAATTTATATCTGATCATTAAGGTGACTGGGAGTCACTGGACTCTGAATACATGCATGGGGGGTGGGGGGTGGGGGGTGGTGAGCGCCCAGCTGCAAGCAGGCTGGGTAATGACGGTAGTGACATGACCAGCTCACCACCTTTGGAAAATAACTTTGATAGCTGAATAGAGACTAAATAAATCAGAGTGGAGAGAAACTTATGGTATGGAGACAAAATTAGCAGGCTATTGCAACGGTTTTGGTGAGATGCAATAAAACCCTGTACCAGGTTTGTAGCTGAATGAGTGGAGAAGAGGACATATATGGCAGATGCTATGAAGGTACTAAAAAAAAACCAAGAAAACAGATTGGATATGCAGGGTGAAAGTGAGGAATAAAGGATAACATTAGATTTTGAACTGAGGTGGCTGGGAGGAGGGTGATGCCTTAAAGTATAATAGCGAAGTTTGGATGTGGTATGAATTTAGGGGTAAGGATAATGATTCAGGTTTGGACATGGGGAGATTAAGATCCCTGTGAGACATGTTTGAAATATTCATTTGACAGCTGGTGATATGGGACAGTATTTTAACAGAGACTAGAGCTAGATATATAGATGTGGGGATCATCTGAATAGAGATAACTCAAACTGTGGGAGCTGATGAGATTACCACGTAAGAAATAAAGAGAGAAAAGAAAATGGGGCCCACAACAGAGCCTTAGGGTATACTAGCAGTTAGCAGGCATGACATGAAGATCAAGAAAAGTTAGCTGAGGAGTGGGCAGATAGGTTAACAGGAAAAACAAGAGGGAGCAGCATCAAGGAAACCGGCAAAGGAGAGAACACTGAGAACATGTGGGTCAACAGGGTCAAATGATTCAAGAAGTAGAGCAGAATGTAGACTGAGAAGAGGCCATTAGATTTAGTAATAGAAAGATCATTGGTAACTCTGGAGAGCAATTCATCATGAGGAACAGAGGCCAGACTGCAGGGATTTAGAAGAGTGAGAAGTGCTGGAGGCCCTAAATGTGGATAGCTTTTTCAATGAGTTAAGCTGAGAAGAGGGAGGAGATGATTTTATAAACACATAAACACACACACTTACTCACTCACTCTCTCTCTCCCCCTCCCTCCCTCCCTGGGACAGTGTAACCTGGTAAGAGTTTTTTAAGGATGGGAGAGACCTCTAAACATTTTTGTAGGTAGCAAGAAAATTCTATTCTATCAAATAGAAATTGAAGATGAGAGAAGAGTGGATATTATAGTGGGGGTAAGCTGCTAGAGATGATGAGAGGGGATGAAACCAAAAGTACATGTAGAAAGGCTGGCCTTGATAGGAAGAATGGCCTCTTCATCTGAGAATGGAATGAACAGCAGCAATGATGCCTGAGGAATGTGAGGAAGACAGAAGGGAAGAAGAGGGAGCCTTGATCAAGTATTTCTAGAGATATAGTAGATGCTACATTTTTTCAATCTGCAGTCATATGCTGTACAGTTTTCACCATCTAATTATAAAGCCATTTTACAATTTCTCAAACCCACTTCTATAAACAAATCCACAAAACCACTCATTTGATGCTTCTTTATGGACATAGTGTTGACTGAGTTTCTCTATGTTGCCCATGAAGCACCTTTTGATTCCTCTTACATATTAGTGGTTTGACAGACACAGACAAATCATTCTTGGCTACAATCTGATAAATACACTGGGTACACCTGCTATTGGTTTTTACTATGGTTCTGACAAAAAAAATCTGTTCCAAAACTTTTCTATACATTTTAAACTTATAAAGTGCTCTGAGAATATCCATCTTTTGTGATGACAAAGTTTTGCTCTTTCTGAAAATACCTTGGGATGAGACAAGCCGAAGGCACAACTTTGTTTGGATATATTCTAGATCTATCACTGTCCATTTTATTGTGTCAGGAGTATATGTTGACTGGTCTTATATAGGTGTTAACTGCTCTAAATATGTTCTTTACATTAAGCATTAACTTCAAAATGTTAGGTTCTTGACAAAGCCTAAGTTCTCTCCTTGATAACCTTATAAGCCATGTGCCTTGCTTGGAGATGACCAAAATATTTCTAAGTATCACCTTATTTGACCTCTGGATTCAAGGTCAGGGCTTAAGTCTTTATCATTCAATGGTTCATAACAAAAATCAGGAGATTGGGCAAGTTATCTTTATATTACACATCAGCAAAATAAAGACAATATCATTTTGCTCCTCCCTGGGTATTAAACAGGGTTGTATTTAGCATCAAAGGAAATAATAAATGTAAAAGTCCTGTGAAAATAATGGTGTATAAATTATTAAATATTTAGCAGATATCTGAACAAAAATGTCACGTGGATGTTACAAATAGCAACCGACATACCAAGACAGTGTTATCTTCCTACAAGTAAAGTCTGAAAAGCTAATGACATAATTTAACAGAGAAGGGCACTGCTCCATATGGAGGTGGGCTGGTGGTATCAGGATGACCTGGGTTCAAGTTTCACCTCTGACACGTAACAGTAGTAGGACCTGGTCAAGCTCTTAACCTCTCAGTAGTCCAAGCAGCTAAGATGATAACCAGTAGAAGAGGTTCTGCTCTGTATGGGTAGTTTACTCACTGGGAACTCCTAAATTACTGAAATCACAGGTCTAGAAAACAAAAAAAATCAACGGAGAACAAAAGGCCTACCTGCTCCAGACTTTTCTGGATAACTTAAATATGGAATACATTCCCTATTTTGAAACTGTTTAATCTTTGTGGCTTCTTGGTACAACACCAAAGCATACCATCACTTTGAGAGACTGAGCTAATCCCTCTGACAGTAGTTTCATCATACTGGTCATACTGTTCCTGATGTCAGAAAATTTTACTCATTATCTCAATTTGCTCTACTTTATCAAAAGCACTTTCTGGGCTGTTGTACTTTGCTATTTATTTCAAGTCTCAGATTTTCTTTGTAGTCTTCTCTTACTGCCTAAATCTGGGCAAACACTCCGACCCACAAATGTAACCCAACCTGAAGAATTCATTTATTTTTAAATACTCTGGCTTGAGAAAATACCTTTAACTTTCTTAATTCTTATTCTGGCCACTACAGTTGCTTCATCACGTCAGGAAGCAGTCCCCTAACTGGTTTCCTGCCTCCAATTCTATTCTTTAAGCCACCAGAGTCATCTTTCCAAAGCATTTTATTGCTCAAAAACCTTCATTTCCCCCCATCCTGAAAATATCTACAGGATAAAGTCCTAACTTTTTGGGCTGGCATTCATCTTCCGCTACCTGGTCCCAATCTAACCACCACTTCTACCTTTTCTTTTTCACTGCTATCTCATACAAATCCTTCACTCCAGGCAGACAAACTAGTCTTTGTATTTAACACATTCCCAACTCTGTATGTTTTTTTCTAAAAACTTTCCTCCTGCCCAGGACATCCTTCTGTCCTTTATCTCTGCCTAGCCTAACCCAATCTGTCCTTGGAGGCTTGACCAACCCAGTTGCAAATGACTGCTCCTTCCTCTCAACTTCTATAGCACTCACTGAAGTGAATGTGAACTGCTTTTTCATCTAGACTCAGAACTCTCTAGTTAAAAGGGGCCTTAAAGATCAAAGTCCTATGGTTTTCCAAGTTCATCCCATATCCACAAACTGAGAACCAAGAGTTGAAATGATTGGCTCAAAGCCACAAAGCTAGCTACTGGCTAAGAATCAGAACTAAAATTCCAATATTTTGAGCTTCCTTCCGTTCTAGTGTTGTTTATGCTATATACCACATTAAACCATAAGCTTCTTGAAGGCAAGGACCACAATGAATACGTATTATTGTACACAACCTTCCACAGTACTGGTCAATCACATACATAAAAATATGAGACAACGGATGAAGTATATGTAATGACATATGATTAAAAACTTCCAGTGTTTATAGATCCCATACTTTCTTGTCCAGTACAATTCTGCCTCTGTCTATATGTAGTCTCTCTCCATTGATATCCTTTTGTGAAGATAGAATTTCAAAATTCACACACATTTCGTGTCATTCTTACAACCCTTTAAAAAATGCATCCATGCTCCTCTATATCAGTTATTACTCTTTTTACAAAGCTCTTCTACTCTCAAACAGAACTTTTTCTGGACACTAAGAGTTTAGATCCCAGAGGCTCATACGACAGTATTTTTGTTTCATGCAGTCATACTGCTTTTGAAAAAATCTATGAAACATAAAGGGCATGAAAATTATTTCTTAGTGTGTCTCATTAAATATAAAAAAAGACAATTTTAAATAAAGGTTCAACATATTACAACTTATTAAATGATGCATTAATACTTATTTTGATTTTATTTTTAACTAATAATTTTTAAAATCCAATCGTCCATTAAAGTTTTATCCCCTCAGATTTTGCTAAAAGTACTTAGATGGACCAAAGGGTAAAAGAGTTTTTAAGATAATGCCATTTTAAAAAAACACAGGGTGAATTCACATTATTTGATGCAAACAGATTCAGTCTGTTTCATTTGAAGCCATGTTACTGGTCATAAATACCAACAGTTTATATTAGGGGTAGTTACTAAAGGATATATTAGCTAAACCTCTCACCTGAATTATCTATCTAAAAAAGTAAACTTGTCAACAGAGGAAGTGTATTTTTAGAAGTTATTACCTTATATACATCATCATTCAAACCAAGAAAAACATCCAATTATCTGACTGCTAGAAAACTGGATAAAGGATCTATGCATGAAAGACATGGAGAAATGGTAATTCACTGGCTCTGTGCCTATAGTCCTACCTTATGAATAAAAAGGTTTTATAAACAACAGCCTACCTTTATTTTCTATCTATTTAGCTGTATATCTTTCGATAAAAATCATGCAGTTGTTGAAGAGAAGCGGCATTAAAAAAAAAGTGCATCCAAGATGCACTAACTCTCCATTTGGGCAGACAAGATTTTCTCTATAAGTCAATGCAGGATAATCCCCCACATAATTTGTCTTCTCTGGAGTTTTACTCAGTTCAATCCTCTGTAGTAGGAAATGGCAGTAACAGGGCAGCTAGGTGGCGCAGTGAGTAGAGCACCAGCTCTGGAGTCAGGAGGACCTGAGTTCAAATCTAGCCTCAGACACTTGACACACTTACTAGCTATGTGACCTTGGGCAAGTCACTTAACCCCAATTGCCCTGCCTTCCCCAATCAAAAAAAATAAATAAAAAAAGGAAATGGCAATATTAAGCACAAAGGGTAACATCAGATTCTCACCAGAAAAACCTTTTTCAACAATGTAAGCTCTACACTGACCTCTTTCTTTTCCAGTCTCCCCCAAGCATAGGTCTATGCCATACATTATGCCACGTAACCACATTTTTGCCATACATTGTTTCATAATTCTTTCATGTGAAACTTTTATCACCACTTCCCCCAAAAAAACTACACAGAGGTACTGATATATAAGAAAAAACACTGGTGTGTGAGTAATCTTATCCTACCTTTCTGCGTACATTAGATTTTCTACCTCTATGTTCTAGGAAGAGTTGAGAAAAAAAAAATATTCCCAGTGCAATCAGGAGAAAAACAAAGACAAAGAAAGATCTATATGCCTGATAAATGAATATGACACCTACAACCTACAGATCTCTTTTAATGTGGAAAGTCTCCAGGGAAATATAAATGAGTTGAACCCCTTAGGGCCAAGAACCTTAAAAGGAAAAATAATAACAGATTACAGTTCATTTTCAGGAATGAATTATAAATTCTGAATTTAGCCTCTTCAGAAAACTTATCAAATGGCAGAAATAATTTTTGTATTACGGTTTTTAACCACAAAGTTAAAAACTCACAGAAACCTTTTCTTTGCTCAAATCCATTAAGTTAATTAACAGAGTACCCTGATATGCTATCCTGTTCTATCAAGTTACTAACCTTTTTCCTTCTTCCATATCTGATCCCTGTGTCAGGGATGGAACTTGAATGCAGATCTTCCTGGCTTTGAGGCTGGCATTCAATCTATCTACTATGCCAGGGTGCTGTGTGACCCTGGACAAATCACAATCTATTGGTGCTCTGGGTAACTAAGAGAGATGTCTTTGTGGCCACATATTGACTATGTTGTAATATATTTTAATTTACTTTGTTTAAAATTTCCCAATTACACTTTAATCTGGTACAAGCCCACTCAGGAGTTCTACAGGCAGCTTGCAGCATACTGGGAGTCTGACACTTCTGGTCTAAGATTATAAATTGCAGAGAAAATACTAAAGGTATTCACTCTACTAATGGAATCACAGGGATTCACATCTATATCCCTATGAGAACCATGAGAGCTCAGCTAATCTAGCACAAGGGTGGGGAATCTGTGGTCTTTTGACTGAGACCAAGTTTTACAGAACAAATCCTTTTATTAAGGGAATTTGTTCTGTGAAGTTTGGATTCTGTGAAGTTTAGAGGGCCACATGTGGCCTTAAGGCTGCAGGTTCCCCACCCCTGGTCTAGTGGATAGAACATTGGGTCTAGAGACAGAAGTATCTAGGTTTAAATCCTGCTTCCAACACTTATGTGTGTGACCCTGGGATTAACCTCTTGGGATTTCAGGCTCCTTCCTAGGACTTATGCACCACAAAGACTGGTTGTCATCTGCTACAATCTCTGTTGGGGGAGGGACAGTCTCACACTGTCCTATATTTGTATATCTGAATCATTGCACTGATGAATCGTAACTGATGAATGCCTTTAAAAATATCCTAATATACATCTAAGTGTACTTATAGGTGAGCAGAGGGGAACTTGAGACTAAATAGGAAGTTACAGTATGTAGTTAACCCAACAGGAAACCGTGTTTCTGATGCCAGAAAAATTCGACATGTATAAAATGTATGTTTTCTTTGAGAAAAACTAAATGTATGATAATAACAGTCCCTATATTCAGTATTGCTTTACAGTTTATAAAGCACTTTTCTACAATCTCCACGAGAAGGATGGAGCAAGTATTAATCACATCTCATGGATGAAAACAATAAGATGCACAGAAGTCAAGTGACCTCACCACAAAGAGATGCATAGAGCTTTAGGGCCAGGATTTTAGTTCGGGGTTGACTCCAAAGGTTTAACTCTATAGTTAACATTTGAGAAAAACTGGGTTTGGAACAAGGAGAACCCAGGCCCTGGCTTCAAATTCCAGTTCTGATATTTACTAGCTGTATGTATGTGACTCTCAAAAAGTAATTCACTACTTCAAATATTAAATTTCCTCAGCTATAAAATCTGAATAAAAATATTCATCCTACTTCCCAAAATGGATGTTGTGAGGAAAGTGCCCTGTAAGTATTCATGTTCAATGTAAATAGGAACTTTTACTACTGTCCTTGTTTCAGCTTTAAGTCAGTTATCTGGATTCTTCTAGCCAAATTCCTAAGTTATTTTCTTGAAACTATTCACTTGATAACCCAATTTAATCTCACTCAGCTAGGTGAATAAATTATGAGACAGAGGAGGGATTGACAACACTTCAGCAGGAATAAGTTTCTGGTGTCTATGGCTCATTGGGAACTAGATAGAGCACTAAAAACTAAGAGTAAAAAGAAAAGAGCACCTTCACATTAAGAAATGCAACAAATCTTGGAAGTCTTCTCCAGGGCAATCAAGCAAAACGGGCTAGCCTGACCTTCCTCAGAAATTCTTATTGCATATATAGTCCACATTATAATCATCTGCTTCCAATGCTTTTTCCTATGTTAATAAGAAAACTAAATATTAATGTACCCGCTACATCTGGAACATGATTCCTGAAATCCCATTATGATGTACAAATACTGATTTAACTGACACCCCATTACATCCTGTGGCCTTCAATATCTACCCCTCAGGAAGTTCCATCATCCACTTCCCAGATGCTCCCAATACTGCTGAACATTACATTACTAGCTCCTCTGGAGCTCACAGTGAATATAAACACTAAAAAGTAACTGTTTCTCTTTTCGTTAGGACCCCTGAGGGTCTTCCCCTCCCAGTTTGATTTTTTTTTTTTTGAGGTTTTGATTAAAGGGGATATCCCTTGATTAACTTCTTAAAGAGGCCTATTTACTGAATGGGTCTTACCTCACTCAAAGTGAGAACCTGAAAAGACCTTAGCCTAAAAGGGCCAGGGTCTCCCAATGCATTCTGGGCCATCTCCAGTCTTCCTGGAGCATTTGAGGCCACTGGACCCAGATGGCTCTGGAGGAGAAAGTGAGGCTGGTGACCTTGCACAGCCCTCCCTCTCTCCCTCAAATCAAAGTCAAGTGCAAGTCATGTCATCATTTCCCTGATGCAATGGTCCTCTTCGAGAAGAAGGGCAAAAATAACCAGCTACTTTCACTGACTCCCATACTCACCGAATCTACCAAAAATGTCATGCTTCTCAATCTCAGCTGGATTTCCATCGTTGCTTGCCAACTATTTTCATTAATTTTGTACCTTTCCTATTGTAACTCCCACAGCAAACCTTTTCCATTCTTCAAGCTTCTGTTCCTTCCATTGCACAGTGCCCTCCCTCTTAGCAGCTGCTGTCCTAAGAATGAGGCTATCTAATACAACTTCTCTCGCCTTCTTCTCCACTCCAAAAGTTCTGCTTCTTTACTCATCTTTCTCTTAGGCTAATCATTTCTGCCTCTGTTTTGATTATACTCTCGTCACTTCCAAAAGGAATTTGCTCTATCAAGTATTCCTCTTTTCTTCCATTTCCATAATGGCTCATCTAGTTAAAAAAAATTCAGGTCTCTACTAATTAAAGTTATTCAATTCTAAAGACTAAGAAAAATTCAGTTTCTTTGAAAAGACAAATATAGAGAGAAATGGGAAAGGCTATGAAATGAGGGCTATGTAAAAGCAAAAGCTAGCAAAAAAAATTTTTTAATGACATATTACCTCAAAGATGACAGCTTAATTGTGTTAGGCATCATAATCACTGACAGACAGCTGTCACTGGGGAAAAGGCAGGAAATTTGGGACATGTGTCTTTTTGTAAAAGAAAAATGCATAACATCCTTGAGTTCAACAATTTTTAAGCATTTTGTCAGGAATTGACCAGCAAACTAGTGTGAGCAAAATACTCGCATGTGTCATTTTTTAGGGATAAAAATTTTTGGACATTTTTTTTTTGGGTAGCATTTACCAAACAAATATGTAATGGTAAAATACCTGCCTTTTCCAATTCTTAAGTTTAGGATCATAAAAATGTTTTTGCAACATCTCAATGCAATTGCATATCTATCTTTTACAAATATACTTCATTCTTCCTGGGACTTATTTCAGGAATTGAGCTAAGTTTGGAGATGTTAAAATCAAGCAAGTGAAATTCTCGAAAAACCAAAATTATCTATGATTTCATCAATTTGGAAGTTCCCTATAGTGATCAATCAATCAACTAACAAGCTTTTATTAAGTGCTTACTAAGTGTCACTCTCTGCTACTTCCTGGAAAGATGAATTAAAAATGAAATAGTCTCTGCCTCAAAGTTTATATTTTGTGGAAGACACATCATATACATAATGAAATATAGTACAAATGTAACAAATATAATACAAAATAAATACAAGGTAATTTAGATAAGGAAGGCACTAGGAACAAGAGGGAATCTGTAAAGCTTCATGTAGAAGATAGTACTTGAGCTGAGTCTGGAAGGAAACAAAGGAATCTAAGGGGCAGAGGGAACAGCCATCACAAATGAAAGAGGACAGATGTAATTTTGTGTTCAAGGAACAGTATTAAGGCAAATTTGGCTGCACACACAGGGTAGTAATGTATACAATTAGAAATGCAGCTTGCCCCAGTTGTGAAAATCTTTAAAAGCCATAGAAGGATTTTAAGCTTTTCTGTTTGAAACTGTGCTAACTTTGGGGACATCCTGTATTTGATCTTATGACCATTAGAGGGAACCACCGCCATTTACTGAATAAGGGAAAGATAGAGAGACACACACTTTAAGAAATCACTTTGGCAGCTATAGACAAAATGGATTAAAGAAGGGACAGACTCAAGGCAGGCATCAATTAAAAGGCTAACACAAAAGTCCATGTGAGAGATGCTGAGGGTAGTAGACATATAAGTAGAGATAAGGAGACAGATGAAAGACACTGTGAAAGTAGAAATTAAAAGACTTGGAAACAGGGACAGCTAGATGGTGCAGTGGATAGAGCACCAGCCCTGAAGTCAGAAGGACCTGAGTTCAAATCTGGCATCAGGTAACTTGTATGATTCTGACCAAGTCACTTACCCTGACTACCTCCCTCCACACCGCCAAAAAGAAAAGACTTGGCAACTGAATGAATATGTGAGATGAGTAGGCATGGAGAGCTGAAGGTGACATCAAGACCATGAAAACTGTGTGACAGAAGGAATATCGGTACCCTCAACAGGAATAAGTTTGGAAGGAAGGTGAGTTTGGAATAAAGTCACTGAGATATTTGATGCCAATTTCAACTATCCCTGCCTGCTCATCCTATGCACTATGAAAAATGAATGAGTCAGGGCTGCTGCTCATCAGCCGATGTACCAAGGCAAGAGAGAAGGGTGAAGGCACACTAGGAGAAGGGGATTTTCCCAATGTTATCTGAACAGTTACTGTGGGTTTCTGGGTGATGGTTAGACTAGAACTATCCTGAAAGGCTGACACATGGCACAGAAGATGAGAGGCTAGGAGACTGCAAAGCAGCAAGAGTTGATACAAGAGAGTGTTAGGCTATAAAAACAAAAAGGGTTGAATGGGCTATATCAGAAATAAATCTTGCTATTGGAGAGATGACAGAATGCAACCCACTTTCCAGTTAAACAGTTAAAAATAAGGTAAACAGAGGCACAAAAGTTCTGACCATGATCAATTTATTGGTAAAGCAAAAATCTACCAATAAACAGGATCTAAGTTTTCTCAGTAAGCTGAGACCATGAGTGAGGGAGGACAATTTTCTTTTATAGGGTTTTGGCGAGTAGAGAACAAAGTACAGAACAGGGTAGTTGACATCAAGGCATAACAGAGGTGCAGAGCATAATACAATTGGTTACAGATCTGAGGTGAAGAGATTGGTTGGTTTTAAGTTTGGTAATAGAGGCTGGGAATGACCCGCCTCCTTCTTTCCTTCCTTGTGGCTAAGAAGTGCTCATTGTTCAAATAGTTATTTCCAGGTTACTGAAAATGACCCTGACTTTTTGACAGCAAACCAGACATACTTAAAAGATAGCTTGTAGTGGAAGGATACTAGGCCTGACTCCCTTGTGTTCACAGGCATCCCCCAAGGTCAGTTAAATTCCTTGAGGCAAGATCAATGAATAGCAGGAAAACTGGATTTTTAAACTTAACCCATTACAGGCTAGAGACAGAGAACCATGACTTAAGCAGTTATAGGAAAAAAAATCAATTAATTGTAAATAGGATCAACACATAAACGACACAGGATAAACTTAATCTTCTCATCACCTTCTGACTGGATGAGTCTTCTACCCTACCCCAATGTCCTAGTGTCAACTATGGCTTCCACACTGGAGACCACTGGATTGTTTTGCTTCCTTTTTCTATACTAAGGAGTATTACCTTTGCACTAGAAATAACAGACAAAAAATGGCTAACAGGAAGTTGATGCTATGTCCTTACTTATCCTGGCTAAATAAGTATCTAGATGGTGTTGATGAATTCTTTCTTTCTCTCTCTCTCTCTCTCTCTCTCTCTCTCTCTCTCTCTCTCTCTCTCTCTCTCTCACACACACACACACACACACACACACTCCGAAAGAGCCAATAGTCATGACTGTTGAGCCACTTACTTAGGTACCTCAAGACTGGACAAGAGAGTCTACAAATTAAAGGCCAGTTAGCTGACCTTTAATTCCTGAAACAATTCAAGAAAGGAATATTAAAAATGGTTAATGAACAACTAGCAAAAGATGTGGAGATTAAAGAGTGCCATCCTGGCCTTGAGGACCAGCTATGGCAGGCTAATCCAAGACTACTAAATTTGTGGATCAAGAAAGTGCTGTAAATGCAGTTTACCTACATTTTATTAAAGCGTTTGACCAAAAAAAAAAAAATCTCATACTATTCTTGAAGGAAAAGATGGAAAGAAGAGTAGCAGATGACACAGTAAGATGAATTTGGAAATGGTTTCCTGGCCGAAGTAAAAAATTAGCCCTTAATGGCTCAATGTCAAGGTAATAGGAGGTCTCTAGTGGAATGTCCTAGGGAATGGTCATGACTGGGCTGGTTGTATTCTTTAACAGTTTCGTAAATGACTTGGTTTTGTAAAAGCTTCTCATCATATATGAAGATGATATAAAGCTGGGAGAGATAGCTGACATGTTGTATGCCAGTTAGGACTGAAAAAGATCTTGACAGGCTAGAGTACTAGGATGCAACTAATAAGATAAAATTCAATAGGGATAAGCATAAATTCTTATTCTTGGTTTGAAAATTCAACTTTCTAAGTATAGGACAGGGAGACATGGTTAGATAGCTATTTGTCTGAAAAATATCTGGAGGTTGTAGGGTACTGCAAGTTCAATGAATCAACAGTCTCAAAGTTAAAGTAATCCTGGGCTGCATCAAGAGACCTAGCTTCCAAAAGTAAGTAGGTAATATTACTTATGTACTACACCCTAGTGAGACCACATCTTAGGTATTGTGCTTAGTTCTAAGAACTCCGATTGAAGTATATTATTCAACTGGAGAGTATCCAGAATGAGGTTAAGTAGCAGGGTCACTCAGCATTCATCAGGAGCTGCACTTCAACACAGGTCTTATCAACTCTGAGGTTGGCTTTTTACATCCTTCATCCAAGAGAACATATGTCCTCGTATAAGAGGACACTGGCTCTTGTGGAATATACGCCAAAGACTGAAGATTCAGAGGTCAGTCAGAATCCTGTATTATTTTTTGGCACGGTTGGGGACCTAAGCTATAACTTCTGGGTTAACCCCTCAAGGCAATGTGATATAGTAAAAAAAGCACTGGATGTGTATGATACCCCCTACCCCTCACCCCTTTTCAAAACTGTTTTATGTGGCTGACTTCCCCCATGAGATTGTAAGCTCCTTGAGGACAGGGGCTATCTTTTTCATACTCGTATCCTCAGTGCCTAGCACAGTGCCTAGTACATGGCAGATACTCACTGTTTATTTACCGACAACCTGGTTCTGCCACTTACTGTTCTGTTACCCTGGGCAAGTCAGTTTCTTTGCCTGAGCCTCAGCTTCTTCATCTATAAAATGTTGTGCCATCTCCTAATGTACTAGATATAAATGTTGTCATTATTCACTCGGACTGGAGAATCTCCTGCAGAGAGCTAGCTGTAAAGAAACGGACACTTCTCTGCCCCAAATCTACCCAGCAGATGGTGCTAAGCTACCTAAGGCCTGATGGCAAAGACTTTTAAACCACTCCTTCAAAGTCTTAACTGGCCTTATACTACCTACCTACCTGCCTCTTTGAAAAATGATTTACTGATAACATTATTTTTCACATTTCTGGATCTGGACAAAGAACCTGATTATTTTAAGATGCTGCCAAGCAATGTGGAAATCTTATTGGAGCTGTGAAATAAGCCTGTTCTTTCAAAAGTTACAAAGTGCTATTCCTAAGAACAAATAACGCAAGCAATTTTTTCTAACCCCTCCAAAACTGCAATCTTATCCTTACGCTCTAAAACACTGCAAAATCTACCTCTAACTCAGTACATTCTTGGATAAGGATACAGATAAGGATAAGGCGGCACTTGCTATTTTGAGGGTTGGTAGGTTTTGGAATATCTACAAAAAATCTATATTAATTTGTACACTTTGGGAAGTATGTTTTTTCTCTTGTGCTTTTTCAGAATTAGAAGTTCAACAGCTTACAGGGGATGTAACTTGTAAAACCCCTTAAGACTACAACTTCTGTGTGAGGTACCTATATCAATAAAATCAGGGATCCTCTGAAATACTGACGTATAAAGTGGAGGCATTGTAGCATGTATGAAAGAGTACTTCAGTAAAGCCTTTTCTCCCCTCCAGGCCTCAGTTTTCTAATCTATAGATTAGATATTAAGAGAATTTGTACTAGATCATGTGAAAGCTTTCTTGTAACTCTAAATCTCATGAACTGCTGTACCAATTTCCCTTCCATGTTCAATAATGTGTTGAAAACAAGTAGAAACACTGTTGACTGTAGAAAAGCAATACAAGTGTTTAATACTCTGTCACTAATGGCATCTCAAGTCTTCTCTGCCTATTTGTGGAAGTCTTAGCAACTTCATCCCCTCACTTATCCCTACCTCCCATCCTTTGCACACCTTGAATACTCACCTGTTTTACATTGTATCCTGCTTTTGCACTTGTTTCAATAAACATAACATTTAGCTCTTTGGCTTTCCTCTCTCCCTCCTCAATAGACACTTGCCTGCAGAGAATAGAAAAAAACAAAAGAGAAAGAGATGATTTGAGACAGAACTATAGGAAGAGTCCATTTAAGGAACTAGTGAATATGAAACTTTCTAAATCCTGAGAATTAGTTTTCTCATTTAAGAAAGAAACAGAGGGATTAGCTTTCTAAAGCCTCACAATGAGTTGATGGGAAGCTGAAGAACAGAGAGAACTCAAACCCTTTTCTTGTACCCAATCTAGAACAGATGTCAGCTGGTATACAGTAACAGGGGTCAAGGACATTCAGCAGTAATTGCTAGGAGTCTTGAATGTGATATCCTAAATATATTTACCACAAAGGATATTAAGTACATGCTCTTGATTATCAGGTGCCTGCAACTTGCATGGTATTTTTGGAAATGCAAAAATCGTCTTGGGCATCTAAGAGAGTACAGGTATCAACATATACAAAACACCCTGCTTAGTTCTTCCTTTAACTTTTTTTAATGTGGGCATTTAAAAATATTTCTTTTTGTACATCGCAGAGTACCTCACACATTTTAAGTGTTTAATGTTTGCTAATTATTTGCATCTGAGAGGCTATAAACTGGGAGCAATGATTAGGGGAGAAAGTCATTCTTAATTGATTGTACCTTACCCTTAAAACAGGCGGAATAATATTACTGTTTGGAGAAAAGTGCTCAGGCTGGGCATGCTCAAAACACACTCAGTAGTAATAACAAAGTAACTGCTAGCCCTGTTCGGGTTTTACCTTACTTTCGATAAATATAACATTCATCTCAGGGCTGAAAGCAATCAAGTCAGGGAACTTCAAAGTAATTAAAAGGCAGCTAATCTAGAGAACTGATCATTTTTCACTTTTCCAATGCAAACAAGTTACTCCCTTCCTGAGACTCAGTTTCCTCTGTACAATACTTGCAAAACTTAACTTCAAAGATGGTTATACAGAAGGTGTATGGTAAACTGTCAAGTGCTACACAAATATGAATTGTTAGGATTCTTATAATTCCTCAAATGACTATGACTTAGCGTTGTGATGAATGTGTTATTAGCTTAATACAAATGCCCATGAAACAAAATAAAAGGCAATGAATGCAAGGAAAATACTTAAAATTAGACCACAGAAATTCACTTTCAAACAGACTTTCTTTAAAAAAAAAAAAGTCTAAAAAAAATTTCAAAGCAAAAGATGCCCTTTTTATTGTATAATGAAACCAACGTTTTCAACACATTTGCTAATGGAATAAACTGGCTTATACTCAGCCCATTCCCTTGCCAAGTATTTATGTGTAAATGTTAATACCACCGATCATGGAATGCTAGACACTGAAATGTACACTTCTTCAAAGAGAGTGGTCAATATTCTTTATTCAATATTCTTTAAGACCAAAACATAAAAGGCCTATTAAAGTTTTCATTGAAAACAATCATTTACTCAAATTAGGAGGCTTCAAATTAATTAATGTTAAAGCATGTGCATTTTGGAACCTGAAGACCATTTCATTCATTTCGCTAAGGTATCAAAATGAAGCCCTTTGGGTCAACTCAAAAGTCTGATTTATTTATAACCATAAATAACTAAGGGACACAAAATTACTAAACAAAATACCCCCATTAAAATATGGTTAGTCAAATACTGCCAAGAAAAAAAAGGTAGGGCTTCAGTCTGTACACATAATTTTAAGATACAATTCATTTTTAAAGCATTTTTTGCGCAAGTTTTACACGCAAAATATGGATTTGCTTGCAAGTCTCCCAAAGCACAAGATTTATCAGTTTCCTCTATGAACTCTCTGACATCAAATCTATTGTAGGTGAGTTTAAATAAATCAGAACTCACTTCATTTTAATGACTTATCTTTTCTACATTAAATAAATCATATATATATATGCACAAAAATGAGACAACTAAATACATGTATGATTGGAAAAGAAGTTGGGTAAGTCATGTAATGAGAATGAAGGAAAACAGAAACAAGGAATGCCTGACAGCTGATCCTTCACGACAAATTTGTAGAAAGACAGAGATGTAAATCACACAGTATGAAAAGACATGGATGGAATGTTTTCCGCACCCATTAGGGTTACCAAAATCAAAATAAAACAAACCCCAAAACCCATACATGTGTAAGAAGTAAGCCACTTCTGTCATAAAATGGTGGCCCAGAAAATACTGCCAGTTAGCAACCATACCAATTCTGTAGTGGGATATACAACATGGATGAAATCATCGATCCAACCAAGTTTCAAAATAAAATTTAAAACAGGTCCTAAATTGGTTGACACTATCCCTTTCAACAGTATTTCCCAGGAAGCTAGAGGCAGGCTGATCAAGGCAGAAATTAAGTACCCTAGAAGAAAGTCACTCCATACCTCTTGTCAGCAAGATCTGTTTTATTTCCCACTAGCATAATGATGACATCACTTCCCCTTTCCGTTCTGACATCGTCAATCCATTTTGTGGTTTGCTGGAATGAGTTTACATCTGGTGTGGGAGGGTGGACAAAAAGATGAGTGTTATTGTAGATACCACCCCAGGTGATGGAAAAACATACCACTCTGGCAGGGGCTGGCACATTAAGACCCACCCTTTTAATGTGCCTGCAACATAACTCCATTTTATCTGATGAGAGCTGTCAGTAGTTCATACAGAAAAGATAAGTTTTGTATGTTGGAAGAAATTTTTGCATTCTGAGATTTATGAAATAAGCACAAAGAGTTAATTTAAAAAATTATTTATGCATATATGTATATAGGTATGTATTTGCAAGTAGTGACAGATGTGGCAGATAACATGGTTTTATATTGCTCCCCTGCTTTTCCATCACTTACATTTATTTCACAAAGTAAAGCATATCAAAAAACATGTCAGCCATTAAGTCCCAACAAGTCCAGAGAATTGGTAAAAAAAAAAAAAAAAAAAGCTTTCAAGGTGCTTTTAAACATCACTGTTTGCACTGCTTAATCAGTTTGTGATCACTTTAACTATGGAGGAGTTTAATGGTTTGGTATGCCAGAAGAACCTGTAATAAAATGCAGTTCTACAATTGGTAAGAACTCTCCATTGCAACATTTCAAAATGATTTTGGACAAGAAAAACAGGTAGTATGTTTAAATTCAAATTTTTAGCCATTTTTCTAGGAAAATCCCCTTATCCCCACCCTGGTTCCACCCATTCCATTTTAGTTAAAGTAAGCACAAAAACTTTTAAGCTGCAAAACTTTGTCAATGCACAGTAATGAACATACATTTTTTGAAAGAGTAGTATAAAGTGGCAAGAGAGAAGCTTGCATGTAGCAAAAGAATATGAATTACAGACTAATTTAGACTGTTACTATCTCACTGCCAGATAAATCTAATTTATACTTCGACTGAGTCAGTAACAACAACAAACCACTCAGGCTCATAATGTAATAAATTACTATTTAAAAAAAAATCAAAATACCCTGGACACTGCCTTCTCAATTTTCTGGTCCAGATTTGTAATTTTCTTGGTGAAGAGAGAGGAAGCAAATTCACTCCACCAATGAAGATGAGGCTTACACCCTAGATACAGAGTCCTCTATCCACTAATGCTAAGTTCTCTCTATCCTTCTATTAAATCAAGGTAAAGAGTATTCTGGACCTTTTCTCTCTTTATCAAGTTTAGATAGCTTGGCATATTTGGTATAGACTCAGCTGACCTGGATCTGGATCTTGGCTCTTATGTTTATTTGCTGTATAAGGCAAATCACTTAACTTCTCTCATTTCCTGCATCTAGAAAATGGGGAAAATTGTTTGGAAGGGGCTTTGTAAACTTTAAAGCACTCTAGAAATCTGAATTCTTTAATGCACTTCGCACATTAATTTCACGTGGCGAATTTCAGCGACCTCTTCTTCAGTAACCCCACAGAAAATGCTAAGTAATTCAAAATACAGTCTTTACAAGAAGCGGTAGGAAAAGAGACCACTAACAGTTTAGTCTCTAAATTTTACATATTCTTAGTGAGAAATGACAGAGTAATTTGTTAGCAAAACAAAAAAGAGTAAGTTTTAATCATGGAACCTAGATTCCATAAATGAAAATGAGTAACAGAATAATGCAGTGTTGCAGTTTCTCCACCTCATTCTCTGCCCCTACTGCCACTTATAAACTGTCGGTGAGGTGAAGGTGGAGAAAAATCAAGCAGCAGAAACTCCCTAAGAGTCTTAAATCGAGCCTTGGAAAGCTGGAAAATTAAGTGAGATGCTTAAATTCATAATTTATTTCTGAAGAAATTTTAAAGTCAGTTAGAAGAAAGGGAGGCATTCCTCTAACCAAAGTCATGGCTAGGCCTCAGGGGGGTAGACTGCCATGATTAGGTAAGAGGAAGATAAGTACAGTGTAAGTACAAGCGTATTTACAAAAATCACCAGAGTACAGGTTTCTGATCTGGACTGTCCATTCTAAATTTTGCTATGGTAAAGAAAATGTTTTACATGCCAGTATGAAAAATGAGCACATGATGATAGAGCATGCAGCTAAGCTAGAGGCTGAGAGAGGATTAGAAATGCAGAATTCCCCCCACTCACTTGTGATATCATAAACAACAACTGCCACAGTGGAGTCACGAATGTAGCTAGGGATCAAGCTCCTGAACCGCTCTTGACCTGCTGTGTCCCATAATTGCAACCGTACCTGACAACAAAATCAGTCAAACAGGCAAGAAAAATAAGAAAAGTCAACCCAGTGCAAAATACCTACTTGTGATATCGTAAACTACTACGGCTGCAGCGGAATCACGGATGTAACTGGGAATGAGGCTACGGAAACGTTCCTGACCCGCAGTATCCCACAGCTGCAGCCTGATCTGTGGGATGGGAGAAAATAAATAAAAAAAAAAAAAGGCAAACTAATACCAAAAATAAAAAAAAAGTAATGTTGTTTTAAAAGGAGGGAGGGGGAAAAACAAACTCATGCAGGAACTGAAAGAGTGAAGATTGGATACATGAACAAAGTGTTTGTTCCCCATGCCATAAGGAAGCACCAAAGGCACTCATGCTACTTGTTCTGTTAGAACCTGGTGGAACTGGTTCCAAGAGAGGAGACATACAGCTTTCCTTCCCAAACCCTGCCCCCTCCATCCTCCAAAATTCCAAACTGTTGGCCCTTCCAGATAGCAAATGGTGGACTCACTTGCTGGTGTAAAATTCATGATGATACAGGATAAAAATGGAGGCAGCAGTGAACAAGCTGCACAGATAACAGAAGGAAGGACTTACAGTTGGCTGGGCTGCCACCAAGCTCAGATGTGTCACTGTGACCCAGGGGCCAGGGGAAAAAGACCACTGGGATAATTACTAATGTTTTCCCTGCTACTTCCTAACTCAACCAGAAAAAAATGCTTTTTTACTCAACTGTAAATAAGCCAGGTAGTTCTACTTTCTCATACTCAAATGGGAGAGGGAAAAGGGAAGAGAATTACAGCAAGTACAAAGCTTTCTTTCTGCTAGAAATTCACTTCTAAAAATTCTCCATATTAAAGAATTCAAAAGATCTGGGTTAAATCATAACACTCTCTCTAGCCCAAGTTGATGACATTTTTTTTTAAAAGACAGCTATCAATATGGTGATGCTTCTCTGGCAAAGACATTAAAGTTTTGGCTGTTGTCTTCACTTTCAATGCAACAATCTCTGAAAGGTCCCTACAAGTATATATGTTATACTTACAGTGAATAAGCATTCAGAAATGAGAGGCTAGTACCTGACAAAATAAGACTTCCCTTTTTCCTTTTACCATCTTGCAATAAAGTATTATCCAGCAAAGATATATAGGCCATAGACCTATTTCTCCTCCAACCCAAATATCCCTCAATGCTTATACCTAGGAAAGAAAGGATAAAATAGCCTTTCAAGCCTTTTCCAAGCTCATATTTCTTTCAATTTCTCCTTCTCCTCTTGGGGTTCAAGGCAAAAGGGTCGTGTGAATTCTCTCCTCATTATGTTTTAAGTGAGTCACTGGGGCGGAGAGTGGGTTAGACACCAGTATCAGCATGATAGCAAATGACTGCATAAATTGTTAAATTTCTAGGAAAATTCCATTAAGTTCTAACTCCTTTTGGTTTTAAATACTGATCAAATTCTTCATTTTCTAATACAGAATACTGAAGAAATGGCACAACTTAAATTCTACTTACTGTTCGATCTTCCAAATACATTGTTTTTGATAAAAAGTCAATGCCAATTGTTGCCTATAAAACAAAATACAGAAAGATGACTTTTAACATTAGCCAAATAATAGCAATTATCCCATGGTTCTGATTGGAATGTATAAGATTTATTATATGGGAATGGGAAATTAGATGAGAAAACTGGAAAGTAGGCTGGTAGAGAGTAGGTTTAGACCAACATCTTATACCATGTTTTACATGTATACATACTAAATGATGTGTGACCTTAATGTTAAAGAAGATTGCACAACAAAAATGAGAAGAAAAGCTGATCATTTACCTTTCACAGCTATGACCAAATGTATTCTTAAGGAAGGACAGAAGCAATTACAAACGTAAAAATAGATAAATCTGATTACATGAAACGGGAAAGCTTTTTGCACAGACAAACTCAACATACCTAGAATAAGGAAATCGGTTAAGTGGAAAAAAAATCTTTGTATCAAATTTCTCTAGTATCCAAACATGTAAACAATTAGCATATGTATACACATATATCTCAGACAAAAGTCATTACTAATAAAGTTGTTGAAGGATATAAACAGTTCTCAAAAGAGGAACTGAAAACTATTAACAACCACATGAAAGAATGCTCCAAATTACTATAGAAATGCAAATCAATACAACCCTGAGGTTTCACCCTCACATTCTGAAAATCAGAAAAAGAAAAAAAAAAGACAAAAGATGGGAACAGTGAGTGTAGGAGGGGTTATGGGAAGATAGTCTCACCAGTGTATTGTTTGTAGAGTTGTGGACTGGGACAACCATAATGAAAAGCAATCTGGAATTATGTGAATAAAGTCACTAAAATGACCAAATCCTTTGACCCAGAGATTCCATTACCCAAGGATATCAATGGTAAGAAAGCCCTGAAATACACCAAAATATTTTTGTGATAGCAAAGAATTGGAAAGAAAGTAGATGCCCATGATCTAGGCAAGGGTTAAACAAAGTGTGACACATAAATGCAATGGTATAGTACCATGCTATAAGAAATGATCAATGTGATGAATACAGATACAATTCATCTACATGGATTATGCAGAGGGAAGTAAGCAGAGCCAAGAAAACAATATACACAGTAAGTACAACAATATAAATATAAAGAATCACCACACACACACACACACACACACACAAAATTGAATGTTGAAAATGTATAAAGAACAAGCATGACTTGGAAGAAGGGATACAAGATGACATTCCCACCCTTTGCAGAGGTAGGAAGTCTACAAGTATTGTACATTGTACCTTTTTTCAACGTATTAATCAGTTGTGCTAATTTTTCTTCATTTTTTTGTCTTATTATTTGTTACACTTGTTTTGTGTTATGTTATTATTTTTGTCTTAATATATTTTTTGCTTTAGGGAAAAGAGAGGATCACTGGGGAGATTACGGTAATGGTAAAAAAAAAATGAATAAATTTACTTTTTAAAAGAATAACTGAAAATATGAAAAATCCCAGGTCAAAAAGAAAGAAGAAACTGAAAGAATTATTTTAAGTTAGAGCTGGACATTCCCCACTCACTTTTGCAGATTTTCCTTATTTCTGTTCACACAAAACAGAACCGGGATTAGAATTCAAGTGTCTTCCTAGCATGGAAGAACTGGAGAGATGTATGATTTGGCAGGTGGTAGTAGAGATGAGTGAGTGATACAAAGATAAGCAATGCAAAATTTATGCTTAAGAAACTCAAAATCTGGGGGTGAGGGGAAAGAAGGTAAAGGAAGAAGAGTTAAATGTACAAGAATAACTAAAATATCAGGCAGATCTAATAAGCTATCATAAATGAACTGTGAACAAAATATTATGTGGGAGGCAGAAAGGACTCAGACTAATAGAAAGCTAAGGAGGCATTACTTAATCTGAGTCATAAAGGATGAATATGGGATTTTGACCAGCAGAAATAAAAAGGGCATTCAAAGGAAGATGAACACCATAAACCAAGATATCTAAGAGTAAGCTAACATATTCATTAGTTTAATAACTATTAATTAAGCACCTACTATGTGTGAAGGCCCTACTAGATCCTGGAGATAAGAAAACAAAAAAGCAGATAATTTCTGCCTTTGAGATGGGAAGAAAACAGCATGTACACAGAAAACTAAACATAAACTATAACATACAGTAGATACAAAGTAGTTTCTTCTGAGTCAACGTTAGCAACTGAGAGTATCAGACTGAGAAATAGCATTTGGACTTAGCCTTCAAGGAAGCTAAGTAATTTTATTAAAGATGGAGTACTTTCCAGGAATGGCAGTCTGCAAAAGCACAGAAGTAGGAAATGAATGCATAACCAGATGGATAGCTCAGTGGATGGAGCCCTGGGTCTGGAGTCAGGAAGACCTGAGTTCAAATCTAGCTTCAGACACTAGTTACTATCATGTGACCTTGGGGAAGTCACTTAACTTCTGCCTCAGTTTCCTCAATGGTAAAATGGGGACAACTCCCAGGATTGTTTTGAGGATAAAATGAGATATTTATAAAGTGCTTATAACATTGCCTAACACATAGTAGGTGCTAATTAAGTGCCTGCCTTCTTTCATATCCCACCTCACGGTCCACTTTATCCTTAAGTACTTACCCTCTTGTTTCAATCAGCTACTAAATACCTTTTCTGCCTCCACAAATATCTCTTGCATCCAATCTCTTCTCTCTACTCACACCACTACCACCTTAGTTCAAGGCCCTTATCACCTCCATCAGATGATCAGAATTATGACAATAAATTCCTAATTGGTTTCCCTGCCTCAAATTTCTCCCTATTCCAATCTATCCTAAAAACTCTTGCCAAACAGACCTTTCTATGAAGATGTCATTCCTCTACTCAATCAATTCCAGTGGGATAAAATATAAGCTCTTCTGTTTAATATGTAAGGGTCTTCGTCATCATGTGCACCCAGCTTATCTGCAAGAGCCCACACATGTCTCTTCTCTGTTCTTCAAAGTATTCAGTCGATGCCTTAGTACTGGCCTTCCTACATATCTAGAATGTACTTTCTTCAAGATGCACTTCAAGCACCATTATGAAGCCTCCAAACGGCTGGTACTCTCCTTAAGGCTACCTTGTATTTTACTATTTTGTATTTTTGTGTTTGTTCTGTTTATAGTTATTCCACATATATATAATACATTATCGTTGGCTCTCATTATAATATAAGCTCCTTATGTCTAGGGATTGTTCCATTCATTATATTTATAGGTTTAGTGACTAGTAAAATGCCTGGAAAATACTAAGGGATTAATATATTCATGTTTTTGTTGTTGGTAGGAGAAGACATACTTGGAAATTAAGGTTGATGAATAAACAAAGGATAGCAATTTTAAATAACATGATCATATGTTATATGATCCAATATTATTTCTCACAATTCAGCAGAAATGGAGAAGGTTTTAAGAATCTTTGAATCTCCCCTATATCTAGCACAAAACAAATACTCTGAAACGGGCTAATCATGATCATGTTATCCTTATGCCTGCCTCCTTAACTCGATTCATGTTATCCATCCCCTGAACAATGCCACAAGCATACTGCCACCCACCCAAAGAATCCAGATCTTAGCCATTTTTTAGATTTTATCTTGAACTGTCTACTAGTCAAATTCTACCTCCATTTTCTGCAATCAACACTCTCCAATCCTGTTTCATTCAAATGCCAAGAGCCATCTTTTTCATACGTAAATCTGGACATGTTGCTCCTTTGTGAAAAATCATCAATGGCTCCTTATTACCTCTTGTGTCAAGTTTAAACTCCTTGCCTGGCATTCAATATCCTTGGCAACAAGGCAATACATCCTGATGGAGCTGTTTCTAATGACAGGGTGCTTGGGTGCCTGTGCCTGGACCCTAATTCCAAAACCACATCCAGCTCTAAAATCACATCTCTCCCTAGTCTCAAAATAATGTCTCAGGCAGTTCCTCTCCAGTTCAAGGGCAGCATGCCATAGCTAAATATTTATCTCTCTTCCTGACACAGTAACCAGCTGCACCTACCTATAGAACTTACTAGTTTGGACTCCCTGTGTACGTGCTGAACTGGCCATGTACTGCGTCATAGAGATATTCACTACTCACCGGCCTATCATGTGCATGCTAGACCTACATATATGTATACTCCCTTACATTTATCTTGTCTAACAAAACATTGATGGAAACAGCCTGGATATTTCCAGTTGGCCCTGACTGATAGTTGACTTAGTGATGTTTCAGGCCTAAAACCACAACTCCATGTAGCCCCTCCTTGGGCTATTTCCCAGTGAACTCTGAGTAAGATACCTGTGCAGTAGACACAAAAAGTGCATGTTCCTTTGCGAACTGACCACCCCTTTAACCACTCCCTAATCCCACCCCAAAACAACTGATTAACATTTGGCATGTTTCACCCCAAAACATCCTATAAAAACTTTACCCACACTCCTGTAGGGTTGCAGGTTCCCTAAGAACTCTTGCCCACTGTAAAGCATAATAAATCTTTGCCAACTTGACTTAAAGAATGCTTAGGTCCGCAAATTCATTCCAGATGGCCCCAACATTCTCCAGTACTCGGGTCCTTGAGGAGTACTCCCCGTCAACTACCCAGCCTGGGAACTCCAGTCTTGGGGTTCCTGGAACTCATCTCCCAACCCTCAACACTAACACTGAGTACCTAGTACTCAGTATCGCCCTTCCCCTTTCAAATCCACATAGCACTGTACTTTGAACCATTCCAATGAACTTACTATGTGCTGTCATGTGTTATACTTAGTCATTCACATCTGTGCTATCCCCTTCCCTCTAGACAAGTTCCACAAGGCCAAGTCAATGAAAAGCCAGGCAGGAGACTCAAATTGGGAGTCAATAAAAGGACTGGTATTTGTCTGAGTCCTTGTATTCTCCTGTACTCTGTTCAGGAGACGTACCCATTTATTCAGAACGAATAAATGTAAAATAAAATTAAAACTTTCCTGGCTTTCTAACGAGTATTGTTTATTCCTAGATAGAGTAAGTATATTTATAATAGACCCTTGCTTACTTACTAGGTGCTTAATTAATGCTTGATAAATGAAGTCCTACTTTTTTCCTAAATTCTCTATTCACTATGATCTGTGCCTTCTCCAAACTCCTATAGCACAACAAAGATGATATTTATTTGTGAGATGAATAAAAATGTAAAACATCATGATGAACAGGTGTTAGGTATGCTGGCCTTGTTTCCCCAGTTTGACCAAGGTATTTTAGATCAGAAAAAAATGAAGGACAAACAACACCTATTTTACACTGATTATTTCGTATTCACTTTAAAGCTGAGCACATATTTACTGAAGTAGATAATGCTGTTCAGTCATTTTCAGTCCTGTCCAACTCTTCATGACCCCATTTGGGCTTTTCTTGGCAAAGATACTGGAGTGCTTTGACATTTCCTACTCCAGCTCATTTGACAGAGGAAACCGAGGCAAACAGCAATAAGTGACTCGCCCAGGTTCACACAGATCAGACACTTGTCTAAGGCCAGATCTAAACTCAGAAAGATGAGTCTTACAAATTCTAGGCACAGCACTAGCCACACATCTGCCCTGAAATGGATAATAGGACTTCATTAAAAGTGAAAAACAGATTGCTGACATCTAACAATGGTCAAGAGATAGAAAAGGGAGGTTAATTATGTCATTAGAGTCTTCCAATCATTTATTAGGTATCTTCTATGTGGGAGGCATTCTACTAAGTGCCAAGGAATCTAAAGACAAAAGACAAATAGTCCCTGCCTTCAAAGAGTTTGCATTCTAATGGGGAATAACATGTATATATGTGTATACTGATGACCATTTAAGATTATTCTGTAAGAAAGGTAGTATGGTATCTGGTTTTGCTCCCATAGAAGCTATCCATATAGCTGAGTTAAAGTTGACTCTCCAAGACAATTGCCATCCTGGTGTCAGGGAGGGTGGAGAGGCTAAACTCATTGAACCAGTTCAAGCTTATCATGTCAGTTCAAGGGTCAGGTCCTGGTCAAGTGTCCAGGTCTACTAATCTGCATAATTTGCATATGTTAAAGAAGGTAGAGAAATAAAGAATGTAGACTAACCCTAACTCAGACAAGGAAGACAGAACTAATTAACTTCACTTTTGCTTCTGTATCCTTACTATCCTACCTATGTAAACTGTATAAGTTAAGAAAAATATGTAAAAAAAATAAAGAATGTACACTCACCTTAACTCAAACAAGGATGGAGGAACTGGTTATCCTCACTCCTGTTTCTGTACTGGCATGAGTGTTCCTAGTGAGCACTGTACCTGCTCTCTCGTGAGGAGTGCAATAAATGACCTCCTCTGCCCACTCTGGTTCTGAGTTCTCTGGGTAAGAATGGGCAAATCACACAGATCTTCCTAAGGTTATGCAACCAGGAAAGCAATGAGCTGGGGAAGCATGTCTCAGGCTTACTTCCTGACCCTGCCTTGGGGAATCCTGTGATCGCCACAGTGGTGTTAAGGGGGGCAACCACTTAGGTCTTCCTCAGAGAGTCCTGTGGTCTACCCAGCTTTCTTGTGATCTCCCACAGATTAAGGGGGGGCTACCACTTGGTCTTCCTTAGGGATTATCACTTGGATCTTCCTCAGGGTCCAACCCTAGGGAGTCCTGTGATCCCCACATCTGTGTTTCTCACAATCTGAACCCCAATAAAGGCCTGAACTAATCAACCAGAAGAAAAACATGGGCCTAACAGACATGCCCTTCTTTGTTCTCTAAGTAAACCCAGAGAATGCCTCTTCCTGTCTCAACATCTGCAAGAAAATAGAACTAAGCATTTTCCTCTGTTTATGGCCATTAAGCATAAGGCACCTTAACCCAAGATACTATTTTGAATAATGGGACTTTTCTTATCTTAATATTTTATGGGTATATATAGTTATGTCATGTTAATGGTGAAGGAAACACAGATGTCCTGGGTTTTAATGTCAATTAACACTTTGTCAACTCTCTTAACTCACTGTATTTACAACCTATTCAATTCAATTAAGAAAATTCCTTTCTCATACTATGGTTAAACATATAGAGATTATAAATTTGAGTGACAGACATCCTGAGTTGGGATTCTTCTAAAACGTATTTAAGGCTTCTTATTCTTTTTATCAGGCAGCCAGAATAAGTTTTGACTCCATATACATGTATCTGCTAGCTTTACATGAATAAACAATATAAATTTATATATCGCCTAGCCTGTTTTCCTATTTTAACCAAACTTTCAGGTCAACAATATATACACATATGGATGCATGTTTACACACATACATATGCATACATATGCATAAACAAAGTAGATATAAGGTAACTTTAGAGGAGAGTCTTACTGGAAGTCAGACAAAAATTCACCTACCAGAATAAAATCATTCCTTTTCTTCAATACGCAAAAATAAATAAATAAATGAATGAATGAATGAGCTGCTGGCAACTAATGTGTATAATAGTCAAAGGAAATTCAATGGCAATTGGATTGGCAATCACTCCTAATAGTTGACCTATTTTCAGAAATAAAATCACACTGAATTCCCCGGTGCTAAAAAGATTCTTTGCTGAATTTTTACACACACACACACACACACACACACACACACACACACAGAGCTATTTAGAGTCAGAGGCAGGATTCCAAACCAGTGCTTCTAGATCCTTATCTAGAACATTACTCACACACTCTATATTTAATTCAACTCAAAAAAATTTGTATTTTTAAGAAATTTATTGCTATGTTTGGTTTCAACCTCCTTTCCCTATTCAATAAGCTGCCTCTTATATGGAAAAGTATGAAAGAAATGGGGGAGGAGAACCAAGACAACCCCAGGAAGATTCAAGAGCTGGATTTGAAACCCACTTCTCCCATAAGTCGTGTAACCACAAGCAAGTCTCTCAGCTTCCATTTCATTATAAATAAACTAAGGATAAAAAGGTTTAGAGTACCTATACTTCCTGGTATAGTGAGAATAAAATAAGATTATCTATGTAAGGCACTTCAGAAAGTACTCTAGTTCATTATCATTCCATAAACATATGCATACTAGTCAAGATTTGTTAAGTCTAGAGGCAGTGTGGGATAGTGACTAGAGAGCTGACCTCAAAGTCATAAAAGTCTCAGTTCAACTTCTGCCTCTCACACATAAATGGTTGCGTGATCCTGAGCACTTTTGTTGACAGAAATCTCTAACACTAAATGTGCTGCTGCAGGTGACAGCCTGCAGTGGGAGAAGAAGTTTCAAGAAAAGGAAAGAAGAAAAGGTTCAGGGAAGAGGGAGGAAAAGGAAGTTAACAAAGCAGTGAAGGGGAAGAAAATGTATGTATGCAGTTAAAAGAGAATGAAAGATAAAACAGAATAAATAACCATAATTGTTAATTTACATTACATTTTATCCCAAATATAAATATTTTTAATATTTTGGCTTTATGTAAGAAGAAGTCCACATTCTAAGCATATCTGTGGAGTGTTATTAGTTTACAAGTTTTTGTTTTGCTGAAAAAATATATCACTTGGCTCAGTGGAGAAGAAAAATGTCTAATAATCAAATGGCAGAATTATCTTCTATGGACATTAATAGTTCTCATTAATGTCTTAATTTTTTTTAATTCACTACTAAAAAGTGGCAAGATATCAATAGGTACAAATAAGGATTTTATGACATTTTAAAGCAAAGACCCTCAGTCCTTGAACTTTTCCTTCTCAGGTGACAGTATGAATCTAGCTGCAAGAGAATACTGTATTGTAAATACCCCAAAATGGGCCGTGTTTCTTCCAGGTGATACTGAGGCCAAACTGTGCTACAAAAGAACACAAACTGTTTCTTTTTAAACTCTTTAAAGATATGGAACTTTTTCCATTTTTTAAATGACCAACCCATGAGCAAATTTTTCGGAACTGAAAAGAACTGACCCATTACAGGTGTAGGGGCCGGGAATCCCTCTGTAAAGGAGGATCCCACGATAAACCTCAGGAAACCAAAAAGGCACCTGCAGTTTTCCCAATTCTCTAATTGGGCAAACACTGCCAGACAGAGTGTTCCCTATACTTCGGAAGGTGGGCCTGGGTCCATGGCCCACTAAACCACTAGACTAAGAGACTGAGAGCACGAGGCTCAAAAACCACCTCCAAGTCTTCCTAAGTGCTTGAACAGCCACCCCAACTGCAGACCAAGGAAGAGACAGAGAGGGAGGGGAAAGGCTTACATACTTTCTGGTCTTAGCTGAAGAAGAGCTTGAGGGGCCAGGCAGTTCCTGGTCAGGGAGCCAAAAACATGCTGCTGTCTAGGGAAGCTAGGAATCCCAAAATGCGAGGGTACAAGGCAGGGGTTGTGCCTTGAAAGAATTAGACCACTCAAGTCTTCTTTCAGTCCAAGTGGCAAGTTTACTGTAACACCAAAAGTGGGCCAGACTCCTAGTGAGTCTGTGATATTTGTGACGCCAATACAAGCAGGCCAGATTTTAAGAATCTGAGCATTCAATGAAGATGGGGCTGATATTTTTATACAGCAAAACCGTGGGAAGATCTGGATGGGATCTTGGAGTGGCAAATAGCGGGGGGTAGTTCAGAAGTAACAGAGAAAAGGGGGGGGCAATCTGGATGAGATAAAGAAGTAGCAAGTAGCCTGGGATGGTTTGGAGGTAACACAGAATGAAGGACTGGGCTGGGTCAGATGGGGCAGCCCCCCACAATGGAAGGACAATTGAAAGTTTTACTGACTGGGATGGGTGATGCCTCAGGCGAATCTGGGTTCCTGAAATTTATGGGAAAGTTCAAGGACTGACAGTCTTTGCTTTTTGGGGGTCCCTCATACCTATCAAATATATAATAGGCCCTACATAGTTGTATATATTTATTTAAGTAGTACCCTAAAACAAGACAGGCACTAATACTCTATGCCTAGACCAACAAAAAAACTGTAGAATCTTAGAATTACTCAGTTTTAGGTGAAAAGGTCATAGAATTTTAGACCTGAAAAATATCCTGAAAACCAGTTACTCTAGCACTATAAGCAAGAGATACATTTGAACCATTCCAGAACGGTTTACTGTCTACTCTTTTAATAGATGGCAGAAGACATAGGGGAAATTGTAGTTGTTTGTTGCGATTGTCATCAATTTTAAACTACGCTTCTGATGTATACTAGACCTAAATTTAAAAAAATATAAGTTTTAAAGTAAAAAAAGCTAAAGAACATAAAAAAGAAAATTTGGGAAATGTTTCAGAGGGGAAAATCTAAAAGAATAGGTAGAGATATGAAGTTATTTGGGATTTGAAGGGTGAACTTCACACACCTGTTGAGACTAGTTAATAAAGGGTAGATATACAAAATATGTGTCTTATAGTGAAAACATTTGTTATTTTTACAACCCACCAAATGTAATTATATTTTATGTTTTAATTAAAATTTAACTAATACATACCTGGTAGGTGTTATCAAAACTGTCATACATGAATCTGGTGATCAAAGATGTCTTTCCAACTGAAAAGAAAGTAAGGACAAGGTTACTCAATATTAACATTTCATGTGTTACAATTTAACAGTTTTCCAATTCCCATTAAAAAATTTTAAAGAATTAAACACTATCAGGAAAAAAAAATCTGCAAATGGATCATCTAACATTTGCCGAAAAAGATATTAGGATGAAAAAAAAAAACTAACTTGTGAACTGGAGTAGAATGAAATAAGGATAAAAAGGTGAAGTGGTTTCTAATTCCTTTGAAAACTTTCTCCATTTCCTTTGACCATTTATCCATTTGGAGAACAGCTCACACATATGTGTGTGAGAATTCCCTTTATATTTTGGATACCAGGTATTTCATGAAATATTTAATGCAAAGTTTTCCCAACTGACAATTCTCGTTCTACACTGATGCTGTTCATACAAAAGCTGCTTCATCTCATGTAGCCAAAATTAATTATTTTATCTTTTATTATTGTCTAGGTAAAAGCTCTAGGCCAGCTATAGCTAAGACAGAAAGGTGTTATATATAAAAAATATTCAACGCCGATCAACATTTATGAGGTAGCAACGAAAAACGTAAATGCTCAGTGATGGGAGAATAGCAAAACAAACTGTAATACATGAATGGCAAAAGACCATTACATTCAGAAACCTCTCCTCCTTTGAGGTTCATTCTATCCAAATATATATCACCCAATCCATATCCGGGTAACCATTATCTATCTACTCCCAAAACATTCTTCTTCCTTCCTTAACGAATTTAGGGCCTATCTCAGTCTCTCAACTTCCTCACAAAATGGTAGCTCAAACAGAAAGTAAACTGCCCAGCTTTCATACAGTCAACCCTAAAGATAACACTAGACTAAATAAAGATCAAGAAACCCAATGAGAAACTACAATATGTGACTTTCTACCCCAAAGTACACAAAAATCAGCCAGAAGCTCAATGGGAATAGAGATTCAAGAAAAGTGAATTCCAGCACAAGAGAGCTTCCCTTGAAAAAGTCCCAGGAGAGGGACCTTGTAAGTCTCAAGGAACAGCAGACAAGGTGCCAGAGTGCTCAGACAGCCCTGGCCTAGAGGTTATAAGGTCTCAAAAAACTCTGTCCTGAGATTCCAGTGCTTTGTACCTCAAAGATCTAGGAGCCTAAACTCCAGGACCTGGGCAAGAACCCAAGGCAAATCCAAGTAGGGCCAACTATACCACCCCAAAATAAAGCTGGGGGGGCAGGGAGACAAGCATTGGCATAAAGCTGCAATTCATGAACTAAAATAAAACTGGAAAGAGGTACGTCAAAGAAAATATTGACTAGGATAAAAAAAAATTACTGCAAATCTAACTCCGTAACTACAAGCAAAGACTCAAAAGGAAAACAGGAATTTTCCACAAGTATTACATGAATACCTGGAAATAAATGTAGCAAGAAGATTTTAAAACAAAATAAAAACTCTTGAGGAAAGAACTAGAATACTTTAGGAGAGAAAATAGTAACCAATAAATAGACTCTGAAAACTAAAACAGAAATCAATGACTCTTGGTGCCATAGTGCACAGAGCACTTGGACTGGAGTTAGGAAGACCTGACTTGAAATCCAACCTCAGACACTTATTAGCTGCTTGACTTTGGGCAAGCCACTTAATTAACTGTTCTCTATATGCCTCAGTTTCTTCAACTGTACAATGGGGATAACATTTTAATAAGAACCTACCTTGCAGGGCTGTTCTGAGGACCAAATGAGGCCATATTTGTAACGCACTAAGCACAGTACCTGGCACAGGGCAGGCACAGTATAAATACTTATTTCTCTCTCCCCATCCTGCTAGGGAATTTCAGCATACAAACTGATACTCCTTCAACCACACTACTTTCTAATTTTCCAAACTACTCAATTCCCATGGTCTACTGAGATATTACACCTCAGCCCACAAAGATAGTCACAGCCCTGATCTTGCCATCATCCACAAATATTCCACTTCCATGCCCACAAACTCTAAAGCCCTTTATCTGTTTATAATCTTTTATCATTCCATCTTTCTCTGTACCTTATAGCACTCAATTCTATTCTTTGTTCTTCAGAGACCTTCTGAGCTCAAATTCTTCTACTCCTTTGTTCTTTTCCAGCCTATCTGTATGCACTGGTTATTCTGCCCTCCCTCCACCACTTGGCTTTACTTCTCACAGTGGCAACTTGAAACATTTTTATCCCTCTTCAATCTTCCCACAACATCCCTTCCCAACAATTTCTCATCTAGAGACCTCGAAAAAACTGAGATCATCTGCTGAGCTCCTTTTTCTTTCCCACTTCTTCACCACACATAACTCGGACATCTCACCCTACTACTTCTCTTTTCACCTGTCTCTTCTAAAGAGGTGGCACTCCTCCTTGTAAAGACAAACCCCCTTTACATGCAACCTTGGGAACATTCCCTCTTATCTTCTCCAAGCATTATCACCACTTTCTCATTACTCTTCAATTTCTCCCTATTTGTTGGGTCCTTTTCTGCTGTCCAAATATGCCCATGTCTCCCCCCCCATACTTTAAAAAAAGTCACTTGGGGGGGCAGAGCCAAGCTCTCTTCCAGGACCCTCCAAACACCTATAAAAATGGCTCTGAACAAATTCTAGAACTGCAGAACCCATGAAATAGCTGAGGGAAGCAGGGCTCCAGCCCAGGAGAGCCTGGATGGTCACTGGGTAAGGCCTATCATGCCATGCTGGGAGCAGAGCGAGCGCAGCCCAGCGCGCCCAGCGCGCCCAGACCAACCAGACCTGGGAGCCGGGCGGAACAGGCCCTAGTGCCCTGAATCAGTGAGCTGTGGCAGTTACCAGACTTCTCAACCCACAAACACCAAAGACAAAAGGGAAGGTTAGTGGGAAAAACTGCACTGCGGGGACTGAGTGAAAGGAGTTCATGGTCAGCCACCGCCCAAGTGGTACAACTCTGAGGCTGCTTACAGAGTTACAGCTGCAGGTGCTTTCAGCCCCTGGGGCTTGGGCTGACCCAGAATGCCTTTCACTCCGTTCTAGCAGTTCTACCCACTGACCTTCTCTGCTGTCTTTGGCATTTGTTGGGTGAGAAGTCTGGTGACTGCCATGGCTCAATGATTCAGGGCACTACAGCCTATTCCTCCCGGCTCCCTGTCTGGTTGGTCTTGGTGCAGCCCAGGCTGGGCTGGGCTCCGCTCCCAGCATGGTGCAACAGACCCTTCCCTGTGACCATCCAGGCTTTCCTGCGCTGGAGCCCTGCTTCCTTCCCTCTGTTATTTCGTGGGTTCTGCAGCTCTAGAATTTGCTCAGAGCCATTTTTTACAGGTGTTTGGAGGGACCCCCGGAGCAGAGCTTAAGCAAGTCCCTGCTTTCCAGCTGCCATCTTGGCTCAGCCCCCTATATTCAAGTTTTTAAAAATCATAAATAAGATATATATATATAAATAAGATCATTTATACTTCTCACAATCATTCATTTTAATAAGTACATAACAATAGGCTGGTTTCCAAAAATCACAAAAAATCCAAAAATCTTTAAAACTGAAATAATTTAAGAATGCATTTAATTGCTTAAAATTTTAAACAAATTCAAATTCAATGTTTTAAATTTTTATCCATTCAAATTTTTTTTAGAAATGCAATATCCTTTTACAAAGAATAGTCTAAAGAAAAAAAATCCACTGATGCAACTGAAAGTACAAGCTAAAATAAAAGTGGTAGCTTAAATAAGTAAAAACACAAAAACAGAAAAAAACAACAGAAAGTAAAAAGCCCATATTCGTAAAATACAATTCACTATATTTATCACTGGAATACATAAATGTTATTACTAATGAAAAGGAAAGACTAATGTTTATTTTATATGAATGCTCTAGCTGCAAAAGCCTGAAATCTAATAAATCAAAAAGATAATTTGCAAATACACATGCAAAATATGTTGGCAAAACAAAGGAACTTTTCAGAAGAAAACTCTAGTCTTGTGATTTAAAAAAATGAACTTTTTCCAAAACCACCTGATGACACCATAAGTGGAAAAGATCTTATGCAATAGAAATGTTGGTGCTACTCAACTACTGGTGTTCATTTACGTGATACTTGGCAGATCATATGCAAAGTAACTTTAAATTGCTCTACTTACAGCTAATATAGAATGAAGAATTATCCCTATCCATTGAAGACTTTGGTGATTAACTACCTGAGAAAATAAACTTTCTATTTTGCCAGGTGGATGAAGTAACAGCTGAAACAGTATAGGCATTGTGCCATTTACTGTGCCACTGCCTCTTTTTATACATTCAAACAACTACCCCTTAGAGAAATGTAGATTGCTTATAGGTTGGCCAAGTCAATAGAATAAAAATACCATCCAAATTATTGTTTATTCTAGAAAAAAACAGTAATGAAATTCATCTGAAGGAGTAAGAATCTAAATGAAAAAAATGAGAAAAGTGACTAGCAGTACTAGATATCAAGCTACATCAATCCTTGGTAGCAAGGATTAATCATCAAATATTTTGGTCAGGGGTGGGAAACCTAAGGCCTCAAGGCCACATGTGGCCTTCTAGGTCCTCAAGTGTGACCCTTTGAATTCAAACTTAATAAAAGGATTTGTCCTGTAAAATTTGGACTCAGTCAAAAGGCCACACCCAAGAATCTAGAAGGCCACATGGAGACTAAAGGCCACAGATTCCCCACCCCTGGCAGATTAAGAAATGGAGGTACATAACATATAGAAGCAAAAGAATATAGTATCAGATACATAGATGACACCACTCTGATAGCACAAAGTAAAGAGGAATTAAGAAGCTTCTTGATGGTGAAAGAGAGGAGTATGAAAGCTGGCTTGAAGGTTAACATCAAAGAACTAAGATCTTGGCAACTGGTCTCATCACTTCTTGACAAACAGAAAAGAAATGGAAGCTATTTCATATTTTTGGTCTCAAAGATCACTATAGATGGTGACTTGCTGACATGAAATTAAAAGACACTTGCACCTTGGAAGGAAAGTTATCTCAAATCTGTGCAGCACACCAAAAAATAGAGACATCACCTTGCCAACAAAGGTCCATATAATCAAGGCTATGGTTTTTCCAGTATGGCTGTGAGTGTTAGACTATAAAGAAAGCCGAGTGCCACAAAATCAACACTTTTGAGAGTTTCTCGGACAGCAAAGAGATCAAATCAGTCAATACCTAAAGAGATTAATTCAGGCTATTAACTGAAAGGTCAAATACTGAAGCTGAAACTGATATACTTTGGCCACATAGTGAGAAAGGACAGGATTCACTGGAAAAAACCCTGATGTTGTGAAAAATTAAAGGCAAAAAGAAAAGGTGAAGACAGAGGATGAGATGGATAGACAGTGTTATGGAAACAATGAACATGAACTTGGATAGACTTCAAGAGACAGTGGAGCATAGAAGCGCCTGGTCCATGAAGTCATGAAGACTCAGAAATGATTGACCAACAAAGCCTAGTACTGGACAAACTCAAATAGCCACAACTACTGCAGTAAGAATTCAGTATTTAACAAAAATTGCTGGGAAACCTGGAGTATAGTTCTCTGATCAGCATCTCATTTCTAAGATGTATCAGGAACTGATTCAAATTTATAATGAGTAAATCCCTAACTGATAGATAGAGGGTCAATTGATATGAAAAGGCAGTTTTCTAAGGAAGAATCCAATCTGTTTCAACAGCCACGTGAGAAGTTTCCAAATCACTAATAATTAGAGGAATGCAAATTGAAAAAACTCTCTACAATCTCTAACTCATTCTTAATTGGATTGATCCTAAACAAAAAAGGTTTTTGTGCACAAAATCCTAACCTGCCCTCAAAATTCAAAAAATTAAATAAATGGTGATGACTTTTGCAGGAGTGAGAACAAATTTATACCTTGTGAAAAAGGGTGAAGAAAGGACAGGGCATCTTACCAATCACAGTAACCTGATTTACTTCAGGGACATTTTTATCACCTCAAACTTGCAAGATTCAAAAACCAAAACAGGAAGCAAACAGTTATACAGGAAAAGCTCTACGTCTCAGAACATTTTTTACAAGTTCTTAGATAATAAAGCTATTTTTATAAGTTCATTTAAAATAGAGAAGTCAAGGAGAATAAAGATTAAGGGAAGACAATTAGATTTAGCAATCACTGGTAATTTTGGAAGCAGTTTTGGTTGAATGATGAGGTCAGCATCATCTCTGAAATTTGTAGTTTAAGAGTTGCTAATATCATTGAAAGGTCTTGCCCAAGGTAACATAGGTTGTTTTCCTAGTGCTAGTGCTGGCTCTCTAGTCACTCTGTCATGCTGCTTCTTCTTGAGATTAAAAACTCGAACTACAACATGAAAAACAAAAAAAAGTACACAGACTCTTTAGCTCAAGGGAGGCATAGTGCCCAGCACCAGAAAGAAGACCATATTCTGCCACTGTGGGTCTATACTTGGAATACTGAGTTCAGTTCAGGGAAGATTTTAGGAGGGACAATACTAAGCTGGACAACATATGGAGAAAAAGTAAGCGGATGATGAAGGGCCTCCAAATTATGTTATTTAAATATCAACTGGCACAGTGAAAAGATTTCAGAAGCTGGAATGAAAAATTCTGGATCTGAATCTCAACTCTTTCAACTACTTAAGAGACTTTAGGTAAAACACTTCCTCCATGGGCCTCAGTTTCCTTACCATAAAATGAGGGGGGTTTGGATTAAATTATTTTTAAGGTTCCTTCCAGCTCTAAATCTGGGCTCCTATGAAACTGAAATGTTTATCCCAGAGAAAAGGCCCCAAATGACATCACTATGTTGGAATCAAGTTCCACAGCTCTTAAGCGTGACCTTAAGAGTGTCCCTGTATGCCTTCTAACTAATCTTCTAACTATCTTCTTCTTCCAATGTTAGCACTTGCCCTCTATGAGTTCTCCATAAAATAGTCTTTTTGGTAAGCCTACGTTTGGCATTCGAACAATGTGGCCAGCCCGTGGGAGTTGTGCTCCCTACAAGACTTGAAAGATGTAGTTAAGCTAGTCACTTGGTCAAGGGAATTAACACATGTAAAGAGTGGCTTCTGAATAATGAAACACAAGATTTGTAGATTTAAAACATATGTGTAAAATCCAAAATAGTTTTTGTTATCAGTGATCACTAATGATATATAGGTAGATATAGATATGTAAATCAAAATTATTAGCTGTGGAAAGGAAACAAAAAATGTCACATAAGGACCAGCTGAATTGAATAGACTGCGTCAGTAGATACTGAGTTCTCTGTCTCTGGAGTAGTCTAAGTAAGACAATATAAGAAGACCACTTTTATAGGACATCATAAATGGGATTCATCCATTGGGAAGAGTATTCCATTAGAGGGCCTGTAAGGGAGGTCTCTTTCCTGTTCCATGATTCCATAATTCTGTAGCTAGGTAATGTAGAGGACAAAATGCTGGATTTAAAGTCAGAAAGATCTACAGTTAAATCTAGCCTCAGATGCTTACTGTGAGACTCTGGACACGTCACTTAACCTGTCTGCCTCAGTTTCCTCATCTGTAAAATGGTGACAATAATAGCACCTACTTCCAGGATTGCTGTGGGAATAAGATGAGATAATATTGTAAACTAGAATGAATGGGTAGAATTTATAGTGAAATAGATATCAGTTTAACACATGGGAAAACTTCCTAATAAAACAAGGTTGTCCAAAAATGGAATAGGTCATTTAAACAGGCAGTGAGTTTTATATTATTAAAAATGTTTATGCAGAAACTAGCTGGTTATGTGGCTGAGCATGTTACAGACTAAATCTGTGTCTTATTAGATTACCTCTGATGTTCATTCCAATTCTATGCTTTTATGACTTTTTTATGACCTGGAACAAATATATTTCATCTCTCAATCTCAGTTTTCCCATCTGTAAAATGAGTCTATTATATTAGATCTTTAAAGTCCCTTTCTAAAGTATCAATGCATCCAAAATCATTAACTTTCAAAACTGAAATAGCATGCAAAAGATGAATTTGCTAATTCTTTCCTTTGGGGCTCCTTTAAGATGTTTTATATGTAAACAATTCTTTCATGAAAATCTTACTCTGATGACCACTGCACTAGAAATAGAAAGCACAACACCTATAGGTCTACCATAGAGGCCTGGCAACAGACGGTATGTCTGTTATCCAAGAACCAGCCAACTCAATTTAGGAGAAGTCCATTACTAGATAGGTTTAAGGGTGACTAACTTTTTCAGCCATAACAACTCTTTAAAAGACAATCAAATTAAGTGGTGGAGAGGCTGGTATTTATATCAGTGGATTGAAAGGCCATGAAATAATGTATTCTTGAAATACAGATGCTCAAATAAATGTTAGCTGCTATTGTTAAAATCAGTGTTACATTCATTCATTTATACAATAAATGCTAAGTCAGATGAAGCCCATAAAACAGATTTGGACACTGAAGTAATGGGATTAAGTAATATTCTACCACAGACAGAAAGTAAATTCACATAATAAACCAAACTGAGTGGCAGACATTCAAATCTAATCTTTAATTTAAAGAGCTCCAGCTAATTTTTTTACATGTTGTTTTCCTATCTCAATAGATTAAAGTTTCTTTCATTCCTCTTCCACCCTCACTCCTACAAGGGATGAAGTTTATAAACAAGCTGAAAAGCTAAGACAAATGCGAAAACATGCATACAAATACTCCTGAGTGAATTGCAAACATTAGAAAAGCTACACGTTAATTTTTCTATGCTGTGTCATTCTATATAATAATTCAACAGCAATCTTCGACTACTCTTTACCATGGTCATTGCTTTCTGTCAAATCTTAAAAACTGCCTAGTATAAATGAAAAGCACCAATATGCTCTAATTACTAAGCACAACCAGGTCTTCATCAATACAAAGCTAATCTTTGTAACATTCTGATAAAATATGTGATAATCAATTTAATTAAAATTATTTATTTTAATAATTCAATTTTGTTTTTGTTGACATACCTATTAATTTGAAGACCTCACTGTTTAACTTACACATTAGTATTCCATTCAAATAGTAGGTTTCAGTGTGTATCCAGGAAACCATCTGTTTCAGCTAAATCCTTCAGCGTATGGTTTACAATCCTTCCTTCTAACAGCAGTTTAAAAGTGAATAGTCAGCATTTTTACTTGGACCAGAACTAGAAAGGGTGGTCTTTTAAAAAAAAAAAAACTTCTAAAGAAATTTTTGTTTAACATAACCAGTAATATTAACATTCCAGTCTTGGTGCTGGATATTAAAACAATCCTGTTATGTCAAAAACTAATATACTGGCAAAGTGTGTTATACAAGTTATTTTTTAAATTCTACTTTGTTTTATCAAATTATACAGCTTACAGAATCCTTTAAAACACAATTAATCTATACTGTATAGTAAACCTTTATGATAAGTGAAATATCACACTTATAAGGATTATTCAGCATTTTTCCCATAGTGACTCTTTGAAATAGGGAGTGCATGTATTATTAACATCCTCATTTTAGAAACCAGGGTATAGAGATATCAAACAACTTGCCAACAATTGCTTAACTCAAAAGAATCTAAGTCAGGCCTTAAACCCAAGATGTCTTCTGAATTTAACACTTGTTCTCTTTGTCAGGTAAGCCAAACTCAGCTGTAGCTAGGATCAAACAAGTACATCAAGGAAGACTATTAATGTCAACTTAGGACCCAGGAAAATGTAAAGATCATCATTAGGATAAAGAAGAGAAACCCTAGCTATTACATGAATTTGTAATTAACAAATAACAATCACAAACATTACTACAATTATTTATATACTGCTTTAGATTTGCCTGGACACAAACTAGGGTCTAGAACCTAGAAAGCTCCTTGATCTGACAATAGTCTAGATCTATCTGGCCCTGCTGAAAGTCTCCTCAAGGTATCCCTGTGATCCTTAAAGAATGCAGCACTCAAAAAATACAGTACCCAAAGAACAGTGGGCAAGATGGCAGATAAGAAAGGCCAGGATTACACAAGCCCAGTCCTATAAGAAGTGGAGGAGTCTAGTTCTTTCTCTCTCTTTTTTTTTCCTGAGGGGGAAAGGTAGAGCAATTGGGGTTAAGTGACTTGCCCAAGGTCATACAGTTAGTATGGGTATGAGGCCAAATTTGAACTCAGGTCCTCCTGACTCCAGGGCTGGTGTTCTACTCACCGCGCCATCCAGCTGCCCCAAGAGTCTAGTTCTAACACAAAATTCCCTTAAAAGTAGTATGGCTGAAAGAATGAGTTAACAAAAAAATATCAAGGGCTATCATAACACAAGAGATGACCAAGATACAAATACAGGGGAGGAGAAATAAATACAACACACCTACAAAGTCTCAAAGAAGAACAAAGTTTGGACACAAGATCAATTAGAATTTCCAAAAGAAATGAAACCAGGGTTTTAAAAAATAATTTAAAATGAGATTACAAATAAAATGAAGTGATAGTTAAGAACCATTAAGGAAACGAGAACTATAGAGAAAAAACTTGGAAAGAGCATAAAAAAAGCATAAAAAACAGAAAACCAACAAACCAAGCAAGTAAGTCCCTGAAAATAAGAATGATCAAATTGAAGTTATGATTCCATAAAAAAGAAAGTATCAAAATAAAGTTAAAAGATTGAAAAAATTGAAGAAAACATAAGATATCTCATATCTGAAATGAAAAGGCCCAGAAAACAGATCACGTAGAGATAAGCTAAGAATCACTGGACTACATCAATACCATAACTTCAAAAAGTAGCAACACATATTTCAAGAAATCATGAAAACAAAACAAATGTAGGCACACTAATAATGCACTACTAGTGGAGTAGTGAAATGATAAAACTGGAATGACCATTCTGAAAGCAATTTGGAACTATACACAAAAAATTACTAAACTTAGCATACCTTTGACCCAAATGCTACTACTAGGCTTGTACATCAAAGAGATGTTTTAAAAAAGGAAAAGGAAAAGGACTCATAAGTACAAATATATTTACAGTGGCTATTTTTGTGGTGGCAAATAAGCAGAAACTGGAAGGTGGGGGGAGAATGACAGCTATTAGAACAAAAACTAAATCTGGCAAAGACTGTTGAGAAACCTGGAAAGCAATCTGGCACAAAGGAAATACAGACTAACATCTCGCACCATTTATCAAAATAAAATCCAAATGGGTACGTGACTTAGAAATAAAGAGTGAAATCATAACATAATGTGAAACAAGTAAGAAATTATCTGTCATGTCTATGGATATGGAAGACTTCATGACCAAAGAAAAGATAGAGAGGATCACAGAAGATAAAATGGACAGTTCTGATTACACAAAATTTAAAAGGTTTAGCACAAACAAAACCAATGTAACTAAAATTAGAAGAGAAGCAGGTAAACAGAAAAAAGTTTTACAGTGTTTCTTTGATAAAGGTATTATTTCTAAGATACATAGAGAATTGATTAAAATTTGTAAAAATGAGAGCCATTTCAAACCACTGAAAGACAGCAACAGGTATTTTGCAAAGGAAGAAATTCAAGCTATCAACAGCTTGATATCTAAATAACTAATATTGAAGGTAAAGGCAAATTGAAACAATTGAAGTTCTACTTCATTACCATCAGATCAGCAAAGCTTATTTCAAAAAAAAAAAAAGAAGAAAATGACAAATGCTGGAGGGACTATGGGAAAACAGGTAAATTAATAAACTGTTGGTGGGGCTATTAACTAACCTAGCCACTCAGGAAAAAAATTTGGAACTACATACAAAAGTTATTAAATTGTGCATACCCCTCTACCCAACAATACCTATTACTAGGTCTATCCTCAAAGAGATCAGAGGAGGAGGAAAAGGTCCAATTTGTAGAAAAATACAGTATTTATAACAGTTCTATTTTTATTGGCAAACAACTAAGGGGATGTGAAGAATGATTAAACAAGTCACGGTATACAAATGTGATACAAAACTACTGTGTTGAAAGAAATGATGAAGGAAATGGTTTCAGGGAAGCCTGGGAAGGGTTGTACAAACTAATGTAGAGTGAAGTCAGCAGAAGCAAAACAATTTATGCAATAACATCATCAATCATTGTAAAGACAAACAACTTTCAAAGTCTACAGAATTCTGATGAATCCAAAGATCAACCAATGATTTTGAAAGACTTGTGATAAACCATGCTACCCATCTCCTGAAAGCAATGGGGTAGACTCATAATACAGATTGAAACCTTTCTGGACGTAGCCAATGAGGGAATTTGTTTTGCTTGCTTAAAACATTTTTAGGGGGCTTTTTATTTTTCTTACTTTCTGAATGAAAGAGGGAGAGATGGCAGGGAACAAAAATGAATTTTAACTGGATGAAAAAAAATGTTTTTCAGAAATAAACTACAGAGGGAATGACTGAACTAACATTAACACTGCATATCATATGCATGTAATAGAATACTATTGTGCTGTAAAAAATTCCAAATGTGATGGTTTCAGAGAAACCTGGGAAAACTTGGATACACTGACCAGAACAAAGAGAACAATTTAAATACTTACAACGCTCCAAAATCAAACTTTAAAAACCTTAATAATACTCATCACTGTACTTACTATTATTCCAGAAGATATATTATGAAGCATCCTCTACCTCTTGTCAGAGAGGTAATGGATTTGGGGTGCATTAATGAGCCATATAGTTTTGGATATGGCTAATGCATCAACTCATTTTGCTTGACTATGCATAGTTGTTAGGTTTTCCTTCCAATGGTGAGAGGAGACAAGAGGGAGGTGAAAACTGATTTGTGTTCATCAAAAAAAATTTTTTGACACTATTAACACAGCTAACTTTTTGGTTGAGATCAGAAAGGCAGGAATGTGAAGTAGCAGAGACTACAAGGATCTAGAAGTCTCAATGAGGACAGGCCTAGGCAAGGTGTAACACAAGAAAATGTATAATGATAGGTTGTGGTGAGGCAGAAGAATATCAGAATTACTAATCAAGGAGTTAGAACATTTATAGGCAACAGAATATTTATGCATAATGGTAAGTTCTCCTGTGACTATCCCTGTGTGTGAGTGAGGTAGAGTACTACTCCTAATGAGGCTTTCATACACATGAAAAGATAGCACCCATCGGTGGGTATATACACAAAGAAGACCCAAGGCAACAAGAAATGTCCTATGTATGCCAAAATATTTATAGCTACACTTTTTGTAGTAACAAAGGACTGAAAAACACAGATGTCCATTCACTGGAGAATGGCTAAACACATTATTTTACTACTACCTAGCAAGAAATGGTGAATATGAAGCACTCAAAGGTATAGGAACTATAAAAAGTGCTTCAAAGTAAACAAATCAGAACAAGGGAAAAGAAAGTAGACAATGCGAATATAAACCTTTTTTTAAAAAGTGAATACTGTATAATCATAATGATCAAGCACAGCATTAAGAAAGAAGTGAAAGAGAATTATGGGAAGATGAGAGAATAAGGCAGGAAATTATCTACCTCTTTCAAATTTCCCCCCCAAATAATAATTCAAAGTGAATTTTAGAGAGGCAGAAATAAAAGTTGGGATAAAGAAGTCACCCAGGCTAAGACAACTTGGGAGGACATTAGGACAGATCTGATCTCTCAGGGTGATGATCTGGCCAGAGCCAAGTTCCAATACTGCAACAGCTCAGTCAACAAACAGCAAACCTTAGGGGCAGCTATGTTGGAGTTAGCCTCAGCTTCAGGAATTTTCACCCCACAGATGGTGTGGGAGTCGGGTGGCTGATCAATGCTGGACACAGGGCCCAGACCTGTTGACTAGATGGGGTCCCAGGCTGTGGCTACTGGCAAGGAGTGAGCCTACACTGTTAAGTATAGCAGTAGAGGGGCCAGGGTCCTGTTTCAAGTTTTGGTCACCTGCAGAACTGAGTCCCTGAGTGCTGACAGGGACAGTTGCCTGAGGGAATGCAGGGAGTAAGAGTGTGATGGCAGTCATCCTGGGGACCCTGGTCTCTGATCAGGAGTACCTGAGATCACTCACAGACTAAGACATGAGCCGGAAGAGCAGTGATCACACGCCTTGGTAATAGAACATTTCAAGAATCAAAAAGTCAAAGACCTACAGAGCTCAGAAAACAACAGCATGAAAAACCTGAGGCCTAAGACACCATGCCCACACGCCAGAAACAAAGCCTGACCCTAATGTTAGAAACATACTTACATCGTCTAGTAATAAACAATAGAAGTCAGGAACATTTATAACTATATAACATTTATAAACTATAATTATAGTTATAGTTTACATTTATAACATTATACATTTATAACTATATAACATTTATAAACTATATAGTTATAGTTTACATTTATTCCTCCTGAATAAATGGGTACATCCCTGAACAGAGCACAGGAGAAAGTACAAAGGACTCAGATGGCCATCAGTCCTTTTACTGACCCTCACCTCGAACCTCCCGCCAGGCTCCTCATTGGCCAGATGCAACCCTTGACTGTCTACGTCATGCCCTCCTCAAATGGCTCCTTTAAGCCTGCATCTAACCTTTCATCTAACGAACTAAAGGCCTGCTTTCCGCTAAAGGGGGTGGGGGGGCCACCCTCCGGGCTGCTTCTCTGTGTAAACAAAACTCCTCCCACCCCTCCCAAACCTTGTTTACAAGAAACAGGCTGCTTAAAAAAAAAAAAAGATAAGTAAACAACAAAGAAAGAGCCTGAAGTAAAGAAGAGAGAAGATCAGGGTTCAAACTCAGAAGAAAACAAAAACAAAACAGCTACTTGTAAAGCATCAAAGGAAAATGTAAAATAAGTTTTCAGAGGAAGAAATTAAAGTTATCTAGAGGCGTATGAAGAAATGCTCCAGATCACTATTGATTAGAGAACCGCAAACCAAAACAACTCTTAGGTACCACATCTCTCCTGTCAGACTGGCTAACATGACAAAACAAGAAAATGACAGGTGCTAGAGAGGATGTGAGAAAATTGGAACATTGTTACATTGTTGGTGGATTTGCGACCTAATCCGGCCATTCTGGAGAGCAATTAGGAACTATACCCGAGGGCTACGAAAATGTGCGTACCCTTTGACCCAGTAATACCACTTCTGGTGCTGTAACCCAAAGAGATCATAAAAATGGGAAAAGGACCCACATGTACATAAATATTTATAGCAGCTCTTTTTCTGGTAGCAAAGAATTGGAAATCAAGGGGATGCTCCTCAATTAGGCAATGGCTAAACAAGTTATGGTATATGAATGTAATGGAATGCTATTGTGCTATAAGAAATAGGGAAGATACAGACTTCATAATAACCTGGAAAGACCTACATGATCTGATGCTGAGTGAGGGGAGCAGAACCAAGAGAACACCGTACACAACCACAGACATATTGCTTCTGTGATGACTTTGATAGACTTGGCTCTTCTCAGCAATACAAGGTTCAAAGACAGCTCCAAAGGACTCATGATGGAAAGAGCTACTAGCTACATCCAGAGAAAGAACTATGGAGTCTGAATGCAGATTGAAGCAAACTATTTGCTCTCTCTCTCTCTTTTTTGGTTTTGTTTCTTCTTTATCATGATTCATTCCATTGGTCATAATTCTTCTTTACAACTTGATTATTGTGTAAATAAGTTTAACGTGAAGGTATGTATTACACATATCAGATTCCATGCTGCTTGGGGGGGGGGGGGGGGGATTTGGAACTCAAAAAGTAAAATGGTCATAAGCCCAAAAAGAGTTTTTGGAAGAGCTTAAAGGGAACTTTAAAAATCAAATAAAAGAAGTTAAGGAACAATTAGGAGAAAAAATAAGAGTAATGCAAGAAAATAAAGAAAATTATGAAAAAGTCAAACAACTAAAAAGAGGATCCAAAAACTTACAAAAGAGTATAACTCCTTAAAATTTAAATTAAGTCCAAAAGTTTCATTATGTTATCCACATCCAGAGAAAGAACTATGGAGATCAAAGCATACTATTTTCTTTTTTGTTGTTTTTTTTTTCCTCTCTCAAGGTTTTTCCCTTTTGTTCTGTTTCTTTTATAACATGACTAATGTAGAAATATGTTTAATATCATTTAGAGTTCAGGATCTTATAAAAGTGAATGTTGAAAAATATTATCTCTACATACGTGCATATATTTATGTAGACACACACAAATAAAATAATTAGAATTGGGAAACGGGAAGCTAATGACTTCATAGGATATCAAGAAGTAAGACAAAATCAAAAGAATGAAAAAATAGGAGAGAACATGAAATATCTCATTAGAAAAACAATTAACCTGAAAACAGATTGAGCAGAGATGAGGTAAGAATTGTTGGACCACCTGAAAGTTATGATCAAAAAAAGTCTGTGCTACACTATACTTCAAGAAATCATTGAGGAAAATTGCCATGAAATTTAGGAGCTGGGGAGGGGGGGTAAAAAAGAAATTCAAAAAAGAATTTACCAATTTCTCTGAAAGAGATCCCAAAATGAAAATTAACAAGAATATTACAGCTCAATTTTTTTTAATTTGGTTTTATTTTATTTTAATTTTTTTTATTATTTAACATATTTAGTTTTCACCATTGATTTTCACAGGAGTTTGAATTACAAATTTTCTCCTCATTTCTACCCTCCCCCCCACTCCAAGAAGGCTTATTTTCTGGTTGTCCTGTTCCCCAGTCAGCCCTCCCTTCTGTCACCCCACTCCCCTCCCCTCCCATCTCCTTTTCCCTTTCTTTCTTGTAGAGCAAGATAAATTTCTATGTTCCATTGCCTGTGTATCTTATTTTCTAGTTGCATGCAAAAACTTTTTTTTGTTTTTGAAAATCTGTTTTTAAAACTTTGAGTTCCAAATTCTCTCCCCTCTTTCCTTCCCACCCATCCTCCCTAAAAAGTCAAGCAATTCGGGGCGGAGCCAAGATGGCAACTGGAAAGCAGTAACTGGCGTGAGCTCCCCACCAAGTCCCTCCAAAAACCTATAAAAAAATAGCTCTGAAC